>CM035836.1:46670348-47870348 GCA_020510985.1 Pholidichthys leucotaenia
TTCAGCTGTCCCCTTTTCCGATTCCAGTAGTAGTTTCAATATTTTAGCCAGTTGTGTTGTAGCTTCTGGAGTTTCGTCATATTCTCGTTGGACGTCAATATTGCAGCCCAGGAAGTTGCCAACTACCTCCATCTGGCTGTTTTTCAGGTTCAGGAGCTGTGACAGACACGCAGCATAATTGCTGAGCCGTGGCAACCAGAGGAATTTGGGGTTTTGGGCACCACATTGCTTGGCGTAAAGCCTCAGAGACTCCAGTGCGTTGTACTGTGTTGATTCGTTTGGTCGAGCAAAGACAAAGTCACTCTCCTCTGGAACGCTGCAATATTTTCTCCAGCTCACCAGAAGTGTTAACACCTCAACCATGTCTGGAGGTAGCAGCAGTGAAACTTTTTGTCCACTTCTACGCGAAACTTCCACTCGAGAGAAATGCTGACAAAGTTTTCTTTCAAACTCTGTGAGGCCAACCGGGATCTTCCTACGTAGCGCAACTGTTTTCCTCTCTGCAAAGTCCTTCAGTCTCATGTTTGAAACCACTCCTCCACGTCTGCGATTCAGCAACACGACTTTCGTGAGAGTTACTCTACAGAGCTCCTCGTAGCTTTTGACTGTTGGCGCCTTTTTCAAGTTGTCAAATGCAAAACCTGCAACCTTTTCAAGGTGCCGGTGAAGCCGTTGCATGTCTTCAGTGAAACGCAAGATGGATGACTTGGTAAGGTTTTCCCTGATAAGTTTGGAAAGTTCTTCCAAAGTTTGCCTGGGCTTCACTCTGTCATCGTCAACCACCTGTAAACTTTCTGGAGACAGGTCTTCAAAAGTCTGGTGTGGTGCCAAACTTTCATTGTTCACTGTCAGTAAACTGTCCAAAGACGTTTTTTCCAAAGTCCGGTTGGGCATCCTCTTCTTGTTGTCCGACATCAACAGAGCCTTGATGTGAATTATATCGCATATCTTCTGCAAGGAATAGCCCAACTTCAAAGCAACGCTTGGGAGTCGGTAGCAGTTCATCTCCCCGTCAAATCCCGCCATCTTCTTGATGGCTTGGATGGCCATGTGAAAATTCACTGGACTCATGGCTTCCTCGAGGGAATATATGGAAAAGTCTCTACGCAACACCAGCAGCAATCGTCCAACTTCACGAACTTTCATTCGGATATAGTCATGCTTGGCTGGATCCCCTCCATGTTTATTGTAGAAAAACTGGGCTAGCTGAAGAATGCAGTTGTCACTGCAGACGGTGGTGGAAATTAGGTCCTTTCTCATCCTGGACAACAGCTTCCGAACACCATGGGATATCGGACCCCACTTCATGGTTGCCAGAGACAAGACCCGATGGCGTACTGGCCCTGTGTCGTCTTGTCTTAACTGACAGTTCCTAATGTGCCGCCACAGATCGTGACGGATGAACAACCCTCGGCAGTACACACAGTGGACACACTCCTTCGGGTCATACTTCTTCTTTGGTTTGCGTTTGAATTTCAGCATTCCGGTCCCACTCGTCAACACACTCGTGTTGTGATTGTAGTTCCCTCTGTTTCGTAGCCTGGTCAGCATTTTCTTGCGCTCCTTTGAATTCTTTGGCAGCGCAAAAACATGTGCAATGTCTGTGTTTTCCGTCGCATGGATTTTTAAGTGACGTGCGAGTTTTGATTGCGGTTGCCCACAGATATAGCAGTAATTCTTCCAATCTTTATCTTGAGTGTCTGATAATCGAATTCTTTTTCCTCCCCTGCGAGACCTTCGAGGCCGAGTTCTGGGTTCGTCTAAAGCTCCCAATACTTCACTTTCACGGGATTTCAGATTGTCCGAAAAAGACTTTGCATCAGATACATGAACATTTTTCTCTTTAATGGGTTCCAACACATTTTCTCCTGAACTTTGTGGCTGACTCTCAGATTCAAGTTCATGGTCCTCATCCGATGGTAACTCTTCATTTGAAATTTGCTCTTCAGAATCCTGAAAAAGAAAATTTTTTAAGAAAAAAGTTGAAAAATTACAGAAAAAAGTTTTAATTTTTTCAGAAAAAGATGAAAATTTACTGGAAAAAAAAATTATGAGAAAAAAAATGAAAATTTACAGGAAAAAGTCTCTGTGTTGGCCCTGCAATGGACTGGTGATCTGTCCAGGGTGTAACCTGCTTCTCGCCCAAAAGATGCTGGGATAGGCTCCAGCCCCCCCGCGACCCGAAAAGGATTAAGCGGAAGAAGATGGATGGATGGATGGAGTCTGCAAATTCAAAAGAAAAAATCTGCAAATTTATGTAAAAAAGTTGTAAATTTTTGGAAAAAAAATTGCAAATTTTTGAGAAAATAATCACTAATTTATGAGCAAAAAAGTTGCAAATCTACAAGAACATGTGGGGTGCCACAGGGATCTGTACTTAGGTCCGTGTTATTCATCTTGTACATAAACAACATCTGTGATTACTGTGGGTCCCTACAAACCCTATTATTTGCTGATGACATCAACCTTCTGTGTAGTGGTAACAATTTGGAACAGCTTCTGAATTCACTGGAAAATGATCTTAATAAATTAAAAACTTGGTCTGACTAGAATAAATTAATGCTGAATTTAATTAACACAAAATACATAATTTGGTAATTGGCCAACCGATACCCGTAAAAGAAAATCACGATAAATGATACTGAGTTGGAAAAAGTTACAGAAATCAAATTCCTTGGACTAATTATAAATAACAATCTAAGCTGGAAACCGCATATCAACCATGTTAAAAGCAAAATTTCCAAATCAGTTGCAATATTATATAAAGTAAAAGGTTATATCAATACTAAATCTTTATACACACTGTACTGTTCTTTGATACTCCCATACTTGACATACTGTGTTGAAGTATGGGGGAACACTTACAAAACCAATATGCCATCATTATTCATACTACAAAAATGAGCAATAAGAATTATCAACAAAACAGGATGTAGTCAACCATCTTAAAACCTTAAAATGTCATGATCTAGTCGACCTCAAAACAGTACAAATAATGTATAAAGTTAGATATTGCACATTGCCCAGCAACATTCAGAATCTGTTCAGAGTTTGACAAAAATATCATGCATTGAGAGGTAGTCACATATTCAATAAACTGGCTGTCAGAAACAACACTAAATACCACAGCATCTCAGTCAGGGGGAGTGATACTGAAACAGCTGCTCAGAGGAAATGAAGAACTGTCTGTCTTTCTCTAGATTCAAACATACAGTGGGGTAAAAAAGTATTTAGTCAGCCACCAATTGTGCAAGTTCTCCCACTTAAAAGATGAGAGAGGTCTCCAATTTTCATCATAGGTATACCTTAACAATGAGAGACAAAATGAGAAAAAAAAATCCAGAAAATCACATTGAAGGATTTTTAATGAATTAATTGAATCGGTGAATTCAAAAAGGGCCCAAGTCCACACTTTTTCAAAGGGGACTTGGGCCCTTTTTGAATTCACCGATTCAATTGGTAAATTCCTTGGTAAAATAAGTATTTGGTCAATAACAAAAGTTCATCTCAATACTTTGTTATATACCCTTTGTTGGCAATGACAGAGGTCAAATGTTTTCTGTAAGTTTTCACAAGGTTTTCACACACTGTTACTGGTATTTTGGCCCATTCCTCCATACAGATCTCCTCTAGAGCAGTGATGTTTTGGGGCTGTCGCTGGGCAACACGGACTTTCAACTCCCTCCAAAGATTTTCTATGGGGTTGAGATCTGGAGACTGGCTAGGCCACTCCAGGACCTTGAAATGCTTCTTACGAAGCCACTCCTTCGTTGCCCGGGCGGTGTGTTTGGGATCATTGTCATGCTGAAAGACCCAGCCACGTTTCATCTTCAATGCCCTTGCTGGTGTAAGGAGGTTTTCACTCAAAATCTCACGATACATGGCCCCGTTCATTCTTTCCTTTATACGGATCAGTCGTCCTGGTCCCTTTGCAGAAAAACAGCCCCAAAGTATGATGTTTCCAACCCCATGCTTCACAGTAGGTATGGTGTTCTTTCTCCTCCAAACACGACAAGTTGAGTTTTTACCAAAAAGTTCTATTTTGGTTTCATCTGACCATATGACATTCTCCCAATCCTCTTCTGGATCATCCAAATGCTCTCTAGCAAACTTCAGACGGGCCTGGACATGTACTGGCTTAAGCAGGGGGACACGTCTGGCACTGCAGGATTTGAGTCCCTGGCGGCGTAGTGTGTTACTGATGTAGCCTTTGTTACTTTGGTCCCAGCTCTCTGCAGGTCATTCACTAGGTCCCCCCATGTGGTTCTGGGATTTTTGCTCACCATTCTCGTGATCCTTTTGACCCCACGGGGTGAGATCTTGCGTGGAGCCCCAGATCGAGGGAGATTATCAGTGGTCTTGTACGTCTTCCATTTTCTAATAATTGCTCCCACAGTTGATTTCTTCACACCAAGCTGCTTACCTATTGCAGATTCAGTCTTCCCAGCCTGGTGCAGGTCTACAATTTTGTTTCTGGTGTCCTTTGACAGCTCTTTGGTCTTGGCCATAGTGGAGTTTGGAGTCTGACTGTTTGAGGTTGTGGACAGGTGTCTTTTATACTGATAACGAGTTCAAACAGGTGCCATTAATACAGGTAACGAGTGGAGGACAGAGGAGCCTCTTAAAGAAGAAGTTACAAGTCTGTGAGAGCCAGAAATCTTGCTTGTTTGTAGGTGACCAAATACTTATTTTACTGAGGAATTTACCAATTAATTCATTAAAAATCCCTCAATGTGATTTTCGGGATTTTTTTTTCCTCATTTTGTCTCTCATAGTTGAGGTATACCTATGATGAAAATTGGAGACCTCTCTCATCTTTTAAGTGGGAGAACTCGCACAATTGGTGGCTGACTAAATACTTTTTTGCCCCACTGTACGTATGTACAAAAAAATGATATTATGAGAATATAAGTTAAAATCTGCTTGTTAAAAACTTTATTTACTATTAACCTTTCTTTTACTTGTTCATTGCCTATTATATACTGTCTGTGGACCTGCTGCACAGATGTTAACATAAATATTGTTAAAATTAGGATCCCATACAAGGAAATAAGAATGTTGGCTGCTTTGTAATCCTAGTTTATGTTTTTTGTTGTTGTTGTTTGTTTGGAATTGATTAAAGGGGGTAGGTCTTGATTAGTCTTTGACTTCTACCTACTCCCATTCGGACATATGAATGTCTCTCACTATGAGTTTATGTACATTTAACAGAAAACTCAAATATTGGTTTCACCGTATTTTACTCACTTGTTTGAAAAAAAATTCAAAAAATGGCAAATTTAGGAGAAAAATGTCACAAATTTTTGAAAAAAGTAGCAAATTTCTGAGAAAAAATGTTGAAAATTTGTAGGGAAAAACTTGCAAATTTATAAGAAAAAAATTGCAAATTTGTGTTAAAAAAAGTTGCACATTTTTGAGAAAAAGAAAATTTTCAAGAAAAAATTTGAAAATGTATGAAAAAATTCATAATTTTTTAAAAAGTGGCAAATTTAATTTAAATTTATAAGATGCCCCCAAGAATTGTTAGTATGTTCTTTAGTTCAACAACAGAAGCTAAAAGCTAATGTTAGCCTGACACATGGCACCACCATCAAGACAACAGCTCTCAGAGACAAAAGTGAACTGGTGCTTATTATTAGCATTTAAAACAATATGCTATAAAAAAGCCCATTTGAGGAGTGCTCCTTCCCTGTGTGTAAAATGGTCTTGCCATAGTTAACCCCTTGCACTCCGGTCAATTTCCCTAAAAACGCCAAAAAATAATGTGCCCAAATTAAATCCAAAGCTGTTCTTCAACCCTTTGCAGCATCTTCATGGGGTTGGTCTCATTTAAAAGAAAACATTTTGAATTTTTTTGGCAAAACAGTCATAATCTCTCTAAGTGCTCCGGCCACTGAGTTACAGTCATCTAAACATAGTGAACTTGAAGAAAATAAATTTCGCCTGGGTGTTTTTTTGGATACAAATGCTTGCAAATAACACACAGCTTCAGATCCGGGCTGGAAAATGCAACAGAAATGTAGAACCAAGTGTTATCCAGCTGAGGTCCAAATTTTGTAACAATACCACAAAAAATGAATATACTGTATTACACAGCTTTGTTCTCAGGTAGTTCCCAGGCGTTTTGGAACTGTGCCAAATTGTGCCAAATGGCACAGTTTGGAAAAACGTCTAACTTTTGAATGACTCAATGTAGAAGCTTCATTTTGGGCTCTAATGAAAAGTCACACTCAGGGCTGTGTCTGTGTGTGTGTGGGGGGGGGGTTGTCCCCCCCCTTGCTACAGAGGACAAACATCGCCCATCGCTACATGACGGATTAGCCTCATATGGCGATGTGGCGACAGCAGCGCAGTCACCACGGCTCCCCCCCCCCCTCGCTGCAGAAGAATAGCGGGGGGGGGCGGCGTTCACGGTCTGGACGCGACGAACAAACCACGTACCTCGGCGCACGAACTTCAGACTTCATGCGCCACACAGTTGTAATTTACAGATCGGTCAAAAGTAATTTTGGATTACAATTTTCAGGGATAAAGAATAGTTTAGCTTATAACACCTTACCTCTTCACAGCAGTGTCCTGGCGAACTTCTCTTCCCCATTGTCAGACGAACGTGACGCTGGTCCGCTCGTGGTTCTAGTCTCGCGACCCGATCAAAACATAATTCCATTATTGCGGTTTTGTGCTTCCATGATTGCGGTTTTTGGCGAACGATTTTTCAAAACAAATAACAGTAGTAATTAAAAAAAGACTGGCGAAGGCGTGTGTGTCACTCAGCCTACGTTGTCGGCCTCCGTCGGTCTATGACCATGGAAGAAATCATAACGTCTACTCTGCTGGAACAAAAACAAAATAAGCACCGCCTGTGGCCGAACATGCCGATGCGCGAATGCTGTCACACAGGTTGCATTTGTGGGTGGTCTCCGTGCTGCTGGGTCTGTAGCAGGTTCTTCCTGCGGGTCCTTTTTTTCATCTGTTGCAGCAGTAAGTCTCTCTTCACCCAGCCCGAACTTCTGTGCTTCAATTGGCTCCTGCATTCACAGCGTTGGTAGGCGGGTCCTTCTTGCTAGGTTTTCAGTCATTGGTTCTTCAAGGTTTCAGAAACCCAATTCAAGGCTCTTATTAGTCGAATGAGAGGTCAATCATATCCAATCTGTTCGTGGCTGTGTCTGTAGTGGGAGAACTTTTTTTTTTTTTTTTTTTCAGTGCGCGCTTGGAGGCAGCGCTGTGCGTCCTAGAGCGCACGAGAGCGCCCTTGTGCGCTCTAGGACGCAGAGATGTGTCCGCCCGCGGTACACCGGAGTGCAAGAGGTTAAACCCTGAGGCGTTTGGACCAAATTGCGTCACAGACGTTTCAGTAATGCCTCTGGAAGTTGTGTCAACACAGTACCTGCAGTCGTACAGAGGCGTCAGATTTCCCATCATCTCCCTCTGCCTCCTCTGGAGCTGCAGGCTTTTCCTTCAGTTCGACTCCCTGAGATTCGTTTATCCAGAGTTGAGCTGCTCTGATCATGTCACACTCGACTGTGGGGGAAAACCTGAAAACAGGATGAATCAACAGCCAAGTCAGAAGAATCATCAGGCATCATGTCATTTTTGTTAGACATATTTGAGTCGACTTTTTCTCACAAATTTGCAAAGTTTGTCTTACAATTTTGCATTTTCTCCTCTTTTTCACTTAAATGTCCACTATTTCTTCCTTAGATATTTAGTACTCTTTTTTTCTGATATTGCACCTCCCCCCCCCACCCCCGGAAAAACTGAGGTTTGACATTCCGAATAAATTTTTTTCCCTTCAAAATCTGCATAAATTTGCTATTTTTTTCTTGTAAATTTGCAACTTTTTTCTCAAAAATTTGTGATTTTTTTCCTGAAAATTTTCATCTTCTTCCTCAAAATTTTACAACTTTTTCTGCAATTTTTTAATTTTTTCCTGTAAATTTTCAATTTTTTTCCTCCTAAATTTGCAGGTTTTTTTCTAGTAGATTTGCAACTTTTTTTCCTCATAAATTTGTCTTTTTTCTCAAAAATTTGCAACTTTTTTTTTTTTATATAAATCTGCAACTTTTTTCTCCTAAATTTGCAATTTTTTTCTAGTAGAGTTGCAACTTATTTTTCTCAAAAATGTGATTTTTTTTCCTGAAATTTTTTATTTTTTCCTCAAAATTGAACAACTTCTTTCTGTAATTTTTCAACTCTTTTCCTGTAACTTTCAATTTTTTCCCATAAATTTAGAACTTTTTGCTCCCAAGTTTGCAGGGTTTTTTTCTTGTAGATCTGCAACTTTTTTCCTCATAAATTTGCAGATATTTTTCCAGTGCATTTTTTTATAACTATACTTTTTATTATTACTTCAATATTTTCATTAAACAAAAACATGTAGGATGCCACAGGATATTACAATTTCAACAGTGTAATAATGTATATATATCACATCCAGAGGGTAGGGGTAGTGAATAGTGGGAGAAAGGGGGAAAAAAGTGGGGGCTGAAATTAGCACACATATGCATAAGAGCATTTAACCCCTTGCACTCTGGTCAATTTCCCTAAAAACGCCAAAAAATAACATACCCAAAGTAATTCAAAAGCTGTTCTTCAACCCTTTGCAGCATCTTCATGGGGGTGGTCTCATTTAAAAGAAAACACTTTGAATTTTTTGGCAAAACAGTCATAATCTCTCTAAGTGCTCCTGCCACTGAGTAACAGTCATCTAAACATAGTGAACTTGAAGAAAATAAATTTCGCCTGGGTGTTTTTTTGAATACAAATGCTTGCAAATAACACACAGCTGTCAGATCCGGGCTGGAAAATGCAACAGAAATGTAGAACCAAGTGTTATCCAGCTGAGGTCAAAATTTTGTAACAATACCACAACAATGAATATATTACACAGCTTTTTTCTTAGGGTGTTCTCAGGCGTTTTTGAACTGTGCCAAATGGCACAGTTTGGAAAAACGTCTAACTTTTGAATGATTCAATATAGAAGCTTCATCTTGGGCTCTAATGAAAGGTGAAGGGCTGTGTGTGTGTGTGGGGGGGGGGGGGTTGTTTATTCATTCATGAATGAATGAATGAACAAACAAGGCCCCACACACAAAGAAGCATGCCACGTAAAAAATGTGTGGCTTTTTTTTTTTACAAGAAAAAATACCTACAGTGCAATAAAAATTATACTAAAATATCTGTAATGTAGAAGATAACAACTCCCCCCCCCCCCGCTACAGAGGATGGACATCGTCCATCGACACATGACGGACCGCGGCCTTGCGCCACGGTCTACTACGCACAGTTGTACTAAAATATCTGCAATAATATCTGCAATCTGCTACAGAAGAGTAGCGGGGGGGGGGGGGGCGTTCATGGTCCGGACGCGGCGCACGGACTGGACACAGTCCATGTGCCGTCCGGACCGGACCGAAGCAGTCCGGGTGCGTCATGTTGCGATGACGCACAGTTGTAATTTACCGATCGGTCAAAAGTCATTTTGATTACAATTTTCAGGGATAAAGAATAATTTAGCTTATAACACTTACCTGTCCACAACAGCAGTGTCGCTGGCGAACTTCTCTTCCTCATTGTCAGACGAACATGATGCTGGTCCGCTTGTTACGGACTCGTGGTTCTGGTCATGCGACCCGGTCAAACCATAATTCCATTATTGCGGTTTTGCGCTTCCATGATTGCGGTTTTGGCGAATGATTTTTCAAAACAAATAAGAACAGTAGTAAGAAAAAAAGACTGGCGAACGCGTGTGTGTCACCCAGCGGCTTACACAAAACCGATTTTAGGCAAGGGACGCACGCTTTCGAACTTCTGTGCTTCAATTGGCTCGCTGTATTCGCAGCCGTTGGTAGGCGGGACCTTCTTGCTAGGTTTTCAGTCATTGGTTCTTCAAGGTTTCAGAAACCCAATTCAAGGCTCTTATTAGTCGAATGAGAGGTCAATCACATCTAAACCAATCAAAGCACTCCTTTGGCTTTCTGTTCGCGGCTGTGTCTGTAGTGGAAGAACGGAAATGCAGCGCTTTTTTTTTTCTCAGTGCGCACTAGGACACACAGTGTGCATCCTAGGGCACCCTAGGACACAGAGACTTGACCGCCTGCGGTACACCGGAGTGCAAGAGGTTAACAATACTTGCATGTGATTTATGTATATATAATAGCAGCAACAACAGCAGCATCTTATTTACAAAATATAGTTTCTAGATATATGGGTTAAAGCCTCCATCACCACTATACATCTAGTATACAGTAAATAGTGTAATTTGCATCGCTGAGATAAGTTATTAATGACAGCTCAAATACAACTGTACAAACATTATGTTCCACTGATAAGTGTAATAAATTCCCCCCATTTAGTATGATAGAGATCTGGCTGGTTTATCCTGTATGTCAAATCTTCATAGGCCGTCACTGGACTCAGCTGGGTGAACCATACGCAGGATGGGGGCAGGTTCCATTCCCTAACAAGAACCTTACGTCCCAGCATTATAGCTGTGAGGATCCAATTAATACAGTTTTCACCAGTCTCTTTAAGATTAGTGGAATCCCCAAGTATATATAAATTTGGTGGTTCCAAGGTTGTCATAGCCAGGAGCGGCACTGGGGTTAAGCTCCCAGTGCTCATAAAATGCTCCTTACGGCGTGCGTCTCGAAAAGCCTCTGACAACTAAGTCCAACTCCTAGCCTGCCCGTGTGGTTTAGTCTCTAAGCCCAGCGGAACTGCTTTTACTAATAGGAGAAGGGGCGAGGGCGGATCTCTGGCGCCTTAAAACCAGATGCTTCAGGTAGATGGTGGCTCATCAACCTGGGAAGGTAGCCCATCTAGGGGAAGGTAAACCCTGATTTCAAACCTCCGCTGCCTTGCGGCACACCCGGTCACAGGAAAGGCTTCGGGAGTCAACCCTGAGGAGAAATCCGGAGTCGGAGCCCCTAAGGCAGTTCTCTGTTGCGCTCAACATCGTTCTGGCAGCTCCTGCAACGGCGCTGGTGCCAAACTATAGCAGCCCTGCTGTTCCTTTGGATTCACCAGTGACGTGGAGAGGGGGGACATGCTGCATGGGTAACATCTTGTCCTCCATATCTTCCTGCCCAGGCTTGAATCCTACCAACGCCCAACACTGGAAGGTAGAACACCGGTGCGCATCAGCCTGTTCAGCCACAGGCGGTGCTGTTCCAGCAGAGTAGACGTTTAGGATTCTCTTCCATGATCATCATAGACCGACGGAGGCCAACGACGATATAAATTTGGTGAAAATGGAATATCCTGGCCCACTATCATCTTAATATTTTCGTGAATTGCTATCCACCATTTCTGAGCTTTCGGACACGACCCTAGCATATGAACCAAAGTACCTAGGTTCTCTCCACATCTCCAACATGTGGCAGCATTTGTCAATCCTGCTTTATACAGTTTTGTAGGAGTCCAATATATTCTGTTTTAAATGTTAAATTGTATAAGCCTAGTTTTAATCTCTCGAGAAGATTTTTTTTCCAAGTTATTTAGAACAGTGCTCCATTCTTCATCAGTAAATGAGTAATTGAGGTCCACTCCCCATATCTGCTTGAGAGCACCTGTTCATTCCCCTAGATGATCCAGTAAGGCGTAGTAATATCTTGAGGCCTCCCTACCTTTCCCCCAAACAGCTAGCAATTCATTTAAGATAAGATAAGCCTTTATTAGTCCCACAATGGGGAAATTCCAGGATTGCAACAGCACAGGGATAGCAACACTCAGAGCAACAATCAAGAAGACAAGAAAAACAAGAGCAGCGAATATACATATGTACATATAAATATATAAACACACAGTGTGGAGCATTGTAGCTAGATGGAATAAATATATAAATATATATACACACAGTGCGGAGCATTGTAGCTAGATGGAATAAACAGCATAACCGTCTACTTAGTTATCCTACATAGTATGAATATGTACCCATACATATTATCACCCTCCGTAGCAACCGATATTGTCCTAGTTGTATACTGGAGGGGACCATCGTGTAAGTCTGTTGCGTCTTTTGCATTCAATACTGTTAGGTCGTCACGTTTTTTTGCTATCTCTGCGAGCAGCCCTGCTTAGGTTATACAGTCTGACAGCCGTAGGTAGGAAGGACCTGCGAAACCTCTCGGTTGCGCACCTAGGATGATGTAGTCTGCTGCTAAATGAGCTCCTCAGTGCGTTCAGTATGTCCTGCATAGGGTGGGACTCGGACTCCAGCAGAGATGACAGTTTAGCCACCATCCTTCTCTCTCCTATCTCCTCCACTGGGTCAAGGCGCTGCCCCAGGACAGAGCTAGCTTTCTTGATCAGTTTGTTCAGTCTCTTCCTATCGGCTGCTGTAATGCCACTGCCCCAGCAGACCACTCCAAAAGTGATGGCTGATGCCACCACCGTGTTGTAGAATGTCTTCAGCAGTGACCCTTGTACACCAAAAGACCTGAGTCTCCTCAGTAGGAACAGCCTGCGCTGTCCCTTCTTGTAGAGTGCGTCGGTATTGTGTGACCAGTCTAGTTTATTGTTCAGATGAACACCCAGGTACTTATAGGATGTCACCATCTCAATGTTTGTTCCCTGTATGTTTACTGGTGCTGTGAGGGGTTGTCCTTGCCTGCAGCAGTCCACCACCAGCTCCTTAGTTTTCCTTGCGTTGATCTGGAGGCAGTTCCGATGGCACCAGTCCACGAAGTCCTGGATAAGTCCTCTGTACTCAGCTTCATCTCCGCTGGAGATGAGGCCGACGATCACAGAGTCGTCAGAGAACTTCTGTAGATGGCAGTGTGTTGTGTTGTGTGAGAAGTCTGCAGTATAAAGGGTGAACAGTGTATCTGGATGAGAGAATGCCTCTCAGGGATGTGATACAGTTTTACTAAGCAGGTGTCTGATCTGGAGATATCTCCAAAAGTTATTTTGAGGTATCCCACACTGTTCTTTTAATGCACTGAAAGATTTCAAAACTAACCCATCGTATAGGTTTCTCAGGGTATTAATACCTTTTCTGATCCATACGTTCCAGTACATTGGTTTTTTATCAATAGTAAGCCTTGGATTCAGCCAGAGCCATGTTGAGGGAAATAGGTATGGGTCGGTCTTATATGCTGCTGACACTTTTTTCCGTATCTCCTGCATGTGAAGGACATAGGGTGAGTTTTAGCTTTTTCTAACAGTTTAGCCAAAATGAAGTTGAGACAAGGCCAATCATCTAGGAGAGAAGTCTCAATTGAGAACAAAGGTGGTGCCCTCTCAGGTGGAAGGGACCAGTGGGCTAAATGTCTTTGACTAAAAGCATAGTAGTATAGTAGAAGATTCGGAAAGCCCAACCCTTCTTTATCAATCTGTCTCTGTAGTTTTTTTAAGTTAAGTCTGGGACGGCGATTCCCCCATAAGAATTTTTTACAAAGACGGTCAAATTGTCTAAAATATCTCTGAGGGATATTAAGTGGGAGAGCTTGTCATAAGTATTGAAATTTTGGAACACTAATCATTTTAATAAGGTCTGTCTTCCCCCATAATGAAAGGTGGAGGGGTGTCCATCTGTTCAAATCCATTTTAAATCTACTAAGACAAGGTTCAATACTTACTTTAATTAAAGAGTTAAGGTTAGAGGGGCATGTAACACCCAAATAGGTAATGCCTTCCGCAGACCACTGAATATGATCGGGGTGAAAAAATTTCCAATTTGTTTTCTGAAAATCTTGCAACTTTTTTTTTTTTTAAATCATCTTTTTCCTCATAAATGTGCAACTTTTTTCCAAAATATTCTTTTTTTCTCATAAATCTGCAACTTTTCTCAAAAATTAGATTTTTTTTTGTAAATGTTCATTTTTTCCAAATAAATTTGCAACATTTTCCTCATAAATTTGTAATTTTTTTCCTCAAAAATTTGCAACTTTTTTTTTTACATAAATTTGCTATTTTTTTCTTGTAAATTTGTAGATTTTTTTTCCTGTCAATTTTTAAATTTTTCCTCATAAATTTGCAACTATTTTTCAAAAATTTATCTTTTTCCACATAAATTTGCAATGTCTGTCTCAAGGATTTTCATATTTTACCCTTAGAAATTTTTGCTGTCTTTCTCCCAGATATTTGAATTTTTTTTTCTCTGAAATTTCTGGGATTTTTTTTCCTCCTCTGGAAATTTTAAAGGTCCTTTTTATTGAAGGTTTGCAGCTCTTCTCATAAATCTGCAATGTTTGGCTCATAATTCTGCAGGGGTTTTTTTAACCAAAAATTCAAGTGTCTCATGTGTCTCCAGAGCCACAGGTCTGAGACTCCTCTAAGCTAGTCTAAAGAACGTGTCCAGTCACCTCAATGCTGCTTCATGATCAGCCTCGGTGAAAGATTTCTCCTTCGCTTCTTCATCCCCATGCTTCTCTTCCTCCATCTGTTGTTCTGAGTTAGCTAAGAATCTCAAACTCCGACAAGTGTCCACCTCTGAAGATATAAAATCCACATCAGATTTAAACAGAAATGAAATTCAAAAATAAAAAAGAGTGTGTTATAAACATGTGGTGTCTCACAGGGTTCCACCCTGGGACCCCCCGTTAGTTCTTATTTACTCATTTTTTTCTTGTTATCTTCTGTGCACGTCACCATTTTCTTCTTAGAATCTTTAGATTAAATATAGAATCTATCACCACGTAGGTGTTACAGTTAGAAATAAAAAATAAAAATCCAACTTCAGTTCTTCAGCTTTGTTGGTAACAGAAGTAGCGCAACAACAAACAGAAGTGCTAAATGCTAACACTGTTCCGAAAACTTTTCCCACTTCCTCTTGGCATTTTCAGATGAAATAAACAGTAAAAAAAAAAAAAAATGCATTACAAAGTGACAGTTTTCTTTGTCATTGCAGCAGCGACAGAAAGCTTTAGTACTAAATGCCAACAACAGGATTGAACCACACAGTAAAACTGGGGTATCCCCTCCTCCAATTTGTTTCTCAACCTGCTGCCGATGTTCAGGTTCAGGTTCAGGTTCCTTTATTTGTACCCGTAGGTTGATGTGTTTTGCAGTCAGGTGACATCCATATTTACAAACCACAATTACATTCAACATAAACACAAACACAGGCACACATGAAGCTGACTATAAACATGATCTCCTGCTCTCCCCGGGTAGCCTGCCGTTGTGTCCCTGGGCAAGACACTTCACCCCAATTGCTCCTGGTGGGTCTGGAAGCGCCATGTTAGGTAGCATGCCGCCATCAGTGTGTGAATGTGTGTGTGAATGGGTGGATAGCAGGATCTGTAAAGCGCTTTGGTCATCAAGAGATGAAAATAAAAGCGCTATACAAGTGAATGCCATTTACCATGATAAAAATACAAGGTTCTATCAATCAGGATATAAGACAAAGAGGTGAGAGAAAAAACAGAAATAAGAGAGAAGGGTCGTATTAAAAAGTTAAAGACTAGTCAAAGAGGTTAAAAACCCAAAAGTCTAAAAAGTCTAAAACCCAATAAAAGATTTAGAACCCAAATAAAAAAACCTACAAAAATAACTAAATATAAAATGAAATTAATAAATAGGTAACTAAATTATGTGCAATATATTGTGACAACTTGTTCAACTCTTTGACAGCAGCAGGAACAAAGCTGTTTTTGTAGCACTGGGTTTTACTTTTTGGGACAGCAAACCTCCGTCTGGAGGGAAGAAGCTGAAAGTGGCAGTGCAAAGGATGGGAGTCATCATTTAAAATGGCGGTAGCAATCCTCTGTATCTGTCTGGTGTACAGGGATGTCAGGCTCAGCTGTGACTCACCAAGCAAACGACTGGACCATCTAACTACCTGATCCAAGGATTTCCTCTGTTTCAGTTTTATCTGACCAAACCATGACACTAAAGAAAAGGATAAAACAGATTCAACTAGAAAAGCACTCGGAGAGCGCAGACCTCTGCCAAGCGCCACAGTTCCCCCCATACAGTGTTTGTGTGTACGTTTTCAGATTCCTTGACCATGAAAATATATGACTAGCAATTGGATTCACAATGATAGGATTAGTGGTTCAGTAGTTATTCACGAAAATCACATTTTCCGTAATGGCGGTTTTCTTCTGGACGGTGATCCAGATCACCACCAAAATCTAATCATCTGTAGGATACCCCATTTCTGACAATCTGTGAAAATTTCATGAAAATCTGTCCATAACTTTTTGAGTTATCTTGCTAACAAACAAACAGACAAACAGAAACAGACAAACCAATGCCGATGATCACATAACCTCCTTGGCGGAGGTAATAAAAGCACGATAAAATATTATTATTATGGTTCGGTCAATTTGGAAGCGTGCAAGTTTCCTTAAACAATGCAAATGTTGCTGACCCTTTTTGCACACCCTTTCACAGTTCTCTTCAAAGTTTAAATTACTATCAATAATCGTCCCAAGATATTTGTAGGATTGTACACATTCAGTGGTCTGACCAACACACACCCCTGCGGAGAGCCAGTAGAAGAGCACTTTTGGTCAGACAATGTACCATTGACCCTTACTCTCTGTGTCCTGTTGGTTAAAAAATCCAGAATCCAACCCACCAGATTATTGCTCAAATCAAATTGTTGCAGGAGCCTTTCAACTAAAATATGAGGCTGGATTGTACAAAAGGCGGAAGAAAAGTCCACGAATAAAAGCCTGGCGTGTGTCCCATTAAAATCCAGATGTATAAAAAGCATGTTAAACAGAGTGACAGTGGCATCCTCCACTCCTCCGTGAGGCCTATAGGCAAACTGCAAAGGATCCAATGCATGCTCAGTCTGCTTTTGGACCTCAAATCTGACCAGTTTTTCGAAAATTTTCATTAAAATTGAAGTCAAAGCAACTGGTCTAAAGTCGTTTACCGTTTTAGGACAGCTGGATTTTGGAACGGGGACAACCACAGCATCTTTCCAGATCTTAGGCACATGTTGTGTCTGTAAGGACTTATTGAAAATGTAATGAAATACAGGACTCAATTCATGTGCACAGTACTTTACCAATCGCCCACATATATTATCAGGGCCCTGACTTTTGTTCACTTTTACAGCACAGAACGCCCTTTTAATATCCTGCACCTCAATATTAAAGTGCTGATTGTCTTTGAGTTTCTGTTTCAAATCTTGGGTTTCTGTGCTAAAATCAAAGGAATCAAAACGACCATAAAAACAATTAAGAGCATTAGCCAGCTCTGTGTCTGAATTAAAATCATCTAAAAACACACGATTACTGCGCTCTGTGCTCTGAAGGCCTGCAATAGTTTTCATACTGGCCCAGGCTGAACCAAGTTTCTTTGTTGCCATCTTGCTTTCCAACTCTCATTTATAATTCTGTTTTGCTCTTAAAATTTCGGACTTCAGCTCTTTTGTGGCAACCTGTAGCTCAGAAACAACCCCCTTTTTAAAGGCAAGTGCTTTCCTCTGTAAGCAGGATTTAACTGATTTTGTAACCCATGGCTTGTTGTTGGGATATATTTTGACACGTTTACGTGGAACGATCATGTCTCTACAGAAAGCCATGTATGAGCATGTGACGTCCACCAAAGAGTCCAAATCATCTCTGCAGGACAGTGTGAACACCTCCCAGTCCGTACAGTTAAAGCATTCCTGGAGGCAGTGCACTGAATCCTCTGTCCACACGTTTATGTTTCTGGTCTTCGCCTTGTCTCTTCTGAGAGCAGTTTTATATGTGGACAGCAAATGTACACAGTTGTGATCTGAGGATCCTAAAGGAGGAAGGGGAAGTGATTTATAGGCCCTCTCTATGGATCCATAGCATAGGTCCAATGTCTTTTTTCACCTGGTTGGGCAGGAGACATACTGATAAAAGTTTTTAAGTGTCTTCTTTAAAGAAACATGGTTAAAATCCCCAAGAATAAAGTTTGGAGCCTCTGGGGAAATCGACTGCAACCACTGTATCACATCAAAGACGGTGCTGGAGGCGGAGTCAGCGTCCGCCCTCGGGTGAATGTACACAGTTGTTATGAAAAGTTGGGGGAACTCGCGGGGCAGATAAAAGGGGCGTAACGATATGGACAGAAGCTCCACATCGGGTGTACAGATGCGCTCTCTGACCGTGACAGATGTGCAGTACTGTTTATTAATATATAAACATACGCTGCCCCCCTGACGTTTCCCCGTTACCTCTTCCTGACGATCCGAGTGAAGTGGGGCTCCAAAGCTGTCAATCCACAGGTCCGCATCCGGGTCATGCGCCGTAAGCCACGTCTCCGTGTAAGCCATGACACAGCAGTTCTTGAAGTCCTTCTGATATCGTACATTCCCTTGAATTGCATCCACTTTATTTCTCAGGGATTGTACATTCCCCATAATAATGGAAGGAAGAGGAATGCGGTTAAGCTGACGCCTCCTCAGGCTTAATCTTATGCCTCCACGCTTTCCGCGTTTCCTCCTCTTGTCTCTCTTTTCATCGCTGTGTCCATGAAAATCTCTTAGAATAAAGTCCGGCAGTTGCGGCACAGACTCAAACACAGATGCTGCATTATCCATGTTTAAATGCAGTAACATGTCTCTGGAATACTGTATTCTTCCCGGCATGATCGCGATTGCACTTACCTCGAAAACAAAGAGCCGGTAGGAAAGAAGCGACAGTGCAAAAATAAGGAGGAAATCCATACTGATGGAACCAGGGAGCTCTTCGTTATATAGTCCACAAACATTCAAGGACAAAAACGACACAGAGAATTTCGTTAAAACACATTAAAGTGCGGGACTTCCGGTCTGGACGCCATGGTGATACCAACTTAACGCTGAAGCTCTCAGACCCAATCAAAGGAAAACATCTTCAAAATCAGACTTAATGGATTTTTGGAAGGATAAAAATCAAAAGACAAAAACACCATGCCTAACCAAAAACAGAAGAAACTGACATTCCCCAGGCCAGGACGCGCAGCGGCCGCAGAATCTGAACCGGAGGACCTCCGTTCAGAAGACGAGGAGCTGGGCCTAGCTAACAAGAAGGTTAGCTTGAAATCGCTATTTGATGAATTACGACGATTTCGGGCCGAATTTCATGAATTCAGAGAGGAATTAAAAAGGACGAACAGCAGAATGGACCAGGCCGAAAACCGAATCTTGGAAGCTGAAGAAAGAATATAAGTGCTTGAAGATTCTATGCTGGATTTACACAAAAAACAGTCAAGGCTGGAGGCTAAGCTAACACACTAAGAAGGAAGACAGAGACGAGATAACATCAGAATTCACGGTCTGAAAGAAGGAGCTGAAGATAGTTTCAACACAATGGCGGAATGCGTGGAATCCTTATTGAGAGAGAAGTTGGATATTCCACAAACCACCGATTTGAAGATAGAAAAGGCCCATCGTACATTAGCCGCAAAGCCAGCGGCAGAAGCACCCCCACGTTTGGTGGTGGTAAGATTCTCCAATTTCAAAATAAAACAGGAGGTTGTAAGACGGGCTTGGCAGAAAAAAGGATTTATGCATCAAGAGAGAAAAGTCTTTGTGGAGCACAATTACGCCCCCGAGGTTCTTAAAAAGCGACGGGAATATAACGACGCCAAAAAGGTTCTACGGGAACAGAATCTACGCTTTCAGACGCCATTTCCTGCGAAGTTAAGGGTCTTTTACGATGAAGAGTCATGTCTCCATAATTCGACGGAAGAAGCAACAATTGACATGGCGAGAAGAGGGCTCCCGGTATCGGTGTTTAAACCCGCAGCGGACCTGAGCCAGAGGATCAGGGCTCAAACGTGGTCCACTCAGAGACCTTCAAAATCCACGGGCCAGGAGCAGGAAACCCAGCCCCAGAGCTACAAAGATAAGCTTTCCAGTTCCAGGAAAGAATAGCGACCTTTTTGTCTTTTTTCTTTTCAGTCATTCTGCACTTCCATCCCCCCTCCTACAAGGTAACAAACATTAAAGGAGATGCAGAATCAGCATGTGGTAAAACCTTTCATGGAGCAGTTATAGCATTAGAAACAAATGGAGTTTGTTGGAATTAGAATGAGATTAGAATACAATTAGAGTGAATGTTTGCTGTGATGGGGTGGGAGGGTGCACACAATCTCATAGGGTATAGGCATAAAAAAAAAAAAAAAATCATTACAAATTCGGATTGGGATCTGAAATTCACGTTAAAAACATGGGACAACTTACAGGGGTAAGAGAGGGCCCTCAACACGTAACAGAGTTTGAGGAATTTCCCTCAGAGCCTACACTCCATCAGAGCTCTTACAGGGTCTTTAAAGAGACCCCAGCTCAGGAAGTTTTTTTGACAGTTTTTTGTTTTAAAGTTTCGTACACTATGTTCTTAATGTTTTTTATGTTCTTAATGTTCTTTCAGTTTCTGAGTAGCAAAAAAGAGGGCCACCACACTGTTATACTAAATAAGAAAATACAATGGAGAAACAGGGTGTAACCAAAATAGCCTCATATAATGTAAAAGGGATCCTGAATCCAGTTAAAAGATCCAAGATTCTACGCAAAATGAAAAAAGACAAAGCAGAAATAATATTTTTACAAGAAACCCACCTAACAGACGTGGAACACACTAAACTCAATAGACAAGGGTTTAAAATGATCTCCTCATCTTCATATAAGTCAGGGAGGAGGAGGGGTGTAGCGACATTGATATCAACCAAAATTACGTTTGAAAAAAAATCAGAACACAAAGATAAAGAAGGGAGGTACAGTTTGGTAATTGGGCGGCTAGAGGGAGAAGATATCACCCTGCTGAATGTATATGCACCACCAGGGGCTAAATGGAAATTTTATAAAAATGTATTCGACCTAATGATAACTAAAGCCCAAGGTTTAGTGATATGTGGTGGAGACTTCAGTCTAAGACTGAATCCATACTGGGATGCAACAGGTAATTCTTCACATCAAAATAACACTCAAAGTAGGAAAACTCAGATGCTATTAAAAGAAATGGGAATCTGTGACGTATGGAGGGAATTCAACCCCAATGTAAAAGACTATACTTTTTATTCAACGCCACATTCATCTTACTCAAGGATTGATTACTTTTTTATGTTTAATAGAGACATTGGAAGAGTAAAAACATGTAAAATAGGACTGATGGATCTCTCTGACCACAGTCCGATCTATATGGACTTAAACATCCAAAAATACACAAATAATACAATTTCCTGGAGGTTGAATTCAAATGTCCTAAAAGGACCACTGAAAGATGAATTGGAATCAGATATTCTCAGATATTTGGAAGAAAACGATAATGGAGAAGTATCCCCTTTAATACTGTGGGATGCGTGCAAAGCTGTAATAAGGGGAAAAATTATTGCAAAACTGGCAACCCAAAAGAAAATGAGACAAGAAAAACTAATCACACTAGAGTCAGAACTCAAGAACCTAGAAAAAGAACACAAAGACAACACTCATTCTAATGGCTCGCTCAAGATTAAAGAAATTAAAAATCAAATAAATGAGATCTACACAATAGAAATCCAGAAGAAACTTGCATTTCTGAAACAAAAACACTATGAAGCAGGCAGTAAATCGGCAAAATTACTAGCCTATAAATTGAGGAAACAACAAACAGAAAGAGCAATCTACAAAATCAGAGACCCAGTATCAAAGGAAATAAAATTCAGAATTCAGGATATTCTTAAAAGCTTCGAGAATTACTATAAGAACTTATACTCCCACAAAAAACATAAAAACGCATCCGAGACATTCCTAAACACATTAAACCTTCCCCAACTTACGGAATCACAAAATAAAACACTACTGTCAGAAATACAACCTAAAGAATTGGAAAAAGCAATTGTGAAACTTAAAGCTAACAAATCCCCAGGAGCAGATGGCTATACAGCAGAATGGTACAAAACCTTTGAACAGCAACTATCTCCTCTCCTCCTGAAAACATTTAACTATGTCCTCCACACAGGGGAAATCCCCCCTCCTGGAGAGAAGAGGTCATTGCAGTTATACCTAAACCTGAAAAGGAAAAACTAGAATGCTCCAACTACAGACCAATCAGTGTATTAAATCAGGACTATAAGCTTTTTACTATTATCCTTGCCAAAAGGTTAGAAAACATACTGACAGACTTAATTCACTTAGACCAAACAGGTTTTATAAGACAAAGACAGACACAAGACAACATTAGACGCACTTTACACATAATTCATCATATAAAAAAATATAACTTAAATGCAGTCATATTGGGATTAGATGCTGAAAAAGCATTCGATTCGGTTGACTGGTCTTTCCTACATAGAATCTTATCCAGTTTCAATTTTCATAACAACTTCATTAGAACTATACAGGCATTATATAAAAAACCAACAGCTAAAATAAGGATTAACGGTAATTTATCATCATCTTTTGAGCTGGAAAGAGGATGTCGTCAGGGCTGCCCCCTGTCTCCACTGCTCTTTGCAATCTTCATAGAACCTCTGAGCCAATGGATAAGACAAAATCAAGAAATTCAAGGTATTACACTTGGTCAGAAGGAACATAAAATAGCACTCTTTGCTGATGACATTTTAATATACCTAGGGCAACCGGACACTTCTTTACCAGAACTAATCTCAGTTTTCTCAGACTATGGAGATTTATCGGGGTACAAATTAAACATGCATAAAACCCAAGTTTTAACATTCAACTATGACCCAAATCATTACTCACTAAGTGAACTCAAAACTAACTGGGAGTTGGAATCTATGAAATATCTGGGGGTCAATATCCCGAAACAACTCAACAAAATTATAACACTAAACTATGATCCACTGGTGACAAAAATAAAATCTGACCTAGCAAGATGGAATATGATACCATTCTTAGGTACTGCACAAAGAATTGAAGCAGTCAAAATGAATATACTTCCACGTCTTCTATACCTTTTCCAAACAATACCGGTAGAACCTCCCAAAAAAACATGGCAGGAGCTGGACAGAAGGATCTCAAGATTCATATGGCAGGGCAAGAGACCTAGAATCAGATATAGAACCTTACAGCTAAACAAAGACAAAGGTGGGCTCACACTGCCAAATATCAGGGACTATTTTAAAGCCGCACAAATTAAAACTTTAATAGAGATATGTAACCCAGTCTACAATGCACAATGGAAGGAGATCGAATGCCAAATAACAAGTGACATCCCCCTACAGGCGATAATAGGGAACAATGCCTTACTTAAACTCTTGAATAACACTAACCCGTGGATAGAGACCCCACTAAAAATTTGGTTTAAGATAATCAGAGAGAATCAAGCTAAAGAGCCCTATCGACTTCTGCAATGGATTGCCTATGATCAAGACTTTACCCCCAATAAAACAGACACTAGATTTAAAGACTGGAAAGAGAAAGGGCTGATAAAATATTACGATTTTTTTAAGGGGCAAACTTTAAGAAGTTTTGAAGATTTGAAAAAACAAGGTCTAATAAATCAAGATCTTTACAGGTTCTTTCAGCTTAGACACCACATAAACAATATACTTAAAAAGGAGGATTTGGAAAGGGCCCAGTCAGGTGTTCTGAAGGTCTTCTTAATGGCATATAAAGGGATCCCAGGGATCAGATACATTTCTAAAATATACCAAGGTCTTCAAGACTTAAAAGGAGACAACACATCATATATAAAAGAGAGATGGGAAAAAGAGGGGAATTTCAATTTACAATTGGAAATATGGGAAAAGCTAAATAAACAGCAATGGAAAAGTACCTCATCCCTGCAGTGGAGAGAATTTGGATGGAAAAATTTGGTAAGATTTTTCAGAACACCTGCACAAAACAAATTTACCCATAAGGGGTTGAACTGTTGGCGCTTGTGTGGTGAAAAGACTGCAAATCATTTTCATGTGTTTTGGTCATGCCCAGTTATCCACCAATATTGGACCAATGTACAGACAATATTGGGGAAAATATTCAAATTAACAGTTCCCTTTTCTTTTGTAACTTTGTATTTGGGTTTACTACCGGACTCACTGGAAAGACGAGGAGATAAATACTTATTCAATGTTTTAATATTGGCAAGTAAAAAAGCCCTAACTAAAAAATGGATGCTGAAGGACTGTCCTACACCTGAAGATTGGATTAACGTGATTCAAGACATTTACTCGATGGAAAAGTTGACATTCGCACTGAGACAGGACATGGATGGGTTCATGAACTTTTGGCAACCCTGGATCGCATATGTGTCTTCCATTAGATCTAATCTTTGACAAATACCATTTCAATAATGGTCCAACTCTTTGTTCCAACGCTACTCAGATGCTCTTTTACTTTTAATTACTTAATTTTCTGTTTGTTTTTTGCTGTTCTGTTTGTTTGTTTGTTTTTTTTTATTTTATTCTCTTTAATTTCACTTTTTCTTTCACTTTAAAAAAACGAAAAAAAAGGGGTGTTGTAATAATTATCCTACCAATGTTGTCAAATAGCAAAAAATAAGGGAACATGTGATGAAAATGTAAACAATGCAATGCTGTAATGACCTGTATACCCTTTACAAAAACTTAAATTAAAAAAAAAAAAAAAAAACACATTAAAGTTCATAAAAACAGAGACACAGACATCGAACTTTTTTCACTAGCTGCTGGTCGCTGCGTGCGCATGCGCCATCAGTGCTTACTTGTTGAGTCTGATGTGCCTGCATTAGTGCTGTAACATACATGAATGATTTGATCCAGTGTACTAGTTTTTTATGGGTGAATATACTGTACTGAATCACTCATCAGAACTGTACTGGAAGCCAGGGATCACCAGCTGAATCACCCACCTGAGCATTAAACGAGCCCCGCCCGCTTGGTTCAACCGACTTAGTTCAGTGATAGACAGTTGACGCTCCAGTACAGCACAGAGTGATTTGGTGTGGTATGGGGAACCCATGCTGGGATATTCATCTCAGACTGAAAGTAAAGGAGAGGCAGTAAATTCCTCTGCCGGAAGAGCATGGGGGATTAAGCAACGGGGGACAATAGGAATTGTGATGGGAGAATGTATTGTGATGCAAGACCCCAGGCAGCAGGAATAAGCAGCTGTGGGGACAATAGGAATTGTGATGCATAAATGTATTGTGATGCAGGACCTCAGGCATGCAGGGGGAGTGAGTGGTGTGATATAAAGGAGAGACCCTGCAGCATGAGTCCAATGCTGTTTCTGAGACTGAGAGATGTGAGAGAGTGAATAAAGATCGTCTGCTATGAATGCCTGGCCTGTTTATTGCTCTCTCCACAGTACAACTATTTCTAATGGCTCTTTTTGGCCTGACTCAGCACGTTTCAGTGAACTGTAGATCCCATCACTAACCTCCATCCGAGGCTACCTTTCTGCTACTGCAACGTGAGTCTTCCGTCTTCTTTTCCACGCAGCCCGTGCACGTGAGATGATGTGTAAAAACAAGCATAGTATGTATGCGCGGGATCCGTATTCTGATTGTGTTTGCTAATGTATTAGTTTAGCCATGTAACGAAGGGGTCAAATTATCATACATTATGGGACTTATGAAATTATAGATCGTACATTGTACAGAGGGCAAAATTATCGTACAAATACAATAATTATCGTACGTTTGGCAACACTGAGTGGAAAACAGTTTTCGTCGGAACAGTCGCAGCCGGTTGTGAGGACTGACTTTTGTAGAACAGAGACAGAAAGAAGGTGCAGTGTACACCATGATATGTACACTTTCATTTTGATAAAAAAAACACCAGTTACTGTAAGAGAATTAATGACAACCCAGACAGCACACATACGTCTTGCCAACGTCAGATATATTGCTACCTGATCTATAACGTCAGATAGGCATCTGCTGTAGATTGGCACTTTCCCAGCCCTCAGCTAGAGCAGCATTAGGTTGGCCCATCATCTGAGCAGCCGATGCCGGCTGTGAGTTTTGTCTCAACTCGGCTTGCCATCTAATCATTATTTACTGTAAGCGGCTGACCCTGTCCTGAGTCAGCTCATCAAACAGCAGCAGCTGGTCAACTTTCAATCTGGTAAATTAGGTGAACTTGATGACTTTTGTTTAACATCCACATTAACCTGTACTAGGAAAGGTGTTTTGGGGGTTTTCCCGGGGTATGTGGCCGTATAATTTGCAGTGTAGCTTAAAACCGCTGAGAGCAGTTTACATCAGTGGTTAGTAATTGCTCTCAGGCCGCAGTCCTGAAGAAAAAATGTCTCCATCCTGACAATCCCACAACTGAGGGCAGCTCCTCCAGGTCTTAACAGGCAGCCTGATGAGCTGCAGGTGGTGCAAAGTGGCAGCTACACCTAATTAGGAGACAGAGAGCTGCAGATGGCGAGAGGAGAGATGGGTGCAGCTTAGATCGTGACAATTTTTGGTGGGCTACTGCAATACCAACTAGAAAAGCACTCAGAGAGCACATACCTTCACCAGGGCTTCTTCCGTCTGTCATGGCTCACCTCCAAAATGTAATGGGTTCGTGTGTAGGTCACGAGCCAGTTCTGGTGAAAATTGCAGCAAAGTTTATCCAGTAGTTTTGGAGGATTCTTGCTAACACACTGAGAAGATAAGAGCCTTGGTGGAGGTATGCATTCTCAGATCATCACCAAAATGTTATGAGTTCCTCTCTAGCCCAACAACTACCTCTGGTGAAAGTTTCATCAAAATCCATCCAGTAGTTTTGCATAATAGTTTTTGCATAAGTTTTGGGCAGTGCGGTGACACAGTGGTTAGCACTGCGGCAGCACAGCAACTCACCCTTGGCCATGGGATCCCTGGTTCGATCCCAGACCCTGACCAATAGTGATCTGTGTGGAGTTTGCATGTTCCCCCGTATCTGCGTGGGTTTACTCCGGGATTTCTCCGGTTTCCTCCCACAGACCAAAAACATGCAGGTTAGGTTAATTGGAGACTCTAAAGTGGCCCTAGGTGTGAATGTGTGTGTGAATGGTTAACATACCTGCCAACTTTTCAAACCTGAAAAGCCTAGTAGCTTGCCGGGGTCCAGGGGCCAATGCTAATGCTAATAATAATAATAATAATAATGCTAATATTTGCCAAACAAATATTAGCATTAAATCTAGTTAAATGTAGCTAACAACCTCATATTTCTTCAACTTTCAAACCTGAAAAGCCTAGTAGCTAGCCGGGGTCCAGGGGCCGCAGTGTCAAACAAATATTAGCATTTGACATAGAAGTCACATATTAATTATATTAAAGGTAAAATATCTAAATCAATTGCAATACTACACAGAGCGAAATATTTGCTGAATCAACCCACATTATATACTTTGTATCATTCATTAATACTCCCATACATGCCATATTGTACTGAAGTATGGGGAAATACATATAAAACAAACATATATCCAGTCTTTATGCTTCAGAAGAGAGCTATTAGAATAATAAACAAAGCTGCTTACAGGGAACCAACAAACCCACTTTTTCTTAAATTAAAAGCTCTCAAGTTGAAAGATCTGGTTGACTTTAAAACTGCAGTAATAATGTTTAAAGTGAAGAATCTATCACTGCCCGCAAATATCCAAAAGTTGTTCCAAATAAGGGAGAAGCAATATCATTTCAGAGGAACATGTATATTTCAAAAACCTTCAGTGAGAACTACCACCAAGCAACACTGTGTTTCAGTGCAAGGAGTCAGATTATGGAACCATTTTGGACCTGAATTAAAATCATGTACAACGCTTGGACAATTTAAACAAAAACTAAAGGAAGAAATACTCCAAACATATATACAAGATGACATGTAAAATCATATCAGGATTGTCATATCCAGTCTGTGTTGTGTTGTAGCTTAGTTTTTTGTCACATTTTGTCTTAGCTTTGTTCTGAATTGTAATCGCTCTTGTTTTGTTTTTCTTTTGAATTCTTGGATGGAATATGGGTGGGCAATATAAGCTGCGGCTTCAGCCATCACCCATTTCAGATAACTTATGTTGAACTGTATAATCAGAGGAGTTATTGTTTAATTTGACCTTGTTGGATTTTCTTTCCTCCTTTGTTATATTATTCTGTTTCTTTTTAATCTTTACTTTAATCTATCCAAAATAAAGATTCATTCATTCATTAAATTTGCATTCAAAAGACTATCTTAACACTGCATAGAACTTTGAATAGGCCAGATGTGATGTATTATGAATACTAGAAAAGCACTCGGAGAGCGCAGACCTCCGCCAAGCGCCACAGTTCCCCCCATACAGTGTTTAACATCATAAATAAAATATTGAAAATGGCCCTATCTCGCAATGTTAAAAAAAAAAAAAGAAGAATCCTTTAAAAAATTCCTGGATCCAGACGGTGATCCGGATCACCACCAAAATCTAATCATCTGTAGGATACCCCATTTCTGACAATCTGTGAAAACTTCATGAAAATCCATCCATAACTTTTTGAGTTATCTTGCTAACAAAGAAACAGACAAACCAACGCTGATGATCACATAACCTCCTTGGCGGAGGTAACTAGAAGACTAGAAATATCAGCAGGGTATACTAGCACTGTATGATACATGTGCGTAAATGACGGCAAAATCGCTCTGATATTTTATGTGTTTACATGATACACCAAGCATGACAAGGCTTGCAATTACACAGCACATGTTCTTCAAGTTTGCCGCTAGCGTCACTGGCACTGGCCTTGTGTTTTTTCGTTCTTACGTGGTCTTTCACATCGCTGATTCCGCCATGTCCAATCAAAAAGTCTTGTCTACACAAAGTGCAATTTGCGTAATTTTCACCCCTTCTTGAGCGAATAATAACTCCCGGAAATGCTTTGCTGTATTCCTCACGAAAAGACTGTAATTTTCGTTTGTGTTTCACGCTCGTTAGTGATTTTTCTCCGGCAGACTCCATGATGAAAACGTATAATTCTTACCTGATTGCCTCGCGATTGCACATGGAAAATTGGCTCAGACCTCTCGCACATGCGCAATACACCTACATGAAGCAGTGCCGATTGCCTTTGTTCTAAATTTAGATACGATTCCGAGCGACAGCGTGTTTCAGGTTCAGGTTCAGGTTCAGGTTACTTTATTTGTACCCGTAGGTAGATTTGTTTTGCAGTTGGTGACATCCATATTTACAAGCCACTAGTTACATTCAACATAGACACAAACACAGGCACACATCTTACAAAATAGGTAAATATAAAATATGTACAATATAATTTTTATAGCTTGTTCAACTCTTTGACAGCAGCAGGGACAAAGCTGTTTTTGTAGTGCTGGGTTCTACTTTTTGGGACAGCAAACCTCCGTCTGGAGGGAAGAAGCTGAAAGTTGCAGTGCAAAGGGTGGGAGTCATCATTTAAAATCGAGTCGGCCATCCTCTGTACTTGTCTGGTGTACAGGGATGTCAGGCTCAGCTGTGACTCACCAAGCAAACGACTGGACCATCTGACTACCTGATCCAAGGATTTCCTCTGTTTCAGTTTTATTTGACCAAACCATGACATTAAAGAAAAGGATAAAACAGATTCAATAAAAGCCCGATAGAACATAGTCATTATGGTTCGGTCAATTTGGAAGCGTGCAAGTTTCCTCAAACAATGCAAATTTTGCTGACCCTTTTTGCACACCCTTTCACAGTTCACCTCAAAGTTCAATCCACTATCAATAATTGTCCCAAGGTATTTGTACGATTGTACACATTCGGTGGTCTGGCCTTTTAGTATGGTGACTTTGTGCCTGGGAGTTTTCCTCCTAAAGTCAATAATCATATCTTTCGTTTTTGTTGTATTCAGCTGCAGGTAGGAATCCTCACACCAGTGAACAAAGTCATCAACTACTGGGCCGTGGCCACTCTCACCATCCTGGAGGAGACTGACAATGACTGAGTCATCAGCATACTTTATAATGTGTCTGTTGTCATGTCTGCTCCGACACATGTTTGTGTACAGGATGAAGAGTAGTGGTGACAACACACACAGTGGTGACAACACACAGTGTTTGGAATTGCTTTCGTGTTTTCCGTGTTTTTTTTTACGATTTAAAATTTTTGACTGAATTTTTTAGTGAAAAACCGTAATTTTGAATAATAAAACCGGAACCCGGAACGGGGTCTTGAAAACCGGAACCATTACGGCAAAACCGGAGTAGTTGGCAGGTATGGGTTAAGGGATAGCGCCGTACCGTGGCTGCTTCATCCATCCAGGTGAATGCCCTCAATTTCCCCTCTGGGGATCAATAAAGTATAAAAAAATAAATAAATAAACAATCGTGCTAACAGACGGACAGACAAACCTCCCCAATCACATTACCTCCTTGGTGGAGGTAACGATCACGGCCACTCATTGACCACATTTACACGGTAAACATATTATCAGCCAGTAAACTAGGTGTTTGACACCTCGTCAGCGGTTAGCTGTCAGTAGCAGAGCAAGTCATTCTGTTTCTGTGACTATTACCACCCAGGGACGGTTAATCCATTATTGACCAGTCAAACCACACACCTGTCTCTGATAACGCTTGATTCAAGGTCTTAAATGCCAACATGTAGCCAATATTGGTCAGTATTTTGATAAGTCCAATGTCTTGACACTAAAAGCTAATGTTAGTCTCAAACGTGGTGTCGCCATTCAAACACCATCTCAGGGGAATGAAGACAGAAGGCGGGTGGAATGAACTAGTTCTCATGAGCATTTAAAGCAATGTGCCATTAAAAACGGCTCATTTTGAGGACAACTTCCTCCCCGTGTGCAAGATGGTACTGTATTTATTAAACCCTGAGGTGCTGTGACCAAAGCACGTCACAAATGTTTCATTAACACCTCTTGGAACTGTGTCAACATGTGGGAAAAGTGCATAATAAGGGCACTTTAAGTGCCATGACTTGGGGAAGACTACAGGAGTGCAGTAGTTGTGGTTTTGGTGGTATTAACCAGAGGAATGGGGTCTCTTAACACTACTGTCGTTGATGCCACTACTTTGGCCATGAAAAATAAGACAGAAAAACACCAGAAATGAACTAAGAAAATGTTTGTACCTTGATCAGAAGACTCTGTTTGAGCTAGTCTTGTTGCTTTGTTTTCTCTCGAGCATCTGGACTTTAAAACCCAGCCCTTGATCATCCTATGGAGGCTGAAGTTGAGTCGGGAATTACAAAGTGGCTGAGGATGAGCGAGGACAGGCTAGGAAGACGGCACAGAGCCAAACCACAGCCATGGAGGTAAGCCTGACCCCAGCTTGTGTTCACTGAAAATCGTTTTTCACTGACAGATTTTTTTCAGCTATGACTGAAAATTCTGAAAGCTGTCTTCAATTTGATAGATTACACTGAGGGGGCTCAAATTAAAGTCAGCTAAAATGACAGATAACAATAGATTGTGACAGAATTTTTACAGGGCTGTACAGTGCGATATGCATGTTGCACATGTGACGTGAAAATTGGTCTGTGCTAAGATTGAATGATCTGAAGTAGCACCGTTTCTCATCACACTGGTGAAACTACAATTGGCGAGCTGCAGTCACAAGTTCCGTCAGCATAAACTGACACGTCAACAATGTCCCGCAGATAACAATGCATTTCTTCTGGATTAGGGATGGGCATAATTTACCGATTAACCAATAATTGATCATTAAGAATTTCACCGAGGAAGTTCATTTTCGTCGACAAACCGTTTTTTTTTTTTAAAACAATCCGAGGTTATTAAGGCCTAGTGCACGGCCGTCCTCAAACAATGCAATGGCAAAATTTGGGCACCAGGGGGCAACATTACACCATCGGCGTACCCTGGCGTGCCTCAGTTGATACATGCGGGCTTCCGTAGGGCAATCGCCAAATCATGAAGCGGTTACGGCGAAGTGTTGCGTGGGACCATTTCAATTTAAAAAATGACCAGGTGTACTGCAATCACTTCAATGCAGCATACAAATATACCTCATCGACAGGGTCCATGGAACACCCTTATTACGCGAAGAAACCGCCAACAGTGGTTGCGCGCTGAGTAATGGCGGTCGTGAAGATTCTTTTTTTTTTTTCAGAAACTTTATTGAGAAGGTCATGAAGATTCGGTGTACACACGTCGAGGGAAGCTGCAGGAGGCGGCGTAGTGGCTCGACGGGAAGACTATTTCGCACAAAATGGCACAAGAGAACAGCAAAAAGTTCCACGCGGCTAGACTAAGCAATACGAGCGATAGAGCAATGAATGCGGTCTTCGTTTGTTGGGTGGCCGCTCGGCAGGGAGAGAGAGCTGGGTAAAACGTCTCGGCCAATCAGCTTGAGGGGTGAAACGTCTTGGCCAATCAGCTTGCGAGATTCCCGAGCCGAGCCAACACGACAACAGCGAACAGAGAGAGAGAGATTTGAGAGAGAGAGAGGTGGATTTGAGTTGTGCGGCGCTCCGTGCTGATACCTGATGTTCTAATGTAGTCTACCTGCCTTGTTACCTACCTAAAAATGTTAATGATTAACCGATTATTAATCATTAATTCTCCCGACGATCGGTGAAGAAAATTTCACCGAATGCCCATCCCTATTCTGGATATCAAGTTTCATGTGCTCACATCATTGATCGCACCAGGCTCAGCCCAGAAGCTGGTGATGCAAGCCGCTATGGAGTACCGGCATTTTTATAAGTCTTAATGTTGTCGCCCCGTGTCAAACTCAGCGCAGATCAGTGCTCAGTGGCTCCTGCTCTTTGTCCTCCGTTACAACGGAGAGGATTGCAAAATGCACCCAACATTCTTTTTTCATTCTGAACAACTTTCATATTTACAAGAACCACCGAGTTTTTGTGCACAGGCTGCACGTTTGTGTGTCGCCGTTAGCAGCACACAAAGCAGGATGTTTTATTTCAGCGGGAGCTGCTGCAGGCTCCGGCAGTTTTTTCCCCCCCGTTTCTTCCGGCTTCTCCTGGTCCTGCAGTGGTCATTTCCTGCAGGTCTGTGGAGTAGGAGTGCGACGGAGAAAGAGGAAGCTCCATGGGGTGATGTAGGCTACACGCTACTCTAGGGATGTCAAACATACGGCTCACAACTGGCCCGTTAGTTTTCTATGATGTGGTGAGTCTGTTTAGGTGGTTAGGATTGATGACTGACTCTTTGTCTTTCGAAAACCATAATTCAAATTTGCTTGTTCGATATATAAACTAGAAAAGCACTCGGAGAGTGCAGACCTCCGCCAAGTGCCACAGTTCCCCCCATACAGTGTTTGTGTGTACGTTTTCAGATTCCTTGACCATGAAAACATATGACTAGCAATTGGATTCACAATGATAGGATGAGTGGTTCAGTAGTTGACGAAAATTGCATTTTCCGTAATGGCGGTTTTCGCCACAGTTCCCCCCATACAGTGTTTGTGTGTATGTTTTCAGATTCCTTGACCATGAAAACATATGACTAGCAAATGGATTCACAATGATAGGATTAGTGGTTCAGTAGTTATTGACGAAAATTGCATTTTCTGTAATGGCGGTTTTCGCCACAGTTCCCCCCATACAGTGTTTGTGTGTACGTTTTCAGATTCCTTGACCATGAAAACATATGACTAGCAATTGGATTCACAATGATAGGATTAGTGGTTCAGTAGTTATTGACGAAAATTGCATTTTCCGTAATGGCGGTTTTCGCCACAGTTCCCCCCATACAGTGTTTGTGTGTACGTTTTCAGATTCCTTGACCATGAAAACATATGACTAGCAATTGGATTCACAATGATAGGATTAGTGGTTCAGTAGTTATTCACGAAAATCACATTTTCCGTAATGGCGGTTTTCTTCTGGATGGTGATCCGGATCACCACCAAAATCTAATCATCTGTAGGATACCCCATTTCTGACAATCTGTGAAAATTTCATGAAAATCCGTCCATAACTTTTTGAGTTATCTTGCTAACAGACAGACAGACAGACAAACCAACGCCAATGAAAACATAACCTCCTTGGCGGAGGTAAATATTACCCCCTTGCACTCTGGTCAATTTCCCTAAAAATGCCAAAAAATAACGTACCCAAAGTAAATCAAAAGCTGTTCTTCAACCCTTTGCAGCATCTTCATGGGGTTGGTCTCAAGAAAACACTTTGAATTTTTTGGCAAAACAGTCATAATCTCTCTAAGTGCATACCTGCCAACTTTTCAAACCTGAAAACCCTAGTAGCTAGCCGGGGTCCAGGGGCCGATGCTAATGCTAATGCTAATAATAATAATGCTAATATTTGCAAAACAAATATTAGCATTAAATCTAGTTAAATGTAGCTAACAACCTCATATTTCTTCAACTTTCAAACCTGAAAAGCCTAGTAGCTAGCTGGGGTCCAGGGGCCGCAGGCCCCGGTAGGTCCAGGACAAAGTCCTGGCGAGGGGGTTCAGGGGGGCGAAGCCCCCCGATGCCAAACAAATATTAGCATTAGATCAAGTTAGAATGTAGCTAACAACGTCATATTTCTTCAGTTTTCAAACCTGAAAAGCCTAGTAGCTAGCCGGGGTCCAGGGGCCGCAGTGTCAAACAAATATTAGCATTTGACATAGAAGTCACATATTAATTATATTAAAGGTAAAATATCTAAATCAATTGCAATACTACACAGAGCGAAATATTTGCTGAATCAACCCACATTATATACCTTGTATCATTCATTAATACTCCCATACATCACATATTGTATTGAAGTATGGGGAAATACATATAAAACAAACATATATCCAGTCTTTATGCTTCAGAAGAGAGCTATTAGAATAATAAACAAAGCTGCTTACAGGGAACCAACAAATCCACTTTTTCTTAAATTAAAAGCTCTCAAGTTGAAAGATCTGGTTGACTTTAAAACTGCAGTAATAATGTTTAAAGTGAAGAATCTATCACTGCCCGCAAATATCCAAAAGTTGTTCCAAATAAGGGAGAAACAATATCATTTCAGAGGAACATGTATATTTCAAAAACCTTCAGTGAGAACTACCACCAAGCAACACTGTGTTTCAGTGCAAGGAGTAAGATTATGGAACGATTTTGGACCTGAATTAAAGTCATGTACAACGCTTGGACAATTTAAACAAAAACTAAAGGAAGAAATACTCCAAACATATATACAAGATGACATGTAAAACCACACAAGGATTGTCATATCCAGCCTGTGTTGTGTTGTTACTTAGTTGTTTTTTTTTGTCACATTTTGTCTTAGCTTTGTTCTGAATTGTAATGGCTCTTGTTTTGTTTTTCTTTTGAATTCTTGGATGGAACATAGGTGGGCAATATAAGCTTCGGCTTCAGCCATCACCCATTTCAGATAACTTATGTTGAACTGTATAATCAGAGGAGTTATTGTCTAATTTGACCTTGTTGGATTTTTTCGCCTTTGTTATATTATTCTGTTCCTTTTTAATCTTTAAGATAAGATAAGATAAGATAAGCCTTTATTAGTCCCACAACGGGGAAATTCCAGGATTGCAACAGCACAGGGATAGCAACACTCAGAGCAACAATCAGAAGGCAAGAAAAAAAAACAAGCAAGCAAGAGCAGCTAATATACATATGTACATATTACTATAAAATATATATACACACACACACACACACAGACACACAGTGCAGAGCATTGTAGCTGGATGGAATAAATATATGAATATATGAACACACAGTGCAGAGCATTGTAGCTAGATGGAATAAATATGTAAATATATAAACACCCACAGTACGGAGCATTGCAGCTAGGTGGAATAAATATGCAAGTATATAAACACACACAGTGCGGAGCAATGTAGCTAGATGGAATAATATGTAGATATATAAAAACACAGTGCGGAGCATTGTAGCTAGATGGAATAAATATATAGATATATAAATATAAACACACCCAGTGCTGAGCATTGTAGCTAGATGGAATAAATATATAGATATATAAATATAAACACACCCAGTGCAGAGCATTGTAGCTAGATGGAATAAATATGTAAATATATAAACACACACAGTGCAGAGCATTGTTGCTAGGTGGGATGAAACAGCATAACCGTCTACTTAGTTATCCTACATGGTATGATTATGTGCCCATACATATTCTCACCCTCCATAGCGACCGGTATGTTCCTAGTTGTATGCCGGAGGGGACCATTGTGTAAGTCTATTGCATCTTTTGCATTCAAAAAAAACTATTAGTTTGTTACGTCTTTTTGCTATCTCTGCGAGCAGCCCTGCTTAGGTTGTACAGTCTGACAGCCGTTGGTAGGAAGGACCTACGAAACCTCTCGGTTGTGCACCTGGGATGATGTAGTCTGCTGCTAAATGAGCTCCTCAGTGCATCCAGTATGTCCTGCATAGGGTGGAACTCGGACTCCAGCAGAGATGACAGTTTAGCCACCGTCCTTCTCTCTCCTATCTCCTCCATCGGATCAAGGCGCTGCCCCAGGACAGAGCTAGCTTTCTTAATCAGTTTGTTCAGTCTCTTCCTATCGGCTGCAGTAATGCCACTGCCCCAGCAGACCACTCCAAAAGTGATGGCTGATGCCACCACCGTGTCATAGAATGACTTCAGCAGCGCCCCTTGTACACCAAAAGACCTGAGTCTCCTCAGCAGGAACAGCCTGCGCTGTCCCTTCTTGTAGAGTGCGTCAGTATTGTGTGACCAGTCTAGTTTATTGTTCAGATGAATACCCAGGTACTTGTAGGATGTCACCATCTCGATGTCTGTTCCCTGTATATTTACTGGTGCTGTGAGGGGCTGCCCATGCCTGCGGCAGTCCACCACCAGCTCCTTAGTTTTCCTCGCGTTGATCTGGAGGCAGTTCCGATGGCACCAGTCCACAAAGTCCTGGATAAGCCCTCTGTACTTTACTTTTAATCTATCCGAAATAAAGATTCATTCATTCATTAAATTTGCATTCAAAAGACTATCTTAACACTGCATAGAACTTCGAATAGGCCAGATGTGATGGATTATGAATACTAGAAAAGCACTCGGAGAGCGCAGACCTCCGCCAAGCGACACAGTTCCCCCCATACAGTGTTTAACATCATAAATAAAATATTGAAAATGGCCCTATCTCGCAATGTTAAATTAAAAAAAAAGAAAAAAGAATCCTTTAAAAAATTCCTGGATCCAGACGGTGATCCGGATCACCACCAAAATCTAATCATCTGTAGGATACCCCATTTCTGACAATCTGTGAAAATTTCATGAAAATACGTCCATAACTTTTTGAGTTATCTTGCTAACAAACAAACAGACAGACAAACCAACGCTGATGATCACATAACCTCCTTGGCGGAGGTAACTAAGACTAGAAATATCAGCAGGCTATACTAGCACTGTATAAGTGCGTAAAAGACGGCAAAATCGCTCTGATATTTTATGTGATACACGATACACCAAGCATGACAAGGCTTGCAATTACACAGCACATGTTCTTCAGAATCTTAGGCATTATATAAAATGTATTCTCCCTTTAGATGTCGAATCCATGGTCCATTTGCCAGGGCTGAAGTGCAGTCGTGTGAACGTCTGCAGCAGTTTACATCGTGTTTACATCTCGCCATGTACGCACGCCTCTCCGGGATTTCGCGCGAGAATAGAAACCTCAATACCCTCAATAGCGATAGCGTTAGCTTAGCAAACTCTTCAGGTAAAGCGTAGCAGCGAACCACGAAACGAAACGCTACTCAGTTTACTCACAGAGTCCGGTGAAAGGCGAATAAAGGGGTATTTCTACTTCAAAAGCTGGTTCAACCAAGGTGGAAATTCAGCCTGTGCGTCACAAATGTTGATTCGATATTCGCTGTTGGTTATTTTAGTGGCAAAATCAGTAACTTTGTCTCAGCACTGAAAAAGTGTGACCATCCCGGCCGCCATCACGTGTTGCTCTGTTCTAAATTTAGATACGATTCCTAGCGATCTCGTGTTTGGAATTGCTTTCGTGTTTTTACGATTTAAAATTTTTGACTGAATTTTTAGTGAAAAACCGTAATTTTGATTAATAAATCCGTAACCCGGAATGGGGTCTTAAAAACCGGAACCATTACGGCAAAACCGGAGTAGTTGGCAGGTATGTAAGTGCTCCTGCCACTGAGTAACAGTCATCTGAACATACTGAACTTGAAGAAAATAAATTTCGCCTGTGTGGGCTATATTAATCATATATTCCATAACCTACATATGTTGAAGCATGTGGAAATGTTTGGTAATTACATATGTAAAGCAACTTCACACCTCTGAAAGGACAAAGGCTCTCAACCGCCAAGTGAAGAACAAAGACGTTCCCAGACACTGCGGTGGAGATCGGAGGAGCTACCCTCACCCCCTGGGCGAGGAGAGGAAATACCAAGACAATGGGGGGATTAAGATAATGAGGGATGTCAGCCTTTGTTATGCATGTCTTTTGTTATGTGCAAGTATAAAGTCAGTGAGCCGGAGATATTCGGTCTCTTTTCCTTCTGCTACCTCTGCACTGAATGAGACTTGTTAGGAGAGCTGATAAATAAACTTTGGTTTATATATCAAATCGCCTCATCATTTCAAGCTCTTCTACACTGGTGACCCCTGACGCGAGTATGGTCCTGAGGCATACCCCCGCAATCGACTCATCCGTGGCGACCCAGGCAGATGCCAGCGACCACGCAGACGGGGGAACAGATAGACGACTGTTCCCCCCGGCAGAAGGGATTGAGAGGGCTCAACCGAGCACCAACACCGCTGTGAGAGTCGAAGCAAGGCACTCTCACCCTGCGGACACAGCAGTGATGGTATACACAAATGCCGTCGCTGTCAAGCTGCCAGACTTCTGGCAAGAAGACCCCGCCTCGTGGTTTCAGCAAGCTGAAGCCCAGTTTACACTGGCGGGCATCACGGCTGACGATACCAAATTCTACCATATCGTCTCCAAACTCGACGCCGCCACTTCGAAGTGTGTGTGGAGCATGATCCGGCGGCCGCCGGCCCAAGACAAATATGAAACTCTTAAAGCAACCATCGTGGCGAATTACGTCCCCTCAGCTGAAGAGAGAGCCGAGAAGATCCTGGCGGTCTACGGCCACAGAGGGTGCAAACCTAAAGCCCTCATGGAGGATTTGCTACAGCTTAAAGAAGAGGACAATGACAACTTCCTCTTCCAATTCATATTCCTCAGCACGCTGCCGCCACACATGAGAGGGACGCTCGCCAACATGAGATGCAACAACCACCAAGACTTTCGCGTGCTGGCCAATGAAGCTCATCGGCTCGTCAACGCCTGCAAGGAGCTGACACCCACAGCAGCATCTGCAGACCTCAACGCCGATGCCCGGAACCACGAAGAGCCACAACCCACTGAGCAGATCCAGCCCGCGGTGACAGCGACACGGCCAAAACGTAACAGACAGAGCGACGTCTGTTATTATCACCACCGTTTCGCCGAGAAGGCCCGCAAATGCGTTCCCCCCTGCAGATTTACGATTTCGGGAAACGCCAAAGCCGAGAGCCGTTAACGGCAGCGGTTCTCGGCGAGAAGAATAAGCTGTTGTATGTGACGGATGGACACACCGGCAAGCAGTTCCTCATCGACACAGGAGCTCAGCTCAGTTTCGTCACGCCCTCCCACGCAGATCGAGCCATGGGCACCCGGGGCAACAGAGCGGTGGCAGCCAACGGCTTTAACATCGACACTTTCGGCGAAAAGAGCCTGCACCTCCACATCCATGGCCGCAACTACAGATGGACATTTGTTGTAGCGGCGGTGAGTTTTAACTTGTTAGGCGCAGATTTTTTGTGTGCACATGGGTTATTAGTGGATCTAGCAAATAGGCGCTTGGTTAATGCACTGTCCTTTGCTTCTATTCCCTGCTCAGCTCGAGTTTCTCCACCACCTGTGCAGGCTAACGTCACCACGGCAGGAGGTAAGTTTGAGCAACTCCTCACCCAATTTCCAGCACTCACAATTCCCAAATTCTCAGCCACTGTGGCTAAACACGGGGTTGAACACTTTATTCCCACAACGGGCCCACCCGTATTTGCCAAAGCTCGCCGCTTAGACGCGGCCAAGCTCAACATAGCACGGGACGAGTTTACAACCCTTGAAAAACTGGGCATTGTTAGACGCTCGAAGAGCCCTTGGGCCTCACCACTTCACATGGTTCCGAAATCCGACGGTTCTTGGAGACCGTGCGGAGATTACCGCAGATTAAACAATGCTACAGCGCATGACCGCTACCCAGTTCCTCACATTCAAGATTTTTCACTACATCTGGCGGGTGCGCGCATTTTTTCAAAAATAGACTTAGTCCGCAGTTATCATCAAGTCCCAGTCCGAGCGGAGGACATTCCTAAAACAGCTGTAATAACCCCTTTCGGCCTTTTTGAATTTCTGCGAATGCCTTTCGGCCTCAAAGGCGCTGCTCAAACTTTTCAACGAATGATGGACGCGGTCTTAAGCGACCTTCCTTTTGTCTTCGTCTACCTCGACGACATGCTGGTAGCCAGCTCGTCTGAGGAAGAACACAAGCAGCACCTCACTACGGTTTTTCAGAGGCTGGAAGAGCACGGGTTAATAATCAACCCAGCCAAATGCAAATTCGGCGTGTCACAAATTGATTTTTTAGGACACAAAGTCTCTCCGAAGGGGGCAGTTCCACTTCCAGACAAAGTTCACGCGATAAAAAGTTTCCCACGGCCACAGACGGTCAAATCGCTACAAGAATTTTTAGGAATGGTTAATTTTTACAACCGTTTCCTCCCCCACGCAGCTCAGCTCATGCAGCCCCTATATGACGCGCTCAGAAAAAAGAAAGCTTCCAACGCGGTCGAATGGACCCCGGAGCGCGAACACGCCTTCGCGGAAGTAAAGAGCGCTCTAGCTAACGCCACATTGTTAGTTCACCCAGATCCCTCGGCCCGCATCGCGCTAACCACAGACGCTTCGGACCTGGCTATAGGGGCAGTTGTAGAACAACATGTCAGCGGGATCTGGCAACCTTTAGCATTCTTTAGCAAATCGCTAAACCAAACTGAGCGTAAATACAGCACTTTTGACAGGGAGCTGCTAGCGCTTCATTTATCCATCCGCCACTTCCAGTTCTGGTTAGAAGGGCGGAGTTTCACGGCTTTTGTAGACCATAAACCGCTCACCTTTGCTATGGCTAAAATTTCAGAACCATGGTCAGGCAGGCAACAAAGACAGCTGGCTGCAATTTCAGAGTTCACCACAGACATTCGACACGTAGCAGGCAAACTTAACGTGGTAGCAGACTGCCTCTCTCGCGCTGTGACATCACTAGAGCGCGAGGAGACAGATTATACTGCCTCAGCAGCAGAACTCTTCACTAACGCAGACACATACGCAACACCTATCCATGCAGGGATAGATAATGCAGCCATGGCAGAGGAACAGAGCAGTGACGCGGACGTGCGCGCACTCCTGTCTGGACCAACAGGGTTAAGGCTGGAGAAAAAGGGTTTACGCGACGGCGTGCTCCCCCAATATGCGATGTTTCAACCGGCCGACCTCGCCCGTTAGTACCAGCTACATGGCGCCGCCGTATTTTCGACGCAATTCACTCCCTCGCACACCCAGGTGTGCGCGCCTCGGTTAAAATGGTCGCCGAAAAGTTTGTGTGGCCAGGCCTGTGCAAAAACGTAAAAGAATGGGCAAAAACTTGCATTTCTTGTCAGCGCGCCAAAATACACAGACACACAAAAGCCCCTCTGGAGCCTTTTCCAATCCCTGCTAGAAGGTTCGACCACGTTCATGTCGACCTCGTGGGGCCACTACCTTCCTCCCAAGGTTTCACACACCTGTTAACAATGAGAGACCGCACCACACGCTGGCCAGAGGCAGTCCCTTTGGCGGCAACCACAGCGGAGGAAGTCGCTCGCGTCTTTCTGACAAACTGGGTGGCACGTTTCGGCGTCCCATCGGACATCACGTCCGATAGGGGGCCTCAATTTGTCTCAGAGCTTTGGTCAGCCATGTCCAGCAGCTTAGGGGCAACAATTCACCGCACCACCGCTTATCACCCTCAGACTAATGGGTTATGCGAGCGTTTTCACAGGTCTTTAAAGGCTGCCCTCAGAGCCTCACTAACGGATACAAATTGGGTAAATAAACTTCCCTGGGTTTTATTGGGGTTGCGTGCTGCGCCTAAAGAGGATCTAGACGCCTCTCCGGCAGAATTAGTTTTTGCACAACCTCTCAGGCTCCCAGGTGAATTTTTACCAGAGAACCCAGAGCCAGGGCATCTTCCAGTCCCAAGGTTTTTAGGCAGCAACGGACCGGACTCTCTCCCCGGTCCAGCTCATCACTCCTTTCCACGGGTTTTTGTCCCTCAAGCTTTAAAAAACGCTGAGTTCGTTTTTGTTAGGCATGAAGCTTTAAAACCAACTTTCCGCCCAGCATACGATGGGCCATTCAGAGTGCTGGAACATGGTGATAAACACTTTGTGCTTGATTTTGGGGATAGAAAAGAAACAGTCAGCATTGACAGACTTAAACCTGCCTTCTTGTTGAAAGACGAGCCTGCACAGTTGGCGAGAGCACCTCGGCGGGGTAGACCCCCCAAGAGAAAAGACTCAGCCCCCCTGCAGGGAACAATTAACCACTCTCCTTCCCACGCTGCAGATTCCTCACAAGAAGGTCCCAGCAGGACGCCTAAACAAACCCACAGCACTTTTGGGAGAAGATTTAAACCCAGACAGCACAGGGACTGATGCAAACTACTCCACAATTGTTCACTAATTGTGCTGCAACAGTTTAGGACTGACTTATGATTTTACTATGCTGTTATGATTACCACTGAACTCTCTTAGGGGCATGGCTGCTGGAAAGTTTCTTCTGTGACAAGAGATGTAACACTTAGTATGTCATAGTAATTATCTTAGACTGTAAACCTTTCTATTGTCCTTTCTTAGTTGTTTGGGGGGGGCTGTGGGCTATATTAATCATATATTCCATAACCTACATATGTTGAAGCATGTGGAAATGTTTGGTAATTACATATGTTAAGCAACTTCACACCTCTGAAAGGACAAAGGCTCTCAACCGCCAAGTGAAGAACAAAGACGTTCCCAGACACTGCGGTGGAGATCGGAGGAGCTACCCTCACCCCCTGGGCGAGGAGAGGAAATACCAAGACAATGGGGGGATTAAGATAATGAGGGATGTCAGCCTTTGTTATGCATGTCTTTTGTTATGTGCAAGTATAAAGTCAGTGAGCCGGAGATATTCGGTCTCTTTTCCTTCTGCTACCTCTGCACTGAATGAGACTTGTTAGGAGAGCTGATAAATAAACTTTGGTTTATATATCAAATCGCCTCATCATTTCAAGCTCTTCTACAGCCTGGGTGGTTTTTTGGATACAAATGCTTGCTAATAACACACAGCTGTCAGATCCGGGCTGGAAAATGTGACAGAAATGTAGAACCAAGTGCTATCCAGCTGAGGTCAAAATTTTGTAACAATACCACAAAAAATGAATATATTACACAGCTTTTTTCTTAGGTTGTTCCCAGGCGTTTTTGAACTGTGCCAAATTGTGCCAAATGGCACAGTTTGGAAAAACGTCTGTAACTTTTGAATGATTCAATATAGAAACTTCATCTTGGGCTCTAATGAAAGGTGACACTCAGGGCTGTGTGTGTGTGTGGGGGGGGTTGTTTATTCATTCATGAATGAATGAATGAACAAACAAGCCCCCATACACAAAGAAGCATGCCATGTAAAAAATGTGTGGCGCTTTTTTACAAGAAAAAATAACCTATAGTGCACTAAAAATTATACTAAAATATCTGTAATGTAGACTAACTAACTAACTAACTAACCTGCACTTATATAGCGCTTAGACGATAACAACCCCCCCCCCCCGCTACAGAGGACGGACATCGTCCATCGCTACATGACGGAAAGCAGAGACGGTGCGCCGCGGTCTACTATGCACAGTTGTACTAAAATATCTGTAATAATATCTGCAATCCGCTACAGAGGAGTAGTGGGGGGGGGGGGCGTTCACGGTCCGGACGCAGTGCACGAACTGTGTACCGCGGTGCACGGACTGGACACGGTTCGTGCACCGCGGTCTACTATGCACAGTTGTAATTTACCAATTGGTCAAAAGTCATTTTGATTACAGTTTTCAGGGATAAAGAATAATTTAGCTTATAACACTTACCTGTCCACAACAGCAGTGTCGTTGGCGAACTTCTCTTACTCACTGTCAGATGAACATGATGCTGGTCCACTTGTTACGGACTCGTGGTTCTGATCACGCGACCCGGTCAAACCATAATTCCATTATTGCGGTTTTGCGCTTCCATGATTGCGGTTTTGGCGAACGATTTTTCAAAACAAATAAGAACAGTAGTAAGAAAAAAAGACTGGCGAACGCGTGTGTGTCACCCAGCCTTACACAAAACAGATTTTGCAAGGGACGCACGCTTTCGAACTTCGGTGCTTCAATTGTCTGGCTGTATTCGCAGCCGTTGGTAGGCGGGTCCTTCTTGCTAGGTTTTCAGTCATTGGTTCTTCAAGGTTTCAGAAACCCAATTCAAGGCTCTTATTAGTCGAATGAGAGGTCAATCACATCTAAACCAATCAAAGCACTCCTTTGGCTTTCTGTTCGCGGCTGTGTCTGTAGTGGAAGAACGGAAATGCAGGGTTTTTTTTCTCAGTGCGCACTAGGACGCACAGTGTGCGTTCTAGGGTACCCTCGTGCGCCCTAGGACGCAGAGACGTGACCGTCCGCAGTACACCAGAGTGCAAGAGGTTAAATGGTTATGCACCACCACCCCTGAGAGAATATATCAAACTGAGGACTGTTACCGGTACAGCCACCAGAGCCACAACCAGAGGAGACTGTGAGGTCTCCCACAGACGCACTAATTTTGCCCAATCTGTGCCATCAGCGAGGGGCACCAAGATGTGGAACAACATATCACCTGCAATCAGAGAACTTTCTCCATTAAATTCTTTAAAAACTCATCTTAAAAACTGGCTTTTATCTCCAAAACCCACCTACAGAAAGATGGGAACAAAGGTGGTGTCAGTCTTCCTGTATTTAGGCATTACTATTGGGCTACAAATGTGAGGGTTCTTGCTTTTTGGCGGCAGGACCTCCCTGATGATGGCTGGCCATCTACTGCTCCAAAATGGCTAGAAATTCAGTCCAGATCAGTGTTGGGAACCTCTCTTCCAGCCCTACTCTTCTCTGGTGTGCCTCACAACAAATTATTGAGCCACAACTTTGTCCTCAGAAATACCCTCAAAATTCTGAGCCAAATGAAAAGAGTTCTTGGGCTACCAAGCATCTCAGTGTACACTCCGATCACACGTAATCACCTGTTTAAACCAGCACTAATGGACAAAGTGTCTGTGGACTGGAGAGAGAGAGGACTACGCTGTGTTGGAGACTTCTATATAGACAACAAATCTGCATTGTTTGCTCAGCTGCAAGATAAATACTGCCTCCTCCATTCGCATTTTTACCTTTATCTTCAACTACGTCATTTTATACAGGAGCACGTCCCAGAATTCACAATCAAAGCTAAGAGCCACACCTTCCATGACCTACTTCTCTTGCAACCAAATTCTAAACATCTGATCTCTTGTTTTGTTTCTGTCTTTACTGAAGCGGTGGATGCCAGTCGTTTCAGGGAGCTGGGCTGGACAGCTGGGTGTCCCGGTCTCAGAGGAATTGTGGAAAGATTTGGCATACATTAAGAGCTGCTCTATTAACTCCAGATATAGACTAATCCAATTTAAGGTCCTACAAAGATTGCACTACTCTAAAATTAAGCTTCATAAGATATATGCCTTTGTCTCTCCCTTCTGTGATAGATGGAGCACAGCAGAGGGCTCATGATCACATCTGTTCTGGCACTGCCCTGCACTTAAGAACTTTTGGTCAGATGTATTCACATGGTTTTCTAAACAATTTAGAATTAATATTCAACCAGACTGTAATTTAGCAATATTTGGCTGTTCGGATAAGACAAAGACACTTCCCTCCCATCAAAAAGCAAGCAATCAAAACTGGCATGGCTGCAGCTAAGAAATTAATCTGATTAAACTGGAAGTCACCAACACCACCCTGCTTTAAGAGGTGGCTTAACGAAATGCTTTCTAAGGCCAAGATGGAACAGATCCACTACAGTAAACAGAATTCACAAGATTATTTTCAAACTTTAAGGAAACCATTTCTGACATTGCATAGTGAGACCATCATGTGACTTGTACAAACCACTGCTGTATGGTATTTTTTTTTTTTTTTTACAAGCCTGGTTACACTCAATATTGTGACATCACTGTCGTTGCCCAACCCGTGCCTTTTTTGGGTTTTTTTTGTTTGTGAGTCGTCTGTCTGTTTTGTTTTTTGTTAAGATAAGATAAGATAAGATAAGCCTTTATTAGTCCCACAACGGGGAAATTCCAGGATTGCAACAGCACAGGGATAGCAACACTCAGAGCATCAATCAGAAGGCAAGAAAAAAAACAAGCAAGCAAGAGCAGCTAATATACATATGTACATATTACTATAAAATATATATATACACACACACACACACAGACACACAGTGCAGAGCATTGTAGCTGGATGGAATAAATATATGAATATGTAAACACACAGTGCTGAGCATTGTAGCTAGATGGAATAAATATGTAAATGTATAAACACACACAGTGCAGAGCATTGTTGCTAGATGGGATGAAACAGCACAACCGTCTACTTAGTTATCCTACATGGTATGATTATGTGCCCATACATATTCTCACTCTCCATAGCGACCGGTATTTTCCTAGTTATATGCCGGAGGGGACCATTGTGTAAGTCTATTGCATCTTTTGCATTCAAAAAACTATTAGTTTGTTACGTCTTTTTGCTATCTCTGCGAGCAGCCCTGCTTAGGTTGTACAGTCTGACAGCCGTTGGTAGGAAGGACCTGCGAAACCTCTCGGTTGTGCACCTAGGATGATGTAGTCTGCTGCTAAATGAGCTCCTCAGTGCATTCAGTATGTCCTGCATAGGGTGGAACTCGGACTCCAGCAGAGATGACAGTTTAGCCAGTTTAGACAGTGGTTAAGTCCCCTTTTATCCCGTCAGTCAGCACATGATGTTTCTCTGTTTAGTATTAACCTGTTATCTTTTGGTGTTTCTTATCTGACTCCATGTTTTGTAATTGTCCCATATGGTGGTGGTGGCTGCTTTGTAGTATGTTTGTTTGATGCTATGTTGAAAAACGTTTAAAATAAAATACATATTAAAAAAACTGGCTTTTAAATAATCAACACTGTAATCATGGTTAGGGGATGCTTTGCGGCATGCGGACACATACGTATATGGTATACTGTATACAGTGGTGTGAAAAAGTGTTTGCCCCCTTCCTGGTTTCTCATTTTTTTGTATGTTTGTCACACTTAAATGTTTTAGATCATCAAACAAATTTAAATATTAAACAAAGATAACACAAGAAAACACAAAATGCAGTTTTTAAATGAAGGTGTTTATTATTAAGGGTAAAAAAAAAAAATCCCAAACCTACATGGCCCTGTGTGAAAAAGTGAATGCCCCTTCCTGTTAAAACATACATAAACTGTGGTTTATCACATCTTTGGAAAGCTGAGATCAATTTCTCTAGCCACACCCAGGTCTGATTACTGCCACACCTGTTCTCAGTCAAGAAATCACTTAAATAGGGCCTGCCTGACAAAGTGTAGACCAAAACATCCTCAAAAGCTAAACATTATGCTGCGATCCAAAGAAATTCAGGAACAAGTGAGAAACAAAGTAATTGAGATCTATCAGTCTGGAAAAGGTTATAAAGCCATGTCTAAAGCTTTGGGACTCCAGCAAACCACAGTGAGAGCCATTATCCACAAATGGTGAAAACATGGAACGGTGATGAACCTTCCCAGGAGTAGCCAGCTGACCAAAATTACCCCAAGAGCGCAGTGACGACTCATCCAAGAGGTCACAAAAGACCCCACAACAACATCCAAAGAACTACAGACCTCACTTGCCTCAGTTAAGGTCAGTGTTCATGACTCCACTGAATGAAAGAGACTGGGCAAAAATGGCCTGCATGGCAGAGTTCCAAGACGAAAACCACTGCTGAGCAAAAACAACATAAAGGCTCATCTCAGTTTTGCCAGAAAACATCTTGATGATCCCCAAGACTTTTGGGAAAATCCTCAGTGGACTGACCAAGTTGAACGTTTTTGGAAGGTGCGTGTTCCATTACATCCAGAGTAAAAGTAACACAGCATTTCAGAAAAGGAAGAGCATACCAACAACAAAATATGGTGGTGGTAGTGTGATGGTCTGGGGCTGTTTTGATGTTTCAGAACCTGGAAGGCTTGCTGTGCTAAATGGAACCATGAATTCTGCGACCAAAAATTCCTGAAGGAAAATGTCGGGCCATCTGTTCGTGACCTCAAGCTGAAGCGCACTTGGTTTCTGCAGCAGGACAATGATCCAGAACACACCAGCAAGTCCACCTCTGAATGGCTTAAGAAAAACAAAATGAAGACTTTGGAGTGGCCTAGTCAAAGTCCTGACCTGAATCCGATTGAGATGCTGTGGCATGACCTTAAAAAGGCGGTTCATGTTCAAAAACCCTCCAATGTAGCTGAATTACAACAATTCTGCAAAGATGAGTGGGCCATAGTTCCTTCACGGCACTGTAAAAGACTCACTGCCAGTTATTGCTAATGCTTGATTGCAGTTGTTGCTGCTCAGGGTGGCCCAACCAGTTATTAGGTTTAGGGGGCAATCACTTTTTCACACAGGGCCATGTAGGTTTGGATTTTTTTTTTACCCTTAATAATAAACACCTTCATTTAAAAACTGCATTTTGTGTTTACTTGTGTTATCTTTGTCTATTATTTAAATTTGTTTGATGATCTGAAACATTTTAGTGTGACAAACATACAAAAAAATGAGAAATCAGGAAGGGGGCAAACACTTTTTCACACCACTGTAGCTTCAAGTTTAAGAAAATGAGCTTAAAATGCTAAATAAAAGGTTAAAGCTTAAAAAAATGCTCACTTAAAAGCTACAATTGCTGCAGTTGAAATATGTCAGCATAAAAATCTAAATAGTTTAATACATTAAACAACATTAAACACTGAATAGTTTCTCTAGCTGAAAGTAAACAGAAGTTTTTAGCCTAAATAACTGATGGAGCACAAAAAAAAAATAAATGTCATGAAAAGTATAAAAGTTATAAGGTAGAAAATTGGAAGCATAAATATCTTTAACAAGCTGAACACAATGATAACAGAATGAAGCTTTTAGCATCAAGTATGGAAGGATATATCGACACCCCCCCCCAAAAAAAAATATGGAAAGATAAAAATGGTTGATTCCAATGTTTAACAGCATTCTCACTATTAACATGGTCCCTGTGGAACACCACAAGTAATCAGACTACATCAACATTTATTACTCAGTCATATGATTATTTCCTTTAATTTATGGTGTCAAATTATGGTCAGAATGATTCAATAAGAACATACTCAGCTCACAACCAGTCTGCTCCTCCTGATCTTCAGGCTGGTGAGGGGACACCTGCTGCTGGTCATCTGCATCACAAATGAATGCTTACGGTCAGAAAATAAACACTTTAAACAGAAATTAATGACAAAAGAGTTGCAAAATTTACAAGGAAAAAAGTCATCACTTTACAAGTAAAGGAGTTGCAAATGAATGATGAAAAAAGTCACAAATTTATGAGAAAAAAGTTGCAAATTTACATGAGAAAAGTTCGTAATTGGCATTAAAAAAAGTGTAATTTTTGAGAAAAAAAAGTAGAAAATTTAAGAGGAAAACAGCTGCACATTTGTGTAAAAGGAGATGCGAATGAAAGAGAAAAAAGTAAAATTTATAAGAAAACCATCACAAATTTATGATTAAATTTAGAAAAAAAAATTATAAACATATACGGAAAAATGTCAAATTGCTGAGAAAAAAGTTGCAAGTTTATGGCGAAAAAAACATGCTAACTTGCATGAAAAAGTTAGAAATATACAAGGAAAAAAAATCACAAAATATGAAAAAAGTTGCATATTTATGATAAAATCTCAAATTTACCAATGGAAAAATTTAAATTTACTAGAAAAATATTGCAGATTTATGGGGGGAAAAGTTACTATTTTGGATGGAAAAAACACAAGGAAAAGGTTGTAAATTTACAAGAAAAAAGTCACAAATTTAAGAAAAAAAAAACTTTTAAGGGTATTTATTTGAAAATTGAAGATGTTTATCTAATAAATCTGTTTACTTTATACCAAAATTTGAAAATTCTCATAAATTTAAGGTTAATTTCTTGTAGAAGTTTTTACTTTTCTCTTGAATTTTTTATCCTTGTTCATTCTCCTCTAATCTTTTCTGCTTTTGACTTACAGTGGTGTGAAAAAGTGTTTGCCCTCTTCCTGATTTCTCTTTTTTTTTTGTATGTTTGTCACACTTAAATGTTTCAGATCATCAAGCAAATTTAAGTATTAAACAAAGATAACACAAGTAAACACAAAGTGCAGTTTTTAAATGAAGACGCTTATTATTAAGGGGAAAAAAATCCAAACCTACATGGCCCTGTGTGAAAAAGTGATGAGGCAAGTGAGGCCTGCAGTTCGTTGGATGTTGTGGGGTCTTTTGTGACCTCTTGGATGAGTCGTTGCTGCGCTCTTGGGGTAAATTTGGTTGGCCGGCCACTCCTGGGAAGGTTCACCACTGTTCCATGTTTTCACCATTTGTGGATAATGGCTCTCACTGTGGTTTGTTGGAGTCCCAAAGCTTTAGAAATGGCTTTATAACCTTTACCAGACTGATAGATCTCAATTACTTTGTTTCTCATTTGTTCCTAAATTTCTTTGGATCACACTATGATGTCTAGCTGTTGAGGATCTTTTGGTCTACTTCACTTTGTCAGGCAGCTCCTATTTAAATGATTTCTTCATTGAGAACAGATGTGGCAATAATCAGGCCTGGGTGTGACTAGAGAAATTGAACTCGGCTTTCCAAAGATGTGATAAACCAGTTAATTTATGTTTTAACAGGAGGGGGCAATCACTTTTTCACACAGGGCCATGTAGGTTTGGATTTTTTTTTACCCTTAATAATAAACACCTTCATTTAAAAGCTGCATTTTGTGTTTACTTGTGTTATCTTTGTCTAATATTTAAATTTGTTTGATGAGCTGAAATATTTAAGTGTGACAAACATACAAAGAAATGAAAAATCAGAAAGGGGGCAAACACTTTTCACACCACTGTACATAAAATTAGATGTGATCAGAATTATTTTAACTGGTTACCTTTAATAAATGGACTCAAAGGAGTAAAAGATGTGTCCTGCTCATGATTGCTATGCTCTTCCGGTTTTTGACGTCTGGCAGCCTCAGAGAGGGAAAGTACGGGACAATCATCTGTGAAAAAAATAATAATTAAAATAACAGTACTTAACTAGAAAATGTATGTTTCCTAAAGAAAATGCAGTGTGGATGCTGTAATACAAAGTACAAGAAGAAGAAGGGCTTTATTTATATAGCACTTTTCACAGATAAAGATCATAAAGTGCTTTAACAATAAAAATGCAGAGTAATATAAAACAAGGAAACAAGATAACACAGCAATTTAAGCATAAAAGAAACATTAAAACATATGATTAAAATGATAAAATAATAAAATAAAAACCAGGCCATCAGTCAGTTAAAAGCTCACCTAAATAACAGCATCTAACCGTTTTCTAAAAGTGTCAACCAAATCAGTCAGACGCAGAGACAGAGGGTACAAGCGGGGAGCAACGGACTGGAACGACAGGTCACCTCTGGTTTTATAGCGAGTTTTAGGGACCGATACGAGATTCTGGCCTGAAGACCTGAGTGATCGACCTGAAAAATATGGAGTTAAAAAATCACAACTGTATTTTGGGGCTAGCATAACGGTGTATAAAGTAGCATACAGGTGGATAATCAGTTAAAAATTTTAAATAGCATGTTTCAGTTGTGTCAGTCAGTTAAAAGCTCACCTAAATAACAGCATCTAACCGTTTTCTAAAAGTGTCAACCAAATCAGTCAGACGCAGAGACAGAGGGTACAAGCGGGGAGCAACGGACTGGAACGACAGGTCACCTCTGGTTTTATAGCGAGTTTTAGGGACCGATACGAGATTCTGGCCTGAAGACCTGAGTGATCGACCTGAAAAATATGGAGTTAAAAAATCACAACTGTATTTTGGGGCTAGCATAACGGTGTATAAAGTAGCATACAGGTGGATAATCAGTTAAAAATTTTAAATAGCATGTTTCAGTTGTGTTAGTCTGTTTGTCTTCTCTGTTTGTTCCTCTATCTTTTCTTCCCCCCCCCTCCCCCCCCTCCCCGGTTGGGTCCTTCATGGGTAAAACTATTTAAATAAAGTATTAAAAGTCATTACAAGAGGAGTTTATAAATAATATAGAGTACATATGTATATATGTACTGTATAAAGCTCCTTTTGGCAAAATAAATCTGTTTGGTGTAGAATGTGTAAATGATGAGGCAAGTTGGTCTCAAGCAGTTTATTACACATTCTCTCTCATGAGCATAGTAGAAAAGAGGACCTCTCAAACAGAACTCTTCACTTATATACTCAGGTCCTTCTGCATATCAAAAGGTCACATTGCATTCACATAAAAGATCACATTGCATGCACTTCCTTAATCCTTAAACACCCCCTCACAGTCTCTGGCACACAAAGGATCCTCCAAGCCGTCTCTGACATACAAAAGATCACATTAAAACTCAGAACTCAGAAAAGATTTATTGCCAAGTACATTAACAGATAACTGATAACATAGGAGGGATTTGACTTGACACAGAAAACGACCTGCATTTCCGGTGACACGGCAGCATCTGTGAACGCGCCTGTCAACAGAAGGGTACAGGATGCATAGGGAAGAAAGGATAATACAATAGGAAGGAGCAAAAAAACCACTGATTGTCAGAATAGTGGTCATATATGATCAATATTATGATTACAAGAAAAAAAAGCCATCAATGCACAGTTAGCAGACAAAAAAAGTTCACAAGGACACAGAGAGAGCAGTGAGTGAATCATCTTTATCATCAGTTTTTTGAATCAGTGTGGGTGTAATGTTGAATGTAGGTGTTTGTATCAGTTAAGAACAACAAGGTCTCTTTGGCAGGAGATGTTTTGTCTAGCTGCTGGCATTGTCCTTGGGCCATGCAGCTGGCTGTCCGAAAGGCCGTGAGTTCAATGTTTTGAAAACAAAAAAACTGCAGATAATCTGGAGGATTTGTGTGAGGGGAGTCAGATTCGTCAAATAGTACTGATCCCAGAGAGAAAAAACTTTATATTCTCTTACAGATTCAGTACTTAATCCTTCATTGCTGGACGTTGAATCCTTCATGGACGGCTCTCAGCGTAATCATGATGTAATCCACCTTCCTAGACAGTTCTCCATTTGCCGCTATCAGAGTCCTCTCCATTTTTTCAATTTGATGGTTGAACCTCGCCTGGCCAGCGTTTTGATAGGTTGTGTCCATCTTCATCAATTTACGGTACACCAGGACAATCCCAGATCCAATCAGAACGATCCCAATCACCATTACTACGAAGACGTACAAATCTTCTACATCTTCGATGGAAAGATCAGACAGGCACAAGAGTTTCCAATTACTTGTGTCCCTCAAATAGCCCGCAGCAGCCGTTCCTGCGGGGCAAACAACCTCCCCCGGGGCACTTTTCCTCGTTGAAAAAATAGTGTCAATTGTGTTCAAAGCCCAGCTTATTAATTCCATAATTTCTTTCGATAATCAGCAGTAAAGACACGCAGACAGACGACAGCAAGCTGGGATCCAGTTAGTTAGGGGAGGAAGGAGATAAGTCAGAGCAGGAGAGAAGAAAAAAGGCGTCTGCTCTCTTTGGAGGGCGGAAGTGAAACACAGCTTCCTGTTATCTCCAAGGAAACTCTGCCCTTTGTTCTTATCAAAGATGCTGCTTATTATGTTTTGGCCATGTGCGGCCACATTGGCATAATAACGGAAGCAGATTTCTGTTCTGCTTACCTAGCTGCTTGACAAGACAAGGTGAAAAAATTTAAATGGCTTAAAGATGATCTAAGTTAGCTTAAAAGAGGAAGAAGCTGAAAATTGACCAAAGTTAGATTAAAAACTGCAATAGCTTAAAGGCATTGCTAGCCTAAAACCTGAAATAGTTAAAAGCTGAAGAAAGTTATTTGGCATTTTTAAATTGATACTTATAGAGTGTATGCTAGCTTAAAAGCTGAAATGGTGTAAATGTGCACAATCTTAATATAAAAGTGGAAATAACTTACGCTGACGAAAGTTTGCTTAAAAATAGTAGCTTAAAAGCTAAACTGCCTTAAAGTAATACAGTGCTGGCATAAAAAGCTGACATGGTTTAAAGTTAAAATAAAATAATAAGTTTATAATACTAAATAAACAAGCACTAAATAAATGAGCACTTCACAAAAGAAAACGCAGAAATAGCCAGAAAAGCAAGATACATGAGAAAGCAAAAAAAAGATTCAAAACACCTGGATATCAAACTGTAAAATATACATCAAATTAAATGGATCACCTGAAGAAGCCAAGGTTATTAACATCTGAAATATTATGGAACTGGACAAATACCAATGATTATGAACTGGAGTCTACAGCAACAAATGATAACTGTAAGACAAATAGGAACAACAGGAACTAAAAGTTTTTGAATATACGGATCACAATCCACAGGGCGTAGAATATAACATAGACCCTGATAGTAATTTATTTAGCTCCATCAATAATAACTGTAGTTACTACACGGATGAACAGTTTAATACAATGGTCACATCTGATTTCAATATTTCTATGATCCATTTCAACAGCAGAAGTCTCTATGCCAACTTTAATAACATTAAACATTATTTACATCAGTTTAAAGAGCCACTCAATATTGTGGCAATATCAGAAACGTGGCTCAGTGAAGAGAAAGGAGTGGATTTTACCATGGATGGCTATGAATTAAATTATATAAATAGAAAAGTGAAAAAAAGGAGGAGTTGCAATTTATGTTGACAAGAGCTTGCAATACAAGGTTGTTGAAAATTTGTCAGTAACTGTGGATGATTTATTTGAATGTACTACAATAGAAATCTGTCTGAACAATGTGAAGAATATGGTAGTGAGCTGTGTATATAGAACACCTGGATCAAACATTGATTTATTTAAGAACTGGATGGAAAAAATGCATGCAAAACTAACTCATAAAGTTATGTTCATCTGTGGGGATTTCAATATAGATCTTATGAATTCAAAACAACATAGTTTGACAGAAGAATTTATCAACACAATGTACAGTATGGGCTTATATCCAACAATCACCAGGCCTAGCAGAATCACGTCACACAATGCCACACTAATAAATAACATATTCACAAACATTATGGAAAATAATATCATGAGTGGGCTTTTATTGAATATCAGTGACCACCTGCCAATTTTTGTTGTCTATCAATGTGATTATAGGAAGAAAAAGTATACCAAAAATATTAAATATAAAAGAATAAGAACCGAAGAATCTATGCATTTACTGGCAAAGGAAATATTAATGCAAGACTGGAAGATAGTTTGTGATGAAAATGATATAAATAAAGCATATGATAAATTTTTACAAATATTTCAATCAATGTACAATAAAAACTGTCCTATAAAACAATACAGTGACAGACAGTAAAACAAAAATATTCCTTGGGTCACCAAGGGGTTACTAAATGCATGTAAAAAGAAGAACACATTATATAAACAATTCATAAGTGCAGAACAGTAGAGGCTGAGATCAAATATAAAAGATACAAAAACAAGCTTACTAATATAATGAGGACTTGTAAGAAAGAATACTACAACAGAATATTAGAGGATAATATGAATAACTTAAGAGGAATATGGCAAGTGCTAAATGGGATTACTAGTAACCGATCAAAGAATGCTAATTATCCAGAATATTTTATTGAAAATGACAATTTGATAAATAATATGGAGGATGTGGTCAGTGGTTTCAATAAATTTTTTGTAAACGTTGGTCTTGAATTAGCAAAATCAATAGTAACACCAGAAACAAACAACAGTGGTTCTGTAAATGAAATAGAAGATAGAAATCCAAACACAATCTTTTTGGGTGCAGTTACTGAAAAGGAAATTATCGAGACTGTGAGTAAAGTTAAGAACAACAACAACAAAAAAAACCAACTGACTGGAATGAAATTGACATGACAATAGTGAAAAAAGTAATCGAAGGAACTGTTAAACCACTCACCCACATCTGTAACCTGTCATTTCAAACTGGTAAGTTTCCAAACAAAATGAAAATAGCAAAAGTAATACCACTATACAAAACAGGAGACAGTCACTATTTCACAAATTACAGGCCAGTCTCTCTACTCTCACAATTCTCCAAAATACTTGAAAAAATCTTCACTAAGAGACTGGATGATTTCATTGAAAAACACAACCTCCTTACAGACAGCCAGTATGGTTTTAGAGCAGACAAATCTATGGCACTGATCAAACTTATAGATGAAATTAGTAGCTGTATAGATAAAAAAAGTTTGCTGTAGGAGTATTTATAGATTTAAAGAAAGCTTTTGACACCATCGACCACAGAATTTTACTGAGGAAATTGGAAAGGTATGGGATAAGAGGGGTCGGACTGAGTTGGGTGGAAAGTTATTTAAGTAACAGACAACAATTCGTACAAATTGGTGAGCACAAATCACCCTTCATGAACATCTCTTGTGGTGTGCCCCAGGGGTCAGTTTTGGGACCCAAACTTTTTATCTTATATATAAATGACATATGCCAAGTATCAAAAATTCTGAAATTTATTTTGTTTGCGGATGACACAAATATCCTTTGCACTGGTGAGAATTTGCAGCAGGTTTTAGAGGTGGTCACAGCTGAAATGAAAAGGTTAACGCAGTGGTTCAACAAAAATAAATTATCTCGAAATCTGAAAAAAACAAAGATTATGTTGCTTGGAAATTATAAAATAAATGATGAAATAATGTTAACGATAGAGGATACCAGAATAGAAAAAGTACAGGAAAATAAGTTTCTGGGGGTGACGCTAGACAATAAAATCTGCTGGAAACCTCACATCAGTCACATCCGGGCCAAGTTGGCAAAATGTATTGGGATACTGGGGAAAACAAGACACATCTTGGACTATAAATCATTGTTCTTACTGTACAATTCACTGTTTCTACCATATCTTAACTACTGTGTAGAGGTCTGGGAAAACACCTACAGGACCAACCTCCAGCCAATATGCACATTACAAAAAAAGCTATAAGGATAATAAATAATGTTGGATATAGAGACCATACCAACTTGTTGTTTATAAAGTCACATGTCATAAAGTTCATGGATTTAGTTAAATTTAAGACAGCACAAGTAATGTACACAGCAATTATTCTGTCCTGATAATACGGCTGGGTATTGTAGACAGATAGCGAACAATAAAGACAGCAGGCTGATTCCAGGTTGGCTGATTTACTGAAATCGTTTTTGTCTTGTTGTTTTTTTAAACTGAAACACAATGAAATATACATAATACAGAATGTTACATAAGAAATAATAATACAACACTCTGTATATAAACAGTTTCTCTTATTACAGGCACTTAACTCAGGTAAGTAATTTGCTTTACAGATTCAAACTAAGGTAAGTATTTCACAGTTTCCACAGGTTACAAAGTTAAGGTAAGTTAAATCAGGTAAGTATTACGAAATTATACTAATACATTTTTATTTTACAGAGTACAGCTACACAGCTAAGTAAGCAGGTAAGCATAGCCAAATGAATAGCTAACTAGCTTTCACACGAAGCACCATTACAACACAATATAACTTGGGCTAACAAAGGGCTAAATGACTCAGCAGTTAGCTAAGTACCATTGCAAATGATTAGCCATTAACACCTTTTAATCGCGATCTTTTTATAGCTTAAATTTAGCGTTTTTAACATCATATTCCAAACTATGGTCATCTTAAACAAGTATTACAACAATTTTCAGCATTAACTTACTGTTGGTTCCACTCCTAGGTTAGTACAACCAAATTTCTGGCGAGCACATTTTCACATTGCTTTCATCATGGCAGATTGAACAAAAAAAGGGTTTATATAGGAAACAGGAAGTAGCTACAATTAAAGGTGCAGTAACGCAAACCACCACTAGAGGGAACATAACCCCACCCAATATCTGACAGGTCAGCACAGCAATTAATAATCAACTCCCAACTAACATACAAAAAATATTCAAAAAAGAGACAATGATTATAATTTGAGAGGAGACTTAAACTTTACAAAACCTAAGGTACAAACAACTAAGAAAAGTATGTGCATATCTGTCTGTGGGGTGGATTTGTGGAACAGTCTGGAGCTGGAACTGAAACTATGAACAAACAGAAATCAATTCAAAAATAGGTATAAGCATTATTTGCTAAAAGAATATATGTTAGAGGGGTAGTATTTATATGTACGATTCACTATGCTCACTCTGGGACACTATGGAATGGTAGGTGGGACAGTACTGTGTATATCTGTGTTGTTTGGGGCCGGGTTTTGATGTATGGACTGTATGTATCAGGGATGGCAACAGGAAATTCTGATTTCAGCTGAAATCTAATTTGGTCGATTGACTTATGGGGGGGCCGGGGGGGGGGGGCGCAGCCCCCCTGAAGGTGGGAGGTTTTCAGTAAAACAGAAGTAATTTAGACTGAAAAAAAAATTTAAAAAATGAAATACTAGACTTAGATAAATCATTAAATAATGAAAAGTTAACTTACTTTTTCTTCAATGTTGTCTCACAGTCTTTAGCCCAACATATTTAACAGTTCTATAAGAGTTTATTACACTATTTACACTGGTCACCAAGTCACTTCTAATGTGAAACTTTCTTCCTTTTGGCAGCAAGCTGTGTCAGTCTCTGAACCTTGAACTTCATCTACTTTTCTGGTTTCTTCAGAAACTGTCCTAGTGTTTCTGTTACCTCGTCGAACTTTGAGCCAATTTTCACCTTTACCGTCACTTTTCTCTCAAGCCAATTCCATCGGAACTTATGTTTGACACTTTTGTCTATTTCTAGCACTGATGACTCCTGATCCTTTGATAAAAATCTCATAATTCCGCTGAAAACAATACCGAAAGCTCAGAATTCCAACATGAACCAGGGATGTGATTTGGGGTTGGGGAAATTATCTGAAAATTTAGCAGGGGGTCTGGGGGACACAGTTCCCCAGTGGGGTCTGGGGCAGAGCCCCGGTGGGGGGGGGGGCGAAGCCCCCCGAAGCTCCTGAATTTTTATCATTTTTTTTTTTTCCACAATATCTTTATTGAACCTTTTTTTTTTTTTTTTTAACAAACATGATACAAACAATCAAACACTAACGCTAAAGTACTACAAAAAAAAAAAAAAATGCACTAAAAACACCAACAACCACCAACAAAATCAAGTCTTCAACAATGCTCCTCTGTTTAGTCTAGACAATCCAATACATAAGTATACATATTATGTTCACCAGTTTGGAATTTACAAGGTCCACACACATCATTCACCTTCTTCTTCAAGAGTTATGTTTAAATTTTTTACATAATCAATAAAAGGTCTCCATATATTCTCAAACACAATTTCCTTTGATTTCAGTATATATGTTATTCTTTCTAATGGAAGGTTTGTTAACATCTGTCTTAACCACTGAGTCACATCTGGTCTATGAGTCTTTTTCCATAATAGTGCAATACATTTTTTGGCATTAAGCAAACTGAGGTCTATGAATGTTCTTTCACTTTTATTAAAATTATGCTTTTCTGGGTACAGACCCAACAAAAACAGTTTAGGATTCAGTATGATTTGTTTTGAGATTATTTTTTCAATTGTTACCCTCACCTCTTCCCAAAACATTCTTATTAATCTACATTCCCATAAACAATGAAATAGGGTTCCTTTACTTTCCATGCATTTTGTGCATGTATCTGGTATATTTTTGTTATATCTATTTAACTCCTCCGGTGTAACATACATCCGCATTAACCATTTGAAATGTATCAATTTAAGGCGTGCATTTATTGATTTGGTTTGAGCTTCTGTACAAGCCAATTCCCATTGTTCCTCCGAAATTTCAATTTGCAGATCTTCTTTCCAGTAGTTTAATCTTTTCAGTGAATTTTTCACTTGAAGATAGTGTCAATGAGTTATAAAACTCTGAAATAATACCCTTTCTTTTACTATCTTTCATCATCATTTTTTCCAAGGATGAATAAATAGGTCGAGTGAGAGCTTTATTTTGATTTGATCGAATAAAGTTTCTAAGTTGAAGATATTTAAAAAAATGTGTTCTATTGAGATTAAATTTGATCCTCAGCTCTTCAAAAGACATTATGTTGTCTGCACATGGCAAATATAAATCCTGAATCTTTTGTATCCCTTTTAAATTCCATACTTTAAATACAGCGTCCGCTCTCCCTGGTTTAAAATATTGATTACCCCATATTGGACTAAATTGTGACAATAACTGTGGTTCTTTTAAATAGTTTTTAGCTTCACACCATATTTTGATCATATGCTTTACAAATGGATTTTTAACTTGTTTTTGTAATTTTTTTGCCGAATCTGAGTATATGAATATGGGAAGAGGTAAAGGTAAATTGTATGATTCCATTTCAGTCCAGTGAGGGAGATCATTTGATGAAAATAATATGTCATAGACCTCAGTTGTGCCGACCAATAATACAACATAAAATTTGGACATTTCAGACCTCCACGATCAAATGGTAAATATAATAAAGACAAACGTAATCTAGCCCTCCTGTTGTTCCATATAAATTCCACTAACTTTTTTTTTATTCTTGAGAATAGATCTAAAGGTGGTGATAAGGGAATGTATTGAAATAAATAAAGTATTTTAGGTAAAATATTACTTTTAAGTATATTGATTCTCCCGATCATCGACATTGGTAGTGACATCCATCTCTGAGTTAACTCATTGATATCTGACATTAAGGCTTCATAGTTGACACTGGCGACTGATTCTAGCTTAGGCATAATTTGGATTCCTAAATATTTAAACTGATTTACAACATTGAATTGATTTACCTCAGGGGCTGGGTAATTTCTCTGGGTCTCATTTAGCATTAATATTGAAGATTTAGTTTTATTTATTTTATATCCTGATATTTCCCCAAAATTCTTTATTAAATTCAACAAGGTTGGAATTGATTTTTTTAGATTCGACATAAACAAAATTATATCATCGGCGTACAGGGAGATTTTATGTTCTGTTGGTCCAACTTTAATTCCATATATTTGTGAATGTAAACGTATCGCTATCGCTAAAGGTTCAATTGCCATAGTAAACAGTAAAGGTGAAAGTGGACAGCCTTGTCGACATCCTCTATTGATTTTTATTGGTTTTGAAATATTGTTATTTGTTAGGATTTCTGCTGTAGCATTATTGTATATTATTTGAACCCATTTTATGAAATTATTTCCAAGTCCAAACCTTTGTAGGACTTCAAAAAGAAAGGGCCATTCAACTCTATCAAAGGCCTTTTCGGCGTCCAATGATAGGAGAGCTGTATCCGGTGCTTCTTTATTAAAATAAATAATATTAAATAGTCTTCTTACATTATGGAAGCCTTGTCTACCCTTTATAAAGCCATTCTGATCTCGATTAATAATATTTGGTAAAATTTCTTGTATTCGTCTTGCTAAAATTTTACAGATTATCTTAAGGTCGGCGTTTAATAGGCTTATTGGTCTCATATTTTCACATTTATTAGAGGGCTTACCTGGTTTTGGCAGCAGTATAATTAAGGCATTATTTATGTATGATGGTAAATTATTATTTTGAAATGCTTCTAAAACCATTTCCAAAAAGGTTTTATTAATTTATTCTTAAATTTTTTATAAAGGTCAACTGGAAGACCATCTGGTCCTGCACTTTTTCCTGATTTCATATTATCAATGGCTAGCCCAACTTCTTCTTGACTAATTTTAGACTCCAATATCTCCCTGTTTTCATTTGGAATACACGGTATAGATAGTTTGTTCAAAAACCCATTTAGTTTTGTTAAATCAGGTTCATTTTTGGTATCATATAATTTTTCATAGTAATCTCTAAAGGCTCTATTAATTTCTAAAGGATCTATAACTACCTGTCCGTTACTTATAATACTGGTAATTGGTGTTTTAATTTCCAATTGCGTTCCGGAAGTTCCGGAAGAACTTCAACCACATTCCGAGGGAGTCTGGAGACATGGAGTCTGAATGGGCCATGTTCTCCACCTCTGTTGTTGAAGCGGCGGCCCAGAGCTGCGGCCGCAAGGTGGTCGGTGCATCTCGTGGTGGCAACCCCCGAACCAAGTGGTGGACACCAGTGGTGAGGGGGGCCATTAAGCTGAAGAAGGAGTCCTATCAAGCTTGGTTGGCTTGTGGGACTCCCGAAGCAGCTGAGGTGTACCGGCAGGCCAAGCGGAGTGCAGCTCGGGTGGTTGCTGAAGCAAAAACCCGGGTATGGGAGGAGTTCGGTGAGGCCATGGAACAAGACTTTCGGTTGGCTTCAAAGAGATTCTGGCAAACTGTTCGGCGGCTCAGGAGGGGAAAGCAGCTCCCCGTCCACACTGTGTATGGTGCGGATGGGACACTGTTGACTTCAACTGGGGATATTGTCGGGCGGTGGAAGGAATACTTCGAGGATCTCCTCAATCCCACTGATACGCCTTCCACAGAGGAAGCAGGGTTTGGGGACAAGGGGGATGACTCGCCTATCACAGGGGCTGAGGTCGCCAAGGTGGTTAAAAATCTCCTTGGTGGCCGGGCCCCGGGGGTGGACGAGATTCGCCCCGAGTACCTCAAGGCCCTGGATGTTGTTGGGTTGTCATGGTTGACACGCCTCTGCAACATTGCGTGGAGGTCGGGGGCAGTGCCTTTGGCATGGCAAACCGGGGTGGTGGTTCCTCTCTTCAAAAAGGGGACCGGAGGGTGTGCTCCAACTTTAGAGGGATCACACTCCTCAGCCTCCCTGGGAAGGTCTATGCCAAGGTACTGGAGAGGAGAGTCCGGCCGTTGGTCGAACCTCGGATTCAGGAGGAGCAATGTGGTTTTCGTCCTGGCCGTGGCACATCGGACCAGCTCTTTACCCTCTCGAGAATTCTTGAGGGTTCGTGGGAGTTTGCCCAACCAGTTTACATGTGTTTTGTGGACTTGGAGAAGGCATTTGACCGCGTCCCTCGTGGATTTTTGTGGAGGGTGCTTCGGGAGTATGGGGTATCGGGCTTGTTGTTACGAGCTATTCGGTCTCTGTACGACCGTTGTGAGAGTTTAGTTCGTATTGCCAACACTCGGTCGGAGTCATTCCCAGTGAGAGTTGGACTCCGCCAGGGCTGCCCTTTGTCACCGGTCCTGTTCATAATTTTTATGGACAGGATTTCTAGGCGCAGCCAGGGAATGAAGGGTGTCATGCTTGGTGACCACAGGATCTCATCTCTGTTGTTTGCAGATGATGTTGTCCTGTTGGCTTCATCCAGCAATGACCTACAGCTCTTGCTGGGACGGTTTGCCGCTGAGTGTGAAGCGGCTGGGATGAGAATCAGCACCTCCAAGTCCGAGTCCATGGTCCTCAGCCGGAAAAAGGTGGATTGTCCTCTCCGGGTTGGGGACAGGCTCCTGCCCCAAGTGGAGGAGTTTAAGTATCTTGGGGTCTTGTTCACGAGTGAGGGGAAAATGGAGCGAGAGATCGACAGACGGATTGGAGCAGCATCTGCAGTGATGCGGACGTTGTACCGGTCTGTTGTGGTGAAGAGGGAGCTTAGTTCTAAGGCAAAGCTGTCGATTTACCAGTCAATCTACGTTCCTACTCTCACCTATGGTCACGAGCTTTGGGTAATGACCGAAAGAACGAGATCGCGGATACAAGCGGCTGAAATGAGCTTTCTCCGTAGGATTGCTGGACTCACCCTCAGAGATAGGGTGAGGAGCTCAGTCATCCGGGAGAGGCTCAGAGTAGAACCGCTGCTCCTCCACATTGAAAGGAGTCAGTTGAGGTGGTATGGGCATCTGATTAGGATGCCTCCTGGACGTCTCCCACTTGAGGTGTTTCAGGCACGTCCCACTGGGAGGAGACCCCGGGGCAGACCCAGGACTCGGTGGAGAGACTATGTCTCCCAGCTAGTCTGGGAACGCCTTGGTATCCCCTCTGAAGAGCTGGAGCAGGTGGCTGGGGAGAGGGAAGTCTGGGCTTCTCTGCTTGAACTGCTGCCTCCGCGACCCGGACCTCCGGAAAAGCGGTAGAAGATGGATGGATGGATGGATTTCCAATTGTTTAATCTGCCATGCTAATAATTTTCCTGATTTTTCACCTTGTTCATAAAAAGATTGTTTCAATCTTAGAAGACTCGAGGCAGCTCTATTCGCTGATTTTTTGTCGTATTCAGCTCTCAAAATCAGTAATTCATTCTCCAACCTTGGGTCACTTCCTGCATACACTTTTTCCTGAAGACTTTTTATTTTATGTTCCAATTTAGCTCTCTCCTCTCGAGTCTTTAGATTTTGATCCTGTATAACTAATAATATGTCCCCTAATAAAAGCTTTGAAAGCCTCCCACGAATTTTTATCATTTTTAAGTACCAGAACTGTGCTTAAATGACATAAAACAAACAGCTGAATGCCACTTATTACTGTATAATATTGACTTATGTTCCAAGAAGATAGCATTCCTAAAATATTCCAACAAGCATTATCCATCACATGCTTTAACACTTGATCAAATCAAAATCAGTTAATTTTATCTATTCCATAATAGAAATAAAATTCATTCATAGCATTACTTTTTATAATTTCAGCATTCATTAGTACATACCTCCGAATGTACCTGTCTATCGGCAAGAGGTGTTAATGGAGCAGACTCGTTGTTTGGTTCAGCCAAAGTCCCCCATTGTGTAACATCTTTGACTGCTTTATCCACTGTCGAAGATTGTTTCAAAAACGCCGATCCCAAAGAATAGTTGCTCCGCCGAATGGCAAGGTAGTGGGCATGTTTCTTCACTTTTGATGCGTGGTCTGACAGCGCCACACATCCACGCGATCCGTAGTTAATCAACTCTTTACAATACACACAAAAAGCTTTTCCTGCCACGTCTGGTTTCTTCAGAAATTGTCCGAGTGTTTCTGTTACCTCGTCAAACTTTGAGCCAATTTTCACCTTTACCGTCACTTTTCTCTCAAGCCAATTCCATCGGAACTTATTTTTGATACTTTTGTCTATTTCTACCACTGATGACTCCTGATCCTTCGATAAAAATCTCATAATTCCACTGAAAGCATTACCAAAAGCTCAGAATTCCAACACGAACACACCGCCATGAATTTTTGACAAAGCATACAACGAGCCATTTGATTGGTCCAAATTTGCAATTACCCAATCGCAGGGCCATTTACACATAACATCCGGGTTATTGCGGGAGACTCACCCGGGGAAGCGCCGAGCGCTGATGTAATTGTGTTGATTTTCGCTAAAATCGGTGACAATAAGGTACCTTACTCCCGCCAAAATTCTCAACGGATTTAGACAATTCACAGGAATGATCAATTTGAAAATAAATTGGCGGAATTCCAACACGAACACACCACTATGAATTTTTGACAAAGCAACAACGAGCCATTTGATTGGTCCAATCATTTGCAACTATCCAATCGCAGGGCCGTTTACAGCAGTAGCATGAGTACATAACATCCGGGTTATCGCGGGAGACTGTCACTCGGGGAAGCGTCGAGCGCTTATATAATCGTGTTGATTTTCGCTAAAATCATAAATCGGCGGAAATCCGCGGATCGGCAGAAAATTGCCATCCCTGATGTATGTTGGGATGGATGGGTATCAATGTTGATACGTACAAAATATAGTTAGTAATTGTCTACTTCGGGTCTTAAATGAGGTAATTTGTATATACTTCGCATGGGTTGTATTTAGAGAAAAGAGGAGTTGGAGTAAATAAGTGTTCACCTCTTCCTTCTCCCTTTCAAGCACTGTATACTGTCACTTTTATTGCACTTGTCATTTGTTTTGTTTTTTTTTACTTTTTTGTTCAAAATAAAGTATGTATCTATCTATCTATCTAAATAGAACCTTAAGGGAAAAAAATCCTAGCTTAAAAGCTAAAGACTTCACAGCAAACACTGTTAGCAATAAAAGCTGAAATAGTTTAATATATTAACAGTTAAATATTTTCACTATCTGCAAATATGTTTGTGGGGTTTTTTTGTTTTGTTTTTTGCCCTAAAACTGATGGAGCTGAGAGGGTTTGAATAACTTAACCATCCACTTTAATTATACTTGTTTAGCTTTTCAGGGATGAGAATGGGGTTTGGGAAAAAAAGAGGAAACTAAGCCGGGGGTCTTAGTTAGGTCTGCGTCCCCCAAGTCGGATCCAAGGCGGAGCCTTGGTGGGGGGTCTGGGGGGCAACGCCCCCCAGAAGCTAATGAAATCTGGTGTTTTAGAATGCTCAAATGTGGTTTTATATTTAAAGTTAGAAGTAAGTACAAATGCATTTATAGTTTACCTTTTTAATCTGCTGCTGCATCACGTGTAAATTTATGATATCTGAATGGTATGTTGATGTAATAATACTAAATTATATTTTACTACTATTTAATATGTTTAGAATGGTAAATGGCGTTCACTTATATAGCGCTTTTTCTCATCTCTGAATGACCAAAGCGCTTTACAGATCCTGCTAGCCACCCATTCACGCACACATTCACACACTGATGGCGACAGAGCTGCCATACACACACAGGCGCTAGCCTGGCCACCAGGAGCAACTGGGGGTTCAGTGTCTTGCTCTAGGACACTTTGACATGCAGACTTCAGACAGAGTGAGAATCGAACCCATGACCCTCCGATCAGTAGTCGGTCACACTACACCTGCGCCACAGCCGCCCCCTAAACTGCTGCCCCTAGAAGTGACACAGAATTACATTTACATAGTTCTAGAACAGACAAAATAATTTAACCAAGTAAAATAAATTATAAATATTAACAAAATTCCATCACCAAGTCCATCACCCATTTATTAAAATATACTGACATTCTGCAAGCATTTTGATTTATTAATGTGTGCATTTGTTAGTGTTACTAGGAATATAAAAAAGTTGCATATTAGTATATTTTAATATTTGAAAGATAATCTAAGAAAGTAAGTAAAACCTAAAAGATGTTTAATTAGTGTTTCAAATTATCAATTAGTGTTTCAAAACAGGCATGACATCACAACTTACACATGCTATTTCATAACAAATTCATTACGCGAAAATTCTCAAGTACATTACTTATAACGAGAAAAAAATCTTACCTCGGAATGTGTCTTCCGATCACTAATTGCTGTAATCGGAGCCGATTGTGATGAACTTTGACTGGCATCTCAATTTGACCGTGTCCATCAATCGTTTTGAACGCAGCACGAGCGAGTAGTTCGATCTCCTTGTAGCCACAATTTTGAGATGTTTCTGTTTTGAACAGTATTCAACTAAGGCAACACAACCACGAGATCCATAACTCAAGAAATCGTTACAATAAACACACTGGGCTTTCCCTGGTACTTCACATTTCACTATGAAGTCGGCCATTTTTTCAACCACAACTTCGGTATTTTTACCGATCTTTACAGTCATTGACACAGTTTTTTCGAGCCATTCCCAACGAAACTTGTTCTTTATCCCTTTGTCGATTTCTAAAATTCTTGCTTTGTTGTCTTTCGTGAGTTTTAGGTTCACCATTTTCACGAAATCGGGAAAACTCGGTTGATTGAATTGTCCGCCATTTGCATTTCGCTCCGCGTGTGGGATATGACAAAGGAATAACAAAATCATTGATTGGTTGCTTCAATAAGTATCAGCCAATCAGTGGCCTTGTTACATTACATTACTGATCTCGCTGGGTAGCACATTCTGCATGGTGGATTTGAGCAGCCAATCGAAAATACGACTCGCCGCTCATAACAGACCTCACCCCCCCACTAAAATTTTCTCCTCGAATTTAGACGATTCACGAGAATGACCCTAGACATGATCAAATCCGAGGAATTCCTCGGATCTGCGGAGGATTCTCATCCCTGGCTTTTAAAAAAGCATGAATATGAGGACTTCCGGTCTGGACACCATGGTGATAGCAGCATAACGCTGAAGCTCCCAGACCCCATCCATGAAAATACCATGAAAATCAGATTTAACGGATTTATGGAAGAGTGAAAATCAAAAGATAAAGTCATTATACCTAAAGGAAAACAGAAGAGATTGACATTCACCAGGCCAAGACGCACATTGGCCGGAGAATCTGACCTGGAGGACAACAACCACTCGGAAATAGAGAAGCAGAATGAGGCTAGCAACACGGTTAGCTTAAAAACGGTACTTCAAGAATTAAAGAGAATTTCGCCGAGAGTGTTGGGCCGAATTCCGTGAAATTAAAGACGAAATAAAAAGGACAAACAACAGAGTGGACCAGGCTGAGGCCCGAATCATGGAAGCAGAGGAAAGAATAAAAGGGCTGGAAGAAACCACGCTGGAATTACTCAAACGACAGACAAGACTGGAGGCTAAGCTAACCGACCAGGAAGGAAGACTAAGAAGGGACAACATAAGAATTCATGGTCTGAAAGAAGGAGTCGAGGACGGTTTCACCACAATGGCTGCATGCGTGGAAACCATACTGAGAGAGAAGTTGGAAATTCCCCAATCCACCGATTTGAAAATAGAAAGGGCGCACCGTTCATTAGCCCCAAGGCCACCGGCGGAAGCTCCCCCCACGATCGCTGGTGGTGAAGTTTTCCAACTTCAGAACAAAAGAAGAGGTTTTGATACTGGCTTGGCAGAAAAAAGGATTTATGGACCAAGAAAGAAAAGTTTTTGTGGAGCATGACTACGCCCCGGAGGTCCTTAAAAAGCGTTGGGAATACAATGACACTAAAAAGGTACTAAGAGAGAAGAAACTGTGCTTTCAAACTCCATTTCCGGCGAAGCTGAGGGTTTTTTACAGGGAAGAGACGTGTCTCTACAACTCGGTGGAAGAAGCAACCAGGGATATGGCAAGAAGAGGGCTCCTGGTAACGGTGTATAAACCCGCAGCAGCCCCGACTGAAAGAATCAAGGCTCAAACGTGGTGCACACAGAGACCCTCAAAATCCACAGGCCAGCAGCGGGAAACCCAGCGCCAGGGCTATAAGGAAAAACTGGACGCTTTCAGGAGGAAATAACGATATTTTTAGTCAATCTGCGCATCCAAACGTCCTCCTACAAGGTAACAAACATTAAAGGAGATGCAGAATCAGCAAATATGAAGTGGTAAAACATTTCATTGAACAGTCATAATATTAGAAACAAATAAGTCTTTATAAAAAAAACAACAAATTGTTAAAATAGAAATGTGACAGTGAACCACATGAACTCTCCACACTAACAAATACTGATCGGAATCCCGGTCACGACGGAATAATTTAAGGCTGGTGGGCCTTCCGGAGGGAGCGGAGGGACGGGACACATGTTCCTTTTTGGAAAAGTGGATTCCAGAAGCGCTGAACAACGTGGATCTGCAGTCATCGGTCGTCTTAGGGAGCGCTCACCGAATCGGCCCACCGAGAGATAATAAGACACCACCGAGGACACTGATTATGAAGTTCCTCAGCTACAGAGACAAGATGACGGTCACCAACGTGGCGCGAGCTAAAGGAGAAATTAAATACCAGGATCAACAGGTGCGGTTCTACCCAGATTTGGCCACAGGAATTCAACAATTAAGGAAACAGTATGACCCCGCCCGTAAAGAGTTGGCAAACCTCGGGATTCGTCACGGAGTGATTCATCCAGCAAGACTGCTGGTCACATATAAAGGGAGAACTCGTATCTTCAAGACCCCTCAGGAGGCGCAGGAGCTTATCAAGCAGATCCAAGAGGAGACTGGTGGGAGCTAAGCATGAAGCATGAACAAGATATAAAGGTAGAATATTTAAGCATTTGCACAGGCATCTGACTGATCTGAAACATATAGCATGTCTACAAAATATAGATTGTATTATATAAAAAAAAGCTATGATGTACAAAGTTGCTATAAAATTTTGGAGTTAAGTTGGAAAAACTACAGAAGAGAGTTAATGTCATGTCAATAAAAAGTAGTAGAGTCAGGGTGATTGAGAGGAGAAAAGAGTGAGTGGTTTGACTGATCCTCGCGAGTGTGGAGCAGTCACTGGCTATAGCGGGAGACGGAATTTTTTTTTTGATTTTGGGGGGATTACCACGAATGTGGGTAGGGAGAATTTGTTTTTGTGTAGTTTGTGGGATGAATGTTCAACCATCCATGTTTTTGCTTCTCTGTATGAGCATGTTTATATTGCAAGGTAATCTCAAACTTCTTATTGATCATAGACCAAAGCGTTAATCTTAATTTAACTTCATGGAATTGCAGAGGTCTACAAAATCTAAAAAAACTTAAACAAGTTATGAATAAAAAAAAGACATAGGTTCAAAAATTGTGTTTTTACAAGAAACTCATCTAATAGAGGAGGATGTAAAAAGAATTAGGAGAAGATGGCAGGGAAATGTGTTCACCTCATCATTTTCATCTCGAGCTAGGGGAGTTATGACTCTTATACATAAAACAGTCCCATTTCAAGTGAAAAATGTAATTGGAGACAAATTAGGAAGATATCTAATCATCCAAGGATCTTTGTTATTAGAAAATATAAATCTGGTGAACTTATACGGTCCCAATATAGATGATCAAAACTTCTTCGCTAATTTATTTCTTACTTTATCATCAATTACAGGGCAACATATAATAGCAGGGGATTTTAATTGTACATTGAATCCCAGCATAGATAGATCAACAGGACTGGACTGTACGCACAATGGATGCAGGATGACCATTAATCATTTTATGAAAGAATTGAGATTGCTAGATATATGGAGAGAAATGAAACCACAAGTCAAAGCCTATTCTTGTTATTCTAATACCTACAAGACATTCTCACGTATTGAGTATTTTTTGATCTCCACAGAATTAAGGTCCAAGATTCAAAACTGTTTCTATGATAACATCGTGATATCTGATCATGCACCCTGCTGTCTAATATATGTAGATAAGAAATTGACATGTAGGTGGCAATTTCAGCATAAATGGCTTCAGGATGAGGAATTTGTTAAGTACATAGAAAAACAGATAGATGAGTTCTTTGATATCAATACTACACAAACATCAGCATGTATAAAGTGGGAGGCTTTCAAAGCTTTTATTAGGGGGCATATTATTAGTTATACAGGTTCAAAATCTAAGAAGACTCGAGAGGAGAGAGTCCAATTGGAACGTAAAATAAAAATTCTTCAAGAAAAAGTGTATGCAGGAAGTAACCCAAAGTTAGAGAATGAATTGCTGATTCTGAGAGCTGAATATGATAAAAAATCAGCGAATAGAGCTGCCTCGAGTCTTCTAAGATTGAAGCAAACTTTTTATGAACAAAGTGAAAAATCAGGGAAATTATTGGCATGGCAGATTAAACAATTAGAATTTAAAACACCTATTACCGACTTCCGGTCTGGACACCATGGTGATAGCAGCTTAACGCTGAAGCTCCCAGACCCGATCCAGGAAAATACCTTGAAAATCAGATTTAACAGATTTTTGGAAGAATGAAAATCAGAATCAGAATCAGATTTATTGCCATTGTTCATGTAGTACACAAACTAGGAATTTGTCTTGGTGCAATGCTGCAACATTAAACATGATAAAAATAAAAGATAGAAATAAAAAACTATACATGCAATAAAATGTAGAATATGAATGAGTAATACTAGACAAAGCAATTTTTAAATATATTAGCGAGCAGCAGATATTGTGGAGTACCCCATAGTGCAGTCGGTAATGCAAAAAGAAAACAGTGATGATTGACATGAGTCTGGTTGAGCTGCTGTACATAGTGCACGAGAGTCTAATAAGTCACTTAGTGTTCAGCAGTCTGATGGCAGAGGGGAAGAAGCTGTTCATGTGACGGGAGGTTTTAGTCTGAATGGACCGAAGTCTTCTACCTGAGGGGAGGGGGGCAAACAGTGCGTGACCAGGGTGTTAAGGATCGGCTATGATCCGGCCTGCACGCCTCCGGGTCCTGGAGATGTACAGATCCTGGAGGGATGTGAGCTTGCAGCCGATCACCTTTTTCACCTGTAGTGGATCACATTTTTGGAAGAGTGAAAATCAAAAGACAAAGTCATCATGCCTAAAGGAAAACAGAAGAAATCGACATTTACCAGGCCAGGACACGCATCGGCCGAAGAATCTGATCCGGAGGATTTCCATTCAGAAGACGAGGAGCTGAATGAAGCTAACAAAAAGGTTAGCTTGAAAATGGTACTTAAAGAATTAAGACGATTTCGCCGAGAATGTTGGGCCGAATTTCATGAAATCAAAGGAGAATTAAAAAGGACAAACAGCAGAGTGGACCAGGCCGAGGACCGAATCTTGGAAGCAGAGGAAAGAATAAAAGGGCTGGAAGATTCCATGCTGGATCTACACAAAAGGCAGTCAAGACTGGAGGCTAAGCTAACCGACCAAGAAGGAAGACTGAGAAGAGACAACATAAGAATTCATGGTCTGAAACAGTGCTTCTCAATTATTTTTTGTTACGCCCCCCCTAGGAAGAAGAAAACATTTCGCCCCCCCCCACTCTCCGCCGCAACTATAAATAGTATCATTTGTCGATAAAATTGTAATAAGTACACTTCTGCATAACATTGTATCCTTAACATTAAAGAAAACAAAAAAGAAAAAAGAAAGAAATACAGATCAACTTACAACAAAGAATAACTTTATTAACATTGTTTTTTTGTCTGTAACAGAAAAGATTTAAAGTGCATCAATTTGCCTGAAATTAAAAAAAATAAATAAATCCTTATTTAAACTATAAACATTTATAATATAAACATTGTCACTGGACAGAGGGATAGTTTTTATTTTTGCAGCACTTGCATCATCCAGCATGACAGAGACCATGTCTAATGCTGCAGGCAGTATCAGCTCCTCTGCTATGGTGTGGGGGTTTTTGCACTGAGCTATTTGGTACTCCACCTTATATGATGCTAAATGTGTTGGCTGGTTTACTGAAGTAGCATTCACAAAGCAGGATGATTGTTGGCAATATTCGGCATGTTTTCGCTGAAAAAACTCAAGCGGCTTATCAGCGTGACTGGGGTGTAATGTCTTTAAGTGACGCCATAATTTATTTGGCTTCATGCTGTCCGCTGCCAACATTTTTAGACACAGTAAACACACCGGTCTTTCCTTGTCTCCCACCGTAGTCACAGTGAAGCCAAGCGCTACATATGCTTCGTCATATTTCCTCATCTTAGCTTTCAGGTGATTTTCGTATGTCTCATTATCTCCGTCTATCTCCGCCTTTCTTTTCATCCCTGTTAAATATTTTTCAATGGTGTCTCTTGAGGGTTTGTTCGCTCCACTTCATATCTCCTGCTCTGTGCTGTGTGTGCGCATGCACGGTGCAAAAAACCCCTACACCATAGAGCTAATACTCCCTGCGCACACTCTGACAATGAGAGCGCCACTGCCACCTACTGTAGTGGATGTGCAATTACACTTTATTCTAGTACGGCAAAAAAATCATGTTCCCCGGGGTCACACGCGCCCCTCCTGGCATCGCACCGCGCGCCCCACTATTTGAGAAAGACTGGTCTGAAAGAAGGAGTCGAGGATGGTTTCTCCACAATGGCGGCATGCGTGGAATCCTTACTGAGAGAGAAGTTGGATATTCCCCAATCCACCGACTTGAAGATAGAAAGGGCGCACCTGTGGCAACCTGAGGAGTGCATAATGGTTTACCACCTTAGACAGGAACAAAGGACGCGAAGTTAACCTTTTGTGTGTGAGAAGTTTCTAGATGCCCTAGTAAGATAACAGGGAGGTGTCAAGGATGAATGGACTGACTGCAGTCGGACGGGGGGATTATCTTTTGTGTGTGGGAAGAGTCTAGACGGGGATTATCTTTTGTGTGTGAGAAGAGCCTAGAAGGATGTCATGTTATTTAAGGGAAGAGTTCCTACTTGTATGCCATTCTGTCTATGCTCCTTGTGTGAGTCGTGTAATAAACCGCTTGAACCAAATCAGCCTCATTATTTACATGCTCCACACACCGTACATTAGCCCCTAGGCCGGCGGCGGAAGCGCCACCACGATCGGTGGTGGTGAGGTTCTCCAACTCCAAAATAAAACAAGAGGTTGTAAGACTGGCTTGGCAGAATAAAGGATTTATGCACCAAGAGAGAAAAGTTTTCGTGGAGCACGATTATGCCCCGGAGGTCCTTAAAAAGTGTCGGGAATACAACAACGCTAAAAAGGTACTACGAGAGAAAAAACTGCGCTTCCAGACACCATTTCCGGCAAAGCTGCGCATCTTCTACAGCGATGAGACTTGTCTCTGCAATTCGGTGGAAGAAGCAACCGCGGATATGGTGAGAAGAGGGCTCCCTGTAACGGTGTTTAAACCCGCAGCGGACCCGAGCGAAAGAATCAAGGCTCAAACGTGGTCCACACAGAGACCCTCAAAATCCACGGGCCAGCAGCGGGAAACCCAGCGCCAGAGCTACAAGGAAAAACTGGCCGTTTACAGGAGGGAATAACGATTTTTTTAGTCAATCTGCACATCCAACCCCCCTCCAACAAGGTAACAAACATTAAAGGAGATGCAGAATCAGCATGTGGTAAAACATTTCATGGAACAGTCATAATATTAGAAACAAATAAGTCTTTAAAAAAAAAAAAAAAAAACTTGTTAAAATAGAAATGTGACAATGATCCACATGTTCTCCCCACACTAACAAATACTGTATTAGCATGAACGTTTGCTGTGATGGTGGTGGGAGGGTGCACACAATTTCATAGGGTATAGGCATAAAAAAAAAAATAAAAAGAAAAAAATCATTACAAGTTCGGATTGGGATCTGACATTCACGTTAAAAACATGGGACAACTTACAGGGGTAAGAGAGGGCCCTCAACACGTAACAGAGTTTGAGGAATTTCTCTCAGAGCCTACACTCCATCAAGGCTCTTCCAGGGTCTCTAAAAAGACCTCAGCTCAGGAAGTCCTTTTGTCAGTTTTTTGTTTTAAAGTTTTATACACTATGTTCTTAATGTTTTTTATGTTCTTAATGTTCTTTCAGTTTCTGAGTAGCATAAAAGAGGGCCACCACACTGTTATACTAAACCAGACAATACAATGGAGAAACAGGGTGTAACCAGAATAATCTCATATAATGTAAAAGGGATCCTGAATCCAGTTAAAAGATCCAAGATTCTAGGCAAAATGAAAAAAGACAAAGCAGGAATAATATTTTTCCAAGAAACCCACCTAACAGACGTGGAGCACACTAAACTCAATAGACAAGGGTTTAAAATGATCTCTTCATCTTCATATAAGTCAGGGAGGAGGAGAGGAGTAGCGACATTGATCTCAACCAAAATTACGTTTGAAAAAAAATCAGAACACAAAGATAAAGGAGGGAGATACAGTTTGGTACTTGGGCGGCTAGAGGGAGAAGATATCACCCTGCTGAATGTATATGCACCTTCAGGGGCTAACTGGAAATTTTATAAAAATGTATTTGACCTAATGATAACTAAAGCCCAAGGTTTAGTGATATGTGGTGGAGACTTCAATCTAAGACTGAATCCATACTGAGATGCATCAGGTAATTCTCCACATCAAAATAACACTCAAAGTAGGAAAACTCGGATGCTACTAAAAGAAATGGGAATCTGTGATGTGTGGAGGGAATTCAACCCCAGTGTAAAAGATTATACATTTTACTCAGCGCCACATTCATCATACTCAAGGATTGACTATTTTTTTATGTTTAATAGAGACATTGGAAGAGTAAAAACATGTAAAATAGGACTGATGGATCTCTCTGACCACAGTCCCATCTATATGGACTTCCATCCATCCATCCATCCATCTTCTACCGCTTTTCCGGAGGTCCGGGTCGCGGAGGCAGCAGTTCAAGCAGAGAAGCCCAGACTTCCCTCTCCCCAGCCACCTGCTCCAGCTCTTCAGAGGGGATACCAAGGCGTTCCCAGACCAGCTGGGAGACATAGTCTCTCCACCGAGTCCTGGGTCTGCCCCGGGGTCTCCTCCCAGTGGGACGTACCTGAAACACCTCAAGTGGGAGGCGTCCAGGAGGCATCCTAATCAGACGCCCATACCACCTCAACTGACTCCTTTCAATGTGGAGGAGCAGCGGTTCTACTCTGAGCCTCTCCCGGATGACTGAGCTCCTCACCCTATCTCTGAGGGTGAGTCCAGAAATCCTACGGAGAAAGCTCATTTCAACCGCATGTATCCGCGATCTCGTTCTTTCGGTCATTACCCAAAGCTCGTGACCATAGGTGAGAGTAGGAACGTAGATTGACTGGTAAATCGATAGCTTTGCCTTAGAACTAAGCTCCCTCTTCACCACAACAGACCGGTACAACGTCCGCATCACTGCAGATGCTGCTCCAATCCGTCTGTCGATCTCTCGCTCCATTTTCCCCTCACTCGTAAACAAGACCCCAAGATACTTAAACTCCTCCACTTGGGGCAGGAGCCTGTTCCCAACCCGGAGAGGACAATCCACCTTTTTCCGGCTGAGGACCATGGACTCGGACTTGGAGGTGCTGATTCTCATCCCAGCCGCTTCACACTCAGCGGCAAACCGTCCCAGCAAGAGCTGTAGGTCATTGCTGGATGAAGCCAACAGGACAACATCATCTGCAAACAACAGAGATGAGATCCTGTGGTCACCAAGCATGACACCCTCCATTCCCTGGCTGCGCCTAGAAATCCTGTCCATAAAAATTATGAACAGGATCGGTGACAAAGGGCAGCCCTGGCGGAGTCCAACTCTCACTGGGAATGACTCCGACCGAGTGTTGGCAATACGAACCAAACTCTCACAACGGTCGTACAGAGACCGAATAGCTCGTAACAACAAGCCCGATACCCCATACTCCCGAAGCACCCCCCACAAAAATCCACGAGGGACGCGGTCAAATGCCTTCTCCAAGTCCACAAAACACATGTAAACTGGTTGGGCAAACTCCCACGAACCCTCAAGAATTCTCGAGAGGGTAAAGAGCTGGTCCGATGTCCCACGGCCAGGACGAAAACCACATTGCTCCTCCTGAATCCGAGGTTCGACCAACGGCCGGACTCTCCTCTCCAGTACCTTGGCATAGACCTTCCCAGGGAGGCTGAGGAGTGTGACCCCTTTAAAGTTGGAGCACACCCTCCGGTCCCCTTTTTTGAAGAGAGGAACCACCACCCCGGTTTGCCATGCCAAAGGCACTGCCCCCGACCTCCACGCAATGTTGCAGAGGCGTGTCAACCATGACAACCCAACAACATCCAGGGCCTTGAGGTACTCAGGGCGAATCTCGTCCACCCCCGGGGCCCGGCCACCAAGGAGATTTTTAACCACCTTGGCGATTTTTAACTCCCAAGCTTTCTATATGGACTTAAGTAACCAAAAATACACAAATTGTAGAAGAGCTTGAAAGAACGAGGCGATGTGATATATAAACCAAAGTTTATTATCAGCTCCTCTAACAAGTCTCATCTAAGTGCAGCAGCAGAAGAAGGAAAAAGAGACCGAACACCTTCGGCTCTATGAACTTATACTCGCACATAACAAAAGACATGCATATCCAAAGCTGACATCCCTCATTATCTTAATCCCCCCCATTGTCTTCGTACTCCTCCTCTTGGCCCTGGGGGGTCAGGGCAACCCATCCGGTCTCCACCGCAGTGCCTGGGAAGCTCTTTGATCTTCACTGGCGGTTGAGACTCTTTGTCCTGTTCTGAGGTGTGAAGTCGCCTTACATATGTAATCACCAAACATTCTCACATGCTTCAACATATGTAGGTTATGGAATATATGATTAATATAGACCACAGCCCCCCCCCAAACGACTAAGAAAAGGACAATAGAAAAATTCACAGTTTAAGATAATTACTATGCCGTACTAACTGCTACACCTCTTGCCACAGAAGAAACTTTCCAGCAGCCATGCTCCTAAGAGAGTTCAGTGGTAATCATAACAGCATAGTAAAATCACAAGTCAGTCCTAAACTGTTACAGCACAATTAGTGAACAACTGTTGAGTAGTTTGCATCAGTCCCTGTGCCGTCTGGGTTTTAATCTTCTCCCGAATCTGCTGTGGGTCCGTTCGGGCGTCCTGCTGGGACCTTCCTGTAAGGAATCTGCAGCCTGGGAAGGAGAGTGTTTAATTGTTCCCTGCAGGGGGGCTGAGTCTTTTCTCTTGGGGGGTCTACCCCGCCGAGGTGCTCTCGCCAACCGTGCAGGCTCGTCTCTCAACAAGAAGGCAGGTTTAAGTCTGTCAATGCTGACTGTTTCTTTTCTATCCCCAAAATCAAGCACAAAGTGTTTATCACCAGGTTCCAGCACTCTGAATGGTCCATCGTATGGTGGGCGGAAAGTTGGTTTTAAAGCTTCATGCCTAACAAAAACGAATTCAGCGTTCTTTAAAGCTTGTGGGACAAAAACCCGTGGAAAAGAGTGATGTGCTGGTCCGGGGAGAGAGTCCGGTCCGTTGCTGCCTAAAAACCTCAGGGCTGGAAAATGCCCTGGCTCTGGGTTCTCTGGTAAAAATTCACCTGGGAGCCTGAGAGGTTGTGCAAAAACTAATTCTGCTGGGGAGGCGTCTAGATCCTCTTTGGGTGCAGCACGCAACCCCAATAAAACCCAAGGAAGTTTATTTACCCAATTTGTATCCGTTAGTGAGGCTCTGAGGGCGGCCTTTAAAGATCTGTGAAAACACTCGCATAACCCATTAGCCTGAGGGTGATAAGCGGTGGTGCGGTGAATTGTTGCCCCTAAGCTGCTGGACATGGCTGACCAAAGCTCAGAGACAAATTGAGGCCCCCTATCGGACGTGATGTCCGATGGGACGCCGAAACGTGCCACCCAGTTTGTCAAAAAAACGCGAGCGACTTCCTCCGCTGTGGTTGACGCCAAAGGGACTGCCTCTGGCCAGCGCGTGGTGTGGTCTATCATTGTTAACAGGTGTGTGAAACCTTGGGAGGAAGGTAGTGGCCCCACGAGGTCGACATGAACGTGGTCGAACCTTCTAGCAGGGATTGGAAAAGGCTCCAGTGAGGCTTTTGTGTGTTTGTGTATTTTGGCGCGCTGACAAGAAATGCAAGTTTTTGCCCATTCTTTTACGTTTTTGCGCAGGCCAGGCCACACAAACTTTTCGGCGACCATTTTAACCGAGACGCGCACACCTGGGTGCGCGAGGGAGTGAATGGAGTCGAAAACACGGCGGCGCCATGTAGCTGGGACTAACGGGCGCGGTCGGCCAGTTGAGATATCGCATATTAGGGGGGGCACGCCATCGCGTAAACCCCTTTCCTCCAGCCTTAACCCTGTTGGTCCAGACAAGAGTGCGCGCACGTCCGCGTCACTACTCTGTTCCTCTGCCATGGCTGCATAATCTATCCCTGCATGGATTGGTGCTGCGTATGTGTCCGCGTTAGTGAAGAGTTCTGCGGCTGAGGTAGTATAATCTGTCTCCTCGCGCTCTGACGATGTCACAGCGCGAGAGAGGCAGTCTGCTACCACGTTAAGTTTGCCTGCCACATGCCGAATGTCTGTGGTGAACTCTGAAATCGCAGCCAGCTGTCTTTGTTGCCTGCCTGACCACGGTTTGGAAATTTTAGCCATGGCAAAGGTGAGCGGTTTGTGGTCTACAAAAGCCGTGAAACTCCGCCCTTCTAACCAGAACTGGAAGTGGCGGATGGATAAATGAAGCGCTAGCAGCTCCCTGTCAAAAGTGCTGTATTTACGCTCAGTTTGGTTTAGCGATTTGCTAAAGAATGCTAAAGGTTGCCAGATTCCGCTGACATGTTGTTCTACAACTGCCCCTATAGCTAGGTCCGAAGCGTCTGTGGTTAGCGCAATGCGGGCCGAGGGATCGGGGTGAACCAACAATGTGGCATTAGCTAGGGCGCTTTTTACTTCCGCGAAGGCGTGTTCGCGCTCCGGGGTCCATTCGACCGCGTTGGAAGGTTTTTGTTTTCTGAGCGCGCCATATAGGGGCTGCATGAGCTGAGCTGCGGCGGGGAGGAAACGGTTGTAAAAATTAACCATTCCTAAAAATTCTTGCAGCGATTTGACCGTTTGTGGCCGTGGGAAACTTTTTATCGCGTGAACTTTGTCTGGAAGTGGGACTGCCCCCTTCAGAGAAACTCTGTGTCCTAAAAAATCAATTTGTGACATGCCGAATTTGCATTTGGCTGGATTGATTATTAACCCGTGCTCTTCTAGCCTCTGAAAAACCATAGTGAGATGCTGCTCGTGTTCTTCCTCAGACGGGCTGGCTACCAGCATATCGTCGAGGTAGACGAAAACAAAAGGGAGGTCGCGTAATACTGCATCCATCATCCGCTGAAAGGTTTGAGCTGCGCGTTTGAGGCCGAAAGGCATTCGCAAAAATTCAAAAAGGCCGAAAGGGGTTATTACAGCTGTTTTAGGAATGTCCTCTGCTCGAACTGGGACTTGATGATAACCGCGGACCAGGTCTATTTTTGAAAAAATGCACACACCCGCCAGATGCAGTGAAAAATCTTGAATGTGAGGAATTGGGTAGCGGTCATGCGCGTGTCGCATTGTTTAATCTGCGGTAATCGCCGCACGGTCTCCAAGAACCGTCGGATTTCAGAACCATGTGAAGTGGTGAGGCCAAGGGGCTTTTTGAGCGTCTAATAATGCCTAATTTTTCGAGGGTGGTAAACTCGTCCTGAGCTATGGCGAGCTTGGCCGCGTCTAAGCACTGAGCTTTGGCAAATACGGGTGGGCCCGTTGTGGGAATAAAATGTTCAACCCCGTGTTTAGCCACTGTGGCTGAGAATTTGGGAATTGTGAGTGCTGGAAATTGGGTGAGGAGTTGATCAAACTTACCTCCTGCTGTGGTGACGCTAGCCTGCATGGGTGGTGGAGAAAGTCGAGCTGAGCAGGGAATAGAAGCAAAGGACAGTGCATTAACCAAGCGCCTGTTCGCTAGATCACCCATGTGCACACAAAAAATCTGCACCCAACAAGTTAAAACTCACCGTCACAACAACAAATGTCCATCTGTAGTTGCGGCCGTGGATGCAGAGGTGCAGGCTCTTTTCGCCAAAAGTGTCGATGGTGGAGCCGTTGGCTGCCACCGCTCCATTGCCCCGGGGGCCCATGGCCCGGTCTGCTTGGGAGGGCATGATAAAACTTAGTTGAGCTCCCGTGTCGATAAAGAACCGCTTGCCGGTGTGTCCGTCCGTCACATATAAAAGCTTGCTTTTTTCGCCGAGAACCGCCGCTGTTAACGGCTCTCGGCTTCGGCGTTTTCCCGAAATTGTGAATTTGCAGGGGGGAACGCATTTGTAAGCCTTCTCGGCGAAGCGGTGGTGGTAATAACAAACGTTGCTCCGTCTGTTGCGTCCTGGCCGTGTCGCTGTCACCGCGGGCTGGCTCTGCTCAGTGATTTGTGGCTCCTCGTGGCTCCGGACATCGGTGTTGAGGTCTGCGGATGCTGCTGTGGGTGTCTGCTCCTTGCAGGCGTTGACGAGCCGTTGAGCTTCGTGAGCCAGCGTGCGGAAGTCTTGCTGGGTGCTGCATCGCATGTTGGCCAGCGTCCCTCTCATGTGTGGCGGCAGCGTACTGAGGAATATGAAATGGAAGAGGAAGTTGTCATTGTCCTCTTCTTTAAGTTGCAGTAAGTCCTCCATGAGGGCCTTGGGTCTGCCTCCTCTGTGGCCGTAAACCGCCAGGATCCTCTCGGCTCTCTCCTCGGCTGAGGGGACGTAATTTGCCACGATGGTCGCTTTCAGTTCTTCATATTTGTCCTGGGCCGGCGGCCGTTGGATTATGCTCCGCGCACATCTTGAAGTGGCGGCGTTGAGTTTGGCGACGATGTGATAGAACTTTGTATCGTCAGCCGTGATGCCCGCAAGTGCAAACTGGGCTTCAGCTTGCAGAAACCACGAGGCGGGGTCTTCCTGCCAGAAGTCCGGCAGGTTGACGGTGACGGCGTTTGTGTAGACCGTCACTGCTGTGTCCGCAGGATGAGAGTGCCTTGCTTCGGCTCTCTCCGCGGCGCTGGTGCTCGGTTGAGCCCTCTCTATCACTTCTGCCGTGGGGGAACGTCGTCCATCTGTTCCCCTGTCTGCATGGACGCCGGCGTCTGCCTGGGTCGCCACAGATGAGTCGATCGCGGGGGAACGCCTCTGGTCCATACTCGCGTCAGGGTCACCAGTGTAGAAGAGCTTGAAAGAACGAGGCGATGTGATATATAAACCAAAGTTTATTATCAGCTCCTCTAACAAGTCTCATCTAAGTGCAGCAGCAGAAGAAGGAAAAAGAGACCGAACACCTTCGGCTCTATGAACTTATACTCGCACATAACAAAAGACATGCATATCCAAAGCTGACATCCCTCATTATCTTAATCCCCCCATTGTCTTCGTACTCCTCCTCTTGGCCCTGGGGGGTCAGGGCAACCCATCTGGTCTCCACTGCAGTGCCTGGGAAGCTCTTTGATCTTCACTGGCGGTTGAGACTCTTTGTCCTGTTCTGAGGTGTGAAGTCGCCTTACATATGTAATCACCAAACATTCTCACATGCTTCAACATATGTAGGTTATGGAATATATGATTAATATAGACCACAAAATAATACATTTTCTTGGAGGTTAAATTCAAATGTCCTGAAAGGACCACTGAAAGATGAATTGGAATCAGATATTCTCAGATATTTGGAAGAAAATGATAATGGAGAAGTATTCCCTTTAATACTGTGGGATGCATGCAAAGATGTAATAAGGGGAAAGATTATTGCAAAACTGGCAATCCAAAAGAAACTGAGACAAGAAAAACTAACCACATTAGAGTCAGAACTTAAGAACCTAGAAAAAGAGCACAAAGACAACACTCATTCTGATGACTCGCTCAAAATTAAGGAAATTAAAATACAAATAAATGAGATCTACACAATAGAAATCCAGAAGAAACTTACATTTCTGAAACAAAAATACTATGAAGCAGGCAGCAAATCGGCAAAATTACTAGCCTATAAATTGAGGAAACAACAAACGGAGAGAGCAATCTACAAAATCAGAGACCCAGTATCAAAGGAAATAAAATTCAGAATTCAGGATATTCTTAAAAGCTTCGAGAACTACTATAAGAACTTGTACTCCCTCAAAAAACATAAAAATGCATCCGAAGCATTCCTAAACACATTAAACCTTCCCCAACTTACTGAGTCACAAAATAAAACACTACTGTCAGAAATACAACCTAAAGAATTAGAAAAAGCAATTATGAAACTTAAAGCTAACAAATCCCCAGGAGCAGATGGCTATACAGCAGAGTGGTAAAAAACCTTTAAACAGCAACTATCTCCTCTCCTCCTGAAAAAATTTAATAATCCCCCCCCCTCCTGGAGAGAAGGGGTCATTGCAGTTATACCTAAACCTGAAAAGGATAAACTAGAATGCTCCAACTACAGATCAGTGTATTAAATCAGGACTATAAGCTTTTTACCACTATCCTTGCCAAAAGGTTAGAAAATATACTGACAGACTTAATTCATTTAGACCAAACAGGTTTTATAAGACAAAGACAGACACAAGACAACATTAGACGCACTTTACACATAATTCATCATATAAAAAAATATAACTTAAATGCAGTCATATTGGGATTAGATGCTGAAAAAGCATTCGATTCGGTTGACTGGTCTTTCCTATATAGAATCTTATCCAGTTTCAATTTTCATAACAACTTCATTAGAACTATCCAGGCATTATATAAAAAACCAACAGCTAAAATAAGGATTAACGGTAAATTATCATCATCTTTTGAGCTGGAAAGAGGATGTCGTCAGGGCTGCCCCTTGTCTCCACTGCTCTTTGCAATCTTCATAGAACCTCTGAGCCAATGGATAAGACAGAATCAAAAAATTCAAGGTATTACACTTGGTCAGAAGGAACATAAAATAGCACTCTTTGCTGATGACATTTTAATATACCTGGGGCAGCCGGACACCTCTTTTCCAGAACTAATCTCAGTTTTTTCAGAGTATGGAGATTTATCGGGGTACGAACTAAAAATGCATAAAACCCAAGTTTTCACATTCAACTATGACCCAAATCAATATTTTTTTTTTTTTATTTAAGTTTTTGTAAAAGGTATACAGGTCATTACAGCATTGCATTGTTTACATTTTCATCACATGTTCCCTTATTTTTTGCTATTTGACAACATTGGTAGGATAGTTATTACAACACCCCCCTTTTTTTTTTTTTAAAGTGAAAGAAAAAGTGAAATTAAGGAGAATTAAATAAAAACAAAAAACAAACAAATGAATAAACAAACAAACAGAACAGCAAAAAACAAACAAACAGAAAATTAAGTAATTAAAAGTAAAAGAGCATCTGAGTAGCCTTGGAACAAAGAGCGGGACCATTATTGAAATGGTATTTGTCAAAGATTAGATCTAATGGAAGACACATATGCGATCCAGGGTTGCCAAAAGTTCATGAACCCATCCATGTCCTGTCTCAGTGCGAATGTCAACTTTTCCATCGAGTAAATGTCTTGAATCACGTTAATCCAATCTTCAGGTGTAGGACAGTCCTTCAGCATCCATTTTTTAGTTAGGGCTTTTTTACTTGCCAATATTAAAACATTGAATAAGTATTTATCTCCTCGTCTTTCCAGTGAGTCCGGTAGTAAACCCAAATACAAAGTTACAAAAGAAAAGGGAACTGTTATTTTGAATATTTTCCCCAATATTGTCTGTACATTGGTCCAATATTGGTGGATAACTGGGCATGACCAAAACACATGAAAATGATTTGCAGTCTTTTCACCACACAAGCGCCAACAGTTCAATCCCTTATGGGTAAATTTGTTTTGTGCAGGTGTTCTGAAAAATCTTACCAAATTTTTCCATCCAAATTCTCTCCACTGCAGGGATGAGGTACTTTTCCATTGCTGTTTATTTAGCTTTTCCCATATTTCCAATTGTAAATTGAAATTCCCCTCTTTTTCCCATCTCTCTTTTATATATGATGTGTTGTCTCCTTTTAAGTCTTGAAGACCTTGGTATATTTTAGAAATGTATCTGATCCCTGGGATCCCTTTATATGCCATTAAGAAGACCTTCAGAACACCTGACTGGGCCCTTTCCAAATCCTCCTTTTTAAGTATATTGTTTATGTGGTGTCTAAGCTGAAAGAACCTGTAAAGATCTTGATTTATTAGACCTTGTTTTTTCAAATCTTCAAAACTTCTTAAAGTTTGCCCCTTAAAAAAATCATAATATTTTATCAGCCCTTTCTCTTTCCACTCTTTAAATCTAGTGTCTGTTTTATTGGGGGTAAAGTCTTGATCATAGGCAATCCATTGCAGAAGTCGATAGGGCTCTTTAGCTTGATTCTCTCTGACTATCTTAAACCAAATTTTTAGCGGGGTCTCTATCCACGGGTTGGTGTTATTCAAGAGTTTAGTTAAGGCATTGTTCCCTATTATCGCCTGTAGGGGGATGTCACTTGTTATTTGGCATTCCATCTCCTTCCATTGTGCAGTGTAGACTGGGTTACATATCTCTACTAAAGTTTTAATTTGTGCAGCTATAAAATAGTCCCTGATATTTGGCAGCGCGAGCCCACCTTTGTCTTTGTTTAGCTGTAGGGTTCTATATCTGATTCTAGGTCTCTTACCCTGCCATATGAATCTTGAGATCCTTCTGTCCAAAAGAGACCAACTCTAAAACTGGGAACTTGGAACGTCTGCACTATGATGACAGGACTCGCTGCTAACCTCAAGGACATCAACGACACTAGGAAGACTGCCATCATCAATAATGAGCTGAAGAGACTGGGAGTGGATATCGCCACTCTCCAGGAAACACGGTTGGCTGACGCAGGCACACTGAGAGAGAAGGACTACACGTTCTACTGGCAGGGAAAGGGCAGTGACGAACACAGGGAACACGGAGTGGGCTTCGCAGTGAAGAACACCTTGCTTAAGATGGTGGAACCGGGCAGCACTGGCTCTGCACGACTCCTTACCCTCCGCCTGAACACCACTCAAGGCCCAGTCACCCTCGTCAGTGTGTATGCCCCAACACTGACAGCCACACCAGAGGCAAAAGACGAGTTCTACGAGAATCTCGCAACAACTGTCAGGACCATCCCCAACTCTGAACAACTCATTCTCCTTGGAGACTTCAATGCCAGAGTGGGTGCTGACCACGACTCCTGGCCCTCCTGTCTTGGAACTTTTGGCGTGGGAAGAATGAACGACAACGGACAGCGGCTGCTTGAGTTCTGCACATGTCACGATCTGTGCATCACAAACTCGTTCTTCAAGACCAAGCCCCAACACAAGGTTTCCTGGCAACATCCGCGCTCAAAGCACTGGCACCAGCTGGACTTGATCCTGACCAGGCGCACCTCACTGAAGAACGTGCTAATCACCCGTTCATTCCAGAGTGCAGATTGCGACACAGACCATTCATTGGTGTGCTGCAAGGTCAAGCTGCAGCTGAAGAAATTCCATCGTGCTAGACAGCCTGGAAAGGCACGGACTGACACCAGCAAGATGGCTCAACCAGAACTTGTTGAGCAGTTTGCCTCCACCTTTGAGAAGGAACTTGGGTGTTCCACAAGAAGGAAAATCTGCAAAGCAGAAGTGGGAAGAGCTGCGAAACACCATCCACCGCACAGCCTTGGCTACCTTTGGGAGGAAGACCTCGAAGTCACAGGACTGGTTTGATGCCAAGTTGACCGAGATGACCCCCATCATTGAAGCCAAGCGCTCAGCGCTTGCTGAGTACAAGAACTACCCAAACAAGAAGAATCTCCAGATTCTCAGGGCTGTGAGAAGCAAAGTTCAGCAGACTGCTCGGCGCTGTGCCAACGAGTACTGGACTCAGCTCAGCCAAGACATTCAAACCGCTGCCATAACAGGGAACATTCGTGGCATGTACGATGGCATCAAGAAAGCACTTGGTCCGGCTCAGAGCAAGACGGCCCCCCTCAAATCCTCCACTGGGGTGATGATCACAGAAAAGAACAAGCAGATGAAGAGATGGGTGGAACACTACTCCGACGTCTACTCCAGACAGAACACCATGACACCATCAGCCCTTGATGCCATCGACTGCCTGCCATCCATGGACGAACTTGACGCCGAGCCAACCATCGACGAACTCAGCAAGGCCATTGATAGCTTGGCTGCTGGCAAGGCACCCGGCAACGACGGCATACCCCCTGACCTGATCAAGCGCTGCAAGACCGCCCTACTGCTGCCATTGCATGACGTCCTCTGTCAGTGTTGGAAGGAAGGTGCCGTACCACAGGACATGAGGGACGCCAAGATCATCACCCTCTACAAAAACAAAGGGGAGAGAAGCGACTGCAACAACTACAGGGGCATCTCCCTCCTCAGCGTTGCTGGTAAAGTCTACGCACGAGTTGTTCTCGTTCGTCTACAGAAGCTTGCCGAACGTGTCTACCCCGAGTCTCAGTGTGGCTTCCGCGCTGCGCGATCGACGGTAGACATGATATTCTCCATCCACCAACTCCAGGAGAAATGCAGAGAACAGAACATGCCCCTGTACGTCGCCTTCATCGACCTCACCAAAGCGTTTGATTTGGTCAGCAGAGAGGACCTTTTCAAGATCCTGCCAAAGATAGGATGCCCACCAAAGTTGCAAAGCCTCATCGAATCATTTCACACAAACATGCAGGGGATAGTGCAGCACGATGGCAACGTCTCAGAGCCATTCAACATACGCAGCGGAGTGAAACAGGGCTGTGTACTTGCGCCAACCCTCTTTGGGATTTTCTTTGCTATGCTCCTGAGGCATGCCTTCAGCACAGCAACAGAGGGAATCTACCTGCACACAAGATCTGACGGCAGGCTTTTCAACCTCGCCCGCCTGAAAGCCAGAACCAAAGTACGCGAGGCTCTAATCAGAGACATGCTGTTCGCAGACGACGCTGCAGTCGCAACCCACACACAGCAGGAGCTTCAGACCCTGATGGACTGCTTCTCCCAGGCATGCAAGGACTTCGGGCTTACCATCAGCCTGAAGAAGACTAACGTCTTGGCGCAAGGCACGGAAGCACCACCAACCATCACCATCGACGACTACGAGCTGGAGCTCGTGAATCAGTTCACGTACCTGGGGTCCACAATCAGCAACAACCTCTCCCTTGATACAGAGATCAACAAGAGGATTGGAAAATCAGCCTTCACACTTGCTCGCCTCACCACACGAGTGTGGGAGAATCCCAAACTCTCTGTCAAGACGAAGATGGCAGTGTACAACGCCTGCGTCATCAGCACACTGCTCTACGGGAGTGAGACGTGGACAACATACGCCCGGCAGGAAAAGAGACTGAACTCCTTCCACTTGCACTGCATTCACCACATCCTGGACATATCCTGGCAGGACAAAGTGCCCAACACAGAAGTTCTGTCCCACGCCGGCCTTCCCTCCATGTTCACTCTACTCAGGCAGTGCAGGCTCCGCTGGCTATGCCACGTTCACCGTATGGAGGATGGCAGAATCCCCAAAGACGTCCTCTACGGAGAACTGGCAACTAGCAGGAGAGACGTTGGCTGCCCACAGCTGCGCTTTAGAGATGTCTGCAAGAGAGACATGAAGGAACTGGAGATCAACACAGAGCGCTGGGAGGACCTTGCAACGGACCGCTCCAAATGGAGAGGCACCCTGACCAGACAGCTCAAGGCGGGTGAAGAGAGACTGACTGCTGCAGCAGATGAAAAAAGGACCCGCAGGAAGAACCGCCACAGACCCAGCAGCACGGAGACCACCCACAAGTGCGACCTGTGTGACAGGGACTGCCATTCGCGCATCGGCCTGTTCAGCCACAGGCGGTGCTGTTCCAACAGAGTAGACGTTTAGGATTCTCTTCCATGGTCATCATAGACCGATGGAGGCCGACGATCCAGAAAAGCATAACTTTAATAAGAGTGAAAGAGCATTCATAGACCCCAGTTTGCTTAATGCCAAAAAATGTATTGCACTACTGTGGAAAAAGACTCATAGACCAGATGTGACTCAGTGGTTAAGACAGATGTTAACAAACCTTCCACTAGAAAGAACAACATACATACTGAAATCAAAGGAAAATGTGTTTGAGAATATATGGAGACCTTTCATTGATTTTGTAAAGAATTTAAACCTAACTTCTGAAGAAGAAGGTGAATGATGTGTGTGGACCTTGTAAATTCCAAATTGGTGAATGTATAATATGTATACTTATGAAATGGATTACCTAGACTAAACAGAGGAGCATTGTTGATGACTTGCTTTTGTTAGTGGTTGTTGGTGTTTTTAGTACTTTTATTAAAAAAAAAATACTTCAGTGTTAGTGTTTGATTGTTTGTGTTATGTTTGTTAAAAAAAAGGTTCAATAAAAAATATTGTGGAAAAAAAAAAGCTTCAAGAATTACTACAAGAACTTGTACTCCCGCAAAAAACACAAAAACGTATCCGAAACCTTCCTAAATACATTAAATCTTCCCCAACTTACTGAGTCACAAAATAAAACACTACTGTCAGAAATACAACCTAAAGAATTAGAAAAAGCAATTATGAAACTTAAAGCTAGCAAATTCCCAGGAGCAGATGGCTATAAAGCAGAGTGGTACAAAACCTTTAAACAGCAACTATCTCCTCTCCTCCTGAAAACATTTAACTATGTCCTCCACACAGGGGAAATCCCCCCCCCCCCTCCTGGAGAGGGGTCATTGCAGTCATACCTAAACCTGAAAGGGATAAACTAGATTGCTCCAACTACAGACCAATCAGTGTGTTAAATCAGGACTATAAACTTTTTACCACTATCCTTGCCAAAAGGTTAGAAAATATACTGACAGATTTAATTCATTTAGACCAAACAGGTTTTATAAGACAAAGCCAGACACAAGATAACATTAGACACACTTTACACATAATTCATCATATAAAAAAATATAATTTAAATGCAGCCATATTGGGATTAGATGCTGAAAAAGCATTTGATTCAGTTGACTGGTCTTTCCTACAGTATATAGAATCTTATCCAGTTTCAATTTTCATAACAACTTCATTAGAACTATCCAGCATTATATAAAAAAAACCCCAACAGCTAAAATAAGGATTAATGGTAAATTATCATCATCTTTTCAACTGGAAAGAGGATGTCGTCAGGGCTGCCCCTTGTCTCCACTGCTCTTTGAATTCAATTCAACTTTATTTATATAGCGCCATTTCACAACAACAGTCATCTCATAGCACTATCAACTGTAGGGGGGAACCCCCACAGTTGCAGAAAGACCCCAGTAATCAGGCGATCCCCTGTGAGCAAGCACTTGGCGACGGTGGAGAGGAAAAACTCCCTTTTAACAGGAAGAAACCTCCAGCAGAACCAGGCTCAGGGAGGGGCAGTCATCTGCTGCGACTGGCTGGGGGGTGAGGGGATAGAGAAGAAGAAAAGAACAGACATGTAGAGAGCAAACAGCACGAAGGGGACTCAATCTATGGGAGAGAACAAACAAATGTTAATGACCAGCAAAAAAAAAATATTTCATAGAGAGTGAGGAAAGGAGTGAGGCCCAGTGCATTACTGGAGGTCCCCCGGCTGACTAAACCTATTAGCAGCATAACTAAGGGAGGGTTCAGAAACACATGATCCCTCCCTAATTGTAGGCTATATCAAAAAGGTAGGTTTTAGCCCTATTCTTAAAAACAGAGATCGAGTCTGACTCCCGAATCCAGATTGGCAGCTGATTCCACAGGAGAGGAGCTTGATAACTGAAGGCTCTGCCTCCCATTGTACTTTTGGAGATTCTAGGTATTACAAGATAATCCTACATTTTGGGAGCGTAGTGCTCTGTTAGGATAATACGGTAGTATCAGATCTTTTAAATAAAAAGGAGCCTGATTGTTTAGAGCTTTGTAAGTAAGAAGAAGGATTTTAAACTTAATTCTAAACTCTATGGGAAGCCAATGAAGGGAGGCCAGAACCGGAGAGATATGATCTCTCTTTCTAGTACCTGTTAAAACTCTTGCTGCAGCATTTTGGATCAGCTGAAGACTTTTTAAAGATGTTTTAGGACAGCCTGATAATAAAGAATTACAATAATCTAATCTCGAGCTAACAAAAGTGTGGATCAGCTTCTCAGCATCACTCTGAGACAAGATGCTCCTAATCTTGCCAATATTACGCAAATGATAGAAGGCAGTCTTAGAAACAAATTTAATATGTGAATTGAAGGACAAATCCTGATCAAAAATAACTCCAAGGTTCCTCACAGAGCCATTAAGAGAAAGAGTAACTGCATCCAAACTGAAAGTTTGATTTGGAAAGGAATTTCTAAGGTTTTTTGGACCAACAAGAATGACTTCAGTCTTATCTGAATTTAACAGCAGGAAATTACAAGTCATCCAAGCTTTGATTTCCTTAAGACAGGCTTCTAACTTGGCTAATTGATTACTATCATCTGGCTTCATTGACAGGTATAATTGTGTGTCATCTGCATAACAATGAAAATGTATACAGTGCTTTCTAATAAAGTTGCCTAACGGAAGCATATATAAACTAAAAAGAGTAGGGCCTAGCACAGATCCCTGTGGAACTCCTGTGGAACTCCATGACTGAGCTTTGAGTTGAAAGAAAACTCATTATTTACATGAACAAACTGGAACCTATCAGATAAATAAGATCTAAACCACTGCAACAAAGTTCCATTAAGTCCAACATAGTGTTCTAATCTATCAAGTAGAATATTATGATCGATAGTATCAAAAGCTGCACTAAGGTCTAAAAGGACAAGTACAGAAACTAGTCCATTATCAGATGCAATGAGGAGGTCGTTAGTGACCTTCGCTAAGGCTGTTTCAGTACTATGATGGATTCTAAACCCAGATTGAAACTCTTCAAGTAAACCATTTCCCTGCAGGTGGTCAAATAATTGCGTAGCAACAACTCTTGCTAAGATTTTTGAAATGAAAGGGAGATTAGAGATTGGTCTATAGTTAGCTAAAGCTCCTGGATCTAGCGTTGGCTTTTTGAGTAAGGGTTTAATTACAGCCATTTTAAAAGCCTGCGGTACATGGCCTAAAGTTAATGAAGAATTGATTATATGAAGAATAAAGCCACCAATAAGTGGGAAGACTTCTTTAAATAACCTGGTAGGAATAGGGTCTAAAAGACAAGTTGAAGGTTTGGATGAGGAAACTATTTTGTCTAACTCACAAAGGTCGATTGGAGTAAACTCATCAAGACAGACATCAAAAGAAGGAGTTGTAGTAGTTACAGTATTTAAGTTAACTGTGGGAAGAATCTGATTGATTTTATCTCTGATGGATGAAATTTTATTATTGAAAAAGTTCATAAAGTCCTGACTAGTAAGCTCTAAGGGAATGCTAGGATTGACAGAGTCCTGACTCTTTGTCAACCTGGCTACAGTACTGAAAAGAAACCTGGGATTATTCTTGTTCTCTTCTATTAATGCAGAGTAATAACTCGTTCTAGCTTTTCTAAGAGATTTTTTATAAATTAAAAGATGATTTCTCCAAGCTAAATAGATTTCACCTAAATTAGTAGAGCGCCATTTTCTTTCTAATTGACGAGTCTTCTGTTTTAAGCTACGAGTTTCTGTGTTGAACCAAGGAGTTAGAAATCTCTGATTAGAAGGGAGACGTGGGCAGTGAAGATGGCTGCTTAGGTGAGGAGCACCGCAGTGCAGACAGACTTTTTTTTTCTTCTACAAGGGCGTTTTTCTCTTGTTTCCTCAGCTGAAATTATTATTATTACTACACTTTACATCGAGACTGGATTTGTGGAGAACAGGATTAGTATGCCAACGCAACAGCAGAAAATTAATCTTCGCCCCAAAGCCGGTGCTAGCAAGGAAAATCTGGCTAGAGCTGGTGATACCACATCGAGCCCTCCTCCCTCTCCGCCACCTTCAACAGGTGCAGGTGTTGCCAAAGACCAAATGGCGGAGGACATCTCTAAGATCTTTGCACTGTTGAAGGAAATATCGGAGAGGCAAGACGCCAAACTCAATTCTATTGAGGCGTCAATGAGGGCGGTGGACACCAAGCTAACGGAGTTAGCTACCCGGCTGGGAGATGTGGAGTCTCGCATCGCTTTTCTTGAGGATGCTAATACAGCTCTGGATGCTAATCCCCCCCGCAACCCAGACGCAGGTAGAAGATTTACTTTTGAAGCTGGACGATTTAGAAAATAGATCACGCCGAAACAATCTACGCTTTGTCGGCTTTCCAGAAAATTGGGAAAAATCAGATGCCCTTACCTTCATGCGCAAAGCTATCCCACATCTGCTGAAAATGGAGTTCCCTGGAGGGCTGGAAATTGACCGTGCGCATCGGAGCCTCGCTGGACGCAGACCTGACGGGCAGCCGCCCAGGGCTATCCTGATTCAACTTCTGCACTTCCAGGATAGGGAGCGTATTGTGGAGGCAGCACGCAGGATGGGAAAGCTGGATTGGAATGGTCATCACATCATGATTTTCCCGGATTATTCCAGACGAGTATCCGAGATGAGAGCGGCGTTCAAGCAGTGTAAACACCTGCTGCACCAGAAGAAGATTGCATTCTCTCTCAGGTACCCTGCAGTTCTCGTTGTGAAGTTGGCAAGTGGTAAACAGGAGTTCACTGACCCTAAAAAAGCATTGAACCTGATTCTTTCACTACCATGAGACATTGATGAACAATGGTATGAATATATGCTATATGTTTATTTGTTATATATTTTTGACTGAGGATTTGATGCAGTATTAATGTAAGGTTCCTTTTTTTTGCCCACGCTATATTGTCTATAGGCATGAGGCTGCTGCGATGTTGCGGCTCTCCCTAAGTTTGTTGCACTGTTCACAGTCACGGTCCTAGAGTTTTTTATTTTCTTTTTTTTGGTTGGTGCGGTTTTTGTGCACCGATGGGTGACATTGGTTTCAGGTCACCGATTATGTTACTTTATGATTATGTGGTTTTCGTTTTTTTTTTTTTTTTTTTTTTTTTGTATTTTTAATTTTTATTGTGTTTGTCTTTTGCCCAGTGAGGGGGTTTTTGGTGGAGAATTGCTGGATATTTTGGATGGTAATATGTACCGTTTATGATGTCGGCTAATTGTCAGAGCTTTCTTAACCTCATTACTTGGAATGTTAAAGGCCTTAACCACCCAATTAAGAGGAAAAAAATTTTGGCGTTTATTAAATCAAAAAAAGTGGATGTAGCGTTGCTTCAAGAGACCCACCTCACTAAAACAGAATCTAAAAAACTCTGTCGGGACTGGGTGGGCCATGGGTTTGCGTCTTGTGGTAATAGCCAGAGCAGGGGGGTAGCAATCCTTATTCATAAACATTTGCAGTTCAAGTGTCTAAAAGAGGTTAGTGATGATGATGGACGACTCCTTATAATTCTTATAGAAATTCAGGGCCATAGGATGATACTCGCTAATGTTTATGCACCAAATATAGTTGATTGTGCATTTTTCGCACAATTGGAACACGAATTAAGCGAAATGGGTAATTATCCCATTTTAGTAGGCGGGGATTTTAATCAGGTCATGGACAACATTTTAGATCGGAGCACCCCCTCACAGCGTTCATCTAAATCTGGCTCTATATTGAAAGATATGTGCAATGCAATTGGTTTGGTAGATGTTTGGCGGCTTTTTAATCCGTCCACAAGGGATTACACTTTTTATTCCACTGTTCATAATGTCTTTTCCAGGATTGATTATTTTTTAATGTCAAAATTTTCTGTTTCTTCTGTAAATTCGAGCTTCATTGGTAGCATAATACTATCAGATCATGCCCCTGTTTTTCTACATATGATCCCGCCTTGTCAGTTGAAAAAAAATTCTAGATGGAGGCTTAATTCAAGCTTTCTTTTTAATCCAGATTTTGTGTCCTCTTTGAAAGCAGAGATCTCCTTATATCTTGAGACAAACTGGGATTCTGCTCCCTCTGCCAGGGTTGCTTGGGAGGCCTTTAAGGCATTTATTAGGGGACATATTATTCAATATGCATCTTTTAAAAAGAAAACTAACATTGCTAAACAGATTGATTTGGAGAGGAGAATAGCTATATTAGAGACTTCATTCAAACAAGACACAAATTTAGTAAATTTGTCACCCCTTCTGAAGCTTAAGTATGAGCTGAATTCAATTCTAACACAAAAAGTTGAATTTTCCCTATTTCGTCTTAGGCACAAACAATTTGAGGAGGGGGATAAAGCTGGCAAAATGCTGGCTAGATATATTAAAATGAAAGAAGCTCAGTGTACTATATCTGCTATTAGGACACAGGATGGTACTCTGGTGTCAGACTTAAATGAAATTAATGGTGCTTTCAGAGAATTTTACACCTCGCTTTATTCTTCTGAAATGGAGGCTGGATCTCAAGAGATCTATGCATTTTTATCATCCCTATCTTTGCCCTCCTTAACGAAGGAACAAATAGACTTACTTGACGCCCCAATTACTAAAGAGGAAATTGTGAAAGTGATTAAGAGCTTCCCGACTGGAAAGGCACCGGGCCCTGACGGATTCACTGCAGAATTTTACAAGGCCTGTGTTGATGAGCTTTCTCCTTTACTTTTAGAAATGTTTGCGGAATCTTTTGAACAAGGCCGTTTGCCCCCTTCTTTAACAGAGGCTTTCATTTCGCTTATTTTAAAAAGCAATAAAGATCCGTTAGAATGTAAGAATTATAGACCAATTAGTCTTATAAACTGTGACTGTAAAATTCTCTCCAAAATTTTGGCATTAAGATTAGATAAAGTAATGATATCTCTTATAAATCCTGATCAGGTGGGTTTTATTCATTCCAGGGGTGCGGCAGACAATATTAGGCGATTTATTGATATCATATGGTTAGTTCAAAATGATCCCTCACTTGCACACCTCTCTCCAGTGGCAGCCCTCTCCCTGGATGCTGAAAAAGCATTTGACAGGGTTGAGTGGCAGTATCTCTTTGCAACTCTAGAGACTTTTGGTTTTGGTTCAAAGTTTCTTTTTTGGATTAAATTACTATATAATGAACCTAGAGCTTCAGTGATATCAAATCGAGTTACATCACAATCTTTTAGACTTTATAGGGGTACGCGCCAGGGCTCCCCTTTAAGTCCCTTGCTTTTTGCTTTGGCATTAGAACCATTAGCTGTTGCTATCCGCAAAGACGGCAATTTTCCAGGTATTCAGGTCCATGGCAGTACCCATAAGATAATGTTGTATGCTGATGATGCATTGGTACTGATTACACAACCTCAAAAATCAATTCCAGCTCTTCTTAAAATTATTAACCAATGTTCACGTTTGTCTGGTTATAGAGTTAACTGGATAAAATCAGAAATTCTCCCTCTAACATCTTATTGCCCTAAAACACTGTTTACATTTGGTCAAAATATAGGCTTCTCTTGGCCAAAATTAGGAATTAAATATCTTGGCATCCTGTTTCCTCACATTTTATCAGATCTGATTCAGATTAATTTTGAACCCTTGCTTGAAAAATTTAAAATAGACATAGAAAGGTGGTCACCTCTTTTTTTGTCTCTCTGGGGCAAGGTCAATGTTATTAAGATGATTTGTGCACCCCGATTTAATTACCTTCTGCAATCTCTTCCTCTTAGGATCCCAGTTGGTTATTTTCGACAATTTGATAGGTTGTGCAATAAGTTTTTATGGAATGGTAAGCGCCCTAGATTAAAGTTGAAAAGATTGCAGAAGTCTATAGATTCAGGAGGTTTGGGGGTCCCAAATTTGGTTTTATATCATTACGCTTTTAGTCTTAGACATTTGATTCATTGGGCTCTCCCCCCTGAGAGAGCTCCCCCTTGGTTTTATTTGGAGAGTTATTTGAGCAGCCCTCTTCCCCTAGTACATCTAATCACAATTAAACTGTCTCCTGAATTTCAGTCACATCCTATTATATCCTTTTTACAATACGTTTGGAAGAGAGTTGCTTCTATACTAGAGTTTAGCTCGCATCTTCATTCTATGGCTTCTATTTGGCTTAACCCAAGTCTCCATATTGGAAAATCCCCATTTATGTGGAAAATCTGGGTGAAAAAGGACATCTTGATGTTAAAAGATCTATATGAAGGGGGAGCTCTCAAATCATTTGATGTTCTACGGGCACAGTATGGACTACCACAGAATCAGTTTTGGAAATATTTACAACTTCGACATCTGTTGTGTCAAGTCTTTGGATCTACAACTACCCCTCCTCCTGATGTAGATTGGCTCATCCAGGCTTTGAGTTCCTGTGGCAAAAGATCTAAGGCCTCAAATTTCTATTTAATGCTCCTTAAGAGCTCAAATAAAGATTCTACATTCCTTAAACACGTATGGGAAAAAGATCTGAATTCACAATTTACTGATGTTGAATGGGCAAATATTTTAAAGAATGGGAAGAAAGTGTCTAGGGAATTGAAAACCAGACTTGTTCAATTTAAAATTTTGAATCGATTTTACTGGACACCTCGTAAAATGTTGAGAGCGAATCTCACTCACTCTTCAAGCTGCTGGAGATGTCTACAGGGGGAGGGGACATTAATCCATATGATCTGGAGTTGTCCGGTAATACAGGACTTTTGGTTGCAGATCCATAGACATATTATGACAATTGTTAAGCAAGAAGTGCCATTTACTCAGAGACTTTTTGTCCTTGGGGATCCATCAATGATTCAGGACCCAATCTCTGATGCCGAGTGGATCCAGACTGCTTTGATGCTGGGCCGAAAGTTGATCACTTTTTACTGGAAATCTTCCTCTGCCCCACCCGTAGCTCAATGGCTCAGGGAGTTGGGCAAGCTTGCTGCACTAGAACACCTTTCATATAAGCTTCTGGACAGGATGGACAGCTTCTATAATAAGTGGGGATCCTATCTTACCTTTATAGGTGTAGTAGATTAAGCTAATCATCTTAAGAGTATTAGGGTGGAAATGGAATGTTTTATCCTCTCACTGGGTATACTTGTTTTTTTTTTGTTTTTTTTTTCTTTGTTTTTTTTGTGTTTGTTTGTCTCTGTTTTATTTTCTAAATTGAAAACCCAATAAAATTCAAATTACAAAAAAAAAAAAAGAAATCTCTGATTAGACTTTTTCTTTTGTAAGGGGGCCACCAAGTCTAGAGCCTGATGCAGAGAAGCTGAAACACTATCCACCATGTTATCAATTACATAAGGAGCAAGCTGTCTATAGCTTATTTCCGTTGTGTTGACACATGGCATAGAGGAAACAATCTGCATAAATTTGGAAACAGCATCATCTGAGAGGCATCTACTGTAATAATATTTTTCTTTAGGAGCCAAATAGTCAGAAATAGTAAAATCAAAGGTTAACAGACAATGGTCTGACAGTACAGGGTTATGAGGAGACACTACAAGATTTTCTATTTCTATGCCATATGTCAGAACAAGGTCCAATGTATGGTGGAGGTAATGAGTAGAATTTCCTACTTTCTGAGAAAACCCAATCGAGTCTAATATTGAATTAAAAGCCACATTAAGGCAGTCACTATCTACATCCACATGTATATTAAAGTCCCCTACTATAATTATTCTATCAGATTTCAGCACTAAATCAGCTAAGAAATCAGCAAATTCAGATAAAAATTCTGAGTAGGTTGATGGGGGACGATAAACTATGGCAAATAAAATTGGGTTTAACCTAAAATTGCTAAAGTGCCCAATACTGAGGACCAGGCCCTCAAAGGAGTTATAACATGTTTTTTGCTTTACATTAACTAGTAATTTGGAATGGTAAATTGTTGCTACTCCTCCTCCACGACCAGAACTTCTGGGATTTTGACAGTTTAAATAACCAGAGGGAGTTGATTCATTTAAACCAACATAATCCTCTTGCCCTAACCAAGTCTCTGTAAGGGAAATTAAATCAATCTGATGATCAATTAACAGATCATGGACTAACAGAGACTTGGGAGTTAGAGACCTAATATTTAATAAACCACATTTAATTTTTAAATTATGAGGAGGAACAGAGGCCAAATCATTGAATTTAGAGGCTTTATGTTTAATTTGAGTTTTACCAATATTTTGCTTTATCACTTTGGGATGCTTATACATTATATTTTTATTCACTTTGGAGGGAGCAGACAACGATTCTCTGATGGGGAAGTCAGGGGCTAAGTTGAGGGGTGGCGGATGAAGAGGAGCTGCAGAGAGGCGTGTAAGACTGCGACTCTGCTTCCTGGTCCCAACTCTGAGTAGTCAGTATCTCTCAGTATCTCTGAGGGTGAGTCCAGCAATCCTACAGAGAAAGCTCATTTCAGCTGCTTGTATCCGCGATCTCGTTCTTTCGGTCATTACCCAAAGCTCGTGACCATAGGTGAGAGTAGGAACGTAGATTGACTGGTAAATCGACAGCTTTGCCTTAGAACTAAGCTCCCTCTTCACCACAACAGACAATGATGAGAGATTGCAGTTTATCAATGGTGATTTAAGCTCCTGTGATAATAAAATGCTACCATAGCAGCACAGAAAATGCCACTGCGATATTTTCCACCATTTTCATCCCACTTTGGCCACTCCTTCAGCTGACAGTGGAGTAGTTTGGGCATGCTAGCCTTGAGTTCACTTATATTCCATGAATGATAACAATATGACAGTCTTTTAAGTTCCATGTGAAAATCAGACTTGATGCTTGTGCTTGTTGTAGTGGCTAACAACCTTACCATTTACAACTCACATGTTTGCAAGCTACTGTGGATATAAAAAGTCTACACACCCCTGTTCAAATGCCAGGTTTTTATGATATAAAAAAATGAGACCAAGATAAATCATTTCAAAACTTTTTCCACCATTATTAAGACCTATAATCTTTACAATTCAATTGAAAAACAAAATGAAATCTTTTAAGGGGAAAAATAAAAAACCTACAATAACCTGTTTGCATAAATATGCACACCCTGTTATAACGGGGGATGTGGCTGTGTTCAGAATTTACCAATCACATTCAAACTCATGTTAATGGGAGTCAGCACACACCTGCCACCATTTAAAGTGCCTCTGATTAACCCCAAATAAAGTTCAGCGGTTCTAGTAGACCTTTCCTGACATTTTTGTAGTCACATCATACAGCACAAGCCATGGTCCGCAGAGAGCTTCCAAAGCATCAGAGGGATCTCATTGTTCAAAGGTATCAGGGGAAGGGTACAGAAGAATTTCCAAGGCATTAAATCTACCATGGAACACAGTTAAGGCAGTCATCATCAAGTGGAGAAAATATGGCATAACGGTGACATTACTAAGAACTGGACGTCCCTCCAAAATTGATGGAAAGACGAGAAGAAAACTGGTCAGGGAGGCTTTCTGGCTTCTGCTAGAAAGTTGAAGTTAAAGAGGAACTCCATCTTTCAGCACGACAATGACCCAAAGCACACATCCAAATCAACAAAAGAATGGCTTCACCAGAAGAAGATTAAGGTTTTGGAATGGCCCAGCAAGAGTCCAGACCTGAATCTGATTGAACATCTGTGGGGTGATCTGAAGAGGCCTGTGCACAGGAGATGTCCTCCAATCTGACAGATTTTGAGCATTTTTGCAAAGAAGACTTGGCAAATATTGCCACATCAAGATGTGCCATGCTGATAGACTCCTACCCAAAAAGACGTTGAGTTCAGGTTCAGGTTCAGGTTACTTTATTTGTACCCGTAGGTAGATTTGTTTTGCAGTCTGGTGACATCCATATTTACAAGCCACAAATTACATTCAACATAGACACAAACACAAGCACACATGATAAAAATACTCAAGGCTCCATCAATCAGGGTATAAAAAGACAAAGAGATGGGAGAAAAACCAGAGGTAAGAGAGAAGAGTCATATTAAAAGTTAAAAACTAGTCAAAGAGGTTAAAAACTCAAAGGTCTAAAACCCAATAAAATATTTAGAACCCAAGTAACATCCTACAAAAATAAGTAAATATAAAATGGAGTTTCTGTTTCTTACATTTCTGTTGCATTTTCCAGCCAGTATCTGACAGCTGTGTGTTATTTGGAAGCATTTGTATCTAAAAAAAACACCCAGGCAAACTTTATTTTCTTCAAATTCAGTATGTTTAGATGACTGTTACTCAGTGGCAGGAGCACTTAGAGAGATTATGACTGTTTTGCCAAAAAATTCAAAGTATTTTCTTTTAAATGAGACCAACCCCATGAAGATGCTGCAAAGGGTTGAAGAACAGCTTTTGGTTTACTTTGGGTACGTTATTTTTAGGCGTTTTTAGGGAAATTGACCAGAGTGCAAGGGGTTAAACCTTAAAGTGTAAAAATGCTACCTTAAATGTCCTATCCTTATACAATGTTAGCATAAAAGCAAAACAGCTCAAAGTTTAAGAAACTCTGCTTAAGATGCTAAATAAAAACTTTAAAATGTAAGTGTGACGATAAAAATGGCCTATTGCTGAAAAACATTAGAATAAATGCTTAATAAATTGTTTAATATATTAACGGGGAAAGTGTAACAACATTCATACAATTACTTTACAAAAACTGGGTAAATTCATATTGGATTTATTAGTAACCATCAACAAGATGGCTGACTGCATGAAGTGTTGAGCTGAGCTGAGCTGAGCTGACCTCTCTGCCAAAATCTCCCAAATTATGCCATAAAACGTAGTTGGACCAGTGACCGACTGAACTTATAACAAACTGGATTGAACGCCTGTTGACGAGCCAATACAGGATTTGCAATCCTATATTGACACACATTACTACAACAATGTCATGCCTGGCAACAAACCGGCGTCCAAACCCACCCGGACTAAACCAAGCTCGAGCGAAATGGATGATATTCCACCCTGTGACATTACTGAGTCCATAATGTCTATTAAATGGTAACTTAAGAAGCCTGGCTTACTCGATCAGCTGACAACTGATATTAATGAATTAAAGCAAGCCATGGAACTCAACAACTCACTGATCGAGGTGCTATAGGCTAATAATGTGTCACTTAGGATTGAGGTAAACAACCTCAAATGTCTGACAGCTGAACTCCAAAAAGATAAATTTAACATGGCAAAAAACATTCTTGATCTGCAATGTCAGAGCATGAGGGATAATATCATTATACATGGACTTCCAGAAGTTAAAAACGAAACTCACAAAAAAATCAGAAGAACTCCTAAAGTCATTCCTAGTCAATGAGTTAAAAATGAAGCCGGAAGAGGCCAGGGCCATTTGCTTCTCCAGAGTCCACTGCCTCAGAAGGACCAAAGCCGACCAACAGAGGAGGCCCCGTTCTATTGTGGCCAAAACCACCGATTCCAAGATAAAAGCCACCGCCATGTCCAAGGGCAAAGAGCTAAAAGGTACCAACTACTCCATCAATGGTCAGTTTCCACCTGAGATCATGAACAAACAGAGGCTGCTCTACCCGATCATGACGGAGGCGAGAAAAAGTAAAAGGAATGCCCGTCTGTTCATTGATAAACTTTACATCGATGGCAAACTGTATAGGAATCCTCAAATCACATCTTGGCTAACTGGAGGTGACCAAAACATCACTGCTGAACCTCAGGAGGCACCACCGGGACTTTAGCATGCTGTCTCTCTAGCAGCATGCTAAAGACATCATCAACGTATCACCATTACCATAACAACTGTTGAACCTGAAAGATGGTGAATGATTTATTTTCTTTCTTTACTCACTTTCCCTCTTCCTTCTATCGCTCCCTCTTATCCGTATTTTCCTTTTGGTTTGGGAATTAGCTTAAATTCTGCTTGTTTGACTGGGTAGGTCTGCTGCCTGGTGCAGCAAGGCCAGTATCTCTGTGCTCTCGGACTTATGGACCGGATACTATTGTGCTAGTACGATACAGCGGGTTGTGCTGACAATGTGTCTCTGTGTGTGTGTGTGTCTGTCCGAACATTTTCCGTATGGGTGAGGGTTTGTCCATGTCTGTGTCTCTAAGTGCGTGTGTCTCAACATTGAACTCTCCAGGGATGGTGCAGCTAAAAATGACTCTATGAATACACTACACTCCTCTTCCTTCTTCCCTACCATTAATATTTATACTAGAATCACTCACTCCACCAAGTCCATTATTGATATCATCACTAACATTTGCCACTCCACACTAGTATCTGGAGTAATACTCTGAGATTTCTGATCATTTCCCTATTGTTCTGTTTCTTGACTTTGCTGTTAGGCCCTCAATCTCATGTCATAAACTAAAAATAAAAATACTCGATGAAGAAATCTTACAACGACTGAATGAGGACTTGCATACCAAGGCATGGGATAGAATCTACAATTGTAGCGATACTGATGCTGCGTTGATGAAGGAAATAACAGACTCCATCCAGAGGACAATTCCTGTCAAGACTGTCACATGTAGTGGTACTATTCAACATCCATGGCTTTCTAAGGGCATACTAAAGTCTATTAAGTACAGAAATAAACTATATAAACGCTACATAAAACCCCCAAATATTAACAATAAAAATGAATTAAAAATTAAATTAAAAATTAATTTATACTAATTATAGATAATTATACTAACTATATTATATTATAGAATATACTAATTATAGAAATAAACTAACACATGAGAAAGAGTCAGAGTAATTACTATGCAGAACTTATACAGTAAATGCATCACAGGGTGATTCCAAGAAATCTTGGAGAGTACTAAACAAGGTTCTAAACAGGGACCAAAAAACCCCCACACTTCCTAACAATAACGCGCTCGGCAATCTCACCACTAATGCCACTCTCCCTGACAAATTTAATAATTATATTGTCTCCATTGGAGAAAATTTATCTAATAAAATCAACCAACCCCAGGGTGCCTCTTTCAAACATTATTTATCAGGAAACTACCTGAATTCTTTCTTCCTGAAGCCAACTGATTGTGAGGAAGTCTGTAAAATCATTAAGGACATGATGAAATTTCCAGCAAAATTTTGAAAAGTATCATTAATGTCATACTGGAACCTCTTACCTACTGCATTAATCTGTCTCTAATCTCTGGAGTAGTGCCACAAATAACAAAAATTGCACAAATTATATCAATCTACAAATCAGGTGATAAGAATGATTTGACTAAATATTGTCCAATATCCATTTTGCCTACTCTCTCCAAGGTTTTGGAAAGAGTCGTTTATAACAGACTTACAAGTTACCTTGACAAGCTCAACATTATTATCCCATCTCCATATGGCTTCAGAAAGAAACACACTACTTATATGGCAATACTTGACCTAACTGAAAAAAATAAATGATGCAACTGAAAGAGGCAAATATGGTATTGGCATTTCTTGAGACCTATCTAAAGCATTTGATCCCATTAACCTTGACATCCTAACTAATAAATTACAACATTATGGTATCAGAGGCCTAGCATTAGACTGGTTTATTAGCTATCTATTTGGAAGACTTCAATATGTTTATATAAATGACCACAAATCATCATATAAATACATCGATCATGGGGTCCCCCAGGGTTCCATCTTGGGACCAGTTCTCTTCATTGTCTACATAAATGACATTGCTAACACCTTGTCTCTACTACGTAAAGTATTGTTTGCTGATGACACCAATTTATTTTTTGCTCACCAGAATCCAAATGAACTTGAACAGATAATAAATAGTGAACTTGTGAAAATAGACAACTGGTTTCAGTGTAACAAACTTTCTCTTAACATCAGTAAAACAAATTACATTGTATTCCATTCCAATAAAAAGCCAGACACCAAGCAACTTTGCCCCCAAATCAATGGACAGAATATTACAAGAGTTAGCGTTACAAAATTCTTGGGGGTCCTCATTGATATTCTCAATTTCAAGTGTCACATCAATGATCTAACCAAAAAAATGGCTAAATATGCCACTTTATTTTTTAAAGTGAGACATTTTCTACTACTTTCAGCACTTCTCACTCTATATAAAACTTTATTTGAGCCTAACTAGTACATACCCATGCATACCCGCCCATGCCCGTAGAAACCAAGTCTACGCAAGTATTTCTGCATGCCCGCTGCTGAAGGGTCTCCTCCTGTCTCAGACGGCTGTGTTGTTCACAGTCATGCCTGCAGTGTACTGCTTGAACCTGAGGTGTTAATCTTCACGGCATCTTTTCTGACGTGCAGCAGTTCCACTCTATTGCTCTCCATGTGGTGGGTCTTCTTCTTCTTCTTCTTCTTCTTCAATAAGACCACTGGTTGAGGGATAGGTGCATCGTAATTCCAGTTCATGGACAGGATCACGAAAATCGATTTGAGCAAAAAGTGGCTTTCGACCCTGTACAGGAAGATCCACGCATGCCCGTAGAAACCAAAAAACCAGAGCACCCGGAGAAAATCAGTGCTTTGCTTGGCATTTTACACATTTGTAGTGTAGACTGCCATTCTTCAAGGTTACACATTTTTCCTGTGTCAGCACCTCTTTAAAAACAACATTGATCAGAAAGCGACACTTTTTCTTAGTTACTTCATCTTGAGCAAGAATACGAAGACTGCTTGTTCTGCCAACTCTGCTCGTGGTAACATAGAATTGGCCATGGCTGAAGAAATCTCTTGTGCAGAAAACCCCAATGCGCTGTAAAGACTAGCCCTGTGACTTATTCACAGTCATGGCAAAGCAGGGTGTTACTGGAAACTGTTTACGTCGCAAGGTGAATGGAAACATGTTGTCAGATGGTGTGAGGTGATTCGTGGAATCAGGAGAGTGCATCCAGCATTGACACCAATCACATATGTTGCAACCAACAGGTGAGGCTGTATTTGTTCAATGGTGTATCTTGAGCCATTGCAATGTCCGTTTTGTTGGTCAAATGTACTGCTTCGAATGGGTGTGGTTTAACGTTGTGTGTCCTCTTGTTAATCGGGTGATGAGTAAGATTTCCAGATTTACTGCTTTGAATGGGTGTGGTTTCAAGTGCTGTGTCCTATTCGTAATTGGGTGATGAGTATCTCTTCTTTGGTGAGTGATGGTCTATATGACATCATAAAGACATCAAGCCAGGCATCGTGAGTGATGGTGTGTATGACATCATAAAATCATCAAGGCAGGCATCACAGGACATCATGCCTACATCCTAGGTAGGCAGTTCTATTGTCTACATGAAATCATAGGTAGCCAGTCCTATTGTGTGTATGACGGCATGGTGAGTCTTATGTTGCCTGATACCATAGGATCATCATAGGACCTCATGCAGACACCATAGGCTGTCCTCTGATGTCCTATGATCGTGAGTGGCCGTCCTCTGATGTCCTATGATTGTCACACACAGACAGACAGACAGACACAAAGTGACAGAGATTTCTTGAATTTATAGTGATTCTGTCTTGCATATTTATTTCTTCATTGGTCTTCCTCTTCGTTTAAGTATTATTCTTATTGTCATTATCATTATCATTATTGCCTTGGTCTTGTCTCCCCATGACATTGTGACAGACAAGAGATTTCTTGAATTATATATAGAGTGATGAAGTGATATTCCTTGTCTCCAAGGCATGAGTCCCAGCCCATATTATTATCGTCATCATCATTATCATTATTGCCTTGGTCTTGTCTGCCCTCTGGTCCCGTGTGTGATTATCTGTGCATCCCCGGCCATGCCGTTTTCTTTAACCATGCCCTGCCGTCTCTGTTTGCCCCTGCTTGTTACTTCTTCTCCTGCTTGTTACTGTTCTGTGTCTGTGTGTGTCCTTTAGCGAGTCCTGCGGTCTGTATGACGCCAGACATCCTTCTGAGATCATAGGAACAGCAGCCTAACGGTTTATCTGACGTCATGTGGACTACGGTTTATGTGACGTCATATAGACATCATGTAGACGGTCCTATGATCATGGACATCATAGGAACATCATAGGACATCAGGCAGACATCAAAGGCCATCCTATGATGTCCTATGACCGTGACAGACAGACACACATAGATTTCTTAAGTGATTTACTTTATTGCAATATCATATGGTGTAACACATTTCCAACTCACCTAAAAAAGGTAGAAATTCTCCAAAAGAAAATTATACGTTCCTTATCATGGTCTGAATATAATTCTCCTACTAGACATCTTTTCCATCATTACAATCTCCGAAGACTTGCTGAACATAATTACCATCAGAATGCCTGTATAATGTGTCAAGTTATCCACAAACTCAACTATAAATTATGTGAACTCATTCCAGTCTTCCTTCCCATGCACACCTATACCACCAGAAATAAAAACCAAATTACTGGGAAAAAAAAACGAAGACTAAAATCTACCAGCTTTAGCATTGTGTGCAGAGGACCACAGATTTAGTATAAGCTTGATGAGAATCTAAAAATGTCACCTTCCATCTCCATCTTCAAGAAAAAACTAAAACTGCAACTCCTATCATTATATAATTAATCCACTGTTACACAAAACTTGCTTACTGATGAGTTGTCAACCCATTGTTATTTTTGTTTTATATACTGATGTCATTCCATTAGTATTTAATAACTTGCCAATGTATCGTGACTTTACCTACTAATTCAGTGTAAACACATGCTGGGATTATGTGTTCATATACTGTCTGTTATACAGTATGTTTGTATGTTCCTATACACAAAGACATCTGACCAATATCCGTTATCATTTTATTGTAGAAATGGGCCCCCTACTAAAAGTTTTAAATAGCTTACTTGGGGTGACCTTTTCACACTCCAAATCAATGTGAAAAAAGCTTATTGTATACTGCAATTCATGCTGTGGATAACTTGTACTGTAATTCATTCATGCTGTTGATAATGTGTGTGTGTGTGTGTGTGTGTGTGTGTGTGCGCTAAACTAAAGGAAAAAAAAAGACTGAGGTGGAAAAATCACTGACTTAACTACGAGTTAGCAATGGTCCCAGAGCGGATCCCTGAGAAATGCCACATGTAATTAAACTGCATCAGCAGTTACAGTTACTACTCATACATCCAATTATCAATTTTTACTTATTATTTATTATGTTAAATCATGAGATGATCGACTTTTATACATACTTGGCTCACATTTTTGCAGGTCGTCTTTTTCTTGAGGATGATGACAACGTCCTCCAGCCTCAAAGAGTGAAAACAGTGGAAAGTCAACTGTAAAATAAACAACAAGAATAAATCCATATGTGCCCCCCCACACACACACAAGTTGCAAATTTACAAGAAAAAAAATTGTAAAATTACTTGAAAGAGTTGCAAGTTGAAAGAGTGGCTGCAAATGTTACATCAGTGTTGCCCATTTGTCAGTAAATAAAAAAATGATTTATTTTGTTATTTGGGCGGTTTTTGTCATGGTCGTCGTTTAGTCAAAGCGTGCATATGTGTCCGCATATTATATGCAACTATGGCCATTCCACTCCACAATCATGGAGGTATTATTAACTTTTAATTTTTAGATAGCCGTGCACCGGGTCGAGTGCCATGTTGAACCCACAGTGCTGCAAAGGACAGTGGTGGCACGGGTGACGCAGCAGCCGAGACTCCATCCCATTAATCAGGCAGGCTGGGCTTGGCTCCCTGGGAAGGACTGCGATAAGCCGGTCCAGCTGTTCTCGCCACCCTCCCACCCGTGCATCTCGTGTTTTCCACATATCGATGGCTGAAACGCAAAATGTCCTATCTGAAAAATGCACTTTTTTGAGAAAACTACAAAAAAACTTTTTCTTTTCTTGCAGAATGCTATGCTATTTTTTTTCATCAGAATAATTTTTTGTCACAATAAAGGGCAGGACTGTCTTGCAGACAGATATGAGCAGCCTTCCTTGTTCTCATCATCCAAAGTGAAATCCACAAATCAAAAAATCCTGCAGCTAGGAGGTTTTGCATTTCAGCCATCGATATGCCAAATTATACGCAATCATGGCAACATTATAGTATAATTTTTTTAAGCATTAAATCATCAGTATTCTCTATTTCTGGTCAAATTTTTCACGTTTTACTTTGTTGTTTTGTTTGTGGAACGCTCTGGTGACAGGTCATGATGCCGTATTATCCAAGGAGTCAATCTGAAGCCCCGCACACACTTCTACAAGCCAGAGCATGAAGAAAGTGGTGGCTAAACTTTTATTGGTAAAAATTACATATTTTCACTGAGCAACTCCATACTCGGGGATGCACACTCTCGTAACCTCAGCAAAGCACTTACAAAATCTGAGGTCAGTCTGATGAACAGTTTGAGAGATATCTGAGGAACACACAGACACATACACTGACAAATACAGATTTTGCGCATTTATAGACAGACGATAAGGAGAAGGCAGATACTTTGGCAGACTCTTTTGATTCTGTCTTTACAGTGGAACCAGAGGGGGAACTGCCTACATATTTGAATCGGTGAATTCAAAAAGGGCCCAAGTCCACACTTTTTCAAAGGGGACTTGGGCCCTTTTTGAATTCACCAATTCATTTGTTTAGGGAAATTAGTAGGGATTTTGAACTGAAAATTACACCAGAAACGGTAAAGGAAAAACTTATAAATTAAATCCAGCTAAATCCCCTGGGCCTGATGCAATTCATCCATGAGTTTTAAGGGAATTGGGAGACATTCTGAATATACCCTTGAGCATATTCTTCAATGCATCTTTGGCCATAGGGGAATTACCGGACATTTGGAAAACAGCAAACATTTCAGCAATATATAAGAAAGGTGATAAAAAGTTTGCAGAAAACTATAGACTAGTCAGTTTAACTTGTATTTATTGTAAGATTTTAGAATCATTATTGAGGGATTCCATCATGGATTATCTTCTGGATAATAAATTGATAGTAAATAAGCAGTTTGGTTACAGCTCTTAAAAGTAATGGAAGACTGGACTGAAATACTTGACAAAGGTGGAGAAATTGATGTAATATATTGTGATTTTCTTAAAGCATTTGATAAGGTACCACATTTGAGATTAATAAATAAACTTAGTTCTTATCGGATTCTGAATACAGTAATAAATTGGATTAAAGCATCCTTATTAAATAGAAAGCAGAGAGTGGTTATTCAAGGTACATGCTCAGAGTGGAAAGATGTGTTGGGTAGGATACCTCAAGGGTCACTGCTTGGACCATTGTTTGTGTTGTATATAAATGAGTTACCTGAAGTGGCATCACAGGGACCCTTAGTATACCTGTTTGCTGATGATACTAAGATATACAGACCTATCTAAAACAAAGAGGACTGTGTAAAACTTCAGGATGATCTGAATTCCATCATAAATTGGACTGATTCATCTCTTTTAAAATTACACCCAGATAAATGTAAGCATATGAGGATAACTAACAAAAAATGGAGAATGCAATTTCATTTTATGAGTTTGAAAATGTAGGGGAATTTATTAGCCAGGTTAGAGAAGAAAAGGATCTTGGAGTTATTATAGATAATGAGTTAAACTTCAGTCAACACATCAACGAGAAGATTAATAAAGCCAATAAAATGTTAGGTATTATTAGAAGAAATGTTGAATATCTGGATCAGAACAACTTTAAATTATTATATAAAGCATTGGCGAGACCTCATCTGGAACACGCTAATCAAATCTGGGCACCCTACTTAATGAAACACATACATGTCATTGAGAATGTTCAGCTAAGAGTAACAAAATACTGTATGTGCCAGGACTTAAGGATTTGTCTTACTCAGAACGTTTAAAAAAAAAATTGAATTTACCATCATTATCTTACCGCAGACTATGAGGCAACATGATTGAATTAAATAAAGTTTTGACGAGGAAATATGACCTTGATTTAGCAGATTTTATCAAACTGAATACACAGAACAACTAGGGGACATCACCTAAAAATAGAGTGGATCAGACCAAGGACTCGTTTCAGGCAGAATGCATTTACTGTGCGATCTGCAGATATATGGAGAAAACTTCCGGATTATGTTATTGTTAGAAAAATTCTTGAAGACCTTTAGTCAAAAACCAGGCTGGATCAAAGTTTCAGCAAATTTAATTGCACTGATCAGCGGAAGACAATACAGAGTACAGCTCTCACAGACTGCTGCAGTGCACTGGCTTAACTAACAGTGATTCTGGCTATATATATCCAAGGGGCCGTCGGGGTGAGGTCACTTCTTGATAGTTCATTCATGACTCAATTGATAAAGTTTGCTGAGCATCTTGCATGACTAAGATTTTATCTGCTGACTCCATGCAGAAAACACTAAAACTGTACAGTCTGATAGAACTGAACATTCACAGTCACATCAGTATCCTTCAATCTGTTTTTCCACTACTCAACAGGTAACAGGATTTCCTAGGTATAAGTTTTATAAAGATAACTCAGTGTAACATAGAATTTTTCCATCACCCCCCCCCCCCTTGATGCCCAAAAGGCATCATAAATGAAAAATGATAAGTTGGGCATCTAAAATCTTGCTTTTAACCATTGTTTGTTTCACCACTTCAATCACCTCGCCAGGTGATCAGCAAAAGAGTTCATTAGTGGTTGGTGGGCACTGCTGATGAGTCCCGGATTCGAGACCTTTGTGGCATGATTCCAGACATATGATCTTCTTTCCATTGTATAGTCACATATGAATTATTGCAGCATCCCCACGATGGCAATCTGGGCCCTCCTTATCTGCCTCAGGCTCCTTCCACACTCTGCCTAAGAGGAAGGAAAAAGAATGTCAGCCTTGCTTGCAAAATCCAATGGTGCTTTGTTTTTATTTTTTCTTACAATCATAATATTTCAAATCAATTAAAGCAGTAGCAGACAGGACTGCTTTTATTCTCTTAGTTTTAAATAAATGGCACATCAATGCAACATATAACAAATTGATCTGCACATTGGTTAGTTATTCAGTTCCCTGTGTAGTCCAGTGTAGTGTGCTCAGGTCACTCCTCTTGACACACACACATTTATTCAGCTGATAATGAGGCTTTACTCCAAACTTGTCCAGATTTGCAAATGTATTATCAGAATCAATCAAAGCTATATTTGTATAGCTCTTTTCATACAAAAACTGCAACCCAGAGTGCATAATAGATAACAGATCATTAGGATTAAGACAAGCGCATTTAACATTGTTAAATCATATTTCTTTCATTTTCTGTCTGCTCTCACTTTAATCTTGTAGAAATGAAAATTTAACTCACCAATAGAAGAAGCATCTTCTGCTTTTACCTATGGAGAAAGAAAAACAAAAACAACCACATCTCCAAATATTTACCACTTACTTGTATACAATCTAAACCCAATTCATCTGAAATGTGTTATTGGCAACAATGTTATGTTTTGGCAGTAGACATGCCAAGACAAGCTTATAGGTTAGTCATCATTATTAGTTGCATCTATGACAGGGCAGATTAAGCTCATGATTTCAGTCAGTGTTCATGCAACTCAAAGAAAAAATAGACAATTACCTGCTTGATGGACCCTTGGTCAGCATTTTCCTCAGACCTATAATGAATGTTTAAACCAGTAATTTTCTAGATTTAAAAATACTTGTATAACTGCAAAAAAAAAAGGGCAATAAAATTAGTGTCTCAATTTATGATGTAGAAGAAAGATTAAATAAAAATTATTTTATTACAAGAAAAATTACAGCATTATATTAAAGAAAACTGAATTATAATTTTGGCACTTTTAAAAATTAACTTTTAGATTTTACATTTTTCCTGACTATTTGGGACTTTTTCACCTCAAAGTAGCAAATGTTTCGCACTAAATTAGTCACTTATTTCACTCAAATTTATAAATTCGCTCATTTTCCCCGATGTGAATTAACAACTTTTCTCTCAAATTAGAAACTTTGTTCCTCGTGAATTCTTTTTTCCTTCAGAAATTTGTTTTGTTTCTTGTAATTTTTTTTCCTCAGAAAATTTGCAATTTTTCCACTGCAAATTAATGATTTTCCCTTGAATTGGCAACTGTTTTCTTTAAGTCACTACAGAAACAAGAAAAAAAAACACAGTGGAATTACAAGAAAAATATTTAGAAAAATGACTATCAAATATCTCATCACAATTTATAAGGAAAGATTAAAAGAAATTGCCAACAAATAAGGAAGCTGTTCCTAAAGTATATTCCAGATATTGCTCCCCCTTTTCCCTACATCACCCCAAGGGGAGGTAGACAAACAATTCAGGACAAATCAAACAAATATCAAACAGAAAAGGTAGCAGGATGTAGATTATCAGTGTCATCTGAAGTCATTCTAAAAGTAATAATCAGGTCATCTAAGTCCAGTCTCTAAACATCAAACTTCAAAATATCAATAGTCAGTTTGCTTTAGGGTCAGACTATATGTCATTCAGATTGCCTTGAGGCCTTCTCCCACTGACAGAGTGTCATTAGGGGTGCCTGTATTTTAATGAAGCATGCTGATAGAAAAGATCCTTCGTCAATATTATCTTTACTTAACCACAGTGTTAAAACATCTTGTGAAACACTGAATATCACTTAGGACATGAATTCTAATAAAACTAAGGTTTCAGTGTCTCAAAGAGAAAAAGGAAAAATATTGTTATTGTATCCAAGTGTCATACTTGTTGTTACTGTGACGTAATTTTATCTATCTTAAAAATTTAAAATAGTCATTTAATAATAATTTTCTTTTAACCCCTTGCACTCTGGTCAATTTCCCTAAAAACGCCAAAAAATAACGTACCCAAAGTAAATCAAAAGCTGTTCTTCAACCCTTTGCAGCATCTTCATGGGGTTGGTCTCATTTAAAAGAAAACACTTTGAATTTTTTGGCAAAACAGTCATAATCTCTCTAAGTGCTCCTGCCACTGAGTAACAGTCATCTAAACATGAAGAACTACTGAACTTGAACTACTGAACTTGAAGAAAATAAATATCGCCTGGGTGTTTTTTGGATACAAATGCTTGCAAATAACACACAGCTTCAGATACTGGCTGGGAAATGCAACAGAAATGTAGAACCAAGTGTTATCCAGCTGAGGTCAAAATTTTGTAAAAATACCACAAAAAATGAATATATTACACAGCTTTTTTCTTAGGTTGTTCCCAGGCGTTTTTGAACTGTGCCAAATTGTGCCAAATGGCACAGTTTGGAAAAATGTCTAACTTTTGAATGATTCAATATAGAAGCTTCATCTTGGGCTCTAATGAAAGGTGAAGGGCTGTGTGTGTGTGGGGGGGTTGTTTATTCATTCATGAATGAATGAATAAACAAACAAGCCCCCACACACAAAGAAGCATGCCACGTAAAAAATGTGTGGCTTTTTTTTTTACAAGAAAAAATAACCTAAAGTGCACTAAAAATTATACTAGAATATCTGTAATGTAGAAGACAACAACTCCCACCCCACCCCACCCCCACCCCCGCTACAGAGGACAGACATCGGCCATCGCTACATGACGGAAAGCGCTGACGGTGCCCCGTAGTCTACTACGCACAGTTGGACTAAAATATCTGCAATATATCTGCAATCCGCTACAGAAGAGTAGCGGGGGGGGGGGGGCGTTCGCAACATGACGGACCCGGACCGGAGCGGTCCGGGTCCATCATGTTGCAATGACGCACAGTTGTAATTTACCGATCGGTCAAAAGTCATTTGGATTGCAATTTTCAGGGATAAAGAATAATTTAGCTTATAACACTTACCTGTCCACAACAGCAGCATAGCTGGCGAACTTCTCTTCCTCATTGTCAGACGAACATGAAGCTGGTCCGCTTGTTATGGACTCGTGGTTCTGGTCACGCGACCCGGTCAAACCATAATTCCATTATTGCGGTTTTGCGCTTCCATGATTGCGGTTTTGGCGAACGATTTTTCAAAACAAATAAAAACAGTAGTAAGAAAAAAAGACTGGCGAATGCCTGTGTGTCACCCAGCCTTACACAAAACAGCTTTCGAACTTCTGTGCTTCAATTGGCTCGCTGTATTCGCAGCCATTGGTAGGCGGGTCCTTCCTGCTAGGTTTTCAGTCATTGGTTCTTCAAGGTTTCAGAAACCCAATTCAAGGCTCTTATTAGTCAAATGAGAGGTCAATCACATCTAAACCAATCAAAGCACTCCTTTGGCTTTCTGTTCGCGGCTGTGTCTGTAGTGGAAGAACGGAAATGCAGCTTTTTTTCAGTGCGCTCTAGGACGCAGCGCCCTCGTGCGCTCTAGGACGCAGAGACGTGCCCGCCCGCGGTACACCGGAGTGCAAGAGGTTAAATTTCTGTATGTGATCACATAGTTCGGATTAATCTTTGCCTTGCAAACCAAATTATAATTTACTCATTTCAATTTATGGCCATGTTGTCAAAATACTCCAATTACTTGTTAGACTTTATAGTTTCTATTTTGTTGATCAACTTTTTATGAAACCAATTAATCATACAGTTCACAGAACTGCCTCCTCTGGATGCCAATTTTCAAGCTTTTCTCCATAGTCCATGCTCAAGTTTGTCCTGTAATGAGAAAATCTGTCATTTTCTAAATTTATTCTGAAGTCACCTTTGAAGGCAGAAATCTGAGAAGGGTATGAGTAAGATTCTTAGTTTTCAGGCAATGGAAGAGCTCTTCAGTTTATATTTTTTTTTCTTCTTTTTGACCTCAAAATATATTTATTCCATGCATGGTTTAAATAAAACTTGTAGTAATTATCATTTTGGAAACTCAAATATAAGCATAAACTTTTACACTTCCTAAGTATATTTAGATGTTAAAAGGTTAATCATTATCTCAAACTCGTTGGCTGCCATTTTAAATAATGTTGCACATAACTTTTGATTAAAATTTATCAACACCGGTGGTTTAAACACTTTTCTCTCTCTGGTTTGCAGCTCATCAAGCATTCATCCACTCATTCACTCATCTGTCTACTTCAGTTCTGGTTTGTAATCTGTCTGGTGTGTAATCAATTAGGTGTGATGGCATTACCATTATCATTATTATTCTTTTGTACTAGTAAAGGTGAGATTACTTAAGAAATACTTATTACCGTGTGCTAGTGCATTTGTATACTCAACTGTAAACTATATGTCAAATGTGTATGTACTTTGTCTGACTATTGTCTTGCGTATAAATGTTGACAGGTAAAACAAACAAACAAAAAAATTGTTGGTGTAGGTGTGTTTTACCACAGATTTTTGTTTGTTTTTTAATCCTATCTGTTGGGCTAGTAAACCATGGCAAACAGTATCCATTCATCCCTCTTTTCTGCACCCAGAGAATGTCCATCTTATCGCTGTCTTTGTCCATTCTTCGGCTCTCAGCTGTTATCTTTGGCATGCACACACAGAGCAGAGAATGTCCATGACCCACTTACAGAGGTGGGGTTATGTTACTCAGCAGTTCTTGGAGACGATTGTCACAAACGAAGTACACAGAGGTGGAGTCATGTTTTCCACTCAGCAGTTCTTGGAGGCGATTGCCACAAATGAAGCAATCCTGGCCTGTCGTCATCTTCAGCCACCCGCCGGTGACTTAGCAAGAGAGTCCTTAGTCCTGTTGTTGTCTTTGAGAAACATGCATGCTGTAGTGCTGGTTGATGGATGGATTTGGTGATGACATCGGTGATGATGCTGGGGTGAGGGAAGCAATGAGACAATAGAGATAGCACTGGTCTGCCACGGTTCAGTTCGCCCCTAAAAAAAAAAATAAAGGAGGAAAAGATTCCTGGGACGTATATTATGTTCATATAGCATCCACATGGAAATTAAAACTAGGACTTAACCCTCTAACTGTCCACATTGCATGGACAGGTCGCGCGCCCCCAGCGGCACAGCGCAGCAACTGCATCTGTCAACTTAATGACATCCCCCAGCTATACTGAGAATTTGTACTGATCTGTATTGATCTGACAGTTCAGAAGGTGGCAGACACACGCCGGAGGAATTATGGCTGACATGGAATACAGCAAAGAAGAAGAAATCCTCGTTATTATTATTCCTTTTTCCGCTTTGAGCTGACAACACCAATGTGGTCGCCACCACGATCGGTAATGGCGGCGGCGATTCTGACTGAAACTGCATGAAACGGGAAAAATAGCTGCGTAATACAAACAAAATTCACGTGGAATAATCATAAGAGTTTGTAGATGTGGTAGAGGGTGTAAATGACCGACCAAACGCGAAACAATGACCACAATGGGCGAAAAACTGAGCTCACAGCGCCAAGATGGCGGTGCCCACGATCGTCATGGATTCTCACAGGAAAAATGCATCAAACAGGAAAAATAGCCACGTAATACAAACAAAATTCATGTGGGATAATCATAAGAGTTTGTAGATGTGGTAGAGAGTGTAAATGACCGAGCAAACGCAAAACATCGACCACGATGGACGAAAACAGACTGGTCACATGAGCAAGCAAGCCCCCCCCCCCCGCAACAAGTAAGAGATGAATATATGTTGTTGTTTTGTTTTTTTTTTTTTTACATTTTATTGCTTTCTGGTTCATATACTTAGAAGATTAGATAAAAACATACCCCTATAGACAAAACAGTGTAAAAAAAAAAACCCGAACCATTCTTTGTGTAAATGTATCCAAAGTCCACTCTTGACTGAGTTATGTAATTTATATAGCTGCCGCAACATTATGCAAATTAGATGCATAAATTTATTCCTATCTGAAACTTTGGATCATATTCTACATCTTTCTAATTGACAGTAAGCTATTATCTCTTGCAACTTTCAAGTTATAGCCTTGGAAATCTGAACTGTTTTATTAACAAAATTTTTTTTACCACTCTTGACCACTAGGGTTGACCACTAGGGGCCTTGACCACCTTTTAACCGTTCCAGTTGCCATACAGCGACTGGGACAGCTAAAGGGTTAATAAAATGCCAGTGTTTCTCTGTTTTGGGTGTCAGTCTGTGAGGTTACTGTAAAAAAATGTGTAGAATTATAAGATAATTAAGTACAATGAGAAGGGTAAATGAGGTCATAATATATACTATTATGTTGTCAAATGCTGCTTCCCCCCCCTTTTCTTTCAGAGTAAATTGCAGCTTGTGGTGAGGTTTCCTAGGCATTAGTGCGCATGTCATGTGATATTTGTTCTGTTAATGTCAAAAGAAGAGATGTTGAGGCGTGATGTCCTGTGTGACCTTGTGCAAAACAAACAAAAAAGTATTGATTGTGAGTGCTTTTCCCTGGCCTAATTTACAAGCCTCAGTTCGAGCAATTAATTCAGCTGCTTGTGCAAAATAATGTGATGGGAGTTTCATGTTTGCTTTATGAACCATAATGGACCTAAAATAAACCAAAATAAAATAAAATAAAACATGTTGAAGAAGATGGATGGATGGATGTTTTCTGCTCAGATTCATAGGGCCATCTGAATTTCTGCATCCTTGGGCTTTAAATAAAGTCACAAGTTCAACAATAAAAGTGGAAATAAAATGTAAAATGTGAACCACAGAATTATTACAAAAAATTCAAAACCGGCAAAAGGTCTGTCAAGAAAAGAAAAATAAAATCAAAGGAAGAAAAAACATTCATTTAAAGAAAAAATGCATCCATAGGGCCCTGGTTTCAGTTTTTTTTTCAAAATCCTTCTGACTTTGCTCTAATACTTGGGGTCATACGAGCATTTTAATAGCCCACACCTGTAATTGATTCAAACCAGATACTGTTGGCAAAATAAATTTTCAACTATATAGTTAGAAAAATAGGCTTTTGTTTTCACTTTTATACCTTCTTCTGTACAAGTTCCCAGACATTTTCATACAAACACATTCTCACACAATGTCCTATGAAACTAGTTTACTTTTTATGTACATAATGTCATAATTTATTTAGATGGAAGGAGCTCTCTTTTATTCATCATACATTTTTATTTTCTGCTTTTTCTCATCTAACTTTTCTTTCAGACAATGTAATTGATGGAGACTAAATGATCCTCCATCTGGAAGACCCATTTCAGACCAGATAGGCACCAGTCAGACACTTTCATCACCATATTTTTGCCTCATATATTTTTACATATGGGAATTGCTGTAAGGGCTCACACTCTTACTTTGAGATTTTTCCCATATTCCATCCCGTCACAAGCTCCAAATCAGCTCCAACACAAGCAATCGAAAAAAGGATCAATTTTTCCTGCTCTGCTGGCAGGTAATTTTACTTAAAATAAGCAATAAAGTTCTGGCAATAGATAATGTTAGTTAAAAATAAAACAAAAAATATCTCTCAACAAAGCAAGATTAAATTGCTTAACACAAGTAAAAACCTATCATAAAGCAAGAAAAATCCCACAGAAGTTGCACAACAAAAGAAATCACTGTTAAATTTATTATCAAGCCTCTTGCACCTGTGTGCGCACTCCATGTCACCTAATCACCCTCTTTAACCTTCTGTTCACCTTTCATCGGTGTTTTTGTTAGCTTCGGGTTAGCCACTAGCTATGGCTACTAGGTCGCCTTCCTCTCCTCCTCTGGTGTGCTCTCTGTGTCAGATGTTTAGCCACACCTCTGCCTCTTTTAGTGATAACGGTAAATGTAATAAATGTTGTCTTTTTGAGGCGCTCGAGGCGAGGTTGTCTGATTTGGAATCCCGGCTCCGCTACATTGAAACACCGTCTGTGCCAGTTACTCTCGACGGACGTCCCCTAGCTGCAGCGGCGCTCGCTAGCATAGGCCCCGTTAGCGGTCCTCCGGCTCTCCTCAGCAGCGAGGAGACTGGGTGGGTGACGTGAGAAGGAAGCCTAGTCGCAAAGCCCCGGTTCACCACCAACCTGTTCACGTTTCTAATCGTTTTTCCCCGCTCAGCGACACACCCGCTGAGGAAAAAACTCTGATCATTGGCGACTCTGTAGTCAGAAACATGAACCTAGAGACTCCAGCGGCCATAGTCAAATGCATTCCTGGGGCCAGAGCAGGCGACAAAGAGTCAAATTTGAAAATGCTGGCTAAAAGTAACTGTAAATACTGTAACGTGCTGCTCGACATGGCAACGTCCCACCGGGAGATTCGAACTCACGCCTCCCGCTCCGGAGTCCCGCACTCTACCTGTGTCACCAATAGGGTCAACCCACTTGGCAAGCCAAGTAGGGTGCTCATATTGAGTTTGCTACACTACTCCCCTCTGGTTCTCGACATTGTCCCGATGTCAGCGCCCCATTACTGCTTTGGACAGGAGATCCCACTTCTGACACCAATGTAACGTAAGCAGGGTTCACACAAAGACAATGGAGCAGATGGTTGTGATCAGCGGGATTTATTTTACACACCCCGACCCCCAACCTACTTCTGAGCACAGAGAGGAGGGGAGGTCATTCTCCCAGACCTCCGTTTCAATCATGGTTACACACACGATACATCTTGCCCTAATCCTGCTAAACACTGCTGGGTCATTATAACGCAGTTATAATGACACAGCAGTATAACTCAGAAATAACACATTTAACACACACAGTAACGTTTTCAACTGGCAAAGCATGCTGGGAAATCCCTGCCCCCCTTAAAATGGCCCCGACGTTACACTGCCCCCCCCTCCCCCGGACTGGTTTCTGTCCCCAGAAAATTCAAAGTCCACTTTCAGAAATCCAATGCGAGTCAGCCCGGTGCCAGGGCGGCATGCACGGGCCATCTGAGTCTCGGTCGGAGTATCTGGTTGGGGTAGGGTTCCGGTTTGGCCACCAGCGGGCGGATGGACACATCTGACAGCCTCTGTAGGACACGCACAGTTCCTCCTCTGGCAGCGGGAGTCCCATGACTCCCACCGCTGCCAGGACCTCCCAGGCGGCCGCTGGCCCGCATCCCGGCGTCCAGCCCCTGCCGAGCCCGGGAAAAGACCGGATCTGTCCTGCTCGCTCCGCTGCTGCTGCACTCCAAAGGCCTCTGTGACGTCACCGCCGGGGGAAGCATCTGCAGGAGGCGGCTTTTTCTCCGTCCATGCCACCTCGCTCTAATATAACGTCGGCGAGGGGCCAGTTTGTCGTGCGCTGTGTGCGGGGCAGTACCATGCGATGTACCCTGGCTCTGTGCAGCGGAAGCCCCCCTTCCTCGCGTCGCCGCCGCTGTCTCCTTCGTGCACGCGCTGCTGTGATCTGCCGTAGCTCCTCCTCCCGCTGGCTTTCAGCGCGGCAGCCAGCTCGACCTGGGACAGGTGGTCATCAAACAGGTTCTCGCCGTTGTAGCAGGGAATCTTGGCCCGCTGCCGGATGGATGGGACGGTCACCTCCCGGTCGATTGCCGCTCCTAATCGCTCTGGAATCGCCAGCCCGTCCTGCCCTGAAAAGGGCGGGAAACGGGCCTGGTTTGCTCTCCTCGGCCCGTCGGGTCCGCTGCTCCGTCCATCGCGGTGAACCTCTCCGGGGGCCGGCGTCTCAGCTCTACGCTCCGTCCCCAGCCGAGCGATGAACCGCCCCGGCCGCAGGACCTCCTCCCGGGTCCTGGCTATCATCTTGCTCCATATCCCACTTCTGACACCAATGTAACGTGCTGCTCGACATGGCAACGTCCCACCGGGAGATTCGAACTCACGCCTCCCGCTCCGGAGTCCCGCACTCTACCTGTGTCGCCAATAGGGTCAACCCACTTGGCAAGCCAAGTAGGGTGCTCATATTGAGTTTGCTACACTACTCCCCTCTGGTTCTCGACATTGTCCCGATGTCAGCGCCCCATTACTGCTTTGGACAGGAGATCCCACTTCTGACACCAATGTAACGTAAGCAGGGTTCACACAAAGACAATGGAGCAGATGGTTGTGATCAACGGGATTTATTTTACACACCCCGACCCCCAACCTACTTCTCAGCACAGAGAGGAGGGGAGGTCATTCTCCCAGACCTCCGTTTCAATCATGGTTACACACACATGATACATCTTGCCCTAATCCTGCTAAACACTGCTGGGTCATTATAATGCAGTTATAATGACACAGCAGTATAACTCAGAAATAACACATTTAACACACACAGTAACGTTTTCAACTGGCAAAGCATGCTGGGAAATCCCTGCCCCCCTTAAAATGGCCCCGACGTTACAATACTCCACAATTGTTATCCACGCCGGCATTAATGACATCCGTCTCCGGCAGTCGGAAGTCACGAAACTTAATGTAGAATCAGTGTGCGACTTTGCCAAAACAATGTCGGACTCTGTAGTATTCTCTGGGCCCCTCCCCAATCTGACCAGTGATGACATGTTTAGCCGCTCGTCATCCTTGAACTGCTGGCTGTCTGTGTGGTGTCATGCAAACAACATGGGCTACATTGACAATTGGAGCTCATTTTGGGGAAAACCTGGTCTTTTGAGACGAGACAGCGTCCATCCCACTTTGGATGATGCGTCTCATTTATCTAACAATCTGGCATCTTTTTTATCCAAATTTCCAAAACCTTGACTACTCAGAGTTGGGACCAGGAAGCAGAGTCGCAGTCTTACACGCCTCTCTGCAGCTCCTCTTCATCCGCCAGCCCTCAACTTAGCCACTGTCTTCCCCATCAGAGAATCATTGTCTGCTCCCTCTAAAGTAAATAAAAATATAATATATAAGCATCCCAAAGTGATTAAGTAAAAAGTTGGTAAAACTCAAATTAAACATGAAGCCTCTAAATTGAATGATTTGGCCTCTGTTCCTCCTCATAATTTTAAAATTAAATGTGGTTTATTAAATATTAGGCCTCTAAATACACAAATTTATAATAGTCTCAAAGGTGAGAGTGAATGAAGGGGGGGAATGAGTGTGTTTGTTTATAGTGAGTGATGAAGGGAGAGAGGCCTGAAATAGGCAAATGTGAGTCAGGTTGTTATATTGTGTATTTATAATATTTATAATTGTGTTTTTATAATGTATTTATAATCTTTTTGCATTGATGTATGTGGTTATTATGTGGTTATTATTATGTGGTTATTATTGTGGTTTTCATTTTTTCTTTTCCTTATCCTTTTTTACTTTTTACTTGTTTCTCCTTTCTAAAGCCCATCCAGGGACAAGAGTTGCAAATCAGCTAATAGCTATACACTCTTTGTGCAACACATCAGATTGATTGTCATTTGATTAATTGTCTATGTTTATTGCACTGTCCCTGTCAAATAAACAAATAATCTAATCTAACTCCCAAGTCTCTGTTAGTCCATGATCTGTTAATTGATCATCAGATTGATTTAATATTCCTTACAGAGACTTGGTTAGGGCAAGAGGATTATGTTGGTTTAAATGAATCAACTCCCTCTGGTTATTTAAACTGTCAAAATCCCATAAGTTCTGGTCGTGGAGGAGGAGTAGCAACAATTTACCATTCCAAACTATTAGTTAATGTAAAGCAAAAAACATGTTATAATTCCTTTGAGGGCCTGGTCCTCAGTATTGGGCACTTTAGCAATTTTAGGCTAAACCCAATTTTATTTGCCATAGTTTATTGTCCTCCATCAACCTACTCAGAATTTTTATCTGAATTTGCTGATTTCTTAGCTGATTTAGTGCTGAAATCAGATAGAATAATTATAGTAGGGGACTTTAATATACATGTAGATGTAGATAGTGACTGCCTTAATGTGGCATTTAATTCAATATTAGACTCGATTGGGTTTTCTCACAAAGTAGGAAATTCTACTCATTATCTCCACCATACATTGGACCTTGTTCTGACATATGGCATAGAAATAGAAAATCTTGTAGTGTCTCCTCATAACCCTGTACTGTCAGACCATTGTCTGTTAACCTTTGATTTTACTATTTCTGACTATTTGGCTCCTAAAGAAAAATATTACTACAGTAGATGCCTCTCAGATGATGCTGTTACCAAATTTATGCAGATTGTTTCCTCTATGCCATGTGTCAACACAATGGAAATAAGCTATAGACAGCTTGCTCCTTCTGTAATTGATAACATGGTGGATAGTGTTTCAGCTTCTCTGCATCAGACTCTAGACTTGTGGCCCCCTTAAAAAAGAAAAAGTCTAATCAGAGATTTCTAACTCCTTGGTTCAACACAGAAACTCGTAGCTTAAAACAGAAGACACTAATTTAGATGAAATCTATTTAGCTTGGAGAAACCATCTTTTAATTTATAAAAAATCTCTTAGAAAAGCTAGAATGAGTTATTATTCTGCATTAATAGAAGAGAACAAGAATAATCCCAGGTTTCTTTTCAGTACTGTAGCCAGGTTGACAAAGAGTCAGGACTCTGTCAATCCTAGCATTCCCTTAGAGCTTACTAGTCAGGACTTTATGAACTTTTTCAATAATAAAATTTCATCCATCAGAGATAAAATCAATCAGATTCTTCCCACAGTTAACTTAAAGTAGAACTGAACCCACCTTTTTGCGCAAAAAGTAGAATAGCGGATTAATTCCTTATTACCTATTGTATTTTTCAACACATAAAAGAAATTTTTAGGCCGTGCGATGGCCAAGCTATAAGCCGATAAACTTTTGCCTCTGGCTGGCAGTGCCAAACAAACCGGAAGTAGTGCAGACGACGCTGCATGACGTCATGAGTGTGACTCTTAGCAAAACAACAATGGCAGATGATAGCAGTTCCAGCAGCCAAGAAAACCAGAGTTTTCAGAGTGAAGAGGCATTCAGGATCGGTGATGAGACAGAGGAGGATGCAGGAGTGTCAAGTGAACAGGAAGAGAGCGAGGGAGGCATCGAACCGTACAGATTCGAGCCAGAATTGTCGGGGGATTCCGGCACCGACTCAGAATCAGACCGCAGCAGTGATGGGGAGGACAGTCGCTTATTGAATACAGAATGGTGAGTCTTTACTTCTCTACTTTGGCATGTTTGGGGTGTCAGGATAAGGAAAATTAAGTCTGGACTGCAGACAATTTTTGTGTTTCAATAACAATAATTCCAGTAGAAAAGGGACAATGCGGTCCGAGGGTGGTGCCAATGGTCTGATGCAATCAGTGCAGTGACCAGCTGGTGACCATGCAATGCATCGCTTCCCGGTCGCTTTTTTTTTTTTTTTTTGTTACTTATTTGTACCCGTAGGTAGATTCGGTTTGCAGTCTGGTGACAAGCCACCGGCTGCCGTTCGCTGCGTGCGCGAGCGCCCTAAACCTACATGTTTTTGATATGCGGGAGGAAACCGGAGAAATCCCGGAGAAAACCCACGCAACACGGGGAGAACATGCAAACTCCACACAGCTCACTGTTGGTCGGGGGCTGGGATCGAACCCACGATCTCATGATCCCCGCGATCCCCCGGCCAAGGGTAAACTGTGCTGCCACAGTGCTAAACCACTGCGCCACCGTGCAGCTTTTCCTCCCCCTTTCTTTTCTTTCGTCGCCATGACAGCTTTCCTTGGCCACTGAACAGATCTTCCCAGGTGTTGGAAGTGTTTTGTAGTCGACTATCACGACAAAATGCACCAAAAACAACCAGTGTCGACGTGCTCGCAATGGTAAACATTGAGGACTGTGCCCAATTCGTGACGTCACACGGAACTCCGGCTGCACTTCCCGATAATCAGCGGATTCGTCGGATTTTTCAGGGCGGGAAATTCAAAATCGCGATTTTCTCCAAGATTCCGGGATTGGTGGAGGGGGTGCCAATGATAAATTATCTTTATAATTGTATGTACTATCACCCAGTGCCGTTCAATGCCGTTCACTTCAGTTCTACTTTAAATACAGTAACTACTACAACTCCTTCAATTGATGTCTGTCTTGATGAGTTTACTCCAATCGACCTTTGTGAGTTAGACAAAATAAGTTTCCTCATCCAAACCTTCAACTTGTCTTTTAGACCCTATTCCTACCAGGTTATTTAAAGAAGTCTTCCCACTTATTGGTAGCTCTATTTTTCATATAATCAATTCTTCATTAACTTTAGGCCATGTACCGCAGGCTTTTAAAACAGCTGTAATTAAACCCTTACTCAAAAAGCCAACGCTAGATCCAGGAGCTTTAGCTAACTATAGACCAATCTCTAATCTCCCTTTCATTTCAAAAATCTTAGAAAGAGTTGTTGCTACGCAATTATTTGACCACCTGCAGGGAAATGGTTTACTTGAAGAGTTTCAATCTGGGTTTAGAATCCATCATAGTACTGAAACAGCCTTAGCGAAGGTCACTAACGACCTCCTCATCGCATCTGATAATGGACTCGTTTCTGTACTTGTCCTTTTAGACCTTAGTGCAGCTTTTGATAATATCGATCATAATATTCTACTTGAGAGATTAGAACACTATGTTGGACTTAATGGAACTTCGTTGCAGTGGTTTAGATCCTATTTATCTGATAGGTTCCAGTTTGTTCATGTCAGTAATGAGTTTTCTTTCAACTCAAAGCTTAGTCATGGAGTTCCACAGGGATCTGTGCTAGGCCCTACTCTTTTTAGTTTATATATGCTTCCGTTAGGCAACATTATTAGAAAGCACTGTATACATTTTCATTGTTATGCAGATGATACACAATTATACCTGTCAATGAAGCCAGATGATAGTAATCAATTAGCCAAGTTAGAAGCCTGTCTTAAGGAAATCAAAGCTTGGATGACTTGTAATTTCCTGCTATTAAATTCAGATAAGACTGAAGTCATTCTTGTTAGTCCAAAAAACCTTAGAAATACCTTTCCAAATCAAACTTTCAGTTTGGATGCAGTTACTCTTTCTCTTAATAGCTCTGTGAGGAACCTTGGAATTATTTTTGATCAAGATCTGTCCTTCAATTCACATATTAAATTTGTTTCTAAGACTGCCTTCTATCATTTACGTAATATTGCCAAGATTAGGAGCATCTTGTCTCAGAGTGATGCTGAGAAACTGATCCACGCTTTTGTTAGCTCGAGATTAGATTATTGTAATTCTTTATTATCAGGCTGTCCTAAAACATCTTTAAAAAGTCTCCAGCTGATCCAAAATGCTGCAGCAAGAGTTTTAACAGATACTAGAAAGAGAGATCATATCTCTCCGGTTCTGGCCTCCCTTCATTGGCTTCCCATAGAGTTTAGAATTAAGTTTAAAATCCTTCTTCTTACTTACAAAGCTCTAAACAATCAGGCTCCTTTTTATTTAAAAGATCTGATACTACCGTATTATCCTAACAGAGCACTACGCTCCCAAAATGCAGGATTATCTTGTAATACCTAGAATCTCCAAAAGTACAATGGGAGGCAGAGCCTTCAGTTATCAAGCTCCTCTCCTGTGGAACCAGCTGCCAATCTGGATTCGGGAGTCAGACTCGATCTCTGTTTTTAAGAATAGGGTTAAAACCTACCTTTTTGATATAGCCTACAATTAGGGAGGGATCATGTGTTTCTGAACCCTCCCTTAGTTATGCTGCTAATAGGTTTAGTCAGCCGGGGGACCTCCAATAATGCACTGGGCCTCACTCCTTTCTTCACTCTCAAAGAAATATTTTTTTTTTGCTAGTCATTAACATCTGTTTGTTCTCTCCCATAGATTGAGTCCCCATCATGCTGTTTGCTCTCTACATGTCTGTTCTTTTCATCTTCTCTGTCCCCTCACCCGCTAGCCAGTCGCAGCAGATGACTGCCCCTCCCTGAGCCTGGTTCTGCTGGAGGTTTCTTCCTGTTAAAAGGGAGTTTTTCCTCTCCACCGTCGCCAAGTGCTTGCTCACAGGGGATCGCCTGATTGCTGGGGTCTTTCTGCAACTGTGGGGGTCCCCCCTACAATTGAAAGTGCTATGAGATGACTGTTGTTGTGAAATGGTGCTATATAAATAAAGTTGAATTGAACTGAATTAAATTATCTTGAGATATCAAATACAGTTCATCTTATCAAAATCCCCAGTTCTGTGTGACACACAAGTTAGTCCTCTCTCACATACATACACATACATACCATAGCAAGCTCAAATGAACACATACGTTAGTAGGCAATCCCAAAGCCACTTGTAATATGCACATCCGGCAACCCAAGGTTCTCATCATCAATTATTTTCTGCCTCTCTGAAAACATTCATTTTTCTCTCTTTTTCTCACAAAGTAAACCCGTAAAAGAAAAACACACATGAACAAGCATGTGAACGACCGGACAAACAAACTGCAGTTATTTATTTGATGCATTTATTTTATTTTGTTATAATTCGGACCCATTTTATCGCGTATGTGTTTTCAAGGATTACTTTATTTTATTTTAGACCTATTTTAAATTATGCCTTAAGGTATTTTGGTCCTTATTACCACATAAGATTTTATCCTTGTGATATTAGTGCTATTTACCTGTATTTTAAGGTTAACCCTTACTGTACCGATGCTCACTTGTGATGTTGATAAGATCTCACACGGTATTTGTTCAATCAATGTTCACTGTGATGTAATGAAGCTCTTACATTGATTTTCCTTAATCAGTGCTCACTTGTGATGTCGAAAAGCTCTTACACTGATTTTCGTGCATCTATCAGGTCCACTTACACAGTGGAAATGCACAGTCCCGTTGCAGACTCAAACCGGGACCGCCAAGCCTCTACCTCGTCTAAAACCCGATTTAGACTTTGCGGTATCAAACAGTTGGTTTACAACTATTTTACACATATTCTCAAACCCACCAGGACTCGAACTGGGTGTCTATTTACCAATTAAATTTACTCAGTGTGATCCGCCTGCGGGTTGCCTTCATCATTCTCCAGCTGCCAGCGCCTCAGGACCATGCCTCCACTTCACAAAAACCAGGTTGTTGGTCCCAGTCAGGGGAGGGCTTCTCCGCAGCTGTGCACAGCTGTCCTTGGTCCGAAAACGCTGGAAACAGAGAGCTATATGGAGTCCCTGTGGTTCGGGCGCCAAGTATGTTAGAAAAAGTCTTGAAGACCTTTTATCAAAAACCAGGCTGGATCAAAGTTTCAGCAAATTTAATTGCACTGATCAGCGGAAGACAATACAGAGTACAGCTCTCACAGACTGCTGCAGTGCATTGGCTTAACTAACAGAGTGATTCTGGCTATACGTATATATCCAAGGGGCCGTTAGGGTGAGATCACTTCTTGATATAGTTTATTCATGACTCAACTGATAAAGTTTGCTGAGCATCTTGCATGACTAAGATTGTATCTGCTGACTCCATGCAGAAAACACTAGTGATAAGCTGTACAGTTAGTGATAGAACTGAACATTCACAGTCACATCAGCATCCTTCAATCTGTTTTTTCCACTACTCAACAACTCCAAATATGGTAAGATGATTTCCTAGGTATACACATTAAGCTTTATGAAGATAACTCAGTGTAACACAGAATTTTTCCATCAGTTATAAATGCTCCAAGTCCCAATAGTTTTAAGAGCAGGCTGGATAAATACTGGAGTAAGACGTCAATATACTTCAACTATGAGGAACCTTTTAACCCTAGAGATGCAGTGTTGGTCCCTGAGGACGGGCTAGACACTGCCATGGCAGAAGGACTAGATACATAATTCTTAGGACTGACAGTAGAGGTCCTTGGACCAACAGTCAGCAATACTCAATATGATATGATAAACTAAAATAATTATAATGATAAAAGAACAACTCCCATTCCCCAAAATGAAGACACACTATTATCTTGAATGTAAGTGATAAAAGATCACACAAATAATTGATTTGACAAACAAATAAACAACACATCTGGTAATGGACTCGTTTCTGTACTTGTCCTTTTGGACTTTAGTGCAGCTTTTGATACTATCAATCATAATATTTTACTTGATAGACTAGAACACCTTGTTGGACTTAATGGAACTTCGTTGCAGTGGTTTAAATCTTATTTACCCGATAGGTTCCAGTTTGTTCATGTCAATAATGAGTTTTCTTCAAACTCAAAGCTCAGTCACAGAGTTCCACAGGGATCTGTGCTAGGCCCTATTCTTTTTATATATGCTTCCACTAGGCAACATTATTACAAAGCACTGCATACATTTTCATTGTTATGCAGATGACACACAATTATACTTGTCTATGAAGCCAGATGATAGTAATCAATTAGCCAAATGAGAGGCTTGTCTTAAGGAAATCAAAGCATGGTTGACTTGTCATTTGTTCCGATTAAATTCAGATAAGACTGAAGTCATTCTTGTTGGTCCAAAAAACCTTAGAAATTCCTTTCCAAATCAAACTTTCAGTTTGGATGCAGTTACTCTTTCTCTTAATAGCTCTGTGAGGAACCTTGGAGTTATTTTTGATCAGGATTTGTCCTTCAATTCACATATTAAATTTGTTTCTAAGACTGCCTTCTATCATCTGCGTAATATTGCCAAGATTAGGAGCATCTTGTCTCAGAGTGATGCTGAGAAACTGATCCATGCTTTTGTTAGCTCGAGATTAGATTATTGTAATTCTTTATTATCAGGCTGTCCTAAAACATCTTTAAAAAGTCTTCAGCTGATCCAAAATGCTGCAGCAAGAGTGTTAACAGGTACTAGAAAGAGAGATCATATCTCTCCGGTTCTGGCCTCCCTTCATTGGCTTCCCATAGAGTTTAGAATTAAGTTTAAAATCCTTCTTCTTACTTACAAAGCTCTAAACAATCAGGCTCCTTTTTATTTAAAAGATCTGATACTACCGTATCATCCTAACAGAGCACTACGCTCCCAAAATGCAGGATTACTTGTAATACCTAGAATCTCCAAAAGTACAATGGGAGGCAGAGCCTTCAGTTATCAAGCTCCTCTCCTGTGGAATCAGCTGCCAATCTGGATTCGGGAGTCAGACTCGATCTCTGTTTTTAAGAATAGGGCTAAAACCTACCTTTTTGATATAGCCTACAATTAGGGAGGGATCATGTGTTTCTGAACCCTCCCTTAGTTATGCTGCTAATAGGTTTAGTCAGCCGGGGGACCTCCAGTAATCAATTAGGTAATCAATTAGCCAAATGAGAGGCTTGTCTTAAGGAAATCAAAGCATGGTTGACTTGTCATTTGTTCCGATTAAATTCAGATAAGACTGAAGTCATTCTAGTTGGTCCAAAAAACCTTAGAAATATCTTTCCAAATCAAACTCTTAATTTGGATGTGGTTACTCTTTCTCTTTATAGTTCTGTGAGGAACCTTGGAGTTATTTTTGATCAAGATCTGTTCTTCAGTTCACATATTAAACTTGTTTGCTCTGGAATTTCCCCATTGTGGGACTAATAAAGGCTTATCTTTCTAAGACTGTCTTCTATCATTTGTGTAATATTGCCAAGATTAGGAGCATCTCGTCTCAAGAGTGACGCTGAGAAACTAATCCACGCTTTTGTTAGCTCTAGATTTGTCATGTTCAGGGTCGCCACCCTGAACATGATTGGCGGCTGTGGGTATAATTATTGCTTGTTAACTCCAGCTGACGAATTGAGCTTGCTCTTCGCCAGTCCCACAGCCAGGCATCCCCCTCACCAGGCATCCACCGGCAGTATGCTCACCACATACTCACACACTCACGCATGCACACACACATCCACACACGTTCATTTTCACTCTTATACTCACACACACACATCCATACACTGGTCCAATCAGTCACACACCTGTTTCCACATGGCTGGTCTGCCTGCTGTCATTAAGGCTGTGTATAAGTAGCAGGCCTACAAGACCAGCCGATGTGGCAGCTTTGCACTGTCAACTTTGGTCATCCAGTCTTGCGTCTGTTGGTTTTCCCTGGACTTTATCTCATTGTTTCCTCAGAGCCTATCCGCTCCAATGTACTGTAAGTCTTCCCTTGTGCCTATTCTCCGCTCCTGTTTTTTTGGAGCGCGCTCCGCACATCCTAACCAACCAAGCTTGTAGCGGGTGTCCTTCCCCTTATTGTGACTGTGTTTTGGACTATTGTACATTTCACCCATTGTAAATAAACACGTTACTTGCTCTGCATTTCGGGCTCACTGCCATTTAATATGTTCGCTGCAGAGTTACGCAGCCAAACATGACAAGATGATTATTGTCAGGCTGTCCTAAAATGTCTTTAAAAAGTCTTCAGCTGATCCAAAATGCTGCAGTTAGAGTTTTAACAGGTACTAGAAAGAGAGATCATATCTCTTCGGTTCTGGCCTCTAATTGGCTTCCCATAGAATTTAGAATTAAGTTTAAAATCCTTCTTCTCACTTACAAAGCTCTAAATAATCAGGCCCCTTTTTATTTAAAAGCTCTGATACTACCTTATCATCCTAACAGAGCACTACGCTCCCAAAATGCAGGATTACTTGTAATACCTAGAATCTCCAAAAGTACAATGGGAGGCAGAGCCTTTAGTTATCAAGGTCCTCTCCTTTGGAACCAGCTGCCAATCTGGATTTGGAAGTCAGACCCAATCTCTGTTTTTAAGAATAGGGTTAAAATCTTCCTTTTTGTCATGGCCTATAGTTAGGGTGGGATCAAGTGCCCCTGAACCCTCCCTTAGTTATGCTGCTAATAGGTTTAGACAGCCGGGGGACCTCCAACAATGCACTAGCCTTCACTCCTTTCTTCACTCTCAATGAAATATTTTTGCTGGTCATTAACATCTGTTTATTCTCCCCCATAGACTGAGTCCCCTTCATGCTGTTTGCTCTCTACATGTCTGTTGTTTTTTCTTCTTCTTCTCTACCCCCTCACCCCCCAGCCAGTCGCAACTGATGATTACCCCTCCCTGAGCCTGGTTCTGCTGGAGGTTTCTTCCTGCTAAAAGGGAGTTTTTCCTCTCCACCGTCAACAAGTGCTGGTCACAGGGGATCGCCTGATTGCTGGGGTGCTATGAGATGACTGTTGTTGTGAAATGGCGCTATATAAATAAAGTTGAATTGAATCTGAAACAGTCCCTAATATTGGGACATAACATGTCTAGCATTAAGCTCAGTTCTATTCGCTATCAGTCACAGTTTAGAAGGCACTGGTACAGTAGTCTTTTTAAAGTCTGTACTGTCTTTGTACTTCTTTTTTGTAGTTGTCTTATTGTTTTTGTAACTTTTTGATTGTTTTTCTTAACTGTTTTTCAATTGTCTTGTTTTTATTTTATTTTATCTTATTTTTGATGGACCATGAGTCTGGAATAAAGTCTTTGATTGATTGATTGATTGATTGGCTGTCCCATTCATTTTCAATAATTAGGTATTCTGTAATCAATTTTCACACATTCAAATAAATCTTAGTGCCATTTAATCCCTTTTATATATGTCAAAGTCTAACATGTAATTGCCTACATATAGGCTACACCTCTGGTATTCCACTTTCAAACAGCCTACATTTGGGCCTGATTGGGATACCTGTTGCGTTCTACGGGCAATGCACTAGTCCAATAAAACTGGCGAATTTTTGGCTAACATTTTTTTTAATTGTACGTTTGACGGGAAGCTGAGCCGATTATGTCCCCAGAAGCAGAGGTTGAACCCCTCACCTCTCCTCTCCAGTTTGACCTGAGGCTGCAAGAGCTCCAGCTGCCTCCTCTGCCGGTCGATCTCCTGCCTGAAGTCCGAAGCCTCCTCCTCGTAGTCGGCTACGGTCCTCTCCACCACCGCTAAGATCTCCCGGGCGGCTGTGTTCAGTTTCTCGGTGATGATTCCTCTCAGGATGTCGCTCCTAGACATCCCGCTGCTGTCTGTCAAATACCTCATATCCTCTTGTTTTTTTCTCGTTTCTGTTGTTGTTGTTTCCATGTCAAAAACATTTGTGGTTCAGTCCAGAAACTGTTGTGTAACCTCAAACTACGTCCGTGTAGAAACTGTTTTTTTTTTTTTTGTTTTTTTTTTACGGTTGGAATTTCAGCTACCGCCACCTATGGACGCACTCTGGTGGCCAAAAATCCCTGATAAAAATAAATCTACAGTGTTTAAAATGGTTTTTTAGCCCCTTGGGGGAGCCAGATTATTTAGCATCTCAGACAAGAGACAGTGGATAAACATGGGTGAACAATACTCAGGAGGTTCCTGGCGAAATCGCAGGAAAGAGTCAAGGACGTAGGGGGTTGAATGCAGTGTGATGCAAATGTCATGTTGTGTGTGGAGAAATGCCATGAAACTTAGGAGGAGAGTGCCTGCTGAAATAGTCAGTCTGTTCTTTGCTTGTGAGATGTGAGTGTGTAATAAATCGATGAATCTGCCTCTTCATTTACACACTCCACACTGGTGACCCAAGACGTATTATGGAACACGAGGCAAGATCCCCGGAGCCAGCCCGGTCAGGAAGCTACAGCGAGGCGGCAGCCATCCCACAGACAGCCCGGACTGGAACCTCCAGCCACACGTGTGCGGTTTCAGTCAAGCTACTGGATTTCTGGCAGCACAACCCGCGCTCTTGGTTCCACCTCACCGAGGCCCAGTTCGCCCTCCGGGGAGTAACGGCAGACGACACCAGATTCTACCATGTGGTCGCAGCGTTGGACGCCCGCACAGCTCAGCAGGTAGCGAGCCTGCTCGATCAGCCACCAGCCAGCAGCAAATATGAGGCGCTTAAGGCTGCGCTCATCCAGCGCTACACGCTCTCGGACTGTGAGAGAGCGGACTGAGTTAGGAGATGGTTTGGCCATAGACCCGATGGAGAAGATGCTGGCGTTAATGGGCACGGACGACGGGCACTTTCTGTTTGCCAACCTCTTCCTCCGGAACCTTCCGACAGTGGCGAGAGCAGTTCTGGCCAATTCGCCGTTGCTGGCCGCGCGTGACTACCGTGCCCAGGAGGCAGACCGGATCATCCTCACCACCAGGGCGATCACAGTCAACGCGGCAGCGGTGGAGCCCAGCGAGACGACCAGAGGAGGCGAGGAGCCACCGACGGTAGCAGCAGCGGGGGCCAAGGAGCGCCAGAGAGACACGCTCTGTTTCTACCACCGCCGCTTCGGCGAGAAGGCATGCAGATGTGCGCCCCCGTGCCAATTCAAGCGCTCGGGAAACGCCAAGGCCGGGGGTCGATAGCAGCTGCGACCCTCGGTGAAGAGAACAAGCTGCTCTACTTGACGGATGCACGCTCGGGGAGGCGTTTCCTCGTGGACACCGGAGCCCAGAAGAATTTCATCCTGCCGACCTACGCTGACCGACTGGCAGGACCTAGCGGCCCCGAGATGCTGGCAGCAAACGGCTCGGATATTAAGATCTTTGGTGAGAGGACTCTGCTCGTATCTCTACACGGCCGTACATATGAGTGGACTTTTGTCATAGCAGCACTGAATTACCATATCCTGGGGGCTGATTTTCTGTGTGCACATGGTTTACTGGTTGATGTTGCTAACAGGTGCCTGGTTAATGCACTGTCCTTTGACTCTCTCCCCTGTATAGCTCGAGTGACCCAGCCAACAGCACAAGCCAACGTCACAGCTACAGGCGGTAAGTTCCACACACTGCTCACTCAGTTCCCAGCACTCACGGTCCCGACTTTTTCCGCGGCCATCACTAAACACGGGGAGGAGCACTTTATCACCACCACCGGGCCGCCCGTTTTTGCAAGACCTCGGCGCTTGGACGCAGCTAAACTGGCCATAGCGCGCGAGGAGTTCGCCAACCTGGAAAGGTTGGGCATCATCAGGCGCTCGAAGAGCCCATGGGCATCCCTGCTACACATGGTCCCTAAGGCTGAGGGATCATGGTGACCGTGCGGGGATTTCCGCAGGTTGAACAACGCCACAGCGCACGACTGCTACCCAATTCCCCACATACAGGATTTTTCCATTCACCTTGCCGGAGCACGCTTTTTTTCCAAAATAGACCTGGTCCGCGGTTACCACCAAGTCCCAGTGCGCGCTGAGGACATACCCAAAACAGCGGTAATAACTCCGTTCGGTCTATTCGAGTTCCTGCGCATGCCATTCGGGTTAAAAGAAGCGGCACAGACGTTCCAGCGCATGATGGATGCAGTGCTGCACGATCTCCCGTTCGTGTTCATCTACCTGGACGATATCCTGGTAGCCAGTGCGTCCGAAGACGAACACGAAACCCACCTCACGACGGTTTTCCGGAGGTTGGAGGAGCACGGGTTAATAATCAACCCGGTGAAATGCCAGTTCGGCGTGACGGAGATTGATTTTTTGGGGCACCGCATCTCTCCGGAAGGAGCGATCCCGCTGCCCGACAAAGTGCGCGCCGTGGCGGATTTTCCCCGGCCTCAGACGGTCAGGTCGCTGCAGGAATTTTTGGGGATGGTGAACTTTTATAACCGTTTCCTTCCCTGCGCGGCGCAGCTCATGCAACCATTGTACGCCGCGCTCAAGAAACAGAAACCCGCGGATAGGATCGAATGGACCCCGGAGCGAGCGCGGGCGTTCTCGGAAGTTAAAGCAGCCCTGGCAAACGCCGCACTGCTGGCGCATCCGGACCCGGCGGCCCGCATAGCGCTCACCACCGACGCTTCAGACGTGGCTATAGGGGCTGTCGTGGAGCAGTGCGTCGCCGGGGCTTAGCAGCCGCTCGCCTTTTTCAGCAGAACTTTGCGCGACAGCGAACATAAATACAGCGCGTTCGACAGAGAGTTGCTGGCTCTCCACCTGGCCATACGCCACTTCCAGTTCTGGCTGGAAGGGCGCAGCTTCACTGCGTTTGTGGACCACAAGCCGCTAACATTCGCGATGGCCAAGGTTTCAGAACCGTGGTCGGGCCGGCAGCAGAGACAGCTGGCCGCGATCTCAGAGTTTACTACCGATATTCAACATGTGTCAGGTAAACTGAATGTGGTGGCGGACTGCCTCTCGCATGCCGTGGTGGCCCTGGTCTGCGTGGGGAGGAGATTAGCGATGCAGCAGACGTGCGCGCGCTCCAGTCTGGACCAACAGGGTTAAGGCTGGAGAGCAGGGTGCTGCAAGATGGCGCCCCCCCCCCCAATCTGCGATGTCTCCACGGGTCGCCCGCGTCTGGTGGTCCCGGTTGCGTGGCGCCGCCACGTGTTTGAGTTGGTTCACACTCTGGCGCACCCGGGAGTGTGCTCATCGGTCAAAATGGTGGGAGAGAAGTTTGTGTGGCCGAGCCCACGCAAACAAGTGAAAGAGTGGGCTGCAGCCTGCGTGGCGTGCCAACGAGCCAAGGTACACAGACACGTGAAGGCTCCCTTGGAGCCGTTTCGTATCCCGGCTAAGAGGTTCGACCATGTTCACGTGGACCTCGTGGGCCCCCTCCCGCCATCACAGGGGTGCACGCACCTCCTGACAGTGGTGGACCGCACCACGCACTGGCCAGAAGCAGTCCCGCTGGTGGCAACCACATCCGCAGACGTAGCGCACGCTTTTTTAACAGCATGGATGGCGCGTTTTGGAGTCCCGTTGGACATTACGTCCGACAGGGGCCCTCAATTTGTTTCCGAACTCTGGTCCGCGATGGCCCGCAGCCTGGGCGTTACAATTCACAGCACAGCCGCGTGCAACTCACAGGCCAATGGGTTATGCGAGCGTTTTCATAGATCACTGAAAGCAGCACTCAGGACTTCATTGACAGATGCAAATAGGGTAGACAGGCTGCCGTGGGTTTTATTGGGGTTGCTCCGCGCCGAAAGAGGTTCTGGAAACTTCCCTGGCAGAGCTCGTTTTTGCGCAGCTCCTACGGCTGCCCGGGGAATTTCTGCCAGATAACCCTGCACCAGGCAGCTGCCCGTCTCAGCTTTTGCAGCGTAGCGCAAACACAGGTACGCTGCCGGGCCCTGCCCACCACAGTTTTCCGCGTGTTTTCGTGCCTAAAACTTTGAAGAGCGCAGAATTCGTGTTTGTCAGACACGACGCCCACCACCCTATGATGGACCGTTCAGAGTGTTGGAAACGGGGGATAAGCATTTTTTGCTAGACTTGGGGGATAGGCAGGAAAAAATTGGCATAGACAGACTCAAACCTGCTTTCGTTGTGGCGGACGAGCAAGTGCTGTTGGCTAGGGCCCCTCGGCGTGGAAAACCCCCACGGAGAGCTCCCCAGGGAAACGATTCACCAGAGCAGCCACACAGACAGACCGAAGTGCCCCCCCGCTAGTCACAGCCCACCCGCAGTTAGACACACTCCCAGCAGCCCCCCACCGGCACAGCAGTGCCACGGAGGCGGTAAACCCCAGTTACAGCAGATACAGGAGGAGACGGAAGCCCAAACAGCATGTGGACTGATATTCTATCGTTCTATCACAGCATGTGGACTGTTATTCTATGGTTCTATCTAAGATGCTGGGGGGGAAGTTTAGCACCTTGGGGGAGCCAGATTATTTAGCATCTCAGACAAGAGACAGTGGATAAACATGGGAGAACAATACTCAGGAGGTTCCTGGTGAGATAGCAGGAAGGAGTCAAGGACGTAGGGGGTTGAATGCAGTGTGATGCAAATGTCATGTTGTGTGTGGAGAAATGCCATGAAACTTAAGAGGAGAGTGCCTGCTGAAATAGTCAGTCTGTTCTTTGCTTGTGAGACGTGAGTGTGTAATAAATCGTCTGAAATGAATCTGCCTCTTCATTTACACACTCCACAGTATCTTATGCCCGTTTTATTTCTACAAGAAAAATCTTTGTCTTTCAGTTTCGCATCAAAATCTTTTCGCTTCCTCTCTGACTTCAAACACAAGAACTGGTGACTAGGCCCAACCCACATCCCAAAAGGCTGATTTAGATAAGATAAGAGGCTTCATTGTCATTGTGTAAAGTACAATGAAACTTATGTGGTAGCTCCAGCAATCAGCGCAGCACAGTAATAAAACAGAAAATAAAACAACTTAGATATACAGTATACATATAGTATTTACTGTGGAGAAAGAAAGCAGGTGAGGCAACGAGCTGAACAACACATAGTACAGTAAAAGAGCTCCCGGGTCTCTGTGCATTCCTCTTTTATACCTTTAATTCCATTCATTGAGACCCTGAACTTCTGACCATAATACACTGTTTGGAACACCGGCCCTGCTGCTCACACCTTTCTCTCTTCCAGCGGCTCCGGCAGTTCCTCCTCTCTCCAGGGGGTGCATAGTCCATACTGTCCCGTTTGAGATCCCCTGATGGCCTTTCTCCTCCGGTCCATTGTTCCCCCTTATCCCAACTGCCTTCTCTGGGTGGAGAATCCCCCCCACGAACACCCAGAAAAGGCACTATCCCCCCCGTCCTTTGGGCTTGAGCCAGCGCCCATAGCGGCTGTAGCGGGCGGTCGCCGATCCAGTTGGAGCACCCTGCTGGCGAGGTGTACAGGAGGGCATGTCAGTCTGTGGAGGGAAAAAGGAAGGAGAGGAAAACACATCAGCTTCACGTGCACAGGTCCCTATCAAGGGAACACCAACTTGCGGAGCCACCAACGGTGGATGTCTGCGCCGGAGAGCTTGGACCAACACCACCTGCTCGTCTGCCAACACAAAAGCGGGCTTCAGCCTGTCGATGCAGACGGTCTCCCTACGCCCCCCCAAGTCTAACACAAAATGTTTCACGCCAGGTTCCAACACCCTGAACGGTCTGTAGTACGATGGACGCAGCAGGGTCCGATGTGCATCATGCCTGACGAAAACAAAGCTGGCATTCTGTAAACTCTTGGGGACGAAAGTGTGGGGAAAACAATGGTGGACCGGGCCCAGTACGTTAAAAGCCTCCGTATTGTGCAAAAATTGTGCAGGCGGATCAGCCTTGGGTGCGGGGTTTTCCGGTAAAAACTCTCCGGGGATCCCCAGTGGCTGAGAAAAAACAAGTTCTGCCAAATCCTCCTTAGGTGTGGAGCGGAACCCTAAAAGAACCCAGGGCAGGCGGTCAACCCAATTTGTGTCCGTGAGCGAAGCTCTGAGCGCTGCTTTAAGCGACCTATGAAAACACTCACATAACCTATTAGCTTGGGGGTTGTATGCGGTAGTGTGGTGAATTTTGCCCCCCAGGCCCTGGGCCATCGCAGACCAGAGTTCCGAAACGAATTGTGGACCCCTGTTGGAAGTGATGTCTGACTGGGATCTGAACCATGCAATCCAAGCTGACATAAAAGCACGAGCCACTTCTGCAGACGTGGTAGAAACCAGCGGGACCACTTCAGACCAGTGCGTGGTATGGCCCACGATTGCTAAAAGGTGCGTGAAACCTTGCAACAGCAGGAGGGGTCCCACCAAATCCACGTGGACGTGGTCGAACCTCCTGGTTGGGATTTGGAATGGCTCGAGGGGGGCTCTGGTGTGCTTGTGCACTTTGGCCCACTGGTACGCGACGCAAGCTGCAGCCCACTCCTTCATGTCCTTGCACAAGCGCAGCCAGACAAATTTCTCCCCCACTAGCTTCACCGAAGTGCGTGCTCCCAGATATGAAAGGGAGTGGACTGACTCAAAAATGCGACAGTGCCAAGAGCTCAGAACCACCAGGCGCAGGCGGCCAGTGGAGACGTCGCAGAGCAAGGGAGGGCACCCTTCTTGCACCACCCTGCTCTCCAGCCTTAACCCAGTAAGTCCAAACTGGAGCGCGCAAATGTCCGCGTCACCGGCTTGCTCCGCGGCCATCGCAGGGAAATCTATTCCCATGTAGACCAGGGGCACTAACGCGTGCAACGCGTGCAACACGGCCACGACGTTGAGCTTACCGGCAATGTGTTAATATCGGTAGTAAATTCTGAGATCGCGGCCAAATACCGTTGCTGCTGGGCCGACTACGGTTCCGAGACCTTGGACATCGCGTAGGTCAGCAGCTTATGGTCCACGAACGTGGTGAACTCACGCCCTTCTAGCCAAAACTGGAAATGGTGCATCACCAGGTGTAAAGCCAACAACTCTTTGCCGAACATGTTTTATTTGCGTTCACTGTCATGCAAAGTCTAACTGAAAAATGCGAGCAGCTGTCACGAACCGGAGACGTACTGCTCTACCACTGCTCCTATGGCAACATCAGACACGTCCGTAGTGAGCACTATCCATGCCGACGGATCCGGATGAGCTAGCAACGCGGCATCCGCAAGCGCTGTTTTGGCGTTCGTGAAAGCCTGGACTCGTTCGGGAGTCCAGTCAACATTTTCCGCGGGCTTCTTTTTTTTTAGCACGGCATACAATGGCTTCATCAGCTGGGCTGCCTGTTATATATGTAAAAGGCTGGTAGCAGTAAGATGGCGGCTGGGTTGGACGGGGAATGGACTGGGGTGGTTAACTACCGGTTTCTGGTGGTGACGCCACTCCTAGTATAAAGGAGGTGGGCGGAAGGGGCTAGTCCTCTTTTGTCGTGGAGACACCTGGCCAGCAGGAGAGTGCTGTAAGCCTTATCTGTATTGTATATAGTATTCTAATAAGGCTCCATAAACTGAGTTATTACTTACTCGTTATTTGCCTAAGTATGGATACAACACTGCCCAGGGAAGGAAACGGTTATAAAAACTGACCATCTCCAAAAACTCCTGCAGGGCCCTCACGGTCTGCAGACGCGGAAAGTCCAACGTGGTGCGCACCTTATCCGGTAGCGGAATCATGCCCTCCGGCGAAATGCGGTGGCCCAAAAAAATCAATCATAGGCACACTGAACTGGCACTTCGCCGGGTTCACTATCAGCCCATGCACTTCCAACCTCTGGAAAACCCTCTTGAGGTGGGTGATGTGCTCCTCCTCAGACACGCTAGCTACCAGAATGTTGTCTAAGTAGACAAAAATGAAGGACAAGCCGCGAAGCACTGTGTCCATCATCCTCTGGAAAGTCTGCGGCGCCCCTTTAAATCCGAATTGCATGCATAAAAACTCGAAAAGGCTGAAAGGAGTTATTGCCGCTGTTTTTGGAACGTTTTCCGCGCGCACCGGGACCTGATGGTATCCGCGGACCAGATCCACTTTCTAAAAAACACATGCCCCGGCCAGGTGCACAGAAAAATCCTGGATGTGTGGAATGGAATAACGATCGTGTTCCGTGGCATTAGTCACGTGCCGGAAATCGCCGCACCGTCGCCACGACCCATCAGCTTTAGGCACCAAGTGTAGTGGGGATGCCCATGGGCTGTTGGAGCACCTGACGATGCCCAACTGCTCTAAGTTGCCAAACTTCTCGCGCGCGCTGGCCAGTTTAGCTGCGTCCAAGCACCGAGGTCACACGAACACCGGCGGGCCTTTTGTCGTTTTGAAGTGTTTGACCCCGTGTTTCGTTATCGTAGCCAAAAAAGTCGGGACCGTGAGTGCTGGGAACTGTGTGAGCAAATGTTGGTACTTACCCCCTGGAGCTATAACGTTAGCCAGTGTTGTCGACCCAGCTCCCCAAGCTGTACAGGGCAGTGAGGTAAAAGAGACAGCATCCACTAGTCGCCTATTAGCAACATCGACTAACAACCCATAAGCACATAAAAAATCTGCACCTAATATTGGGGTGGAACATGCAGCTACCACAAAGTCCCACTGAAAGTTGCGTCCGTATAAGTATATCATCAGTGTCTGCTCGCCAAATGTCCTGATGGCATAAGATAAGATAAGATATGATAAACTTTATTGTCCCTCATGGGGAAATTTGTCTTGGGCTTGTCACCCGTGCTGCAACCACACAATCCACACATAAACAATGGATGTAGTACATAATAAATGAAATAAAACCCAATAAATAATACAAGTACATACATACAGTGGGGGAAAAAGTATTTAGCCAGCCACCAATTGTGCACGTTCTCCCACTTAAAAGACGAGAGAGGTCTCCAATTTTCATCATGGGTATACTTCAACTATGAGAGACAAAATGAGAAAAAAAAAAAATCCAGAAAATCACATTGTCTGATTTTTAAAGAATTTATTTGCAAATTATGGTGGAAAATAAGTATTTGGTCACCTACAAACAAGCAAGATTTCTGGCTCTCACAGACCTGTAACTTCTTCTTTAAGAGGCTTCTCTGTCCTCCACTCGTTACCTGTATTAATGGCACCTGTTTGAACTCGTTATCAGTATAAAAGACACCTGTCCACAACCTCAAACAGTCAGACTCCAAACTCCACTATGGCCAAGACCAAAGAGCTATCAAAGGACACCAGAAACAAAATTGTAGACCTGCACCAGGCTGGGAAGACTGACTCTGCAATAGGTAAGCAGCTCGGTGTGAAGAAATCAACTGTGTGAGCAATTATTAGAAAATGGAAGACATACAAGACCACTGATAATCTCCCTCAATCTGGGGCTCCACGCAAGATCTCACCCTGTGGGGTCAAAATGATCACGAGAACGGTGAGCAAAAATCCCAGAACCACATGGGGGGACCTAGTGAATGACCTGCAGAGAGCTGGGACCAAAGTAACAAAGGCTACCATCAGTAACACACTACGCCACCAGGGACTCAAATCCTGCAGTGCCAGACATGTCCCCCTGCTTTAGCCAGTACATGTCCAGTCCCGTCTGAAGTTTGCTAGAGAGCATTTGGATGATCCAGAAGAGGACTGGGAGAATGTCGTATGGTCAGATGAAACCAAAATAGAACTTTTGGGTAAAAACTCAACTTGTCGCGTTTGGAGGAGAAAGAATGCTGAGTTGCATTGAAAGAACACCATACCTACTGTGAAGCATGGGGGTGGAAACATCATGCTTTGGGGCTGTTTTTCTGCAAATGGACCAGGACGACTGATCCGTGTAAAGGAAAGAATGAATGGGGCCATGTATTGTGAGATTTTGAGTGAAAACCTCCTTCCATCAGCAAGGGCATTGAAGATGAAACATGGCTGGGTCTTTCAGCATGACAATGATCCCAAACACACCGCCCGGGCAATGAAGGAGTGGCTTTGTAAGAAGCATTTCAAGGTCCTGGAGTGGCCTAGCCAGTCTCCAGATCTCAAGCCCTTAGAAAATCTTTAGAGGGAGTTGAAAGTCCGTGTTGCCCAGCGACAGCCTCAAAACATCACTGCTCTAGAGGAGATCTGCATGGAGGAATGGGCTAAAATACCAGCAACAGTGTGTAAAAACCTTGTGAAGACTTACAGAAAACGTTTGACCTTTGTCATTGCCAACAAAGGGTATATAACAAAGTACTGAGATGAACTTTTGTTATTGACCAAATACTTATTTTCCACCATAATTTGCAAATAAATTCTTTAAAAATCAGAAAATGTGATTTTCTGGATTTTTTTTTCTCATTTTGTCTCTCATAGTCGAGGTATACCTATGATGAAAATTGGAGACCTCTCTCATCTTTTAAGTGGGAGAACTTGCACAATTGGTGGCTGACTAAATACTTTTTTACCCCACTGTACATAAATATATAACAGTGTGGAGATTACAAAATGATGAGACTGGTTGCTTTTTAGTTCCAGTTTATTGCATCTTACATCTCCAGCCTTCTCTCTCTCTCAGACAGAAACAAAGAAGAAGTGCTGCAATAAACCCACACATATATATATCATGCACCCCCACAGACAGAGTCACCCACTCAAGTCAAATCCCTCTATTCATCCCTCACACCAAAAGTCACACATTCACGTTACATCAAATCTTTCTATTCATAAGGTACATCAAAGGCAAAGTCACACATTCATGTTACATCCTTCTATTCATGCTTAATCCGAAGTTCCTTCAGGCTCTCGTCCCTGAGCCTCTGTCCTTCTTCTAAGTCCGCAGGTGGCCCAGACTCATTGTCCATTTGAGGCGTGAGGTCAATCCACATTGCAAGCCCACAGTCCTTCTGTGTTTAAACCTAAGCATGCAAATATGTGAGCTACATACAGTTACATACAGTTATGAATATGGGCGCTACAACAGCAGTCATTAAGAACAGGAGTTATAAGTGTCCCTGACCTATTTATCTGAGTTTAAAAGTTTTACTGACGTCGGGATAAATGAGTTCTTGTATCTATTGAACCTGCACTTGGGGACTCTGTATCTCCTCCCTGAGGGCAGCCGCACATATTCATTGTTTAGTACATGGCTCATGTCACTGATTATTTTTTGAGCTTGTCTACAGGCTGCCTGGTCGTGTAAGATCTGCATGGGTAAATACTCTTTAACTCCACTAATTTTCCATGCTGTATGAATTAAACGCAACACTCTGTTTTTTAGCTTCACAGAGAGGTTGCCAAACCAAGCTGTAATGCTGTATCTAATACAGCTCTACAACACAGCCTGGTAAAATATTAGCATTGTGGCGGGTTGATTCAACCCCCCCACAACACACAGAGACAGTCAGCTCATTACTCCTGGGTTTTTTCCGCTGCATGCTGAGTTTACAGCTGTGAGGATAAAGTGTCATCCATGCATTGTGTTCATGCATCCTGTCTGTACCTCTGATATGCAAATGCCCAGATCGACTGCTGTGAATGTCTTTGATGTATTGTCTGAGTTGGGTATATATGCTGCACTGTTCTGTAAATCTGCCTCTCATTCACTGACTCCCTTCAACTGCTGCAGACACGCACTTTGTGTCTCCTCTCTGAGAGCCTGAGGACATCACCCTCAGCCCGCAAGCACAAGGGCTGGGGAGGTGTTCCGATGAAGGCGGTATGATTCAATAAACCAACTAAAACTCCATCGCTGCCTTTATTTTATCATGCCGCTTCACTGGTGACCCCGAACATGCACACGCTTTGTGCACCGCAACCTTCTGGTCTGGAACAGCCACACTGGTGACCTGACGCTGAAGGAAAACGAGCTGCCGGCGAACACAGCACCGGGCAGTGATGCTCCGCCGACGAGCGAACGCAGCAGCCTGACTGATCTGCCCTCCCTGCGGCTTCAGGGAGGCCTCAACGCAGAGCCCACGGCAGGCGAGTTACTCTCCGGACATCGCCCCAAGACCCGGGGTAAACGGCAGTAAACGTCATGGCGCGACCCTCGCCGAGATCGGGGCGTCCATGCGGGACAGCCTGAGGGACAAAGATCGTCTATCTCCCCTCAACGCTCCAACGCAACATGGACTAATCTGCAGCCACGGCTCATCATAGATGTTTTTCGGCGCCGACTGTGCCGTTCTCCACAAGTTTTCCGACCCTGGTTTCCTCTCCAGCGGGCCCACCCACGCAAGGAGCCCCGGCACACGCACCGGGGGTGACGAGGACGGCGCAACATGCACGGAACAAGAATGGCTCCAGAGACCGCCATCGTCCTGCTGCAGCTGCACGCAGAACCTTCAGGGCTGCGCGCTTACCTGAAGCAAGCCTTGCGCGCAGCGCGCTCACAGGATTCACTGATGGGTTTTCGAGCTACGGTGACACAAAGGATTCAGCCGTCTGCTTTTCCTGAGGCTTTAAGAGCTGCGCACGCACCTAAAGTCAACACGCCAAGTCCCTGCCTTTGTTTACGCAACCTCGCCGCTCCTGTTTTTCTTCATGGCCATGAGAGGAGGTCTGAGACTATGTTTTCTTCTGGTGATCTCCGCAAGTTCAACGGGACAGCCCCTCGACATCGCGGAGCAGCAAACAATTTTTGGCGGCGGCCTGAAACGATTCACCGCGCCCGTCAGCACTTACTACCCCCCTTCCCCATCCCCCTCCCCCTCCACCTGCACAGAGCTTTTCCCTGCTCGCTGCCCAAACTGCAACATCGAGGTCTCGGCCCCCTGCCGTGCCCTCTGGGGGGGAGCGTGTGGCGGGTTGATCAACCCCCCCACAACAACACAGAGACAGTCAGCTCTTTACTTCCTGGGTTGTTTTCCGCTGCGGATGGCTGAGTTTACAGCTGTGAGGTTAAAGTGTCTTCCATGCATTGTGTCATGCATCCTGTCTGTACCTCTGATATGCAAATGCCCAGATCGACCTGCTGTGAATGTCTTTGATGTATTGTCTGAGTTGGGTATATATGCTGCACTGTTCTGTAAATCTGCCTCTCATTCACTGACTCCTTCAACTGCTGCAGACACACACTTTGTGTCTCCTCTCTGAGAGCCTGAGGACATCACCTCAGCCCGCAGCACGAGGGCTGGGGAGGTGTTCTGATGAAGGCGGTATGATTCAATAAACCAACTAAAAACTCCATCGCTGCCTTTATTTTATCATGCCGCTTCAACATAATCCTTTTATCAACGCCATGTATTCTTAATCTATGCAAGAAAAGCAGCCACTGTTGTAGTCTACTACAGAGGTAATCAATATGTGTGCTCCAGGTTAATGAATTGTCAATAAATACTCCCAAATATTTATAGGAACTAGCCTGTGTTATAGTGTGGTTGTGGATGACCACAGGCCTGTGGTCACCAACTCCCCGAGGGTCAAACACCATCTCCTTTGTTTTATCAGTATTCAAAATGAGATGACTGTCATCACACCAATTGACAAACCTCTGAATTTCTATAAAATAGCTTGACAGATCATGAGTCTTTTGAAATAGTGATAAAATATCAGTGTCATCAGAAAATTTAATAATTTGATTGCCTGGATAGACACTTCTGCACTCATCAGTGTACAAGGTGAACAAAAATGGTGAACTAACACAGCCTTGGGGAGCTCCTGTGCTGAGGGTTCTGGATTTAGATAAAGTTCTATTTACACTAACTTGCTGTTTACAATAAGTTAAAAATGAGTGGTACCATTTAATAATTACAGGATGCACTTTAAAATCATTTAACCTCTTAATTAAAAGGTGTGGCTGCAGTGTGTTAAAAGCTGAACTAAAATCAACCAATAAAAGACGTGCATATGAAGCTGTCTCCTCCAAATGTTTAAACACAGAATGAGTTAAGGTTAAAATGGCATCCTCTGCGCTTCTATTATTTTTATAAGCAAACTGCAGAGGATCCAAAAGTCCTCCAAAATCAGTTTTCAGAATGTCAATGACAATCTTCCTGAGGCACTTCATTACCAGTGAGGTCAGTGCAACAGGGCGATAGTCATTATTCTCTTTACAGCTTGCTTTTTTTGGTACAGGAATTATAATAGAGCTTTTCCAAATTACTGGGACAGAACACGTATCTAAAGACTTCTGGTAGATGGGACTCCAGGCTTCTGCTAGCTCCTCACTACATGACTTCAGTAAGCGCCCAGAGATCCCGTCTGGTCCAGATTCCTTCTTGGGGCACATACGTGAGAAAAATCTTTCCACAACATGCTGGTCAACTATAATTTTTTCAGAGCCTAATACTGGTATAGCGTCCAGAGCAGCTTTTTGTTCATGAGAAAAATCTCTAGTCTCAAATCTGCAAAAGAAATTATTCAACTCATTTGTCTTTTCTTCCTCATTCATTACATTAATGCAGCTTTTGGATGGAGTCATCTTTGTCATTACTTTAACTGAGTCCCACAGTTTCCTAGAACTTTTTCCTAGGCATTCAGATTCAGATTTCTTCCTCGTCTCATCTCTAGCTGTTCTTAGTTTGTAATTAATTTCTTTCTGTATATTTTTCATACCTAACATGTCCCCATTCTTAAAAGCAATCTTTTTCTGTACTATGCACTGTTTTAATTCCTTGGAAATTTAAGACTTATTATTGGGGTACATAGTGATTACGTTCTGAGGTAAAACATTTTCTTTACAGAATTTTATGTACTCACTTATGGTATCTGTGGCCTCCTCCAACTCCCAAGTTACGGAAGAGTCCCCAGTCGGTACAAGAAAAACAACCTCTCAAAGTTTCTATGCCTTCATTGTCCCATATATAGCTACAATGCTCCGCACTGTGTGTTTATATATTTACATATTTATTCCACTTAGCTACAATGCTCCGTACTGTGTGTTTATATACTCATATATTTATCCCATCCAGCTACAATGCTCTGCACTGTGTCTGTGTGTATATATATATATATATTTGTAGTAATATGTACATATATATATTAGCTGCTCTTGCTTGCTTGCTTTTTTTTTCTTGCCTTCTGATTGTTGCTCTGAGTGTTGCTATCCCTGTGCTGTTGCAATCCTGGAATTTCCCCGTTGTGGGACTAATAAAGGCTTATCTTATCTTATCTTATCTTATATGAAGATTGTCTTTGTCTGTGGTTTGCTGCTTTTAAGCAAAGACTTGTAAGTAGGAATCAGATGAACAGCATTATGGTCTGAGGACCCCAAGGGGGGCTTAACCCTTGCTATATAGGCATTTTTGACGTTCCCATAGCATTTGTCCAAAATATTTTTCCCCCTTGTACTGCAGTTCACATATTGGCTGAAGCCAGGCAGTGCTGCATGCAGTTTGCAGTGATTAAAATCCCCTAAAATCAAACAAGGTGCTTCAGAAGTGCGTTCCAGTTGTCTGTGTACACAGTCCACGATAGCGTTCGCCGCATTGAAAGTGTTCCCGCTGGGCGGGATATAAACAGTGCATAATAAAATGTTTCCAAATTCACGGGGGAGATAAAAGGGTCTCAGGCTTAAGCACAGCAGTTCTATGTTCGGGGTACAAAGCGACTCTCTCGTAGTGAACTGTGAGCACCATATGTTCTTAACGTACACACAAATACCTCCTCCTTTGATCTTAGCGCGTCCCTGTCCTGCCGCACCAGGGAGAAGCCGTCCACGGATAGGAGCGAGTCGGGTATGTCCTCCTAAAGCCACGATTCCGTGAAAACGAGCAGGCATGACTCCTGGTGCTCGTATAGGAACCTGGTGTTGATTTTGAGTTCCTCCATTTTGCTCTTCAGTGAGCGGACATTACAGAGCAACATGGATGGCAGTGGAGGCCTGTTCTCTCTCCTCTGCAGTCTCTGTCATACTCCGCCACGCTTCCCTCTCTTCCGCGACCGGCTTCTACGTCCTCCCGTCGGATTTTGTAAGAGCTCCCTAGGCAGGAGAGGTGCTGAGACGTGTGGAACGAAGAAGCAGGAGCTGGTCTCGAGTATAGCTCAGGAGCGTGGTCGGCCTCATGTCCCGATCCACTTGGGTACAGTGGCATATTATCCCGAGCAACCAGATCACAAGCGGTCCCTTTAGCAAAAACATCATTGTGATACTTCAAACTGAGCACTACAAACTAAGTACTACAAACATACACACACAGTAGCAGCACAGGGTAGCCCGGGTCGCAGCAGAGCAGCGCCACCAGCAGTGTCCATTTTGGCCCATAGAATATAATAAGGTGGTGGATCCATTGGTGACCATGAGCTCGGGACCGCTGCCTCCTGCCACCCTGTCTGTGTTGACCAGCAGGATGAGGCTCTTCTGGGAGCCAGAGTCCACCAAAAACCGTCTCCCCGAACGTGTGTCCGTGACATAAAGCAGTCTGTTCCTGTTGCCATCAGTTGCAGCTTCAACTGAATTTCGAATGTGCCATCTTCCCGGCGTCTTGAATTGGCATGGCAACAGGCAGCGTTGGGCATTCGAGCCGAAACGGCGATGATAAAAACAGATCGCCCTGTTCCTTCGTCTCCTGGTGTCCGTCCCAGCTACCACCAACAGCTCCTCGACCTCTCTGGAGTCCCTTATGGATGCCAGTGCCACTGCCTGCACGCTGAGAATTCTGGTGGCCAAAATTATGCGGTCCGCTTCCTGCGCCAGGGCGCGGTAGTCCTTAGCAGCCAGCCGCGGCGAGTTGGCCAGGATCACCCTTGCTTTAGCCGGTAGGTTTCTGAGGATCAAGTGGTCAAACAGGAAAGATTCATCGTCCTTCCCCCTCAGCACCAACATGCTCTCCATGAGCTCCACTGCTGATCTGTCACCTAACTCCGAACGCGTTAGGAGTCTCTCTGCCCTCTCACTGTCAGAAAGGGTATAGTGCTGGAGAAGCATCCTCTTGAGCACTTCATATTTTCCTTGGGCCAGCGGCTCCTGGAGCAGGTTTGTCACCTGTTGCATGATGTGCGCATCCAGCGCAGCGACCATGTAGTAATACTTGGTATTGTCCATTGTTATCCTGCGGAGTGTGAACTGGGCTTCTATGTGCAAGAACCACATGGTCGGGTTGTGAAGCCAGAAGTCTGGGAGCTTGACTGAGACAGTATACGCGGCACTGGTGCTCTCCCTCCAGGTAGTTTCCGGAGCAGTGCTCGGCTTGCTTTCCACGGCATGTCTTAGGGCCACCAATGTGGAGAAAGGAAGCAGGCAAGGCAGTCAGGTGGACGACACATGAACTTTATTCCATCTCCAACATACAGTACTGTAAAAGAGCTCCCGGGTCTCTGTGCATTCCTCTTTTATACCTTTAATTCCATGCATTGAGACCCCGAACTTCTGACCATAATACACTGTTTGGAACAAAGACCTGTGCGGCACATTACCATAGCATTAATGCCGACCCCGCTGCTCATACCCTTCTCTCCTCCAGCGGCTCTGGCGGTTCCTTCTCTCCCCGGGGTGGTGCATAGTCTATACTGTCCCATTTGAGACCCCCCGGTGGCCTTTCTCCTCCGGTCCATTGTTCCCCCTTATCCCAGCTGCCTTCCCTGGGTGGAGAATCCCCCACCCGTGCCTCCACAATACACATTTTGAAGTACAAAATTACGGCACATGTAAACAGGCATAAATTGAGCAAGTAGTGGTGGCCTAGAGGTAGAGCATCTGCCCCACAACCGGGAGGTTGGGGTCAAGTCCTGGCCGTGTAATGCCAAAGACCATGCAAAAATGGAACTTCCTGCAGTCCAGCTTAGTGCTCAGCAAAAATGGAATGAGGGAAATGTGGGTGGCAGGGGTGTTATATGCTTTTATTATTTGTAGTGGCGACCACTTCCTTTTCTGCCACTGGACTGCCCCTATAAATTGCAGCGGGCATCAGAGTTTGGCCTCTTTGCCGATGCCCCTGCCTGGTGGCTGTGTTGTGTGTAATATTATCATTAATAAAGTTAAGTTTAACTGTGCACCTGGCCTCGTCATTACAAGGTAATTCCAGACATAACATTTTGGTGACGAGAATAAAAAATGGAGGCATGTGTTTCACTGCTTCAGCCCTTTCTGGAGCTCCCGAGTGAGCCACCGGTGCCCTGGTCAAGATGGGTTGGCGCCTTTCAAAACGACATCATGGTGCTTGACCAGGGTAAGCTAGATAAACGGAGGGCATGTGTGCTGCTGGTGCATAAGTTGAGGTTTTAGGGCCAGTGTATCCTACGTACACTTGGGGCTACAGACTCATGTGAGGATGTGGTCGAGTAGCTAGAGTGCCATTTCCACACCCCGGACAATGTCACCATCCGGAGAATTCAGTTCCGACAACGGCACCAGTGAGTGTGAGAGCCTGTCCGCCAGTTTGTAGCCAACCTACGACAGCTGGCTCGCGAGTGTTGTTTTGGGGACATTTGAGGAGGGAATGGTATGTGATCAGCTGGCGGAACACACAATCAGCAATGCTTTGCGAGCTAGACTGCTTTCGGCGCTGAGTGACCTGACGTTAGCTGAGGCTGTCGAGGTAGGTCTCCAGGTGGAGACAACAGACAAGCTAGCTTCGGACCCAAAGTGGCACCAATCACAACAACAGCTGGGACCTGCTGCCACAGCATTAGTAGAGGATCCTGTCAGCGAGGATAGCGTGGCTGTCGACAACGCAAAAAACAACACTATCAACCTGAGGTCTGTCCCGAGAAAGCCCGTGTGTATGGGCTGTGGGTCCATGAAGCACTAATGCAAGGCTAAGGAATGCCCAGCTAGAGGGAAGCTTATCCGTCTTGGCCTGAAGTCGCTGAAGGTAATCCGTCTTCGGCTGAGGTCGCTGTTGGTCAGCAGCCTTCGCCTGAGTTCATCAATTAGTCCTCCTCATCTGGTTTCTCCGCTGATCAGCTGTCCTCACTGCCTGGTTTCCTCGCTGATCAGCTGTTTTTTTCATCTGGTTTCCTCGCTGATCAGTCATCTTCTTCATCTGATTTCCTTGCTGGTAAGTTATCGTCGTCATTGGGTATCCACGCCTCAGGCCCTGTGGTCCACAAAAGGCATGGGTTCTAGCTGCCGCTTTCATGCCCCGCGGCCCGTTGACTCAGGGATACTGGAAGACCACCTGATGGACTTCGTTGTTGGCTTGGGTGGCTCAGGAACTCTGGGAGGCCACCCGATTTATTCCACCATGTGATCTGGTGGTTTTGGGACTTCTGTAGGCCACCTGAACTGCCTTACTTTTTTGCCCGGTGGTCCTGGGGTTCTGTAAGCCAGCTGATCAATTCTGTTTTTGTGGGTCCTGAAGCGAGTTTTTTGTTTGGTTCCTCCTAGCCTGGTTTCCCCCTACCACCCCTCCCGGTTTGGGTTATTGTTCTATCCTGTTGGGAGGGGGGGGGGGGTGTTTTCATTTTTTTATGTTTCCTTGGGGGTGTCTGGAATCCAGCCCCGTGGGTGGGGGGCTCTGTCATGATTGCTGAACACAGTGGGAAGCCATGCTCATGCTTTAAAGTTCATCTAGATTATTTTCTGTATTTCCTCATCTTAGTATTATTATGACTGTGTGTTTGGATGTACTATGTTATTTGAGTTTGCCATTTGTATTTCTGTGTATGAAAGTTTTGTTTATTAGTTTAGTTACTATTTATTTGTCATATATATTGTATGCATCCATTGTGTAGTGTTGTACGTAGGACATATTATGGTGGGACACAGGTGGTGGCTTCACTTTCTGGTTCCGCTGCCACCCGGAGTATAAGAGGACTGTGCCTAAGAGGGGCGGTCTCTTTGACCACCTCTCAGCCTAGTGGGAGCACCTCTGTATAAACTGTGAGTCTATAATAAAGTCCTGTCTAGTTCACCATTTGGTCTCGTTATTGGTTCACCATTTACATACAGTACATAACATTTGGCAACGAGGATAAAAGTATGGATGCTGGTGAGTCTACAATTCGGCCATTTTTGGAGTTTCCGGGAGACCCTCCGGTCCCTTGGACGAGATGGTTTGCCGCAACCCAAAATTACTTGGTGGTTCTGAACCTTGGTGAACTGAAGAAGATACGGGCTCGGGCAATTTTGGTCCATAATTTAGGTATGGAGGGAGAGCATATCCTTGCTACCTTGGGTGCTAGCAATAGCTTCAAGGACATTGTTGAGCTAATGGCGCAACATTTTCGCGCCCCTGTAAATGTCATCGTCCGGAGGATTCAGTTTTGGCAGCACCACCAGCGGACTGGCAAGTCGGTGCAACGATATGCTGCGGACCTACATCAGCTGGTCAGGGACTACCAGTTTGGAGCATTGGAAGAAGAGATGGTCCGCGACCAGTCTGTGGAGTACACGTTTTACTCGATGGCACGGTTGAGGCTCCTCACGTACTCTGGCGAATTGACGTTAGCCATGGCTGTCAAGATAGCTCAGCAGTGTGAAGCAGTGGACAAACTGTTACGTGACCTCGGTGTGAGAGCTACGCTGCACCACTCTGAATCACAATCAATGGCACAGGCTGTGGACCCGGACAGCGATGATAGCGAGCAGGAGAAGGAGGAATGCCATACGGCTGTGAAGATGAGGTCTGCCCTGGGATCACCCACATGTTTGGGTTGTGGGTTCACTTAACACCGATACAAGACTAGACAGTGTCCGACGAGAGGTAAATGCTGTGGCAAGTGTAGATTCCTGCATCATTTTGCCAGGGTCTGTAATTCGAGCGAGGGGAACAGCAACACAAAGTGGACATGCCTCTGTTTGTGACAGATGGCCAGACATTCTCCTTCCGAATTTTTTGGTAGACAGCAGAATTCATGGTTCCATTTACCACAGCAAGTCTTCTAGGTCCTGAAGCAGCAAAACAGCCCCAGAACATCACACTACCACCACCATATATTTGCTGCTGGTATGATGTTCCTTTTCTGAAATGCTGTGTTATTTTTACGCCACATGTAATGGGACACACACCTTCCAAAAAGTTCAACTTTTGTCTCATCAGTCCACAGAGTATTTTCCCAAAGTCTTGGGGATACATCAAGAATGTTTTCTGGCAAAAACTGAGCCGAGCCATAAGTATGTTCTTTTTGCTCAGCAGTGGCTTTTGTCTTGGAACTCTGTCTGCAGGCCATTTTTGCCCAGTCTCTTTCTTATTGTGGAGTCATGAACACTAACCTTAACTGAGGCAAGTGAGGCCTGCAGTTCCTTTGGATATTGTTGTGGGTCTTTTGTGACTTCTTGGATGAGTCTTGGGGTAATTTTGGTTGACCTGGCCACTCCTGAGAAGGTTCACCACTGTTCAATGTTTCCGCCAATTTGTGGATAATGGCTTCTCACAGTGGTTTGCTGAATCCCAAAGCTTTAGAAATGGCTTTATAACCTTTTCCAGACTGTAGGATCTCAATTACTTTGTTTCTCATTTGTTCCTGAATTTCTTGCCACGATGTCTAGCTTTTGAGGGATCTTTTGGTCTACTTCACTTTGTCAGGCAGGTCCTATTTAGTGATTTTTTTGATTGAGAACAGATGTGGCAGTAATCGGGGCTGGGTGTGGCTAGAGAAATTGAGCTCAACTTTCCAATGATGTGATAAACCACAGTATATGTTTTAACAGGAGGAGGCAATTATGGCTGTGCAGAGACATATGAGAGATATGCTGACAGCACATATGTGCATTTAACCTCACGATGAGAGGAGACGGAGAGTCTGGGGGGACACCTGTGAGGCCAGCAAGAGAAGACAATGGGTGTGTGACAGAGGACTCCCTGACCTCTGAGGCTCGAGGAGGAGAGAGGGGGGAGTAATGTAAATAAAGGGGATTATGAATGTAAATAAAGGGATTATGATGAAGATGTGTGACCTCCCTGCGAGGGAGATTTCTTGATGTGAGGAATGTTTAAAGGTGAAAACTTTGGTGTGTTTCCTCCTCTTTGTTCGCTGCTCAAGAAATGAGAGCAGACTATGGGAATGGTTGCTTGAAATAAACTTGAATTTAAATGCAATTCAGTTTCGTTATTCAAGGCTCCCCACAATTGGTGGACCGACGACGTTGAGAATGACTGGAGAAGGTCTCAGGGTCCCCGGACTCACAGAGTTCGGTTTCTGGCGAGCGCAGTGGCCGTCAAGCTGCCTGATTTCTGGCAGGATAACCCACGGTCGTGGTTCCTGCAAGCGGAGTCGCAGTTCGCGCTCGCAGGAGTAACGGTGGATGACACTAAGTTTCCACCATGTCATCACTAAACTGGATAACCGCACAGCTCGGTGCGTGCAGAGCTTGGTGGAGCAGCCACCCCCTACGGCACGTACGACAAGGCTAAAATCCACCCTCGTTAAGTTTTTCACACCCCCTCGGCCGAAGTGAGGGCGAGGAGGATCTGTCTTTGCTAGACCAAGGAGGACACAGGGCCGAGCGCCCTGATGGAGGATATGATACAGCTGAGAGGGTCAGACAACGATGATTTCCTCTTCCAGTTCATCTTCCTCTCCAACCTCCCGACGCATGCGAGAAGCGCGCTGGCCGGCAGAAGTGTCACACACCGGAGGAGTTCCGGGAGCTGGGCCCAGGAAGCAGACGGGATTCTGGACGCCTGCGGCGGGCAGGCAACCACAGCAGCGACCCAAGACAGCGGGGAGCCAGAGGCGGCAGAACCAGGCTGGCCGACGACGGCGGCACAAGCCGGCCGCGACGAGGTGGAGCCAATGGTCCGGTGGCAGAGGCGCGGCCCCGACGCAGAGGAGGAGAGGATCTCTGCTTTTACCATCGGAGGTTCACTGATAGGGCACGCAGGGTGCGTGCCGCCCTGCAACTTCAAGAGTTTGGGAAACGGCAAGACCGAGGGTCGCTAGCAGCTTCGACTCTCAGAGAAGGCAACAAGCTGCTCTACATCACTGATACGAGCTCCAGACGAGAGTTCCTCATAGACACTGGAGCCCAAGTGAGCTTCATCACCCCGACATACGCGAACCGGGTGGCTGGACCCCGCGGTAGCAGAGCTAACGGCGGCAAATGGGCTCAAGCATCCAACACCCTACGGGAAAAGGACCTTGCCTTTAAGCTTTACACTGGCCGCACATATGAATGGACTTTTTGTAATTAGCGGCGGTGAGTTTCAACATGTGGGCGCGGATTTTTTGTGCTCACACAATTTGTTAGTTGATCTTGCTAATAGACGGCTGGTAAATGCACTATCCTTTTACTCTCTCCCCTGTTCAGCCTTCGAGTGTCCCCGCCACCAGTACAGACCCACGTCGCTAACAGCAGGTGGTAAGTTTTCACACACACCTCACCCAATTTCCACGCGCTCACTGTGCCCACTTTTTCGGCGACGGTCGCATAACACGGGGTGGAGCATTTTATCCCTACATCTGGCCCTCCCGTGTTTTCAAAGGCTCGGCGCTTGGATGCAGTTAAGCTCACTATAGCGTGCGAGGAGTTCGCCAGCCTAGAGAGGCTGGGCATCGTTCGTAGGTCAAAAAAGCCCGTGGGCTTCGCCGCTGCACATGGTCCCGAAAGCCGATGGCTCCTGGAGACCGTGCGGCGATTACCGCAGGCTAAACAATGCTACGGCGCACGATCGTTATCCCATCCTGCACATTCAGGATTTTTCAGTGCACCTGGCGGGGGGCGCGCATTTTTTCAAAGATTGATCTGGTTCGCGGCTATCACCAAGTCCCAGTCCAACCGGGGGACATTCCTAAAACTGCGGTAATAACCACGTTCGGACTTTTCAAATTTTTACGCATGCCGTTTGGTCTCAAAGGGGGCGGCGCAACGTTTCAGCGGATGATGGATGCCGTGTTACTCGATCTCCCTTTCGTGTTTGTGTACCTCGACGACATTTTGGTCAAGAGTACTTCAGAGGACGAACACGAAACGCACCTCCACAGCAGTTTTTAGGAGGCTGGGAGAGCACGGCTTAATAATTAACCCAACCAAGTGCCAGTTCGGCGTCGAGCAGATCGATTTTTTGGGTCACCGTGTCTCCCTAGAGGGAGCGGTCCCGTTACCAGATAAAGTACGCGCGGTGGCGGATTTTCCCCAGCCACAAACGGTCAAATCACTGCAGGAATTCTTGGGGATGGTGAATTTTTATAACCGATTCCTGCCCCACGCAGCTCAATCATGCAACCGTTATATGCCGCGCTCAAAAAAGCAAAAACCAACCCATGCGGTCGAATGGTCCCCAGAGTGGGAGCGCGCGTTCACAGAGGTAAAAAAAGCCTTGGCTGATGCTGTGCTTCCTGGCCCACCCAGACCTGGCAGCACGTATCGCGTTGACGACAGACGCTTCAGACTTTAGCCATAGGGGCCGTTATTGAGCAACAGGTCGCCGGAGTTTGGCAGCCCGTTGACCTTCTTTAGCAAATCCTTAAGCGCGGCTGAGCGAAAATACAGCACGTTCGACAGAGAACTGTTGGCGCTGCAATTTGGCTATTCGTCATTTCCAGCTCTGGCTGGAAGGACGGCGCTTCACCGCTTATGTGGACCACACAGCCCGACACATACGCCATGGCCAAAATTTCAGACCCATGGTCAGGCAGGCAGCAGAGGCAGATGGCCGCGATCTCGGAATTTACCACTGACATTAGGCACGTTGCGGGCAAATTCAATGTAGTAGCAGATTGTTTCTTGCGCGCGGTCACGACTCCACTGCGCGCAGTAGCTAGAACAGGCCACCGTGACCGTGCCGCAGGACAGCGGCGCGGTGGCGCGCGCAGCCCAGTGCACGTGGGTATAGATACGCAGCCATGGCAGCGGACCAGGGGGCGGACGCAGACGTGCGCGCGCTCCAGTCTGGACCAACAGGGTTAAGGCTGGAGAGCAAGTGTTTACAAACCGGTATGCCCCCCCCGATCTGCGATGTGTCAACTGGGCGCCCGCGTCCGGTGGTTCCGGCCGTGTGGCGCCGCCGTGTTTTTGACTCGGTCCTGCTCGCTGGCACACCCGGGGGTGCGCGCGTCGGTGAAAATGGTAGCGGAAAAGTTTGTTTGGCCGTGCCTGCGCAAGCACGTGAAGGAAGTGCAAAAGCCTGCATGTCCTGTCAACGGGCCTAAATCCACAAGCACACAAGAGCCCCGTTAGAACCGTTTCGCATTCCAGCCAGAAGGTTCGACCACGTGCACGTCGACCTCCTGGGCCCCCTACCGGCATCACAGGGGTTCACGCATCTTTTGACAATGGAGGACCGAACCACACGTTGGCTGGAAGTGGTCCCCACTGGCCGGACGACCACGGCCCGCGGAGTGGGCTCGCGTTTTTTTAATGGCTTGGGTGGCGCGCTTCGGGGTTCCGTCGGACATTACGTCGATAGAGGGCCTCAATTCGTCTCTGAGCTGTGGTCAGCGATGGCCAACGGCTTGGGAGCCAAAATTCACCGCACTACGGCTTACCACCCTCAGGCTAATGGTTTAAGATAAGATAAGATAAGATAAGCCTTTATTAGTCCCACAATGGGGAAATTCCAGGATTGCAACAGCATAGGGACAGCAACACTCAGAGCAACAATCAGAAGCAAGAAAAAAAACAACATCTAGTAAACATATGTCCATATTACTATAAATGTATATATATATAGACACACAGTGCAGAGCATTATGGCTGGTGAATGTGCAGCAGAAAGTCTAAGCTCTCTCTCCGCGGATGCAGCGGGCCAGCTGGAAGTGTTTGGGCATGATGGTGACCCCTTTAGCGAAGAAGAGACCCACCAGGTGGGCCTCGCAGGTCTCCTGCAGAGCCATGATGGCGAAGCTCAGGAAACGCAGGACGATCTTGAAGTCCTGAGCGATCTCCCTCACCAGGCGCTGGACGGGCAGCTTACGGATGAGCAGCTCCGTGGATTTCTGGCAGCGACGGATCTCTCTCAGAGCCACGGGCCTGTGACGGCGAGGCCTCTTCACTCTGCCGGTGGCCAGAGCGCCTCTCCGAGCAGCCCTGGTGGCTAGCTGTCTCCTGGGGGGGGGGCTTCTTCCTCCAGTAGATTTTACGGGCGGTCTGCTTGGTTCTTGCCATCGCTCTTTATTATTCTGTCTTATATTTCTTTCACGCCGCCTAAACTCCAGCCCGGCACCCGCATCGTTTTCGCTACAGCTCCCGGTATGTCGAGTTTCCCATTAGCACCGGGCGGCGGCCAAGTGCTAGCTAGCACTAGCTCCTCCCCGCTGTAACGTCTCCCGCTGCAAACCGTGGCTCCGTCCGCCAACCCGGGAGGACCCCCGGGGCGATCCGTGATATATATACAGAGTGAAAGGTGTAGAAAGAAGAAGGAAGATAAAAAGAAAAGGCTGTTGCAACAGGCAGCCGACTCGTGTGGCGCCGCCGGTCCGGCGGAACCGTTTATGCGAGCGTTTTCATAGGTCTTTGAAGGCAGCATTCAGAGCGTCGCTCACGGATGCAGATTGGGTTAAATAAACTACCATGGGTTTTATTAGGGTTGCGTTCTGCGCCCAAAGAGGGACTTAGACGCCTCCCCAGCGAGCTGGTGTTCACACAACCTCTTAGGCTGCCAGGCGAGTTTTTACCAGAGCACCCAGAGCCCCCACCTCTCCCTATTTAAGTGTGACAAACATACAAAAAATGAGAAATCAGGAAGGGGGCAAACACTTTTTCACACCACTGTATATATAGTGTACACACACACACACATGCGCACGCGCGTGTGTGTGTGTCGGTCACCCAGACAATTTTGTGTTTTCCATGAAAAGTCACACTTTTATTTACCACCATGAGTTGTAAAATGAATAGAAAATATAGTCAAGACATTGACAAGGTTACAAATAATGATTTGTATTTGAAATAATAATGTTTTCCTTCAAACTTTGCTTTCGTCAAAGAATCCTCCATTTGCAGCAATTACAGCATTGCAGACCTTTGGCATTCTAGCTGTTAATTTGTTGAGGTAATCTGGAGAATTCTGACGCAATGAGCAAACACATTGTACCATTAGAACACTGGAGTGATAGTTGCTGGAAATGGGCCTCTATACACCTATGTAGATATTGCACCAAAAACCTTGCATTTGCAGCTAGAATAGTCATTTACCACATTAACAATGTATAGAGTGTATTTCTGATTAGTTTAAAGTTATCTTCATTGAAAAAAACAGTGCTGTTTCTTTCAAAAATAAGGAAATTTCTAAGTGACCCCAAACTTTTGAACGGTAATATATATATATATATATATATATATATATATATATATATATATATATATATATATATGAAACCTAGCCAGGAGCGGCACTGGGGTTAAGCTTCCAGTGCTCATAAAATGCTCCTTATGACGTGCGTCTCGAAAAGCTTCTGACAACTAAGTCCAACTCCTAGCCTGCCCGTGTGGTTTAGTCTCTAAGCCCGGCGGAACTGCTTTTACTAATAGGAGAAGGGGCGAGGGCGGATCTCTGGCGCCTTAAAACCAGATGCTTTGGGTAGATGGTGGCTCGTCAACCTGGGAAGGTAGCCCATCTAGGGAAGGTAAACCCTCATTTCAAACCTCCGCTGCCTTGCGGCACACCCGGTCACAGGAAAGGCTTCGGGAGTCAACCCTGAGGAAAAATCCGGAGTCGAGTCCCTAAGGCAGTTCTCTGTTGTGCTCAGCATCGTTCTGACAGCTCCTGCGACGGCGCTGGTGCCAAACTGAAGCAGCCCTGCTGTTCCTTTGGATTCATCAGTGACGTGGAGAGGGGGAACATGCTGCATGGGAAACATCTTGTCCTCCATATCTTCCTGCCCAGGCTTGATCCTACCAACGCCCAACGCTGGAAGGTAGAACACCGGATCACTGGAGAGGACACTTCAGCTTCGCCTTTGGCATAGACAAAACACAGGGAAAGACAGTTACCGGTTATAAGCCATCGCTCAATTGGCGCACAGCGCGGCGCCAGGGGTTGTTCCCGACGGTGGGAGGGATCATCGGATCTCACTGGACAGCTACCGCTCGCCTCACAGCTGGGCAGCCCCCAGCCAATAAGGTGTTGTCCCGCCACAGCTTGCTTTCCTCATTGGGTGCTGGGGATGAGGAGAAGTCCGAAAGGCAGGCTGAGAACCTTTGCACCAGGCAAGACAAAAAAAACAAAAGAGACCAACCCTAAACTGGGAACTTGGAATGTCCGCACTATGATGGCAGGACTCGCTGCTAACCTCAAGGACATCAACAACACCAGGAAGACTGCCATCATCAATAATGAGCTGAAGAGACTGGAAGTGAATATTGCCACTCTCCAGGAAACACGGTTGGCTGACGCAGGCACACTGAGAGAGAAGGACTATACGTTCTACTGGCAGGGAAAGGGCAGTGACGAACACAGGGAACACGGAGTGGGCTTCGCAGTGAAGAACACCTTGCTGAAGATGGTGGAACTGGGCAGCTATGGCTCTGCACGACTCCTCACTGTCCGCCCGAACACCACTCAAGGCCCAGTCACCCTCGTCAGTGTGTATGCCCCAACACTGACAGCCACACCAGAGGCAAAAGACGAGTTCTACGAGAATCTCGCAACAACTGTCAGGACCATCCCCAACTCTGAACAACTCATTCTCCTTGGAGACTTCAATGCCAGAGTGGGTGCTGACCACGACTCCGGCCCTCCTGTCTTGGACCATTTGGCGTGGGCAGAATGAACGACAACGGACAGCGGCTGCTCGAGTTCTGCACGTATCACGATCTGTGCATCACAAACTCTTTCTTCAAGACCAAGCCCCAACACAAGGTTTCCTGGCGACATCCACGCTCAAAGCACTGCACCAGCTGGACTTGATCCTGACCAGGCGCACCTCACTGAAGAACGTGCTAATCACCCGTTTGTTCCAGAGTGCAGATTGCGACACAGACCATTCATTGGTGTGTTGCAAGGTCAAGCTGCAGCTGAAGAAATTCCATCATGTTAGACAGCCTGGAAAGGCACGGATTGACACCAGCAAGATGGCCCAACCAGAACTTGTTGAGCAGTTTGCCTCACCCTTTGAGAAGGAACTTGGTGTACCACAAGAAGGAGAATCTGCAAAGCAGAAGTGGGAAGAGCTGCGGAACACCATCCACCGCACAGCCTTGGCTACCTTTGGGAGGAAGACCTCGAAGTCACAGGACTGGTTTGATGCCAAGTTGACCGAGATGACCCCTGTCATTGAAGCCAAGCGCTCAGCACTTGCTGAGTACAAGAAGAACCCAAACGAGAAGAATCTCCAGATTCTCAGGGCTGCGAGAAGCAAAGTTCAGCAGACTGCTTGGCGCTGTGCCAACGAGTACTGGACTCAGCTCAGCCAAGACATTCAAACCGCTGCCATAACAGGGGAACATCCGTGGTATGTAACGATGGCATCAAGAAAGCACTTGGTCCGGCTCAGAGCAAGACGGCCCCCCTCAAATCCTCCACTGGGGAGATGATCACAGAAAAGAACAAGCAGATGGAGAGATGGGTGGAACACTACTCCAACCTCTACTCCAGACAGAACACCGTGACACCGTCAGCCCTTGATGCCATCGACTGCCTGCCATCCATGGACGAACTTGACGCCGAGCCAACCATTGACGAACTCAGCAAGGCCATTGATAGCTTGGCCGCTGGCAAGGCACCCGGCAACGATGGCATACCCCCCGACTTGATCAAGCGCTGCAAGACCGCCCTACTGCTGCTATTGCATGACGTCCTCTGCCAGTGCTGGAAGGAAGGTGCCGTACCACAGGACATGAGGGATGCCAAGATCATCACCCTCTACAAAAACAAAGGGGAGAGAAGCCACTTCAACAACTACAGGGGCATCTCCCTCCTCAGCGTTGTTGGCAAAGTCTACGCACGAGTTGTTCTCGTTCGTCTACAGAAGCTTGCCGAAAGTGTCTACCCCGAGTCTCAGTGTGGCTTCCGCGCTGAGCGATCGACGGTAGACATGATATTCTCCATCCGCCAACTCCAGGAGAAATGCAGAGAACAGAACATGCCCCTGTACGTCGCCTTCATCGACCTCACCAAAGCATTCAATCTGGTCAGCAGAGAGGGCCTTTTCAAGATCCTGCCAAAGATAGGATGCCCACCAAGTTGCAAAGCCTCAGCGAATCGTTTCACACAAACATGCAGGGTATAGTGCAGCACGACGGCAACGTCTCAGAGCCATTCAACATACGCAGCGGAGTGAAACAGGGCTGTGTACTTGCGCCAACCCTCTTTGGGATTTTCTTTGCTATGCTCCTGAGGCATGCCTTCAGCACAGCAACAGAGGGAATCTACCTGCACACAAGATCTGACGGCAGGCTTTTCAACCTTGCCCGCCTGAAAGCCAGAACCAAAGTACGCGAGACTCTAATCAGAGACATGCTGTTCACAGACGACGCTGCAGTCACAACCCACACACAGCAGGAGCTTCAGACCCTGATGGACCGCTTCTCCCAGGCATGCAAGGATTTCGGGCTTACCATCAGCCTGAAGAAGACTAACGTCTTGGCGCAAGGCACGGAAGCACCACCAACCATCACCATCGACGACTATAAGCTGGAGGTCATGAATCAATTCACGTACCTGGGGTCCACGATCAGCAACAACCTCTCCCTTGATACAGAGATTGACAAGAGGATTGGAAAATCAGCCTTCACACTCGCTCGCCTCACCACACGAGTGTGGGAGAATCCCAAACTCTCTTTCAAGACAAAGATGGCAGTGTACAACGCCTGCATCATCAGCACACTGCTCTATGGGAGTGAGACGTGGACAACATACGCCCGGCAGGAAAAGAGACTGAACTCCTTCCACTTGCGCTGCATTCGCCACATCCTGGACATATCCTGGCAGGACAAAGTGCCCAACACAGAAGTTCTGTCCCGCGCCGGCCTTCCCTCCATGTTCACTCTACTCAAGCAGCGCAGGCTCCGCTGGCTAGGCCACATTCACCGTATGGAGGATGGCAGAATCCCCAAAGACGTCCTCTACGGAGAACTGGCGACTGGCAGGAGAGACCTTGGCCGCCCACAGCTGCGCTTTTAGAGATGTCTGCAAGAGAGACATGAAGGTTCTGGAGATCAACACAGAGCGCTGGGAGGACCTTGCAACGGACCACTCCAAATGGAGAGGCACCCTGACCAGACAGCTCAAGGCGGGTGAAAAGAGACTGACTGCTGCAGCAGATGAAAAAAGGACAAGCAGAAAGAACCGCCACAGACCCAGCAGCACGGAGACCACCCACAAGTGCGACCTGTGTGACAGGGACTGCCATTCGCGCATCGGCCTGTTCAGCCACAGGCGGTGCTGTTCCAGCAGAGTAGACGTTTAGGATTCTCTTCCATGGTCATCATAGACCGACGGAGGCCGACGACGATATATATATATATATATATATATGTATATACAGTGGGGCAAAAAGTATTTAGTCAGCCACCAATTGTGCAAGTTCTCCCACTTAAAGATGAGAGAGGTCTCCAATTTTCATCATAGGTATACCTCAATTATGAGACAAAATGAGAAAAAAAAAATCCAGAAAATCACGTTGTCTGATGTTTTAAAGAATTTATTTGCAAATTATGGTAGAAAATAAGTATTTGGTCACCTACAAACAAGCAAGATTTCTGGCTCTCACAGACCAGTAACTTCTTCAAGAGGCTCCTCTGTCCTCCACTCGTTACCTGTATTAATGGCACCTGTTTGAACTCGTTATCAGTATAAAAGACACCTGTCCACAACCTCAGACAGGTCAGACTCCAAACCCCACTACGGCCAAGACCAAAGAGCTGTCAAAGGACACCAGAAACAAAATTGTAGACCTGCACCAGGCTGGGAAGACTGAATCTGCAATAGGTAAGCAGCTTGGTGTGAAGAAATCAACTGTGGGAGCAATTATTAGAAAATGGAAGACATACAAGACCACTGATAATCTCCCTCCATCTGGGCTCCATGCAAGATCTCACCCCGTGGGGTCAAAATGATCACCAGAACGGTGAGCAAAAATCCCAGAACCACACGGGGGGACCTAGTGAATGACCTGCAGAGAGCTGGGACCAAAGTAACAAAGGCTACCATCAGTAACACACTACACTGCCAGGGACTCAAAATCCTGCAGTGCCAGACGTGTCCCCCTGCTTAAGCCAGTACATGTCCAGGCCCGTCTGAAGTTTGCTAGAGAGCACTTGGATGATCCAGAAGAGGATTGGGAGAATGTCGTATGGTCAGATGAAACCAAAATAGAACTTTTTGGTTAAAAACTCAACTTGTCGCGTTTGGAGGAGAAAGAATGCTGAGTTGCATTGAAAGAACACCATACCTACTGTGAAGCATGGGGGGTGGAAACATCATGCTTTGGGGCTGTTTATCTGCAAAGGGACCAGGACGACTGATCCGTGTAAAGGAAAGAATGAATGGGGCCAAGTATTGTGAGATTTTGAGTGAAAACCTCCTTCCATCAGCAAGGGCATTGAAGATGAAACGTGGCTGGGTCTTTCAGCATGACAATGATCCCAAACACACTGCCTAGGCAACGAAGGAGTGGCTTCGTAAGAAGCGTTTCAAGGTCCTGGAGTGGCCTAGCCAGTCTCCAGATCTCAACCCCATAGAAAATCTTTGGAGGGAGTTGAAAGTCCGTGTTGCCCAGCGACAGCCCCAAAATATCACTGCTCTAGAGGAGATCTGCATGGAGGAATGGGCCAAAATACCAGCAACAGTGTGTGAAAATCTTGTGAAAACTTATAGAAAACGTTTGACCTCTGTCATTGCCAACAAAGGGTATATAACAAAGTATTGAGATGAACTTTTGTTATTGACCAAATACTTGTTTTCCACCATAATTTGCAAATAAATTCTTTAAACATCAGACAATGTGATTTTCTGGATTTTTTTTTCTCATTTTGTCTCTCATAGTTGAGGTAAGTGTTAGAACTTGCAGAATTGGTGGCTGACTAAATACTTTTTTGCCCCACTGTGTGTATATATATATATATATATATATATATATTATATATATACAGTATATACTGTATATATCAGGTTTTGTTCACTAAAAGTTGTCCTTCAACAGAATTTTTCCAGCAATGACTAAAAATCTGAAAGCTGTCTATCATTTGACAGATTAGATGGAGGGTGATCTAATTAAAGTCAATAAAATGATATCAGATTGACAGAATTTTTACAAGTCAGTCTGAGAAAATGACAGATAATGTAAAGAACTGAGGTCCACAACGAATAGTGGTTTCAACAAAGTTCTCTTTTAAAAACTAGGAGCGGGAACATTAACAGGCGGCAACATCAACACATCGCTATTTTCATATCTATTCACTCGGAGAAGGTCAACTCTGACCTGTGACGTCACCACAGTCTTAAAGACACACCACATATAAATATCACATTATATGACATCTCCCCCCTTTTTTTAGCTTTTTTTTTTTTTCAGAACAAAACAATTTCAATTCAAACATTTTCCATTTCCATTTCACCCTTCCCCACAGCCCATGGCTTAATTATTGAACCACATATAACCACACTTATCACAGTGAACACGTGATAAGTGTGGCATTCAACACCATCCGCCCCGCTCTGCTCCGGGACAAGCTGTCCCTGCTCAACGTGCCTGACTCCCTCTGCAGGTGGATCATCGACTTCCTGACGGACCGGAGGCAGCATGTGCGGCTGGGAAAGACTGTCTCAGACTATACTAGCATCAGCACCGGATCACCCCAGGGCTGTGTACTTTCCCCCCTACTCTTCTCCCTTTACACCAACTCCTCCACCTCCAGCCACCAGTCTGTCAAGTTGATCAAGTTTGCGGACGACACCACCCTCATCGGGCTCATCTCCAACGGCGACGAGTCCGCCTACAGGAGAGAGGTGGCCCAGCTGGCGTCCTGGTGCAGCAATAACAACCTGCAGCTGAACGCTCTGAAGACAGTGGAGATGATTGTAGACTTCAGGAAAAGTCACTACTCCTCTGCCCCCCCTCACCCTCTCAGGCTCTCCCATCACCCACTGCTGATTCCTCCGCTTCCTAGGCACTACCATCACCAGGGACCTCAAATGGGAGCTGACCATCAGCTCACTCATCAAAAAAGCCCAGCGAGGATGTTCTTCCTGCGGCAGCTGAGGAAGCTCAAGCTACCCACCAAGATGTTAGTGCAGTTCTACACAGCCATCATCGAGTCCATCCTCACCACCTCCATAACCGTGTGGTACGCAGGAGCCACTGCCAGGGACAGACTAAGGCTCTGCAGCGCGTCGTGCGCACTGCTGAGAAGGTGATCGGCTGCAAGCTCCCATCTCTCCAGGATCTGTACATCTCCAGGACCCGGAGGCGTGCTGGCCGGATCATAGCCGATCCCTCACACCCTGGTCACGTACTGTTTGCCCCCCTCCCCTCTGGTAGAAGACTTCGGTCCATCAGACTAAAACCTCCCGTCACATGAACAGCTTCTTCCCCTCTGCCATTAGACTGCTGAACACTAAGTGACTCTCGTGCACCATGTACAGCAGCTCAACCAGACTCATGTCAATCATCACTGTTTTCTTCCTGCATTACCGACTGCACTATATAGTTCTCCACAGTATCTGCTGCTGGCTAATATATATTTTAACTGTTGACCAGTATCACTTAATCTTATCCTACACTTTATTACATGTATAGTTTATTTCTCTTATCTTATCATGTTTAATGTTGCAGCATTGTACCGAGACAAATTCCTAGTTTGTGTACTACATGAACAATGGCAATAAACCTGATTCTGATTCTGATTCTGAATTTCTCTCTTTTCATTTTTCATTTTTTTTTTTTCTCTACAAATCTAGTCTTTGCACAGGTTTAATCATTCTACCGGACCGGGTAAACAACAGTCCTTGCTTTGGGTCTGGCGGTTTGACACTGGATTCTGGTAAAATAGTGTCAGCAGCAGCTGCAGTTTCAGGCTGCTGATCGACAATCTCTGGCTGCAGGTCATTTGGAGCTGAAGAGGGTATCTCTCTGGCTGATTCAGGATCATGTTGCAAGTGACGGCGGTTGCGTCACAAAGTTGCTCCCTGGGGTGTTTCAATAAGAAAGGAGCGAGGTGTGCTGCTTTCTCCTGTGACAACAGCGGGTGTTTTCCAGGATTTCTGATGGTCCAGCTTTGTGAGGACTGAATCTCCTGGCTTCAACGAAGGTAGGGGTTTAGCTCCATGGCGCTGATTGAAGTAGAATGCTTGTTTCTGTTTCTCCATTGCATCCTTGTTCCTGACGACTTCCAGATCAGGCCATCGGGGCTGAAGATTCACTTCGAGTGTAGGAAGAGTTGTTTTGATCTTTCGACCCATAAGTAGCTCTGCAGGACTCACGCCTGTGGTGGTGCAGGGCGTTGATCGAAAGCACATGAGGGCGAGCAAAGGATCTTGCTGCTTTAAGATTCTTTTTGCTGTTTGAACTCCCCTCTCTGCATGTCCGTTTCCTTGGAGGTTATGTGGACTTGAGGTGATGTGCAAAAAGTCAAACTCCCTTGCAAAACTTTTTAAATTCTTGGCATGAGAATTGAGGCCCATTGTCAGATACAACCACATCTGGACAACCAAACCTCGCGAACACTGCCTTCAGCTTTAAGATCATCTGAGAAGCAGTGGTTACTGGCAGATGAAGTATCTCGAGGAACCGAGAGAAATAGTCTGACACAACAAGGTAAGTGTGCTTGTTATGCTCACACAGGTCAACAGCAAGTCTCTTCCAGGGTCGATCAGGTAGAGGGGTTGACAAGAGAGGCTCTTTTCGCTGAGCTGGTCTCATCTCATGACACACCTGACAGGACTGGACTTTGCGTTTGATTTCAGATGAGATGCCAGGCCACCACACAGATGTGCAGGCCCGCTCTCTGCATTTTGTCAGACCTTGATGTCCATCATGTATTCGATCCAAGATGGTCTGCTCTGAGCACATCCGGAATCAGCATGCGGCTTCCTCTGGTGATAATTCATCGCATTCAGACAGTTCATTTTTAATGGGAAAATAGTCTCTGATAGCTGCTGGGACATTGCCTATGTATTCTGGCCATCCTGACTTGATGTACCGCAACACCAACTGTAGGTTACAGTCAGCTGCTGTAGCAGTCTTTATGGTGTCTATTTTCCGTAGATAGTTAAAACATGCCCAGGACACGCTTGAGGTCATGCACGTTCTGTGGTGGAGGGAGCTCGCGGATTGCCTTGACTTTATCAGGGTCGAGTCTCACGCCTGATTTGTCGATTTCTTGGCCCAAGAAGTGAAGCTTGTTTTGTCTAAACTTACATTTTTCTCTGTTCAGTTTAAGTCCGGCTGACTCGATCCTTTCCAGTACCTTGCTGAGACGCTGGTCGTGCTGTTCAGGAGTGTCGCCGTACACCAGTATGTCATCCATGTAGATAGCCACGCCTTCCAGGCCGTTGAGGGTTTCTGTCATTTTGCGCTGAAAAATTTCAGGAGCGCTTGAGATCCCAAATGTAAGACGTCTGAATGCATATCTCCCAAAGGGTTGTGATAAAGGTTGTCAATTTACTGCTTTCTGGATGGAGAGGAATCTGCCAAAACCCGGAGGCAGCATCCAATGATGTGAATGTGGTTGCTCCACTAAGTTTTGCAGTGATTTCCTCTGCAGTAGGAAGAACATACCTCTCTCTTCGTACAGCTTCATTTAACCTCTTTAAATCGACACAGATCCGCACTTTTCCATTTTTCCTGGGACTGGCACCATTGGCGCGCACCAATCTGTAGGATCAATCACAGCTTCAATCACATTATTCTCCTCCATACGCTGCAATTCCTCTTTAACCTTCTGCAAAAGTGGCAAAGGGACACGACGGGCAGTGTGCACTGTGTATGGCTGAGCATTCTCTTTTAACAGGATTTTAACTGGTTCTGTTTTAAGTGTTCCATGCTCACCAAATGCTTTGTGTACTTCTTCAACACGCTTCACAAGCCCCATCGACATTGCTGTGTCTCTGCCCAGCAAATTGTTTGCATTATTGCCACTGATGACATACACAGGAAAAGTATATGGTTTTTCTTTGTATTCTGTGAAGGCTTGAAATTTCCCAATACAGTCCAACTGACCACCCGGGCTGCACAGTGTGACATTAGATGGCTCTAATTCCTTCTTAGGAACTAGTTCGTTAAATGTCTTTTGTCCCATAATGTTTGCATCTGCACCCGTATCAATTTTAAAATTGACTGGTGTTGTTCCAATTGTAAGCTGTATGGTCCATGGGTCATCATTTCTGTCTGTTTTTATGACTGCGCCCAAAAAAAATGGTGTCTGGGAAACTGTCTCTTCAGTGACTTCTCTGACTGATTTACTGTGACATTTCTTTTCCCAGTGACCCACCTTTTTACACTTGTTGCATGTTGACTTCATGGCTGGGCACTTTTCAGGATCTCTGTGTTTTAATTTTCCACATCTTCCACACCATGAGTCTTTTTGCTCTCCACTTTTTCCTTTCCTTGGTTTAAATGGAGATCTTCCTCTGCCTGCTGCTTTTCCCTGGATCTCCTGCACCGTGGCGTGTGCCTCCCCCTGCTGGTGAACCTGGAGGACAACCTCCTCGTACTGGCGAACTGTTTGAATGGTTTGGGCAAGCGTTAGATCAGCCATCATCTGCAGTTTTACGTGACTGCTCTTATCAAGGATGCCCACAACAATTCGGTCACGGATATGTTCATCTGTCTTTACACCAAAGTCACAGTGTTCTGACATCTCATGAAGGGCTCTGATAAACATTTCACTTTCTCACCAGGCCGCTGCAGCCTCTGGTGAAAACAAGCGCGCTCATGGATCACGTTCCGTTTAGGACAGAAGTACTCGTCGTATTTTCCTAACACAACGTCAAACTTCTTTTGATCCGTTTCCTCAGTAAAGGAGAATGATTTGAAGATGTTTTCTTGAACTGACCTGAACTTCGCCGTCCTCTTTATTCAGTTTTATAGCCGTCCGGAAACGCAGAAAGCGCTCTTCCAGCCCGCCCATTCATTTGGACGATGAAAAGGAAAACTTTCTGGGGGATTAAACAAGGCCATCTTACTGAAGCAGAGCGTCCGTCAAGCACTTCTGACACCATGTAAAGAACTGAGGTCCACACGAATAGTGGTTTCAACAAAGTTCTCTTTTAAAAACTAGGAGCGGGAACATTAACAGGCGGCAACATCAACACATCGCCATTTTTCATATCTATTCACTCGGTGAAGGTCAACTCTGACCTGTGACGTCACCACAGTCTTAAAGACACACCACATATAAATATCACATTATATGACAGATAACAAAAGTGTTTTGCAACCTCTGATATAGAGTATTGGGACTTTTTTCAGGTCTTCCACTCAGATGTAGTTCTGACACTCAGTCAGCAGATGGCACTCTTTATTAAATGTTTCATAACACTGTGCTGATCATGAAGCAATTGTCTCAAAGTTTCATTTTTTTAATAAGGCTTCAGTTTCACCATCACTACAGGTTGCTTGCAGAGCACTAGCTAACCAGGTGCTGGACCTCCTCCTTGTAGTGGGTCTCATTGGTGTCAGATATTAGATAGTGGTGTCTAGTGCTACATTAAACAGAATAAATCCTGTGATAAAAAGACTTACTGGTTGAAGGACATGCATAGTTGTAGGCACAGTGGCCCAGAATAATGACTGAAACTCAATCAGCCCTTAAAAGCCATTTAGTGGTTAAACCCTTCTTAATTTGAGTCATTTTCAAAGCAGCTGGTTAAAAAATGCTAGTGTAGAGCTTGGAAATATTTAATAGTTATGTAAAAGGTGCTAAAAAGACATCTGGATAAAAAATAAAAAATAAAAAAACAGGCACCCCTACAATTTTTATTTTATTCTTTAATTGTTTTATTTTTCTACAATGCATTTGTAATTCATCTGGTTCCATTATAACTCATGTGAGTTGAGTGCAGCTCCGTACGCCGACCAATAGATTGCGCATGTCGCACAATGATAGAGAGTAGACTCGCGCCACGGAGGACGAAGAATAAACTCCTCTGTGTGAAGTAACGGCACGAAACGTGTTCCCTGTCTATTCTTCTATCACAGGTGGTAAACACTTGTAGGAGCATGCTCAAATAACGAGGCTGAGTTTCAGTCATAAACCAGCTTTATTTGACAGAACACAAGCTCCTAGCATTCTCAAAGCAGGAAAGAGAAAGAATCATATCTCAACACCCCTTTTATACATTTCCAGCATCAGGATTCAAGTCACATGGTGTCTTCAGTAAACATACAGTTACAAAGCATCCCTTTGAAGCTTCACCCATCGTCTCTCATCTCCTGATGAACCGGAATCCCCTCCGGGGCATCTTCTGTGGGACAAAGAGACAAATCTCGCACTTCCTTGTCATCTACTGCAGATTCGAGTCCTCTTGTCCTTGCAGACGTGACACCCCCACAATACACATACAGTCCTGTCTCTGTGGCAACGTGAGCCCACAATGTGTGTCGGCCACACTACCCCCCCCAAACGTCTAGTAAGGCAGAACCTGCATGGCATAAAAAAAAGAAAAAGAAAAAAAGAAAGACACAAAGCACTCCATACATCGCTAATCAATCCACCAACTGCCTAGGTTTTAACCTTCTGCCGAATCTGCTGCAACTTGGCTTGGCTGCCTCTGCAACATCTCTCTGCACCTGTGGATTAAAGCTGTTAGCACCTTTCTGTGAAGACTTTGGAGACTGTCGTCTCGGCGGCCTGCCCCGGCGGGGGGGCCTCGCGAGCTGCACCCCCTCGTCAGCCAGAACAAAAGCGGGTTTGAGCCTGTTAATGCAAATCAGCTCCCATCTGCCCCCTAAATCTAGCAGAAAATGCTTCTGCCCTGTCTCCAGCACTCGAAACGGTCCATCGTAAAACGGCCGCAAACTTGGGGCGCTGGGCGTCATGTTTAACCAAAACAAACTCTGCATTTTTTTAGAGCCTTGGGCACAAAAACGTGTGGGGAAACTGTGATGGACTGGGCCAGGGAGCGTGTTTGCTCCTGAGCCGCTCTACCACAGCTGACGCGGGGAGGCCATTAGGTGCGGGATTATCGGGAAGAAATTCCCCGGGCAAACGGAGCGGTTTGAGCGAACACCAATTCAGCCGGGGAAGCGTGCAAATCTTCCTTAGGTGCAGAACGCAACCCTAATAAGACCCATGGAAGTTTGTCTACCCAATTTGTATCCGTCAGCGACGCTCTGAGGGCTGCTTTCAATGACCTGTGAAAGCGTTCGCATAAACCATTAGCCTGGGGGTTATACGCGGTGGTGCATGAATCTTCACCCCCAAGCTGCGGGCCATCGATGACCATAGCTCGGAAATAAATTGGGGACCCCTATCGGACGTTATATCTGACGGTACACCAAAACGCGCAACCCACGCTGCTAAAAATGCTTGCGCAACTTCTTCCGCTGTGGTTGATGTCAGAGGAATCGCCTCTGGCCAGCGCGTGGTGCGGTCTACCATCGTCAAAAGATGTGTGTGCCCGTGTGATAATGGAAGCGGCCCGACCAGGTCAATATGCACATGATCAAAACGCTTAGCGGGGATGTGGAAAGGTTCTAACGGGGCCTTAGTGTGTCTGTGTATTTTGGCTCGCTGACACGCTACGCAGGCTGCTGCCCATTCCTTAACCTGTTTGCGCAAACCCGGGCCAAACAAATTTCTCCCCCACCAATTTGATCGATGCGCGCACCCCTGGGTGCGCGAGAGAAGGACCAAGTCAAAAACACGGCGATGCCACACGGTTGGCACCACAGGGCGGGGCCGTCCCGTGGAGACATCGCAGATTAGCGGGGGCATACCGTTTGTTGCACCCTGTGCTCTAGCCTTAACCCTGTTGGTCCAGACTGGAGCGCGCGCACGTCCGCGTCGTTAACCTGCTCCGCAGCCATGGCAGCATAATCTAACCCAACCCAGACCGGGGCTGCGAGCGCCTCCCGCGTCGCTGCCCGGGCCCGCGGCCATGGCTACAGAGTCTGCCCCTATGGGGCTTGGCGGTGCTACTGCACGCGAGAGGCAGTCTGCCACCACATTGTGCTTACCTGCGACATGCTGAATATCAGTAGTGAACTCGATATTGCGGCTAGTTGCCTTTGTTGCCGGGCCCTGACCAGGGTTCCGAAATTTTGGCCATCGCAAACGTTAGCGGTTTATGATCCACAAAAGCTGTAAAACGTCGCCCCTCTAACCAGAACTGAAAATGACGAATGCTCAAGTGTAGGGCCAAAAGCTCCCTGTCAAACGCTTTGTATTTCCGTTCACTATCGCGCAAAGTCCTGTGAAAAACGCGAGGGGTTGCCAGGTACCTGCCACAAACTGTTCAACTACCGCCCCCACCGCTACATCGGAAGCATCAGTGGTGAGCGCCCATGCGGGCCGTTGGAACTGGGTGCGCTAACAAAACTGCGTTTGCCAGGGCCTGATTTGACCTGGGGCAAAAGCGCGCTCCGCTCTGGAGACCATTCGACTTTATTTGCGGGCTTTTGTTTTTTTAACGCGGTTGTACAATGGCTGCATGAGTCGTGCTGCGCTTGGAAGGAAACGGTTTGTAAAATTAACCATCCCTAGAAACTCCTGAAGCGCCTTAAACCGTTTGAGGTTGGTGGGAAAATCTGTTATGGCACGCCTTTTATTTGGAAGGGGAACTGCTCCCTCTGCCGAAACGCGATGTCCCAAAAAAGCAATCTGCGCCCACCCCAAACTGGCATTTCGCTGGGTTCACTATTAACCCGTGCTCTGCCAACCTCTGGAAAACTGCTGTGAGGTGTTTTTCATGTTCGCCTTCAGGACGTGCTGGCTACCAAAATATCGTCCAAATAAACGAACACGAAAGGCAGGTCGCGTAAAACTGCATCCATCATGCGTTGGAAAGTCTGCGCGGCCCCCTTGAGGCCAAAAGGCATGCGCAAGAACTCAAAAAGGCCGAAAGGAGTTATGACCGCTGTTTTGGGTACATCCTGCGCGCGCACTGGAACCTGGTGATAGCCGCGCACCAAGTCTATTTTAGAAAAAATGCGCGCCCCCGCCAAATGAACAGAAAAATCCTGAATGTGCGGAATCGGGTAGCGGTCATGAGCTGAAACGTTGTTCAACCTGCGGAAATCGCCGCAAGGCCGCCACGAGCCGTCAGTCTTTGGGACCATGTGTAACGGCGAAGCCCAAGCGCTCTTGGAGCGTCTAACAATGCCCAGTTTTTCCAGATTAGTGAACTCCTCGCGCACGATGGCCAGTTTAGCTGGGTCCAAGCGCCGAGCCTTTGCAAAAACGGGAGGGCCTGAGGTTGTTATGAAATGTTCTACCCCATGTTTGGCCACCGTTGCTGAAAAAGTGGGGACTGTGAGTGCTGGAAACTGAGCAAGCAGAGTGTGAAACTTACCACCCACGGCTGAGACGCTGGCATGTGCAGTTGGCGGGGCCACCCGAGCTGTGCAGGGAATAAAATGAAAGGACAGTGCATTAATCAGACGTCTATTAGCAAGGTCAACCAATAAACCATGTGAGCACAAAAAATCAGCCCCTAACATGTTGAAAACTGACTGCTGCTACAATAAATGTCCACTCAAATGAACGGCCCTGTAAGGGACAGAAGCATGGTCCTCTCACCAAACGTTTTAATCGTGGAGCCGTTCGCTGCTGACACTGAAACCCAGGGGACTTAGAAGGCGAGAGCCGTTCCGCGTAGGTGGGGTGTGACGAAGCTCAGCTGAGAGCCCGTGTCCACGAGGAACTGTTTCCCCGAGCGTGCATCCGTCAGGTAAAGCAGCCTGTTCTCATTGCCGAGAGTCGCGGCTGCTACCGGCCCTTGGTCCTGGCGTTTCCCTGGTGCTTAAAATTGCACGGTGGACGCACCTGTGCGCTCTCTCTGCAAAACGGCGGTGGTAGAAGCACGAGCCGTTCCTCCGCTCTGCGTCGTCTGGCTCCGGTCGCCGCTGGTTGTTGGTGCGTGCTGGTGCCGCGGCTGCTGGACCCAAGCAGTCTCCGGACGCCGTTCCCGAACTAGCCGCCGCGGCCGAAACCGCGTTCCGCTTGTGGGCGTCGACCAACTTCTGCGCCCTCCATGCTCAACCCTGGTAAGTCTCGCTTGGCCCAATTCGGGGTGACTCTGCAGGGCCACTCTCACCGCTGGTGGTAGGGTTCGAAGGAATAGGTGGGCGAAAATGAATTCGCCATCCTCGGAGGCTTTGAGCTGCAGCATCTTCACCATAGGTCTGCAGGTCTATCGTTTTCTGCCTCCGTCAGCGCCAGGAGCCCCTCTGCTCTTTGTTGGACTGAGGGGTGAAATGGCTGATCAGCGCGTCTTTCAATGCGCTGTACTTGTCGCTGTCTGGTGGATGATTAACCAATCCTCCACTCTCTGGACCGTGTCGCTGTCCAGTTTCGCTACCACGTGTAGAATCCTTGTGTCGTCGTTGAGATTCTCCGGAGGTTGAAACTGCGCCTCGATGGCGCTAAACCATGAGCGCGGGCTGTGCTGCCAGAAATCGGGCAGCCGGAGCGTGGAGGCGGCCATCGGCTGGCTTCCACCGAGCCCGGTTCGGAAGAATTCTCATTGCTCATTCTCCGTCGTAGGTCACCATGTAGGAGCATGCTCAAATAACGAGGCTGAGTTTCAGTCATAAACCAGCTTTATTTGACAGAAACACAAGCTCCTAGCATTCTCAAAGCAGGAAAGAGGAAAGAATCTATCTCAACACCCCGTTATATAACATTTCAGCATCAGGATTCAAGTCACATGGTGTCTTCAGTAAACATACAGTTACAAAGCATCCCTTTGAAGCTTCACCCATTGTCTCTCATCTCCTGATGAACCGGAATCCCCTCCGGGGCATCTTCTGTGGGACAAAGAGACAAATCTCGCACTTCCTTGTCATCTACTGCAGATTCGAGTCCTCTTTGTCCCTTGCAGACGTGACACCCCCACCAATACACATACAGTCCTGTCTCTGTGGCAACGTGAAGCCCACAATGTGTGTCGGCCACACACTAATAATTCAAGAGTGCAATATAAACTGTAAGAGTCCTAAGATGTCCGAGATTATATTGTGATAAGTGTGAAACCGAAAAGCGGGTTTGTAAGGGTATTTCTGTTAAAGTTGATGTTGTAGGAACCATGAAATGAAGAGACTGAATGACTTCTCAGTATTGGTTTATTTCATCTCACGTCCCTACAGCTCCTCTCTCAGTCAGGGAATGAAGAGGGCGAGCTGCGGCAAACCACATACCTTTATACTCTCACATCAAACACAAATCACATTCACATCAAACACAGAATTACATTCACATTTAATCTTCCCATTGTCCTCTCGGCCCTCTCTGTCTGACCCCAGGAGTCAGACAGTCCCTTTAGGTCCACTCCAGATCTTCCTCACTTCTTCTCCAGTCCGCAGGGGGTCCAGACTCAATGTCCGTTTGAGGCGTGATGTCAATACACACTGCGAGCTCAAGGTTCCCTCATGTCTGGGTCTCTGCCAAGGAATATGTGAGCTACATAATGTTACGCCACATCGTGTTGTTGTATAAGCTAACCTGCTAATGATATGATTGAGTGTATGGGGCATGCAGCAAGGGGTGAAGTCCGCCCACATGTTAGGAACCATTTGATTACTTTATTAAAGACATTTATGAAACGGTTTTCACACAGTATGACATTTACTGGTTTTATTTGTCACCAAGTGTGCATATTTCAGGTGTATTACTGAATACCAGGAATACTATTGTAAAAGTGTATTAGATACACAGTGGCCAGGTTAGTGCATTGTTAAGAATAACGCCACATACTGTACATTTATGACTGTGCTTAAAATGATTAATTTAAATGTTATTGTTTAAAATATAAATATTTGAACACGTTAAAAGCTATATACATGGGAAGGAGATAAAAACAATAATTTATTTCATGTTAAGATAATTTGTTAAAAATGCTAAGTATACAGTTAATGTCACATTGAAAATTGTGATAAATGGACATGATTGTGTTTTGTTTAATGGTGATGTGATCAGATAATAAGAGAGAAACTATGGACTTTGATAGTAAATACTAGTCAGTTGATGTTGGTCATGTGAATGATTTGGACGAAGAATAAACTCCTCTGTGTGAAGTAATGGCACGAAACGTGTTCCCTGTCTATTCTTCTATCACAGGAGAGTAGACTTCTACATACACGTTGCCTCCTCCTGGGCCGCTACCCAGGGGAGCAACACTAACTAGCCTGTTACGCCAGAGAGTCCTAAATGGCTCAACACTATGAACTTGCTATAGTTATGTCACCAAAAACACTCAGCCTAAATTAAGCCACTTAAGCCCTGCCCCCTGAAAAAAGGGGGCAGGGCTTACAAGACAAATCATAAAAAAATGTTAGACATGCCAACAGAAAAAAAAACTTAGATTTTTTGGCAGAGTTATGCTTGCTGTTTTTTCCTACATACATACAAACACAGCTCCCAGGGGCGTTAATGAAATGCCTGTGACACGATTTGGTCAAGATACTTCAGGGTTTAATTGTTGCAGTGTGGAGAATGTGCACAAGGATGAGACTGAGTTATTCCTCAGGTTCAGCTTTATTCACAGATCACATACTCCAACAATCTCAAAGCAGGAAAGGAGGATGAATTTTCTCACATCTGTCCCTTTTATACCCGGGACATCAAACCTACAGTCACATGGTGTTTAATCAAACATACAGTCACATGGTACTTAATCCCAGTCACAATGTGACTTCCTCCGATCTTCACACCATCCACCTCCTACTCTCCTGTGGTCAGGAAATCTCTCAAGGTCATCTCCTTGGAACAAAAGGCCCAATCTCACACTCTGCTGTTACCTCTCGGAGGCTCAGTCCCTTTGTTCCATGAGAGGTGAAGCACACGATAAACATACAGTTGCGGCGGATGAAATAATAAGCAGCGATGCTGTGGTTTTAAGCAGGTTTTATATATCATACCACCGTCACGAGCTCCGCTCCCAGCGCCGTGCATGCGCGCCGGGAGCGAGCTCAGCAGCTCTCAGAGAAGGAGGACACAAAGTCTGTGTCCAGCAGCAGCAGTTGAGGAAGCGGAATTGAGAGGGCGAGTTACAGAACCTGTGCAGTATTTATACCCAACTCAGACAATACATCAAAGCAGATCACAGCAGTTGGTACGATCAAAGGGACTGCAGAACAGGCATGAGACATTTGCATTTAAGAGACCTACATAACAATAGGCAGATTTGCTAGCCTTTGCTCCAGGTGCAAGGCACATCTACATATTGATCTCAGCCTCTAGGTCACAGTAAGGACAGGACGCATGAACACTATACATGAATGGCACATTACATCACAATACATGCATGGCACATTGCATCACAATACATGCATGGCACATTGCATCACAATACATGAATGGCACATTACATCTCAGTAGTGCAGCGGGAAAAACCGAGAGAAGAGAGCTGACTGTCCTTAATCTGTTGTGGGGTTAACCGAACCGCCCACACAGTGAAATATCTGTGGAGCGTATGAAACCAACATAAGTGCCCCACATGACCCCCCAAACGTCTAAAATGGAACAATCATAACTAAAGATGCATGTCATAATAAAATCACTACATATCAGTCCACCTGCCGCTTAGGCCGTAGTCTTCTGCCGTATTTGCTGTAAGCCGGCTTTACTGCCTGTGGATTAGAACTGTTAGTCAATCTCTGTGGGTGTTCTGGGGCATGCTCCATAGGGGTCTGCCGCGACGGGGGGCCGTCGCCAACTGCACAGGTTCATCAGCCATCACAAAAGCAGGTTTGAGTCTGTTAATGCCAATTGTCTCCTTTCTGCCTCCCAAATCTAGCAAAAAATGCTTATCTCCTGTTTCCAGCACTCTGAACGGTCCATCATAAGGCGGCCACAAGTTGGGCGATTGGCATCATGTCTGACAAAAACAAAGTCCGCATTTTTTAAAGCTTTAGGCACAAAAACGCGTGGGAAACTGTGATGAACTGGGCCAGGAAGTGTGCTCGCTCCCGTGTCGCTCTGCGACCGCTGAGCGGGGGGGCACTCTGGCGCAGGATTATCCGGGAGAAACTCCCCGGGCAGCCGGAGTGGCTGCGCAAAGACTAACTCAGCTGGGGAGGCTTTTAAATCCTCTTTAGGTGCAGAACGCAACCCCAATAAAACCCATGGTAGCTTGTCCACCCAATTTGTATCTGTGAGCGACGCTCTGAGGGCCGCTTTCAATGACCTGTGGAAACGTTCGCATAAACCATTAGCCTGTGGGTTGTACGTGGTAGTGCGGTGGATCGTTACCCCTAGGCTGCGGGCCATCGCTGACCAGAGCTCGGAAACAAATTGAGGGCCTCTATCGGACGTTATGTCCAACGGAACTCCAAAGCGCGCTACCCAAGCTGTTAAAAACGCGCGCGCCACCTCCTCGGCTGTGGTTGATGCCAGAGGGACCGCTTCCGGCCAACGCGTGGTGCGGTCCACCATAGTCAAAAGATGTGTGTACCCCTGTGACGACGGAAGGGGGCCTACCAAGTCGACATGCACATGATCAAAGCGGCTTAGCCGGGATGTGAAAAGGCTCCAAAGGAGCTCTAGTGTGTCTGTGTATTTTGGCTCGCTGACACGCTACGCAGGCTGTCGCCCATTCCTTGACCTGTTTGCGCAACCCCAGCCATACAAATTTCTCTCCTACCATTTTGACCGATGCACGCACCCCCGGGTGCGCTAGAGAATGGATCGAGTCAAAAACACGGCGGCGCCGCGCAGCTGGTACCACCGGACGCGGCCGCCCAGTGGAGATATCGCAGATTAGCGGGGGCATACCATCCTGCAGCACCCTGTCCTCCAGCCTTAACCCTGTTGGTCCAGACTGGAGCGCGTGCACGTCCGCGTCACTAACCTGCTCTGCGGCCATGGCTGCATAATCTAACCCTACGCGGACCGGGGCTGTGCGCGCTTCCGCGTCGCTACCCTGGCCCGTGGCCATGGCTGCCGAGTCTGCCCCCACGGGGCCTGGAGCTGTCACAGCACGTGAGAGGCAGTCTGCCACCACATTATGTTTACCTGCGACATGCTGGATATTGGTGGTAAACTCCGATATCGCGGCCAGCTGTCTCTGCTGCCGGCCCGACCAAGGTTCCGAAATCTTGGCCATCGCAAAAGTCAGCGGCTTGTGGTCCACGAACGTGGTGAAACTACATCCTGGAAATGGAACTGGAAATGGCGGATGGCCAAGTGTAGTACCAACAACTCCCTGTCGAACGCGCTGTACTTTCGCTCGCTATCGCGCAAGGTTTTGCTGAAAAACGCGAGCGGTTGCCAGGTCCCAGCTACATACTGTTCAATGACCGCCCCCACTGCTAAATCGGACGCGTCAATGGTGAGTGTCATGCGTGCCGTTGGAACTGGATGTGCCAACAAGGTAGCGTTTGCCAAAGCTGATTTGACTTGAGAGAATGTGCGCTCCCGCTCAGGAGACCATTCGATTTTATTCGTGGGTTTTTGTTTTTTTAGTGCAGCGTACAATGGTTGCATGAGCCGCGCTGCGCTGGGGAGGAAACGGTTATAAAAATTAACCATTCCCAAAAACTCCTGTAACGCTTTAACTGTTTGAGGGTGGGGAAAATTTGTTATTGCATGCCCTTTATCGGGCAGAGGGACCGCTCCTTCTGGTGAAACGTGATGCCCCAAAAAATCAATCTGCGCCACCCCAAACTGACACTTCGCTGGGTTAATTATTAACCCGTGCTCTGCCAGCCTCCAGAATACTGCTGTGAGGTGGCTTTCGTGTTCGTCTTCGGACATGCTGGCTACCAAAATGTCGTCCAAATAGACGAACACGAAAGGGAGATCGCGTAGGACCGCATCCATCATGCGCTGGAACGTCTGCGCCGCACCCTTGAGTCCAAAAGGCATGCGCAAAAACTCAAAAAGCCCGAAAGGAGTTATTACCGCTGTTTTGGGTATGTCCTGAGCGTGCACTGGAACCTGATGGTAACCGCGCACCAAATCTATTTTAAAAAAAATGCGCGCCCCCGCCAAATGAACCGAAAAATCTTGGATGTGCGGGATCGGGTAGCGGTCATGTGCAGTGGCGTTATTCAACCTGCGGAAATCACCGCAAGGTTGCCACGAGCCATCAGCCTTTGGGACCATGTGCAATGGTGAAGCCCAGGGGCTTTTCGAACGCCTGATGATGCCCAGTTTTTCCAGGTTGGCAAACTCCTCGCGCGCTATGGTTAGTTTAGCTGAGTCCAGGCGCCGAGCTTTTGCAAAAACGGGTGGGCTGGTGGTAGTGATATAGTGTTCCACCCCATGTTTAGCCACTATTGCCGAAAACGTTGGGACTGTGAGTGCTGGGAACTGAGTGAGGAGTGCGTGGAACTTACCACCCGCAGCTGTGACGTTGGCTTGTGCAGTTGGCGGTGCCACTCAAGCTGTGCAGGGAATAGAGTGAAAAGATTAGCATTAACCAGACGTCTATTAGCAAGATCAACCAATAAACCATGTGCGCACAAAAAATCAGCCCCTAACATGTTGAAATTAACTGCAGCTACAACAAAAGTCCACTCAAATGCACGGCCCTGCAAAGACAGAAGCAGAGTCCTCTCACCGAAGGTCTTAATCGCTGAGCCGTTCGCTGCTGACACCAGGGGGCCCTTCGACGGTGTCAGCCGGTCCACGTAGGAAGGCGTGATGAAGCTCAGCTGGGAGCCTGTGTCCATGAGGAAATGCCTCCTCGAGCGTGCATCCGTCAGGTAGAGCAGCTTGTTCTCTTCCCCGAGGGCCGCAGCCGCTACTGACCCCCAGTCTTGGCGTTTCCCGAACGCTTGAAGTGGCACGGTGGGAGGGCACTTGTGTGCCTTCTCTGCAAAGCGGCGATGATAGAAGCAAAGGACATCGTCCGCTCCGTGTCGCTTGGTGCTGACTGCTGCCGTCGCCGGTGAGTCTGGTGCTACAACCACTGGCCCCACGCCGTCTCTGGACGTTGCTCCTAGCTCTGCTGCTGCGGCCGAAACCGCGCTCTGTTTGTGGGCGTCGACGAGTCGCTGCGCCTCCTTGCTCAGCCCATGGTAGTCTCGCCGGGCCAACCGAGGTGAGTCTGCCAGGGTAACTCTCTCCGCTGGTGGCAGGGTCCGGAGGAAAAGGTGGGCGAAGATAAATTCGCAATCCTCGGAGTCTTTCAGCCTCAGCATTTTCACCATCAGGTCTACGGGTCTGTCGTTCTCCGACTCCGTCAACGTTAAGAGCCCTTCTGCTCGCTGTTGCACTGAGGGGGTGAAGTGGCTTATAAGCGCAGCCTTCAATGCACTGTATTTGTCGCTGTCCGGTGGGTGATTGACCAGATCTTCCACCCTCTGGACTGTGTGGCTGTCCAGCTTCGCCACCACATGGTAGAATTTCGTGTCGTCCTTCGAGATTCTCCGGAGGTTGAACTGCGCCTCGACCGCGCTAAACCAGGAGCGCGGACTATGCTGCCAGAAGTCGGGCAGCTGGAGTGTGGTGGCAGCCATCAGGCTGGCTTCTGCCGAGCCCCGCTCGGGAGAATTATTTCTGCTCATTCTTCGTCGTAAGGTCACCAGTGTGGAGAATGTGCACAAGGATGAGACTGAGTTATTCCTCAGGTTCAGCTTTATTCACAGATCACATACTCCAACAATCTCAAAGCAGGAAAAGAGGATGAATTTTCTCACATCTGTCCCTTTTATACCTGGGACATCAAACCTACAGTCACATGGTGTTTAATCAAACATACAGTCACATGGTACTTAATCCCAGTCACAATGTGACTTCCTCCGATCTTCACACCATCCACCTCCTACTCTCCTGTGGTCAGGAAATCTCTCAAGGTCATCTCCTTATTGGGAGATGACCTGAGATTGTGAGATTGTGAGATTGTGAGATTGGGCCTACAAAAGGCCCAATCTCACACTCTGCTGTTACCTCTCGGAGGCCCAGTCCCTTTGTTCCATGAGACGTGACGCACACAATAAACATACAGTGAAATATCTGTGGAGCGTATGAAACCAACATATGTGCCCACAGCAGCACCATTTTATGGTGCTTACTAAAACACGGAATGGCCGGTATGATATGGAACGTTCTGCACGTCCTGCTACCGGTTCTGCCTGCTGTTAGTTCTATGTCAATGTGCCTTTGTCATTAGCCGCAGTCCGTACTTAGCATGTCCCAAACATGAGGGCTGTAAATAAACACAACTGCAATTATTAATAAATGCAAGAAGAAATTAAGGAACATACCATTACATGATGGGTGAATGGGACTGAGGCTTCAGAGCTTGTATCACAACACTATATGTCATGTGACCGATGATTTCTGAAGCTTCAAACATCATTGCTGCTTCACATAGATACGAAACATGTAGGTAAGGTACTTGTGAATATCTGCAAAAAACAACTGCACAGTGTGATCAAGAGTTGGATTATTATCCATCCTGAAAAATTTTGTGCAAATTGGAAATTGCGTGTCCACGTTCTGGCTTCTTCTTTTGGCTGCTCCCTTTAGGGGTCGCCACAGCAGATCATCTTCCGCCATCTCACCCTATCCCTTGCATCTTCCTCTGTAACATAATGGGATAAAGTGATCAATATAATCATATAACAGTTATTTGTGTGACTCAAAATATTTGTATTCTGCTTATAAGATAAGATAAGATAAGATAAGCCTTTATTAGTCCCACAACGGGGAAATTCCAGGATTGCAACAGCACAGGGATAGCAACACTCAGAGCAACAATCAGAAGGCAAGAAAAAAAAACAAGCAAGCAAGAGCAGCTAATATACATATGTACATATTACTATAAAATATATATATACACACACACACACAGACACACAGTGCAGAGCATTGTAGCTGGATGGAATAAATATATGAATATATGAACACACAGTGCAGAGCATTGTAGCTAGATGGAATAAATATGTAAATATATAAACACCCACAGTACGGAGCATTGCAGCTAGGTGGAATAAATATGCAAGTATATAAACACACACAGTGCGGAGCAATGTAGCTAGATGGAATAATATGTAGATATATAAAAACACAGTGCGGAGCATTGTAGCTAGATGGAATAAATATATAGATATATAAATATAAACACACCCAGTGCTGAGCATTGTAGCTAGATGGAATAAATATGTAAATATATAAACACACACAGTGCAGAGCATTGTTGCTAGGTGGGATGAAACAGCATAACCGTCTATTTAGTTATCCTACATGGTATGATTATGTGCCCATACATATTCTCACCCTCCATAGCGACCGGTATGTTCCTAGTTGTATGCCGGAGGGGACCATTGTGTAAGTCTATTGCATCTTTTGCATTCAAAAAAACTATTAGTTTGTTACGTCTTTTTGCTATCTCTGCGAGCAGCCTTGCTTAGGTTGTACAGTCTGACAGCCGTTGGTAGGAAGGACCTACGAAACCTCTCGGTTGTGCACCTGGGATGCTGTAGTCTGCTGCTAAATGAGCTCCTCAGTGCATCCAGTATGTCCTGCATAGGGTGGAACTCGGACTCCAGCAGAGATGACAGTTTAGCCACCGTCCTTCTCTCTCCTATCTCCTCCATCGGATCAAGGCGCTGCCCCAGGACAGAGCTAGCTTTCTTAATCAGTTTGTTCAGTCTCTTCCTATCGGCTGCAGTAATGCCACTGCCCCAGCAGACCACTCCAAAAGTGATGGCTGATGCCACCACCGTGTCATAGAATGACTTCAGCAGCGCCCCTTGTACACCAAAAGACCTGAGTCTCCTCAGCAGGAACAGCCTGCGCTGTCCCTTCTTGTAGAGTGCGTCAGTATTGTGTGACCAGTCTAGTTTATTGTTCAGATGAATACCCAGGTACTTATAGGATGTCACCATCTCGATGTCTGTTCCCTGTATATTTACTGGTGCTGTGAGGGGCTGCCCATGCCTGCGGCAGTCCACCACCAGCTCCTTAGTTTTCCTCGCGTTGATCTGGAGGCAGTTCCGATGGCACCAGTCCACAAAGTCCTGGATAAGCCCTCTGTACTCAGCTTCATCTCCGTTGGAGATGAGACCAACGATCGCAGAGTCATCAGAGAACTTCTGTAGATGGCAATGTGTTGTGTTGTGTGAGAAGTCCGCAGTATAAAGAGTGAACAGGAAGGGAGCCAGCACCGTTCCCTGGGGGGCCCCCGTGCTACTGATGATCGTGTCGGAAACACAGTCCCGGGTTCTCACAAACTGAGGCCGGTTCGTGAGGTAGTCCAGGATCCATGATGACAGGTGCTGGTCTACTAGTGCTGGTATACTTAGGTACTATAACCAATATACCATAATGGAATATATATATTGGCAGATGTGTGGCTCATTACCTGCAAATGGAGTGGACCTCTGTCTCAGCACAGGGGGTAATAAACGCCTGGTATTTATGAGGAGGAAACACACTTGTGATAAGGGATGGCTGAGCTTAGCCTACGCTGACCTCGGAGGGGAAATGGCCTTCATGTGGATACACTTGGCACCAGGAACAGACCCTCCAGATCAGGGGTCACCAACCTTTTTGAAACCAAGAGCTACTTCATGGGTATCGAGTCATGTGAAGGGCACCAGCTTGACACACTCCTCTAAAATAACAAATTGTGTATATATATATATATATATATATATATATATATATATATATATATATATGTATGTATATATATACAGTATATATATATATATATATATATGTATGTATAAATAAATAAATAATTATCAATAACTTAGAGTGGGTAACAGACAAGATCAATATTCAACACTATTTTTATTAATCTCAGCAATTGTTCAGATGATCACTTCTACATTTCATTAAAAAAATGTCGAGTTTTCACCAGTCCCTTTTAACCATAAAAAACTAACCCCTTTTAATTCATGAACTATGTTGAACCATGTTTGAAAAAGTTATGCAACATTTAAGAAAAATCAACTTTCATATTAAATAAATCTTATCACATTTTTAACTGAACAAATCTGCTGCAATTCGGCTCAAAATCTGTTACATTTAATAAACACACTTTTGTGTGTTGCCAAGAATCATGCTGGAGTAATAACTAGCACTGTCCTTTCATGAGAAAAATCTAAACAAGCACTGGGAGTGCTTATATGCACGGTGGTGCAGTGGTTAGCACCGCGGCAGCAGATTACCTTCGGCCGGGGGGTTGTGGGTTCGATCCCGGCCAACAGTGATCTGTGTGGAGTTTGCATGTTCTGGTTTTCATGCAAAAACATGCAGGTTAGGGAGTTAAGGGGCGCTTGCGACCGGCAGCTGGTGGCTTGTCACCGGACTGCAGAACAAATCCACCTACGGGTACAAGATAAGTCCCAAAAAAAAAAAAAAAAAAAGAGTGGGTAATGAAGTGTCGCTTCGCCGTCGCCCCGCAAATGAAACACATGCAGCTTCCTTTCACGGTAGTAGAAAAGAACTCTTCCTCCCGCTCACTTTGAAAATGATAAATTTTCTGTCTTTTTTTTGCCATGTTTTTGGCGTAGGAAACTGCACTCCGCCCACTATCTTCACTGTCCGCTAACTTACGCTCCACAAGCGCGAAGGTTTTGTCATGCGCACGATACTGACCTTTGAACTAGGTCAGAGTTCACCTTAACTTTACGTAAAATAAACATATTTTCATTTTTTTTATTTTTAAGACATTGTCATTTTAAAATCTATATAAATGCGGACTTCCGGGAAGATGGCGGAGAGACATAACGCTTAAACAGAGAGCTCTCCCTAGCCGGATTAAAAATCATCGGTAAATGGCCAACTCGACATAAGCGGATCAATAAACTAAGGGATGAAAACACGAAGGAGCCGGGCACAAGGACAAAAGCAGAGTAAAATTAAAGAATTCCTCTTCAACAACGCAGGAGAAACCGCTGAACACGGGGCCCAAAAAAACGAGGTGACCGCAGCAGAGAAAATGGAGGACACACTCGATACCATGAACACTGGCATCGCCAGTTTGGGTAAAGAGTTGAGAGACTTCAAACGGCAGCGACAGCAGGATTTAGCGACTCTTAAGGAGGAGCTGAAAAAAGAGATTAAGGAAGAAATTATGGGCCTCCGAAGAGAAATGGAGCGCAAGCTAGCAGAAAACATGGAGGAGCTGCGCTCCCAGCGGGCGTGTATGACAGAAGCGCAGGCCCGAATATCAGAGTTGGAAGATTGGAATAGCGAGGCAAGCGAACAGCTGCAGACCCTGACGGCACAAATGCAGAGGATGCAGGAGAAAGTAACCGACTTGGAGAGCAGGTCCAGACGGGGCAATATACGCATCTTCGGGATCCCGGAGGGCATTGAAGGCAACTCGATGATGAAATTCATGGATCAGTTCTTAAAAAAAGAGCTGGAACTGCCCAGCGAAGCGGATCTGCAGATTCAACGAGCGCACAGAGCCTCGGCACAGAACCCGAACCCACGCTCTACACCCAGGTCAGTTGTGGTAAACTTTCTGAAATATGATGTAAAGGAAAGAACCCTGACACGAGCGTGGAAAAAAAAGATACGAATCGGCGACAAGCAGATATTCTTTGATCATGACTACCCGGCGGAAATTGTGCAGCAGCGGAAGAAATATGCCAACATTAAAAAAACGCTGAAAGAAAAAAAAATTAGATTCCAAACGCCGCTAACGAAGATGAGGATTCATTGGGAGAACGGCGTAAGAACCTACAACACAGCCAGAGAGGCAGCGCAGGACATGATGGAGCGGGGCCTTGAGGTGTACGTGCCGGAGGAAACGGTAGGAGCAGCGGAGGCCCTGAACGCATCACGACAGACGGAGTGGAGGCGAGTGAATGGCAAAAGACGGGGGGAGACGTGGCGCAGCGGGCCCAGGAAAGACTACAAGGCTTTCAACTGAAAGCCTAGATTATAACAAAGATTAAGAAAGACACAGAAGAAATGAAGGCCAAGAAGACAAGGTAAAAGAGAAACAGACGGCTAGGAGAGGTTTAAGTGATATTTGTTGGACATTTCTAGACTAATGACTATTACTTGGATAGTAATTAGAGGTCTAGGGAGGGCCCTTCACTCTGTGAGGACATTCCCTCCACCCACCAACAGGGACCAGTGGGCAGAAGAAAGGCCCAAAGTACGGAGGTCGAGATTTTTTAATGTGTTTTTATATAAATATGTGTTATTTTTGTTGTTAAAGGGGCTAGGAGCACAAGTTAAAAAAATGGAAAAACATGATTATGGGTAAAAATCTTAAGATAATAACACTAAACGTGAATGGTCTGAACTCACCTGTTAAAAGGGAAAGAATAATAAGAAAATTCAAGAAAGAAAAAGCCGAAATTATATTTATGCAAGAGACACATTTGAGCAAGACAGAACATGTGAAACTAAAGAGATTTGGCTATAAGAACTCCTACTACAGTTCATTTAAGGGAGGAACTAAAAGGGGGGTTATGATACTAATCTCAAATAAAATACAATTTGAATGTGAACAGGAAATCCAGGATAAAGAAGGCAGGTATGTAATAATAAAGGGTAGCATAGATGGAATGCAGATCACATTAGTGAGCATCTATGCCCCACCAGAAAGTGACAAGGGTTTTTTTCAACATCTGTTTGATCTCATAGCAACACACAGTGAAGGAGTCCTAATTTGTGGAGGAGACTTAAATGCTGTCATGGATCATGAAATTGATACAACAAGTGTTAAGAAGACAAAAAAACATGTAACAAAATTCATAAGAACCTCACTGGCAGAAATGGGTATGGTAGACATTTGGAGGGACCTGCACCCACTCGAAAAAGACTATACACATTATTCAGCAGCCCATAAAGTACACTCTAGAATAGATTACTTCCTTATGAATGAAGATGACAGACACAGGGTGAGAAATTGTTGGATTGGAGGGGCAGAAATATCAGATCATAATCCTATATACATGGAAATAAATTTAAACAATAGAAAACGACAAACAACATGGAAACTTAATGTAGGACTGTTAAATGATGATAAAATGAAAGAAAGAATAAAAGTAAACATAAATGAATATATCCAAGAGAATGACAATGAAGAAGTGGACCCAACAATACTATGGGATGCACTAAAAGCCGTGTTAAGAGGTAAATTAATTGTTGAAACAGGAAAAGCAAATAAGACTAAACTGGAAGCGTATGAACAAAGATGTGAGAGACTGAGGGAATTAGAACATAAACATCAAAGCACAAATGACCCAAAAATATATCAAGAAATTAAAGAAGAAAAAATAAAGATAAAAGAAACACAAATAGATGAAATTGAAAGGAAAAATAGATATCTAAAGCAAAAATATTATGAAACGGGACCAAAAGCCACAAAACTGCTGGCAAAACGGTTAAGAAAACAACAAACAATGAATAATGTATATAAGATTAAAGACCCCACCACAAATAAAACCACAGTTAACCCAGAAAACATCGAAGAAATATTCCATAATTTCTACCAAGAACTATACTCGCAACCTGAAGAAACAAATACTAAAGATATTAAAAAATTTCTATGCACATTGGACTTGCCATCAATAGGAAATCAACAAAATGAAAAGCTAACAGCAGAAATAACAACACAAGAGATTAGAGATGTGATTAAGTCACTTAAAAACGGTAAATCACCAGGTAGTGATGGATACCCTTCTGAGTTTTATAAACTGTTTATAGAAGAACTCACGCCACAGCTTCTAAAGTCATTTAATTGGACGTTGAACAACAACAAAATACCTCCATCATGGAACGAAGCCATTATTTCAGTCATTTTAAAGCCAGGGAAAGATAGAGAACAATGCGGAAACTATAGGCCAATCTCTTTATTAAATGTGGATTATAAAATATATACAACAATTATATGTAAACGAATAAAGACATTCTTGACGGAATTGATAGAAGATGATCAAACTGGTTTCATAGAGGGACGCCAAACACATGACAATATCAGGAGAACAATACATATAATTAATCAAATACATAAAGAAAAGAAAAGCGCAGTAATAATGAGTTTAGACGCAGAAAAAGCATTTGACAGGGTTAACTGGAAATTCCTATATAGTGTGCTGGAACGCTTTGGATTTAACGAAAAATCAGTACAATGCATAAGGACACTGTATCAAGAACCTGTGGCAAGAATCAAGATAAACGGTAGCTTAACAGACAAAGTAAATATACAAAGATCAACTAGGCAGGGATGCTGCTTATCGCCCACCTTGTTTGCTCTGTTCATAGAGCCACTGGCTCAAGCGATACGACAAAATAAGAAATTAAAAGGTGTAACAATAAAGGGGGCGGAACACAAGATTGGGCTATTTGCAGACGATATTATAGTTTACCTTGAACAACCAGATGAATCAATAATGGAAATGATGAACTTGATAGAAAATTTTGGAAAATTATCAGGATACAAGATAAACATAACAAAAACACAAATACTGACATTCCACTATAACCCTCTAAACCAGATAACTGATAAGATCAAACTAAACTGGAAACAAAAAGAAATAAAATACCTTGGAGTGAACATACCTAAAGATCTAAGCAAAATCTATAAAGCAAACTATGATAGGTTGGAACAAGAAATAAAAAAAGATATTGATAGATGGTCAATCTTAAATATGGATCTGAATTCAAAAATTGAGACAGTCAAAATCAGCATACAACCTAGATTACTTTACCTCTTCCAGGCTATACCAACAGAGATTCCAGATGCCCAATTCTCAAAGTGGGACAGGATGATATCGAGATTTGTTTGGGGAGGTAAAAAACCAAGAGTGAAATATAAAACTCTCCAGTTACCAAAAGAGAAAGGAGGCATGGGCCTACCGAGTCTAAAGGAATATTACTACTCAGCACAAATAAGATATATCATATGTTGGTGCGACGAGGGATATGAGGCAAAATGGAAAGAAATGGAAAAGGAAATTGAGGGACTCCCAGTACAAAGCATAATAGGAGATAAAGATGCATATAAGCAAATCAAACAAATAGACCCAATCACTAAATTTACTTTAGAACTGTGGTATAAAATAGTACAAAAGTATAATATAAAGGAAGACATAAAACTATTGAAATGGGTAGCATTTGACAGTCAGTTTGAACCGGCAAAACAAGATAGGGGATACAAAAATCTGGTGAACAAGGGAATCACAGCATGGGGCAATATCGGAAAAAAAGATCTCGGGAGGTTTGTAAACATCAGGAGAAAATTTAAACTAGAAAGATCGGAATTCTTCAGATATCTGCAGATGAGAGACTATTATATGAAGAAGATTAGGCATAACCTCCAAACAGATGTGAGCGAGATTATACAATTCATTTTAAGCTCATATACAGGAAATAAAACAAGAATTATTTCAAAGCTATATCAGAAACTTATGGCAAACAATCATTCAAGTAACTATATAAAGGAGAAATGGGAGAAAGAGCTCAATTTAAACATAACAGAAGAAAGCTGGCAGGAAATATGGAAAACACAACACACGTCAACAAATTCAAGAACATGGAGGGAATTTGGATGGAAAAACCTGATTCGCTTTTTCATTACACCACAGATTCAAGGAAAGTATACAAATACCCAATCTATATGCTGGAGGGGATGTGGGGCTCAAAATGCAGACCACTCGCATATGTTTTGGAAATGCTGCAAAATCTCATCATTCTGGAAATCTATACATGTGACAATACAGAGGATATTAGGATATAATATACCAATGAACTGTAACTTGATGTACCTATGTGATCTTAAAAGAGACAATGTTATACAGGCTGAGGACAGATATCTAGTTAAAATCTTGTTGATTGCATGTAAAAAAACAATCACAAAAAAATGGCGATCAGAAGTTCTTCCTGACCAAGAGCAATGGACTGACATTATTGAGGACATACGTATGATGGAAAAACTAACATATCGACAAAGAATGCAAGAAGGACTATGGGAAAAAAAATGGCGGAAATGGACACACTACAAAGTGCAACAACGAGACAGATATTGAAAGAATAACCAAAGACGCTGGAAAAACCAGAAGAATTAAGAGATGGAAACTAAAAACTTGATGCTCCAACATTTGTCCCCCCCCCCTTTTTTTTTTTTTCTTTTTTTTTTTTCTCCTTTTTCTTTTTTACTCTAGCCCCTTTGTTTTTTTTAAATGTAGACTGTGATCTGAATGCAATATATATAATGAAAAATGAATAAAAATCTTAAGTTACAAAAAAAAAAAAAAATCTATATAAATGCAAGTGTGATTTTAAAAAATAGCGGCAGAAAAAATTACATCTTAGACGCAGCTCACTTGCGAGTTGTGCTATTTTTAGAACAGGCCTGCGGGCGACTCATGTGGTCGCTGCGGGCGACATGGTGCCCACGGGCACCGCGTTGGTGACCCCTGCTCCAGATCCTCCCTGGACCAGGCACCTGGACTGTCATCTTGTTAATGCATGCTTTCTTCTTTGTTCATTTGTGTATAAATATTCTGGGTCAGGGCCAGCATAGTCAGTCAGACTTCATGAACTGACACAGCCTGTTGCTGTCAGGGAGAGAAGAGTTGACCCAGCGCTGTAACCTACTATATTCAACTTGCTTAAATAAATACGTGTTCCAAGTAAACTAATCTCTTCCTTGAAAACGAACCTGGGTAAACCATCTACACACATAGACAATCTTTGAAGAGTAGACTTAGATGGTTTTTACTATTTTAATCCTAACAAACACCACCCCTCTCCATGTCCTCCTTCACTACATCCATGAATCTTCTCTGTGATTTTCCTCTTTTCTTCCTGCCTGGCAGCTCCATCTTCAACATCCTTTATCCAATATCTCCACTATCCCTCCTCTGCAAATGTCCAAACCATCTCAGCCTCGACTCTCATTCTTTATCTCCCAAACTCTCAACTTGAGCTGTCCTTCTGCTATACTCATTTCTAATCTTGTCCCTCCAAGTCACTCCCAATGAAATTCTAAGCATCTTCAACTCTGCCACCTCCAGCTACACCTACTGTCTTTTTGTCAGCGCCACCGTCTCCAACCCATACTGTTATGTACTGTATATGAAAAGCGTGGCACAATAATGAAGCAAGTGGTGAACTGAACAGGACTTTATTATATGACTCACTATATCCAGACAGACGCTCTCGCTAGGTAGAGAGGTGGTTAAAGAGGCTGTGCCTCTTCCGCATCAGCCTTTTATACCCTGGGTGGTGGCTCCACCTTTCCGGTTCCGCCACCACCCATCCATCCATCCATCTTCTACCGCTTAATCCTTTCGGGTCACGGGGGGGCTGGAGCCTATCCCAGCATCTTTGGGCGAGAGGCAGGGTACACCCTGGACAGATCGCCAGTCCATCACAGGGTCAACACAGAGAGACAGACAACCATTCACTTCCACATCCATACCTAAGGACAATTTAGAATCCCCAGTTTTGATGCCAATTAACCTAACTTGCATGTTTTTGGCATGTGGGAGGAAACCGGAGTGCCCGGAGTAAACCCACGCAGACACGGGGAGAACATGCAAACTCCACACAGAAGGGTCATCGATGGTCTGGGGGTGGGATCGAACCCACGATGGTCAAGGGTGGAATCGATCCCATGACCTTCTTGCTGTGCTGCCACTGTGCTAACCACTGCGCCACCGTGCTGCCCTCCACCACCACCCATATCATATAATAATACAACATATTGATATGATAAACAACACCACATCCCCCCCTTTCAAAAGTCCAAAACACATGCACACTAATTAGGCCCTCCCAAATTTAGTGCCAGAATCACACTAACAATAAACAAAATATGTAGGCCTATCCATGCACACACAAACAACTAAAACTAGAGGGGGACAGGTGGACTACTGTTCCACCTCGACACGGCTTGATGGATTATTCTGCCATCTTTATCTATATACAGTCCATGAAAATAAAATCTGCCGTGTTCCTGATGTAAACGTAAAAAAAAAAAAAATCCCACAAACATATATACATACAGGTTATACCCACAAATCTGAGTTCAATAAACCACTTAATCACAATACATGTCAATATACACATCATTCCCACACCACAGCCCCATGTGCTAAACACTTCAATCACTCAGCACCATGGATAGCTCACAGAGTAATTTTGTGTATTTACCATATTGACGTGCTGCTTACATAACTAGGACAATGCACACCTTAATATTTAGCAGTTCGCACAGTAAAACGAACCCCCCAAACATGCTAACACAAACACTATTTCTTTTCCACATGGGCAGTTAATAACACCGTAAACATATTGCCCCCTTCTAACTCAGCAGTCACACTCCATGGAGAGCCCACCCCCCCGGAGACCCGTCAGGCGGGTCCCGACCAGAGCGCCATCTCTTCTTGGCGCCTGAGGATGACCCACACCGGTACTGAAGTGCCTCACCTTCCTCATAAACACGCCGCAGCTCGTTGGGGTGTCTCTCTGTACCATCTGTCAGCTGCTGCAGGTAACCGTCCTCCCGGACAGCCACCACCTGTAGCTGCCCCTGGTCCTTCTGACTCCTCCGCTTCCTGTGGGCCCCTTTCAATCGGTCCTCCGCTCTGGGTCGAACAAAATCAGTGACCCCCAGAGGAGCCCTGCTCAGCTTGCAGTGTTCCTGTGTGGTCTGTCATTTAACCGTGCCAGCCGGTCCTGCCCTGCTTGCTTTCATTTTAGATGCTGGTGAAGCCGTTGTAACCCCGATTCTCGGTACCTCCCAGCCAAACTCCGGAAGGAGAATGAGTCAGCCACTCGGCTCCATCCGCCATTACGGACATCCCATGGCGCCGCCCAGTACCCTGAGCTAAGGTAATGGGCTCTGGCGCAGGAACTCTCCTGCAACAGCCCTGGATGGGGTTGGTCCTGTTCACGTTCCAGATTACTAGGCCAAGGTTCGTCCCATACTGCATCATCCACCACTGCCGGGATTGGTCGGTCCCATGAACCGCAGCCCGACGACTTCTCACCTACGCCGCTGCTGATGGAAAACCCCAGCCCATACAAAAGATCGCAGCCCATCACATTTTCACCCATGCCAGTCACCAAAAACTTCAGGCTAGCGACCACCGATGATTTGTAATGGACCATCTGCTCCACTGAACGAACGATGGGCAGCCTCCATCCTCCATAGCTGCACAACGGCTCTAACTGACCTCTCAGCAGATGATATGGGAAGAAACTCCTCACGGTGGGCCAACTCAACGCCAACCGCACTGCACCCATGTCCACCAATAATGGTACCTCCACACTGTCCAGTTCCACCATACAATACTTACGGACGTCGGTGTCCGGGGAAATGGTGTGGATAGCTGTGGGAGTTAGAGCAGGTGTATCTGCTTTGTGTCGCCGTTCCCCTCACTCAAACCTCTTACAGGCCCTGGCAAAGTGATGCAGGAGTTCACACTTGCCACAGCGTTTACCTCTTGCCAGACACTCTCTAGCCTTGTACCAGTGCTTAGTGGACCTGCAACCCAAACATTTGGTTGTTCCTGGGGCGGACCTCATCTTTACAGCTGCAGCGCATTCCTCTTGCTTGCTGTCTTCGCTGTCGGGATCCACAGCCTGCGTCATCAACTGTGAGTCGTGGTAGCGTAGCGTAGCTCTCTCACCAAGGTCATGTGATAACTTGTCCACCGCTTCACACTGTCGGGCTATCTCCACAGCCATGGCTAAAGTTAATTCGCTGGAGTGTGTAAGCAATCTCACACGAGCTGACAAACACAGCGTGTGCTCCGCCAGCTGGTCGTGGACCATTTCTTCCTCCAAACCCCAAACTGGCAGTCCCCAGCCAGCTGCCATAGGTCTGCAATGTAGTACTGCACTGATTCACCGGCCCGCTGGAGGCGCTGCTGAAACTGGACCCTCTTGACGATGACGTTCGTAGGTGCGCAAAAATATTGTGCCATTCGCTCAACCACACCATCAAAGCTATTGCTAGCTCCCAAAGTAGAAAGGACATGTTGTCCTTCCATACCCAAATTATGGACTAAAATTGCCCTTGCTCGTACCTTCTTCAGTTTGCCAATGTTTCGTGGCACCAGATAGTTCTGAAAGGCAGCAAATCACCTCATCCAAGGCACCGGAGGCCCTCCCGGAGTCTCCAAAAATGGCCGAAAAGACAATACGCCCGCATCCATACTTTATCCTCGTCGCCAGATGTTATGTATGAAAAGTGTGGCACAATAATGAGGCGAGTGGGGAACAGAACAGGACTTTATTATATGACTCACTATATCCAGACAGATGCTCCCACTAGGCAGAGAGGTGGTCAAAGAGGCTGTGCCTCTTCCGCATCAGCCTTTTATACCCCAGGTGGTGGTGGACAAAATTGTTGGTACCCCTCTGTTAATGAAAGAAAAACCCACAATGGTCACAGAAATAACTTGAATCTGACAAAAGTGGTAATAAATAAAAATTCTATGAAAATCAACCAATGAAAATCAGACAATGCTTTTGAATTGTGGTTTAACAGAATTATTTTAAAAAACAAACTCATGAAACAGGCCTGGACAAAAATGATGGTACCCTTAACTTAATATTTTGTTGCACAACCTTTTGAGGCAATCACTGCAATCAAACAATTTCTGTAACTGTCAGTGAGACTTCTGCACCTCTCTGCAGGTATTTTGGCCCACTCCTCATGAGCAAACTGCTCCAGTTGTCTCAGGTTTGAAGGGTGCCTTCTCCAGACGGCATGTTTCAGCTCCTTCCACAGATGTTCAATAGGATTTAGATCACGGCTCACAGAAGGCCCCGTGAGAATAGTCCAATGTTTCACTCTTAGCCATTCTTGGGTGTTTTTAGCTGTGTGTTTTGGGTCATTATCCTGTTGCAAGACCCATGACCTGCGACTGAGACCAAGCTGTCTGACGCTGGGCAGCACATTTCTCTCTAGAATACCTTGATAGTCTTGAGATTTCTTTGTACCCTGCACACATTCAAGACACCCTGTGCCAGATGCAGCAAAGCAGCCCCAGAACATAACAGAACCTCCTCCATGTTTCACAGTAGGGACAGTGTTCTTTTCTTGGTATGCTTCATTTTTGCGTCTGTGAACACAGCGCTGATGTGCCTTGCCAGAAAGTTCCAGTTTTGTCTCGTCTGTCCATAGGACATTCTCCCAGAAACTTTGTGGCTTGTCAACATGCAGTTTGGCAAATTCCAGTCTGGCTTTTTTAAGATTTGTTTTCAACAGTGGTGTCCTCCTTGGTCGTCTCCCACGAAGTCCACTTTGGCTCAAACAACGACAGATGGTGCAATTTGACACAGATGAACCTTGACCTTGGAGTTCACCTTGAATGTGTTCTGGGCTCTTTTGTTACCATTTGTATTATCCGTCTCTTCCATTTTTCATCAAGTTTCCTCCTGCGGCCACATCCAGGGAGGTTGACTACAGTCCCGTGGATCTTAAATTTCTGAATAATATGTGCAACTCTTGTCACAGGAACATCAAGCTGCTTGGAGATGGTCTTATAGCCTTTACCTTTAACATGCTTGTCTACACCCAGGCAAACTTTATTTTCTTCAAATTCAGTATGTTTAGATGACTGTTACTCAGTGGCAGGAGCACTTAGAGAGATTATGACTTTTGCCAAAAAAATCAGAGTGTTTTCTTTTAAATGAGACCAACCCCATGAAGATGCTGCAAAGGGTTGAAGAACAGCTTTTGATTTACTTTGGGTATGTTATTTTTAGGCGTTTTTAGGGAAATTGAACAGAGTTCAACAGGTTAAATTTCTGAATAATGGCCTTATAGCCTTTACCTTTAACATGCTTGTCTATAATTTTCTTTCTAATCTCCTGAGACAACTCTCTCCTTTGCTTCCTCTGGTTTAAATAGGCTGACTGACTGATTACAAGCTTACAAGATTACAAGACTGTGATGTTAATTAGAGGACACATCTTGGTTGAACATGTCCCTATGGTCACATTATTTTCTATCTTTTCTAGAGGTACCATCATTTTTGTCCAGGCGTGTTTCATGAGTTTGTTTTTTAAAATAATTCTGTTGAACCACAATTCAAAAGCATTGTGTGATTTTCATTGGTTAATTTTCAAAATTTTTTTATTCATTACCACTTTTGTCAGATTCAAGTTATTTCTGTGACCGTTGTGGGTTTTTCTTTCATCAACAGAGGGGTACCAACAATTTTGTCCACGTGTGTAATAATACAACATATTAATATGATAAACAACACCACACATACATCATAGCAGGTCTCACTACTGTCTTGTAAATCTTCCCTTTCACTCTTGCTGCTACCTCTGTTACAAATCAACCCTGACACTTGTTTCCACCCACTCCACCCTGCCTGCACTCTCTTCTTCACCTCTCTAGTGCATTTTCCATTGCTTTGGATGGTTGACCCCAGGTATTTAAACTCATCTGCTTTCACTACCACTACTCCTTCCATCTTCACCATTGCATCTGCCTCCCTCTCATTCACACTCATGTATTCTGTCTTGCTTCTACTGACTTTCATTCCTCTTCTCTCCAGACTCGCACAGGTGTCAAACTCATTCCATGGAGGGCCAAGACCCTGCAGGTTTTACCTCCACCCAGTGGCTTCAACAGGTGTTTTCTCTGAATTTCTTCCCACTGATTGCCGATCAGTGAAAACACCTGCTGAAGAGACTGGATGGAAGTAAAACCTGCAGGGTCTTGGCCCTCCATGGAATGAGTTTGACACCCCTGCTCCAGAGTATACCTCCACCTCTCCAGATTTTCTTCCACCTGCTCCCTACTCTCACTGCAGATCACAATGTCATCTGCAAACATTATGGTCCACGGAGACTCCTGCCTGACCTCGTCTGTCAGCCTGTCCATCACCATGAACCAAGAAGGGGCTCAGAACCGATCTCTGATATACTGTAATACCACCCCCACCTTCAATCCATCCGTCACTCCTACAGTGCACTTCAACACCATCTCGCTGTCCTCATACATGTCCTGCACCACCTTCACATACTTCTCTGTCACTCCTGACTTTCTCATACAGTATCACACTTTGTCTCTTGGCACCCTATCATCTGCTTTCTCTAGATCCACAAAGATACAGTGCAACTCCTTCTGACCTTCTCTACACTTTTCCATCAGCACTCGTAGAAGAAGCATTGCATCTGTAGTTCTCCTTCATGGCATAAAACCATACTGCTGCTCACTGTTTGTCACCTGTCCTCTTAACCTGGCTTCAACCACTTTTTCCCCATATCTTCATAGTGTGGTTGATCAACTTTATGCCTCTGTAGCCACTACAGCTCTGAGCATCACCTTTGTTCTTGAAAACTGGTACTAAAACACTTTTGCACTCCTCAGGCATCCTCTCACTCTCCAGGATTGTGTTTAACAATCTGATTAAAAAGTCCACTACCATCTCTCCTAAACATCTCCATACCTCCACAGGTATGTCATCTGGACCAACCGTCTTTCCATTCTTCATCTTCTTCAAAGCTGTCCTCACTTCCGCCTTGCTAATCCTTGGAATTTCCTTGTTCACCAGCTTTCTTTCATACATCCTCCTCTCTCTTATTTTCTTTATTCATCAGCTCTTCAAAGTACTCCTTCCACCTTCTCGACACACTCTCGTCATTTGTTTGTACATTACCATTTCTGTCCTTAACCAAACTAACCTGCTGTACATCCTTTCCAGCTCGATCTCTCTGTCTATCCAGCTGATAAAACTCCTTTTTTCCTTCCTTAGTGTCCAGTCTCTCATACAACTCATTATACTGTATGTCTTTTCCTTTGCCACCTCTCTCTTTGCCATGCGCCTAGATTCCAAATACTCCTGTCTACTTTCTTCATCTCCCTGACTATCCCACATTTTCTTTGCTAGCCTCCTCCTTTGGATACTTTCCTGTACCTCCTCATTCCACCACCAAATCTCCTCGTCTTACTTCCTCTGTCCACTGGATACACCACATACCTTTCTACCTGTTTCCCTCAATACTTTTGCTGTACTTTTCCAGTCATCTGGTCATTCTTCCCAACCACCCAGAGCCTGTATCAACTCCTTCCTGAACTCTGTGCAACTTTCTTACTTCTGTAACTTCTCCCACTTAATCTTTGGCTCTGCCTTCACTGTCTTCCTCTTCTTGCTTTGCAAAAAAGACTAGCATTCAATGCTGTCTGGTTACATTCTCCCCTGCCACCACCTTACAGTCTCCTGTTTCTTTCAGATTTCTCCTTCTGCATAAGGTGTAGTCCATCTGTGTGCACCTCCCTCCGCTCTTGTGAGTCACCCTATGTTCCTCTCTCTCTTCTTGAAGTATGTGTTCACCACAACCATTTCCATCCTTTTAGCAAAATCCACAACCATCTGTCCTTCCACATTTCTCTCCTTAAGACCATACCTACCCAGGACCTCCTCATCACCTCTCTTCCCTTCACCTACATGTCCATTAAAGGGCCTATATCATGCTGTTTTAAGCCTTTCAGAGTAAACTATATCCATGTATGTGATAGTATATTACCTTTGGTACACTGGAGAATGAATTTCTTATGAAATATGAGTTATTTTCGCGAGCTACTTTTCCAACCCGGAAGTAAGATGCCTCAACCTCTGAGGCTCCGCCTGTCCTTCTTGTGGCTGCTGCCCATTTCATGATGATAATAAACTCCAACCATTTCTGACGAGTAGGCTCTTCTTTAGGAAGGCTGAACAAACTCCTAAATCTCTCACAGCCAAAGACACATTTACGTGGCACTTAGAAGACATTGTCTTACGTAAAAAAGCAAACAGTTGTTGTCACTGAGCAGATTAGGTGCAAGAGGAACTACTTCTTCACAGCGTCAATGCTAAAGTGAAAGAGTTTTGCTGATCACCGCTCCGTTAGCTGCGCGGAGAAAGTGGGTGTGTGCGTTAGCCTGGGGGTGGTGCTGGCAGCACAGGCACTTCCTGGAGTGGGCTGCTTACCCACGTTCATACGTATGAATGTGGGGACCCAATCATTATCAGGGACAGGGCGGAACAGCAGCTCAGAGAGCAGGGTTGAGGAGGAATACTCAGAGATGCGTGAATGGAGCAAAATACCACTTTGGGGGTGTTTTTGGTGAGGAATTAACATTATAACATGCTTAAAAGCTCAAAAAAGTCGATTTTGCATGATATAGGCCCTTTAAAGTCTGCTCCAATCACCACTCTCTCCCCGTGGGAACACTCTACCACTTCATCCAACTTACTACAGAATTCCTCTTTCTTCTACCTGACATCCAACTTGTGGGGCATACGCACTGACAGCATTCAACTTCACATACTCTTCCTTCAAGATAACTCCTACTCCATTTATCTTCCCATCTACACCATGGTAGAACAGTTTAAATCCCCCTCCAATGCTCCTGGCCTTGCTTCCCTTACATCTGGTTTCTTGAACACACAGTATATCTACCTTTCTTCTCTCAATCATATCAACCAACTCTCTGCCTTTACTAGTCATAGTCCCAACATTTAACGTCCCTACTCTCACCTCCACACTTCTACCTTTTCTTTTCTCGCTCTCCCTCCTAACATGCCTTCCCCCTCTCCTCCTCCTCAATCTTTGACCAACAGTAGCCCAATTTCCACCAGTACCCCGTTGGTTAACAGCACTGGTGGCAGTCGATGTAAACCCGGGCCACAGCCGATCCAGTATTAAAGTCCCATTCGTCATGATATGCATGTTTGATTTGGCAAAGGTTTTACGTCGGCTGCTCTTCCTGACACAACCCTCCCCATTTACCCGCGCTTGGGACCAGCACTAGGAGTACACTGGCTTGTGCACCCCCTATCGCTGGGTTGTCCACGTTTATGGCTGTCCATGTTATATTGCGAGGCATCAAAGCTTGCTGGTTGCCATGGAAACAGTTACATATTAGGTACATGTTCCAGACCCATATACGTACAGTAAGACTGCAGTTGAAAGGTAGTCTGACATATGTGCCAATTTTTGTGGTGCCATGACTTTCCCAATCCTCCAATCCAAATCACAGATTGAATGGCGAGGAATGTGTTGCCATAGCAACATCAGTGAGTGCAGGGTAAATGTGACCACAATTTGTCATTCTGGCTACTTGTTTTTGAATAAAAAATATAAAGATGCATTCAGAGTTGGACTAGTGTCCTTTGCAGAAAATGTGGTGCAAATTGGCAAACTGGACATCTCCGAGTAATAACTGCCCTGCGTGTCACGGCGAGATGTCAAACTTCGCCATACTGATGTGACATTACCTTTGAGAGAAATTTGAGTAACTTTTGATGGCACCTGGCTATAGATGATCCTCAGAGAAAATGAGGTCAAGCGGATTATTTCCCTAGGACCAGTTCATTAAAATACAAGGGCAGAAAATGCTGCAAAATCAGTGCCACCACTGCTAAAATCCAAAATGGCAGACTTTCCGTGGGACATAGTATTATGTCCGTAAAATGTGGCACAATAATGAGGCGAAGGGTGAACTACACAGGACTTTACCATAGGACTCGCAATGATACAGAGACACTCCCGTTAGGCAGAGAGGTGGTCAAAGAGGCCACCACTCTGCCACACAGCCCTCTTATACTCCAGGTGATGTCACCACCTGTGTCACACCATAAAGGGTCCCAAGAACAACACTACACCCCCCCCCCCGTAGAAAAGTCCAAAACACATGCACACCTATCACACCCTCCCAAAATTTAGAGCCCAAAGCACACACTAATAGTGAACAAAGTAATTAGAACCTAACCAGGCACACAGACAACTAAAACTAGAGGGGGACAGGTGGACTACTGTCCCACCTCCACACGGCTAGGCGGATTATTCTGCCATCCTTAGTAATGTATAGTCCATGAAGATAAAAACCCGCCGTGTTCCTAATACAAAAAAATAAAATAATCCCATAAACATATATACATACAGGTTACCCTTGATCATGAACACCCAACATAATCACCCCACAAGTCAGGCAAGAGACATAGCAAACACGTGTGTTAAGACACGCTAAGGTAATCACTCAGCGCCATGGACAGCTCACGTAGCAATCCAGCATAAGAAACACATTGGTATAGTTCCATTGTAAACTGGGCACAGTCGCATAGCAATTTTGTGTATTTAAAGGGCCTATATCATGCAAAATTGACTTTTTTGAGCTTTTAAGCATGTTATAATGTTAATTCCTCACCAAAAACACCCCCAAAGTGGTATTTTGCTCCATTCACGCATCTCTGAGTATTCCTCCTCAACCCTGCTCTCTGAGCTGCTGCTCCGCCCTGTCCCTGATAATGATTGGGTCCCCGAGCCACCCACTCCAGGAAGTGCCTGTGCTGCCAACACCATCCCCAGGCTAACGCACACACCCACTTTCTCCGCGCAGCTAACGGAGCGGTGATCGGCAAAACTCTTTCACTTTAGCATTGACGCTGTGAAGAAGCAGTTCCTCTCGCACCTAATCTGCTCAGTGACAACAACTGTTTGCTTTTTTACGTAAGACAATGTCTTCTAAGTTGTGTAAATGTGTCTTTGGCTGTAAGAGATTTAGGAGTTTGTTCAGCCTTCCTAAAGAAGAGCCTACTCGTCAGAAATGGTTGGAGTTTATTATCGTCATGAAATGGGTGGCTGTCACAAGAAGGAGAGGCGGAGCCTCAGAGATCGAGGCATCTTACTTCCGGGTTGGAAAAGTAGCTCGCAAAAATAACTCATATTTCATAAGAAATTCATTCTCCAGTGTACCAAAGGTAATATACTATCACATACATGGATATAGTTTACTCTGAAAGGCTTAAAATAGCATGATATAGGCCCTTTAACCATGTCGACATAGCAACAACGTAGGCTGAGTAATATACACATTAACATTTCAGCAACTCACACAGTAACCTCATGCAGAACACACTAAGTTGGGCAATCAGTAAAAAAAACCACACATTGTCACCCAAATTACCAGTCAGTCACCCTGGAGAGCCCACCCCCCGGAAACCCATCAGGCGGGTCCCGACCACAGCATCTTCTTTTCTTGGTGCCCAGGGATGACCCACTTCGGTACCGAGGCACCTCACTCTCCTCATAAACACGCCGCAGCTTGATGGGATGTCTCTCCGTACCATCTGTCAGCTGCAGGTATCCGTCCTTCTGTCTCTTCCGTTTCCTGCGTACTCCTCCGGCCTCCTCTCTGGGTCGAACCAAATCAGAGACCCCCAGAGGAGCCCTGCTCAGCTTCCAGTGTTTCTGTGTGGCACAACGTCTAACTGTGCCAGCCGGTCCTGCCCTACTCGCTTTCATTTCGGACGCTGGCAAAGCCGTTGTGACCCCCTGCTTCTCGGTACCTCCCAGCCGAACTCCAGAAGCAGAATAAGTCAGCCATTCGGCTCCATCCGCCATCACGGGCGTCCCCCAGCACCGCTCAGTTCCCTCAGCTAGGGTAACTTGGGCTCTGGCACAGGAACCCTCCTGCGATGGCTCTGGATGGAGTTGGTCCTGGTCACGTTCCAGATTACTAGCCCATGGTTTGTCCCATACTGCATCATCCACCACTGCCGGCATCGGTCAGTCCCATAAACCGCAGCCCGACCACTCCTCGCCAACACCACTGGTGATGGAAAACCCCAGTCCAGAGAAAAGATCGCAGCCCATCACATTTTCGCCAGTGCCAGTCACAATAATCTTCAGGTCGGCAACCACCGATGACTTATAATGAGCCATCAGCTCCACCGAACCTATGATGGGTAGCCTCCTTCCTTCATAGCCGCACAATGGCTTTAAATGACCTCTCAGCTGGTGGTATGGGAAAAAACTCTTCACGGTGGGCCAGCTCAACACCGACCTCACTGCGCCCGTGTCATCCAGTAATGGTACCTCCACTCCGTCCAGTTCCACTATACAGTATGTACAGCCGTCGGTGTCCGGGGAAACGGTGTGGATAACCGTGGGAGATGGAGCAGGGGTATCTGCTTTATGTCGTCGTTCCCCTTGCTCAAACCTATTACAGGCCCTTGCAAAGTGATGCAGGAGTCTACACTTGCCGCAGCGTTTACCTCTTGCCGGACACTCTCTTGCCTTGTACCGGTGCCTATTGGACCTGCAACCCAAACATTTGAGTGATCCTGAGGCAGACCTCATCTTCACAGCCGTAGTGCATTCCTCTTGGTCGCTATCCGGATCCACAGTCTGTGTCATCGACTGTGATGGCGGTGCAGCGTAGCTCTTTCACTGAGTTCACGAGACAGCTTGTTTGCTGCTTCACACTGTTGAGCTATTTCCACAGCCGTGGCTAGAGTCAGTTCGCCGGAGTGTGTGAACAATTTCGACCGTGCTGACGAGCACAGCTGTGATCCGCCAGATGGTCACGAACCATTTCTTCTTCTAAATCACCAAATTGGCAGTCTCCAGCCAGCTGCCACAGGTCCGCAACATAGTGCTGCACTGACTCGCCTGTCCGCTGGAGGCGCTGCCAAAACTGGATCCTCCTGACGATGACGTTTGCAGGTGCGTGAAAATGTCACGCCATTAGCTCAACTATGTCCTCAAAGCCATTGCCAGCTCCCAAGGTAGCAAGGATTCGTTGTCCTTCCATACCTAAATTGTGGACTAAAATTTCCCATGCCCGTACCTTCTTCAGTTCACCGAGGTTCAGTGCCACCAAATAATTCTGAAAAGTGGCAAACCACCTCATCCAAGGCACCGGAAGCTCTCCCAGAGTCTCCAAAAATGGCCAAATAGACAACATGCCCGATCCATACTTTATCCTTGTTGCCAAATATTACATCCGTAAAACGTGGCACAATAATGAGGCGAAGGGTGAACTACACAGGACTTTATTATAGGACTTGCAATGATACAGAGACACTCCCGTTAGGCAGACAGGTGGTCAAACAGGCTGCGCCTCCGCCACACAGCACTCTTATACCCCAGGTGACATCACCACCCGTGTCACACCATAAAGGGTCCCAGGAACAACACTAGACATAGGTCACAATCTCAACTGTGGTTTTTGTATGGCTTGATGTGATACACATTTGTGCCGAATTTCATCTTTCTTTGCAAAAGTAAATTTTCACAACTTCATTCACACCTGACGTTTAGGAGCCAACTTTATTGTCATTCAATCATGTACAGTAGAATGAAATTACATTCCTCTTTTCTACAATGTTAATCATATCTAGAGTCAGAGGGGTTGCTGCCATGCAAGGTGCCGCCACTAATTTCCTGCCTCCATTCAATTATTGCTGAGCACCAAGCTGGACAGCAGGAAGGTCCACTTTTTTATATGGTCTTCGGCTGGGATTTGAACCCCAGCCTCCCAGGTGTGGGGCGGATGCTCTACCAACTAGCATACGCAAAGAAAATCAAATTCTTTCTTCACTCAGTGGCAGTAGAAAATATGAAACCCCCTGCTGACGGAACACTGGAATTTTAAGGTTAAATTTGCAACTTTTTTCTCCTCTATTTGGATTTTTTCTTGTAAATTTACATTTTTTTCTTGTAAATTTGCAACTTTATTATTGTAAATCTGCCACTTTTTTCTTGCAAATTTGCAACTTTTTTCTAAAAATTTGCAACTTCTTGTAAATCTGCAACTTTTTCCTTGCAAATCTTTAACTTTTTTCTCAAAAATGTGCAACTTTTTTATTGTGGATGTGAAATGTTTCTTTTAACCCCTTATCATTCCAACCAATTTCCCTAAATTTAGCATATGCAAAGAAAATCAAATTCTTTCTTCATTGAGGGGCAGCAGAAAATTTGAAATGTCCTGCCGGCAGAACACCAGAATTTTAAGAAATTAAAGGGGTGTGTATTTCCTCCAAAATAGAAAATTTTTCGCTAGTTGTGAGGTGCGTGCCAAAATTTGTGAGTTTTCGTTAACAGTGACGACCTCAAACATGTGTACGCTTTGCCTCACTACTCACTTTGATGTGGAAACACCTATCAGGCTCCTGATAGGTGTTTTATTGCGCATTTACATGAAAGTGAATAGTGATAATTAATGTCAACATAGAGCATAAGAGCAAAAACACATTTAAACAGAATATATACATTTATTGTTTTTATAAGACTACACCTAACAGACTAAAACATTCAGAAGAAAACAATTCTAATTTGTTTCAGAACAGTATTTCTTTTTATCAGGTTAGAATCAACAATTTTAAAAAAAATGCAACAGTCACAGAAAAATAACTCAAAAACTAAATCCCTCATTTAATATTTTTACTGAAATAATTTTTTTTTCTTACATTTTCTACTTTTAACATTTCCCACACAGAGGTAACTCAAAAACAAAAATTTGATCAACATTTATTTAAATAAAACTTTTTTCAAGATTAAGAAAAATGTAAATATAAAATTTTCATATATATTTTTAACACAGTGACCTAAGCTTAAAACATTTCCTTAAACATTCTTTTGACCTTTCTGAAATAATAAAAAAGGGTATAAACACTGCAAACAAAATGAAGGTAAAGCACAGCAACACTTTTCACTAACTTTATTTTTTTTTAAATGTTTCTCTATAAAATTTGATGAAAAAAATTATTTTCTGTAAGAAAAAAACAAAACAAAACAAAAACAAAACAAAACAACAACCCTAATGACACAGCTACCAGAGGAGTTAATGAAATGTGACATGATTTGATCAAAATACCTCCGGGTTGAAATACTGCAGTACCACTTTACAAACGGGAAAGGCGCGTCCATCAAAATGGACCATTTTAAAGCATACTGCTTTAAATGCTAACAAGCCTCTGCTCACCCCACCCTCTGTCATTCATTGCTCTCTGTTGTTCATGTGGTTGGTGTCATTTTGAGGCTAACAGCTAATAGCTAACTAGCTTCAGTAGCGAACTCAGCCTGAGATAACTAACTAAAAATTGTCTTAATGTGACAGTTTAAAAGCCCAAATAAAGCACTGAGTGACAAGGGAGTGTTGTTTGAGTGGTCGATGGCAAAGACCGGTCCAAGCAACCAGCTAACTGACGCATTGTCTGTAGCTAACCAACAGCTCATCAATGCTCCTCTACTGTTGCTGTCAGAGCATAAAAAAAAAACTACCTTATCAAGGATTGGTATAGGATCTAGCAGGGTTAGATATAACGTAGAGAAAATTTACTTTTTTGAGAAAAAAATTGCAATTTTTTCAGAAAAAGTTTATGATGAAAAAGTTTTAAGTTTACAGGAAAACATTGTAAATTTACAAGTTGTTTTTTTTTTTCAAATTACTGACAAATGTGCCAATTTTTTGAGAAAAAAGTTGAAAATTTACAATACTGTAAAGAAAATTGAACAAATTCATGAAAAAACTCACAAATCTTTAAAAATTGTAAATTTACAAGATTTTTTTGCTTGTATTTTGGAAATTTAGGAAAAATTGAGAAAAATGTCACAAATCTAATAATTTTTTAGCAAATTTACAAGAAAAAAGTTGCAAATTTATGAGAAAAAGTCACAAATTTGTGATGAAAGGAGTTGAAAATTTACAGGGAAAAAAAAACTACTAATTTACAAGAAAAATAAATGCAGATTTAGGAGAAAAAAGTTACGGGGAAAAACTGCCCATTTTTGAGGAAAAAAAAAAGTAAATTTTTGAGAAAAAAGTTGCAAATTAATTTATGATGAAAAAGTTGCAAATTTATGATAAAAAAGTAGAAAATTTACAAGAAAAAAAATTCAAATTTATGAGAAACAAATTACAGGGAAAAATTGCTATTTTTTGAGAAAAAAGTTACAAATACAGTGGTATGAAAAAGTGTTTGCTCCCTTCCTGATTTCTCATCTTTTTGTATGTTTGTCAATTGACCTTTTAAGAGTTAGACAAAATAATTTCCTCATCCAAGCCTTCAACTTGTCTTTTAGACCCTATTCCTACCAGTTTTTTTTAAAGAAGTCTTCCCATTTATTGGTAGCCGTATTCTTCAAATAATGAATTTTTCATTAACTTTAGGCCATGTACCGCAGGCTTTTAAAACTGCTGTAATTAAACCCTTACTCATAAAGCCAACGCTGGATCCAGGAGTTTTAGCTAACTATAGACCAATCTCTAATATCCCTTTCATTTCAAAAATCTTAGAAAGAGTTGTTGCTACGCAATTATTTGACCACTTCCAGGAAAAACAGTTTATTTGAAGAGTTTCAATCTGGGTTTAGAATCCATCATAGTACTGAAACAGCCTTAGTGAAGGTCACTAATGACCTCCTGATTGCATATGATAATGGACTTGTTTCTGTACTTGTCCTTTTAGACCTTAGTGCAGCTTTTGATACTATTGATCATAATATTCTACTTGATAGATTAGAACACTACGTTGGACTTAGTGGAACTTCGTTGCAGTGGTTTTGATCTTATTTATCTGATAGGTTCCAGTTTGTTCATGTCAATAATGAGTTTTCTTTCAACTCAAAGCTCAGTCATGGAGTTCCACAGGGATCTGTGCTAGGCCCTACTCTTTTTAGTTTATATATGCTTCCGTTAGGCAACATTATTAGAAAGCACTGTACACGTTTTCATTGTTATGCAGATGACACACAATTATACCTGTCAATAAAGCAAGATGATAGTAATCAATTAGTCAAATTAGAAGCCTGTCTTAAGGAAATCCATGCTTGGATGACTTGTAATTTCCTGCTATTAAATTCAGATAAGACTGAAGTCATTCTTGTTGGTCCAAAAAAACCTTAGAAATACCTTTCCAAATCAAACTTTTAGTTTGGATGTGGTTACTCTTTCTCTTAATAGTTCTGTGAGGAACCTTGGAGTTATTTTTGATCAAGATCTGTCCTTCAATTCACATATTAAATTCGTTTCTAAGACTGCCTTCTATCATTTGCGTAATATTGCCAAGATTAGGAGCATCTTGTCTCAGAGTGATGCTGAGAAACTGATCCACGCTTTTGTTAGCTCTAGGTTAGATTATTGTAACTCTTTATTATCAGGTTGTCCTAAAACATCTTTAAAAAGTCTTCAGTCTTCAAAATGCTGCAGAAAAAGTTTTAACAGGTACTAGAAAGAGAGATCATATCCCTCCAGTTCTGGCCTCCCTTCATTGGCTTCCCATAGAGTTTAGAATTAAATTTAAAATCCTTCTTCTCACTTTTAAAGCTCTAAACAATCAGGCCCCTTTTTATTTAAAAGATCTGATAATACCCTATTATCCTAACAGAGCACTACGCTTCCAAAATGCTGGATTACTTGTAATACCTAGAATCTCCAAAAGTACAATGGGAGGCAGAGCCTTCAGTTATCAAGCTCCTCTCCTGTGGAACCAGCTGCCAATCTGGATTCGGGAGTCAGACTCGATCTCTGTTTTTAAGAATAGGGTTAAAACCTTCCTTTTTGATATAACCTACAATTAGGGAGGGATCATGTGTCTCTGAACCCTCCCTTAGTTATGCTGCTAATAGGTTTAGACAGCTGGGGGACCTCCAATAATTCACTCCTTTCTTCACTCTCAATGAAATTTTTTTTTTTTTTTGCTGGTCATTAACATCTGTTTGTTCTCTCCCATAGATTGAGTCACCATCATGCTGTTTGCTCTCTACATGTCTGTTCTTTTCATCTTCTCTATCCCCTCACCCCCCCAGCCAGTCACAGCAGATGACTGCCCGTCCCTGAGCCTGGTTCTGCTGGAGGTTTCTTCCTGTTAAAAGGGAGTTTTTCCTCTCCACTGTCACCAAGCGCTTGCTCACAGGAGATCGCCTGATTGCTGGGGTCTTTCTGCAATTGTGGGGGTTTCCCCTACAGTTGAAAGTGCTATGAGATGACTGCTGTTGTGAAATGATGCTATATAAATAAAGTTGAATTGAATTGAACTGTCACTCTTAAATGTTTCGGATCATCAAACAAATTTAAATATTAGACAAAGATAACACAAGTAAACACAAAATGCAGTTTTTAAATGGTGTTTATTATTAACCCTTATTGTGGCAAGGTTTCATGGACAGATAGCGCCCCCACTGCCACAGGCGCAGCGCCTATCATGTGATGTTATATGACGTGGCCAAAAACTCCCCAGCTGATTTAAGTTGTACAAAGGATTCCACCTCACAAGGTGGCAGACACATATAACTTACTGCTCGTGCCTTGGAGGACTTATGGAGGACATAAAAGCATCCTTCTGGACACCAGAGAAGAAGAAATTTTTAGACAAACAAATGTGAACTTTACCAATCACTGTGGACGTACTTGATCGCAGATGGAGGAGCCATTTGCTCCCAAATTTGCCAACTATGATTCTAAAAAGAGATTATTTAGCTTATGAAGGTAAATGTTTACATTTTGTTATAACAGAGGGTGGGTGAAGCTGGTTGATGTTCACCTGCTGCCGCCCCCAGCGCCATGTGACTAGACAACAATCGCGCTGATTCCATGTCATCACTTAAGATAAATTGCGGCGGAATAAAAGCAAAATTGAGGTGGGATAATCATAAGACTTTCTGGATGTGGGAGAGAGAGCGCAAATGACCGACAGAAGGCAAAATAACGACCAGGATGGACGAAGATGGACGAAGCAAGAGCCGCCTGGCCAGCGGTAAGTCTGACTAATTCCTTTGTTTGTTGACATTCTACTAATGCTCTGGTTCACATACGTTGAAGAGAAGATAACAAAAAACCCCAAAACAAAACCGGTGACAAAAAACCAAAACCATCCTTTGTGTAAATATGTTCAAAAGTCAATTTTTGACCGAAAGTTATGTAATTTGTTATGGTTGTGTCACATTATGCAAATTAGATGCGTAAATTTACTTCCATCTCAAACTTTGGATCATATTCTACATCTTTCTAATTGACAGTAAGCCATTATCTCTTACCACTTTCAAGTTATAGCCTTGGAAATCTCGTGACATCTGAACTGAATATTTTCTTGAAAAAAATCTTGACCACTAGGGGCTTATGGCGCAACGGAGCGCCTGTGGCAGTCATTGGGTTAAGGGTAAAAAGATCCAAACCTACATGGCCCTGTGTGAAAAAGTGATTGCCCCCTAAACCTAATAACTAGTTGGGCCACCCTTAGCAGCTACAACTGCAATCAAGCGCTTGTGATAACTGGCAATGAGTCTTTTACAGCGCTGTGGAAGAATTTGGCCCACTCATCTTTGCAGAATTGTTGTAATTCAGCCACATTGGAGAGTCTTCCAGATGAACCACCTTTTTAAGGTCATGCCACAGCATCTCAATCGGATTGAGGTCAGGACTTTGACTAGGCCACTCCAAAGTCTTCATTTTGTTTTTTCTAAGCCATTCAGAAGTGGACTTGCTGGTGTGTTTTGGATCATTGTCCTGCTGCAGAACCCAAGTGCGCTTCAGCTTGAGGTCACAAACAGATGGCTGGACACTGTCCTTCAAGATTTTTTGGTATAGAGCAGAACTCATGGTTCCATTGACCACAGCAAGTCTTCCAGGTCCTGAAGCAGCAAAACAGCCCCAGACCATCACAATACCACCACCATATTTTACTGTTGGTATGATGTTCCTTTTGTGAAATGCTGTGTTACTTTTACACCACATGTAATGAGACACACACCTTTCAAAAAGTTCAACTTTTGTATCGTCAGTCTACAGAGTATTTTCCCAGAAGTCTTGGTGATCATCAAGATGTTTTCTGGCAAAACTGAGATGAGCCTTTACGTTCTTGTTACTCACCAGTGGCTTTTGTCTTGGAACTCTGCCATGCAGGCCATTTTTGCCCAGTCTCTTTCTTATGGTGGAGTCATGAACACTGACCTTAACAGAGGAAAGTGAGGCCTGCAGTTCTTTAGATGTTGTTGTGGGGTCTTTTGTGACCTCTTGGATGATTTGCGCTGCGCTCTTGGGGTAATTTTGGTTGGCCACTCCTGGGAAGGTTCACCACTGTTCCATGTTTTCACCATTTGTGGATAATGGCTCTCACTGTGGTTCACTGGAATCCTAAAGCTTCAGAAATGGCTTTATAACCTCAATTACTTTGTTTCTCATTTGTTCCTGAATTTCTTTGGATCGTAGCATGATGTCTAGCTTTTGAGGATCTTTTGGTCTACTTCACTTTCCAAAGATGTGAAAAACCACAGTTAATTTATGCTTTAACAGGGGATGAGGCAATCACTTTTTCACACAGGGTCATGTAGGTTTGGATTGTTTTTTCCCTTAATAATAAACACCTTCATTTAAAAACTGCATTTTGTGTTTACTTGTGTTATCTTTGTCTAATATTTAAATTTGTTTGATGATCTGAAATATTTCAGTGTGACATACAAAAAAATGAGAAATCAGAAAGGGGGCAAACACTTTTTCCCACCACTGTATGACAAAATTGAAAATTTACAGGAAAAAATTGCTAATTTATGAGAAAAAAGTCACAAATCTACAAAAAATTGCAAATTTGCAAACTGACGAGAAACAAAATGAAAATTTACACTAAAAAGTTGCAAGTTATGAGAAAAAATTTTCTGAGAAAGAAATTTAAACATTACATGAAAAAATTACAATTAAAAAAATTTAATTTATGAAAAAAAATTTGCAATTTTTTGAGAAAGTCACAAATTCATGAGAAAAAAGTGGAAAATTTATGACAAAGTTGAAAATTTACAGGAAAAAAAATCCTAACTTAGAAAAAAGTCACAAATTTTGTTGGGAAAAAATTTGCAGATTTACAAAAAATTTTTTTTTTTTTCAAAATTTATGAGAACAAGTCACAAAGCTACAAACAACTGCAAATTTACAAGAGAAAGGTTTCAAATTTATGAGAAACAAGTTGCAAATTTATGAATTGGCAAATTTACACAATTTTTTTGCAAATTTATGATAAAGTCAAAATGTTAAGAAAAACGTTGCACATTTATGAGACAAGTTGAACATTTACAGAAACACTGCAAATTTACAAGGACTTTTTTTGTAAAATTATGAAAAAAAAGTTAAAAATTTACAAGAAAAAATTTTGCAAATTTATCAGACACAAGATGAACATTTATGGGGAAAAAGTCACAAATTTTAAAAAAAGTTACAAAATTTTGTGAAAAAAGTTGAAAATTTACAAGGACATTTTTATTGCAAAATTTGTGAAAAAAAAAATAAATGTACAAGAAACATTTAGCAAATTTATCAGAAACAAGACGAAAATTTCTGGGGATAAAGTCAATTTAAAAAAAAGTTTCAAATTTTTGAGAAAAAAAAGTTGAAAATTTAGAGGGAAAAACTAAATATCCAAGATTTCTTCCACCAAATTTATGAGAAAAAGCTCATTTTTTTTGCATTTCTGTTTAGAATTGTTGGGTTAACGTCATTTTATTCAGGATGGGGATGGGGATGCGGGTGGGAGGTTAACAAGAGATTTGCTTTTGGGTCATTTTGTTGGCACAGGGAATAGCACCCCCACACACACACACAGAAAAAAAATCACCTACTGCTCCTTCGCCTACTAAACCAAAACAGAGTCACTGCATCGAGGTCACATTTGAGCACAAAAACAGGCAGTGGAGCTCTGTGAAGTATGAAACACAGCCAACAACCAATCTTAAATATTAACAATAACCATGTTATTACCATTTTTGAGTTTGAATCCTAATAAAAAGCAGCACTTTGAGTTAGTATACAATTTAAAAATTAATAATTAGCTCATTTAAAAGGAAGCTTGTAAACGGACGATAACACGCAACGGCACAAAAACGTAATTAAAAAAAGTGTTGAAAATTTATGATGAAAAAAGTGCAAAAATGATGAGAAATATAAAAATTTATAAAATGGAAGTTTACAAATGCACAAGGAAAAAAATGTGTATGTTTATGGGAAAAATAAATTTATGAAAAAAGGATAAATTGATGAAAAAAACTTTGAAAATTTATGGTAATAATTTGCAAACCTATGAGAACATTTCAAACTTAATTGTGAATTCTAATCTTAATCCTGTCCCCTTGTTTCAGTTTTTCTCTGTCCCGCCATTTCAGTCTGATAGGGTATCTCCATCAGCGGGCGGCGTTTCGTTCCTCCTGTGGATTAGCAGGTGTCTCCTCACACTCGACGCCTGGGTGAAGGCCTTTCCGCAGAGGGTGCACAGGTACGGTCTCTCCCCGGTGTGGATGCGTGCGTGAGTGTTGAGGGCCGACCTGTGCGAGAATGGTTTGTTACACTTGTCACACATGAATGCCCTCGCCTTCTTGTTTTCAGACTTTATGGCTCTCACCTTCATTTTCTGCTCCGTGTGCCAGGGGTGTTGTTTCTTGACTGTCTTTAACAAGAGTTTACTGACATCCTTCCTGTGCACCTTTGCCAGGTGATTCCTTAGCAGCGACATCATGATGAAGGCCTTCCCGCAGATGTCGCATTTGTACGGCGTCTTGCCCGTGTGGCGGGCGATGTGTCCCTGCAGACCGGCGATGGAGAGGAAAGATTTCCCACAGATGTCACAGCGGTGCGTTCTCTGATGGGTCTGGAGGTGGTTTCTGAGCTCGTCCGCCGACTCGCACCGCTCGCCGCAGACACCGCACATCTGCTCGGGAGCATCCACATGCCTCCAGGCGTGCTTTATTAGCATCTTCCTGGAGCCGCGCAACATCCTGCAGATTTTACAGACAAAGCTGGTGGACGAGCCGTTGTGAGTCAACGGATCTTCTTTGTCCAGTTGTGCCGTTTCTAATTCCTCGTTAATGTGGTGCTCAGTAATCCCATTCAACTTCCTGTTTTTATCTTCATCGTGTTCAACCGTCGGAGATTCCAGAGACAAAACACTGTCCGGAGCAGCATCAGTTCTTGTCGAGTCATCGTTTTTATGAGGCAACGTTGGATTGTGGAAATTTATGGATGCTTGTTGAGTCGGGTTGCTGTTGGGACAATAAATCAGGGAAATTTAGAGCTAGGAAAGTTAAAATTTAAGACAAAATTCTGAAATCTATGTACACAGAACACCTGCAGACATCTGTATAAGAAAGTATAGGTTCCTTAAGTCAAAAACTCTTCTTTCAAACAGCTAAACCTAAAAAAAAACTGACCTCATACACAGTGTGGTTTGTTCCTGAAGAGATGAAGAAACTCCATCGCTGTCAACCCCCCTCTGTATGATGTGAGGCTTTTTCACAGACATCTGGACAACATTTGTCAAAGATATCCGAACATCCTTCTTCAGATGCTTCCGGGCATTTTTTTTCAGATTCCTGTGGGCGTCCGTCTTTGGATTTCTCTGGATGTTCTTCTTCGAAGATGCCTTGAATTCCATTTTTGAAGATGCCTTGAATTCCTTTTTCGAAGATGCTTTGAGTTCCTTTTTCAAAGATGCCTTGAGTTCCTTTTTCGAAGACGCCTTGAATTCCTTTTTGGAATTCATCTGGATGTCCTTTTTTGGAAGCGTCTGGATGTCCTTCTTCTGAGATGTCTGGACGTCCTCTGGTGGCTGAAAGAGTTTCAGACACAAAAATCAGAAAATGGCTTCATTTCAGAGGCAATGAGCCGTTGGAATCTAAAGCCACACATGTTCCAGGAGTTGGCCTAGGATGGATATTGCCCAGTTACTTGCCAAAAGCTGTTAAATGTCAAACCCCCTGAAGCCACCACCACATCCATGAAACAGGAACTCCAAGGTTACCACACCAGATCATTCACATGTTAAGAAATGATTCAATAAACGTATTACAGAGGAGAGGTGGGCTTTAATGTGGTTTGACTGACTCTAAGGGTTGAGCGATTTCCCGTAATAAAATCGGAAGGAGTTACAGGTGTGGGAATGCAACTCCACAAGCAGCGCAGTCAGCAATGTTCAGATGTAACGGAACACGAGTGAACAATTACAGATGGTTGTAATGCAAACAAACATGGTCTCCATCTACATAGTGTGTGATGATCGACTCTTTATTTCATCTGAAGATACCAAGAAAAAGTGATGTAAGTGCACGGACACTAACACTAAAGTGAGCAGAAGCTAAGTTGCGGTTAGCTTCTGATGGCTATCTGCATCATCTCAACTGTTTTACAGAGGGAATGGACAAGCTAAGGCTGTATTCAAGAACCCGATAAGAGCTCACAATCATGGAAGAGTAAACAAACCCCCAAGAGGTGTGAAATTAAAATAGGCCTGATCTTTATTATATTATGCTCATTTACTACTGGACTGCAGTGATATACCATACTCGTGTAATATTGATTAATTACGAAACCTCGTCAGTAAGAAGAAGGGAGGGGAAAAAACTCTAAAACCAACATTAAAGGGTCAATTGACCGCAATGCTGATTTAAGGTCAAATTGCCCACCCGTATTGCCTCTGACTGCCTAGCCATGCTAATGGATCGATGTGGCATCATGGCAAAAATAAAACAGAAAACGCCAGAATGATGTGAGATACACACGTGGACAAAATTGTTGGTACCCCTCTGTTAATGAAAGAAAAACCCACAATGGTCACAGAAATAACTTGAATCTGACAAAAGTGGTAATAAATAAAAAGTCTATGAAAATTAACCAATGAAAATCAGACAATGCTTTTGAACTGTGGTTCAACAGAATTATTTTAAAAAACAAACTCATGAAACAGGCCTGGACAAAAATGATGGTACCCTTAACTTAATATTTTGCTGCACAACCTTTTGAAGCAATCACTGCAATCAAACGATTTCTGTAACTGTCAATGAGACTTCTGCACCTCTCAGCAGGTATTTTGGCCCACTCCTCATGAGCAAAATGCTCCAGTTGTCTCAGGTTTGAAGGGTGCCTTCTCCAGATGGCATGTTTCAGCTCCTTCCACAGATGTTCAATAGGAGTTAGATCACGGCTCACAGAAGGCTACGTGAGAATAGTCCAATGTTTTGCTCTTAGCCATTCTTGGGTGTTTTTACCTGTGTGTTTTGAGTCATTATCCTGTTGCAAGACCCATGACCTGCCACTGAGACCAAGCTGTCTGACACTGGGCAGCACATTTCTCTCGAGAATACCTTGATAGTCTTGAGATTTCATTGTACCCTGCACAGATTTAAGACACCCTGTGCCAGATGCAGCAAAGCAGCCCCAGAACATAACAGAACCTCCTCCATGTTTCACAGTAGGGACAGTGTTCTTTTCTTGGTATGCTTCATTTTTGCGTCTGTGAACATAGAGCTGATGTGCCTTGCCAAAAAGTTCCAGTGTTGTCTCGTCTGTCCATAGGACATTCTCCCAGAACCTTTGTGGCTTGTCAACATGCAGCTTGGCAAATTCCAGTCTGGCTTTTTTAAGATTTGTTTTCAACAGTGGTGTCCTCCTTGGTCGTCTCCCATGAAGTCCACTTTGGCTCAAACAATGACGGATGGTGCGATCTGACATTGATGTACCTTGACCTTGGAGTTCACCATGAATGTGTTTAGAAGTTGTTCTGGGCTCTTTTGTTACCATTCATATTATCCGTCTCTTCCATTTTTCATTAAGCTTCCTCCTGCGGCCACGTCCAGGGAGGTTGGCTACAGTCCCGTGGATCTTAACCAGCTGAACTCGGGGATTCCGCGGGCGGTCACGTCTCTGTGTCGTAGTGCGTCTCAGTACGCACTGAAAAAAAAAAAAAAAGCTGCATTTTCGTTCTTCCAGTACAGACACAGCCATGAACAGAAAGCCAAAGGAGTGTTTGATTGGTTTAGATTTTACTGACCTCTCCTTCGACTAATAAGAGCCTTGAATTGGGTTTCTGAAACCTTGAAGAACCAATGACTGAAAACCTAGCAAGAAGGACCTGCCTACCAACGACCGCGAATACAACGAGCCAATTGAAGCAGAGAAGTTCGACGACTGACGTGTCGTTTAGCCAATGAAATTCTAAATTCAGCAATACCTGACATGCCTTTGTTATGTGTTTATATTGCCGTTAAAACACGTGCGTCCCCGTGAGCAAAATCTATTTTGCCTAAGCCGCTGGGTGACTCACATTGAGACCTGTGTGTAACGGTAGCATTAGCCACTCTTAGCCATTAGCCAGCCATTTTTTTATTACCTCCGCCAAGGAGGTTATGTGATCATCGGCGTTGGTTTGTCTCTGTCTGTCTGATTGTTTGTTTGTTAGCAAGATAACTCAAAAACTTATGGACGGATTTTCATGAAATTTTCACAGATTGTCAGAAATGGGGTATCCTACAGATGATTACATTTTGGTGGTGATCCGGATCACTGTCCAGAAGAAAACCGCCATTACAGAAAATGCCATTTTCGTGAATAACTACTGAACCACTAATCCTATCATTGTCAATCCAATTGCTAGTCATATGTTTTCATGGTCAAGGAATCTGAAAACGTACACACAAACACTGTATGGGGGGAACTGTGGCCGCCATTACAGAAAACGCCATTTTTGTGAATAACTACTGAACCACTAATCCTATCATTGTCAATCCAATTGCTAGTCATGTTTTCATGGTCAAGGAATCTGAAAACGTACACACATACACTGTATGGGGGGAACTGTGGCCGCCATTACGGAAAATGTCATTTTTGTGAATAACTACTGAACCACTAATCCTATCACTCTATCAATCCAATCATCCTATCAATCCTACTCTCCTGAGCTTTGGGTTAGCCAATAGCGATGGCTACTAGCTCTCCTTCCTCTCCTCCTCTGGTGTGCTCTCTCTGTCAGATGTTTAGCTACACCTCTGCCTCTTTTAGTGATAATGGTAAATGTAATAAATGTCGTCTTTTTGAGGCGCTCGAGGCGAGGTTGTCTGATTTGGAATCCCGGCTACGCTGCATTGAAACACCGTCTGCGCCAGTTACTCTTGACGGACGCCCCTTAGCTGCAGCGGAGCTAGCTAGCTTAGGCCCCCCTGTTAGCGGTCCTCCAGCTCTCCTCAGCAGCAAGGAGACTGGGTGGGTGACGGTGAGAAGGAAGCCTAGTCGCAAAGCCCCGGTACACCACCAACCTGTTCACGTTTCTAATCGTTTTTCCCCACTCAGCGACACACCCGCTGAGGAAAAAACTCTGATCATTGGCGACTCTGTAGTCAGAAACGTGAACCTAGAGACTCCAGCGGCCATAGTCAAATGCATTCCTGGGGCCAGAGCAGGCGACATCGAGTCAAATTTGAAAATGCTGGCTAAAAGTAACTGTAAATACTCCACAATTGTTATTCACGCTGGCATTAATGACATCCGTCTCCGGCAGTCGGAAGTCACGAAACATAATGTAGAATCGGTGTGTGACTTTGCAAAAACGATGTCTGCCACTGTAGTATTCTCTGGGCCCCTCCCCAATCTGACCAGTGATGACATGTTTAGCCGCTCGTCATCCTTGAACCGCTGGCTGTCTGTGTGGTGTCCTGCAAATAACGTGGGCTACATTGACAATTGGAGCTCTTTTTGGGGAAAACCTGGTCTTATGAGACGAGACAGCATTCATCCCACTTTGGATGGTGCTTCTCATTTATCTAACAATCTGGCATCTTTTTTATCCAAATTTCCAAAACCTTGACTACTCAGAGTTGGGACCAGGAAGCAGAGTCGCAGTCTTACACGCCTCTCTGCAGCTCCTCTTCATCTGCCACCCCTCAACTTAGCCCCTGTCTTCCCCATCAGAGAATCATTGTCTGCTCCCTCCAAAGTAAATAAAAATATAATATATAAGCATCCCAAAGTGATTAAGCAAAATATTGGTAAAACTCAAATTAAACATAAAGCCTCTAAATTGAATGATTTGGCCTCTGTTCCTCCTCATAATTTAAAAATTAAATGTGGTTTATTAAATATTAGGTCTCTAACTCCCAAGTCTCTGTTAGTCCATGATCTGTTATTTGATCATCAGATTGATTTAATTTCCCTTACAGAGACTTGGTTAGGGCAAGAGGATTATGTTGGTTTAAATGAATCAACTCCCTCTAGTTATTTAAACTGTCAAAATCCCAGAAGTTCTGGTCGTGGAGGAGGAGTAGCAACAATTTACCATTCCAAATTACTAGTTAATGTAAAGCAAAAAACATGTTATAATTCCTTTGAGGGCCTGGTCCTCAGTATTGGGCACTTTAGCAATTTTAGGTTAAACCCAATTTTATTTGCCATAGTTTATCGTCCCCCATCAACCTACTCAGAATTTTTATCCGAATTTGCTGATTTCTTAGCTGATTTAGTGCTGAAATCTGATAGAATAATTATAGTAGGGGACTTTAATATACAGTACATGTGGATGTAGATAGTGACTGCCTTAATGTGGCATTTAATTCAATATTAGACTCGATTGGGTTTTCTCACAAAGTAGGAAATTCTACTCATTACCTCCACCATACACTGGACCTTGTTCTGACATATGGCATAGAAATAGAAAATCTTGTAGTGTCTCCTCATAACCCTGTACTGTCAGACCACTGTCTGTTAACCTTTGATTTTACTATTTCTGACTATTTGGCTCCTAAAGAAAAATATTATTACAGCAGATGCCTCTCAGATGATGCTGTTACCAAATTTATGCAGATTGTTTCCTCTATGCCATGTGTCAACACAACGGAAATAAGCTATAGACAGCTTGCTCCTTCTGTAACTGATAACATGGTGGATAGTGTTACAGCTTCTCTGCATCAGACTCTAGACTTGGTGGCCCCCTTAAAAAAGAAAAAGTCTAATCAGAGATTTCTAACTCCTTGGTTCAACACAGAAACTCGTAGCTTAAAACAGAAGACTCATCAATTAGAAAGAAAATGGCGCTCCACTAATTTAGATGAAATCTATTTAGCTTGGAGAAATCATCTTTTAATTTATAAAAAATCTCTTAGAAAAGCTAGAACGAGTTATTACTCTGCATTAATAGAAGAGAACAAGAATAATCCCAGGTTTCTTTTCAGCACTGTAGCCAGGTTGACAAAGAGTCAGGACTCTGTCAATCCTAGCATTCCCTTAGAGCTTACTAGTCAGGACTTTATGAACTTTTTCAATAATAAAATTTCATCCATCAGAGATAAAATCAGTCAGATTCTTCCCACAGTTAACTTAAATACTGTAACTACTACAACTCCTTCTATTGATGTCTGTCTTGATGAGTTTACTCCAATCGACCTTTGTGAGTTAGACAAAATAGTTTCCTCATCCAAACCTTCAACTTGTCTTTTAGACCCTATTCCTACCAGGTTATTTAAAGAAGTCTTCCCACTTATTGGTAGCTTTATTCTTCATATAATCAATTCTTCATTAACTTTAGGCCATGTACCGCAGGCTTTTAAAACGGCTGTAATTAAACCCTTACGCAAAAAGCCAACGCTAGATCCAGGAGCTTTAGCCAACTATAGACCAATCTCTAATCTCCCTTTCATTTCAAAAATCTTAGAAAGAGTTGTTGCTACGCAATTATTTGACCACCTGCAGGGAAATGGTTTACTTGAAGAGTTTCAATCTGGGTTTAGAATTCATCATAGTACTGAAACAGCCTTAGCGAAGGTCACTAACGACCTCCTCATCGCATCTGATACTGGACTGGTTTTCTGTACTTGTCCTTTTAGACCTTAGTGCAGCTTTTGATACTATCGATCATAATATTCTACTTGATAGATTAGAACACTATGTTGGACTTAATGGAACTTCGTTGCAGTGGTTTAGATCTTATTTATCTGATAGGTTCCAGTTTGTTCATGTAAATAATGAGTTTTCTTTCAACTCAAAGCTTAGTCATGGAGTTCCACATGGATCTGTGCTAGGCCCTACTCTTTTTAGTTTATATATGCTTCCGTTATGCAACATTATTAGAAAGCACTGTATACATTTTCATTGTTATGCAGATGACACACAATTATACCTGTCAATGAAGCCAGATGATAGTAATCAATTAGCCAAGTTAGAAGCCTGTCTTAAGGAAATCAAAGCTTGGATGACTTGTAATTTCCTGCTATTAAATTCAGATAAGACTGAAGTCATTCTTGTTGGTCCAAAAAACTTTAGAAATTCCTTTCCAAATCAAACTTTCAGTTTGGATCCAGTTACTCTTTCTCTTAATAGCTCCGTGAGAAGCCTTGGAATTATTTTTGATCAAGATCTGTCCTTCAATTCACATATTAAATTTGTTTCTAAGACTGCCTTCTATCATTTACGTAATATTGCCCAGATTAGGAGCATCTTGTCTCAGAGTCATGCTGAGAAACTGATCCACGCTTTTGTTAGCTCGAGATTAGATTATTGTAATTCTTTATTATCAGGCTGTCCTAAAACATCTTTAAAAAGTCTTCAGCTGATCCAAAATGCTGCAGCAAGAGTTTTAACAGGTACTAGAAAGAGAGATCATATCTCTCCGGTTCTGGCCTCCCTTCATTGGCTTCCCATAGAGTTTAGAATTAAGTTTAAAATCCTTCTTCTTACTTACAAAGCTCTAAACAATCAGGCTCCTTTTTATTTAAAAGATCTGATACTACCGTATTATCCTAACAGAGCACTACGCTCCCAAAATGCAGGATTACTTGTAATACCTAGAATCTCCAAAAGTACAATGGGAGGCAGAGCCTTCAGTTATCAAGCTCCTCTCCTGTGGAACCAGCTGCCAATCTGAATTCGGGAGTCAGACTCGATCTCTGTTTTTAAGAAGAGGGCTAAAACCTACTTTTTTGATATAACCTACAATTAGGGAGGGATCATGTGTTTCTGAACCCTCCCTTAGTTATGCTGCTAATAGGTTTAGTCAGCCGGGGGACCTCCAGTAATGCACTGGGCCTCACTCCTTTCCTCACTCTCAATGAAATATTTTTTTTTGCTGGTCATTAACATTTGTTTGTTCTTTCCCATAGATTGAGTCCCCATCGTGCTGTTTGCTCTCTACTTGTCTGTTCTTTTCATCTTCTCTATCCCCTCACCCCCCAGCCAGTCGCAGCAGATGACTGCCCCTCCCTGAGCCTGGTTCTGCTGGAGGTTTCTTCCTGTTAAAAGGGAGTTTTTCCTCTCCACCGTCACCAAGTGCTTGCTCACAGGGGATCGCCTGATTGCTGGGGTCTTTCTGCAACTGTGGGGGTTCCCCCTACAGTTGACAGTGCTATGAGATGACTGTTGTTGTGAAATGGCGCTATATAAATAAAGCTGAATTGAATTGAATTGAATCACTGTCAATCCAATTGCTAGTCATATGTTTTCATGGTCAAGGAATCTGAAAACGTACACACAAACACTGTATGGGGGGAACTGTGGTGCTTGGCGGAGGTCTGCGCTCTCCGAGTGCTTTTCTAGTTACTACTGTTCTTATTTGTTTTGAAAAATGGTTCGCAAAAACCGCAAGCATGGAAGTGGAGATGGTTTGACCGGGTCGGGTAACCAGAACCACGAGTCAGTAACAACCGGACCAGCTTCATGTTCGTCTGACAATGAGGAACTTCAACAACAGATGTTCCCAAACGACACTGCTATTGTGGACAGGTAAGTGTTATAAGCTAAATTATTCTTTATCGATGAAAATAGTAATAAAATTACTTTTGACCGATCGGTAATTACAACGGTCCCTCATGGCCACAAGTTTTTTGGTGTGCAGAGTTCCTCTGTAGGGGGGGGGGGGGTGTAGTCCTCTACATTGCAGATATTTTAGTATAATTTTTATTGCACTGTAGGCTATTTTTTCTTGTGAAAAAAAGGCCACACATTTTTCACGTGACATGTTTCTTTGTGTGTGTGTGTGTGTGGGGGGGGGTTGTTTGTTACCCTCTAGAAATGTAATAATATTTTAGTATAATTTTTATTGCACTGTAGGCTATTTTTTCTTGTAAAAAAGGCCACACATTTTTTACGTGGCAGGGTCCTTTGTGTATCGGGGGCTTGTTTGTTCATTCATTCATTCATGAATGAACAAACAACCCCCCCACACACACACACACAAAGGAGCATGCCACCTAAAAATGTGTTTGTTACCCTCTAGAAATGAGATAACATTTTAGTATAATTTTTATTGCACTTTAGGCTATTTTTTTCTTGTAAAAAAGGCCACACATTTTTTACGTGGCATGGTCCTTTGTGTGGTGGGGGGCTTGTTTGTTCATTCATTCATTCATGAATGAACAAAAAACCCTCCCCCACACAAAGGAGCATGCCACCTAAAAATGTGTTTGTTACCCTCTAGAAATGTGATAACATTTTAGTATTATTTTTATTGCACTTTAGGCTCTTTTTTCTTGTAAAAAAGGCCACACATTTTTTACGTGGCATGGTCCTTTGTGTGTGGGGGGCTTGTTTGTTCATTCATTCATTCATGAATGAACAAACAACCACCACCCCCACACACACACAAAGGAGCATGCCACCTAAAAATGTGTTACCCTCTAGAAATGTGATAACATTTTAGTAAAATTTTTATTGCACTTTAGGCTATTTTTTCTTGTAAAAAAAAAACAGGAACTGTGCTGTGTATGTGAACTCTGGGAAAATAGGAGAATAGTGAAAAATAAAAATTGAACTTTGTAAATGACTTTTTATTTTCACATAATAGACAAACTTCAGATGAAGACTCTGGTGAGGAGTGGGTGCCAGATGAGTACTCTCCGTGCCGCCTTGCGTAAAGGACTACAACAGGTATGTAATGATTTGAAAATGTAACAATTGGCTTGAGTAATATATTGAAGTGTTTTTTTTCCTTTTATTCTAAAAATTATGTTTTTTGTCCATTCAGGTGCATGGGCGGAGTGGACCTATCAGATGCCCTGATAGGCTACTACAGTATTCTTCATAAGACCATGAAGTGGTATAAGAGCTTTTTTTACCACTTCATGGACATCGCCATCGGCGGCGCAGTGGTTAGCACTGCGGCAGCACAGTTTACTCTTGGCCGGGGGATCGTGGGGTCGTGGGTTCGATCCCAGCCCCCGACCAACAGTGATCTGTGTCGAGTTTACATGTTCTCCCTGTGTATGCGTGGGTTTACCCCGGGATTTCTCCGGTTTCCTCCCACATGCCAAAAACATGCAGGTTAGGTTAATTGGAGACTCTAAAGTGGCCCTAGGTGTGAATGTGTGTGTGAATGGTTAAGGGATAGCGCCGTATCGTGGCTGCTTCATCCATCCAGATGGTGGATGACCCTCAATTTCCCCTCTGGGGATCAATAAAGTATACTAAATCTAAAAATCGTCAATGCCTACATTCTCCACAAGGCACTCACCTCTGGAAGAGGAGAGAAGCCATTGAGACAGAAGGCATTTCGGGAGACCCTTGCTAAGCAGCTGGCACAGGTGCGCTCTCCATCAGCCACACCCACACCACCTCATCCTACACCCACTGCACATCACAGGATTGACTTTATCTCAGGGCACCGTATAAATGGACGGGCACTATGCAGGCACTGCCGTAAAAAGACACCACTCAAGTGCTCCACCTGTGATGTGCCTCTCTGTTTGATCCCAAACTGAGACTGTAACAATAACTGGCATATTGCCAATAACATATAAAGGACTTCATATTCACATTTGTTGTTTGTAAATAGTATGTTTTGTATATTGACAATTTTGTTCAGTAAAGTTTGTTTATATTTTAAACTTCATTTTCTCTGCATCATTACTACTGACTGACAGTGTTTCTGGATATCTAACAAGATAGCCCTGAGTGTCACCTTTCATTAGAGCCCAAGATGAAGCTTCTATGTTGAAGCATTCAAAAGTTACACACGTTTTTCCAAACTGTGCCATTTGGCACAGTTTGGCACAGTTCAAAAATGTCTGGGAACAACCTGAGAAAAAAGCTGTATAATATATTCATTTTTTGTGGTATTGTTACAAAATTTTGACCTCAGCTTGATAACACTTGGTTCTACATTTCTGTTGCATTTTCCAGCCAGTATCTGACAGCTGTGTGTTATTTGCAAGCATTTGTATCTAAAAAAAACACCCAGGCGAACTTTATTTTCTTCAAATTCACTATGTTTAGATGACTGTTACTCAGTGGCAGGAGCACTTAGAGAGATTATGACTTTTGCCAAAAAATTCAGAGTGTTTTCTTTTAAATGAGACCAACCCCATGAAGATGCTGCAAAGGGTTGAAGAACAGCTTTTGATTTACTTTGGGTATGTTATTTTTAGGCATTTTTAGGGAAACTGAACAGAGTTCAACGGGTTAAATTTCTGAATAATATGTGCAACTGTAGTCACAGGAACATCAAGCTGCTTGGAAATGGTCTTATAGCCTTTACCTTCAACATGCTTGTCTATAATTTTCTTTCTAATCTCCTGAGACAACTCTCTCCTTTGCTTCCTCTGGTCCATGTTTAGTGTGGTACACACCATGTCACCAAACAGCACAGTGACTACTTGTCACCCTTTAAATAGGCCGACTGACTGATTACAAGTTTGTAGACACCTGTGATGTTAATTAGGGGACACATCTTGGTTGAACATGTCCCTATGGTCACATTATTTTCAATCTTTTCAAGGGGTATCATCATTTTTGTCCAGGCCTGTTTTATGAGTTTTTTTTTTTTTTAAGTAATTCTGTTGAACCACAATTCAAAAGCATTATGTGATTTTCATTGGTTAATTTTCATAGAATTTTTATTTATTACCACTTTTGTCAGATTCAAGTTATTTCTGTGACCACTGTGGGTTTTTATTTCATTAACAGAGGGGTACCAACAATTTTGTCCACATGTGTATATTATCAACTGTGGATTAGTGAATCAGGTGGAGACAGGGATGTCTATTAGCTGACTTCCTAATAGCACCGTTAGCTCTGAAGCTAACACACTGGGCTCCTTGCTCGTCTGGGTGGGGGATTGGATCGATATCACAGCCAATAGTATGACGATGGTTGAAACTGAAGATTTATAGCTATGAACCCATTAGACATTGTAGAGACCAGAAGCAACTTTACGAAACTGGTGAGAAAAGTAGCAAATTCATGAAAACGGAGAAAAAGTCACAAATTTACAAAGGTGTGTGTGTGCGTTGGGGGGTTGCAAATTTATGAAATGGGGAAACATTTCAAGTACAATTTTGTTAATGAAAAAAGCTACTTGAGAACATGTAGTACATGTATAACTTGTTATCAATCTGCCCTTGGACTCTTTTACACTTTTCATGGGATGGGGGGACAGCAGCCTAACAAGGAGCATTGCATCCCCCCTCAAATCCCCTACTAGGGACGTGCGTACCTTCACTCGTACGAACAGTGTGGAGATTTTGCTTAAATGCGTGACTTTGTAGATTTCCTCTGGCGTCAGCGTCTCCAGCTTCAGAAGCTGCAGTTTCCTGTTTCTATTTGAATTCAGAAACTCAAAGTTTTCCCCATTTTTCAGCTGAGGGAAATTGGACCTCAGCAGGTCCACGAAGTCGGACTCACGCAGGCCACTGGGACACCGCAGCTCTTGGAGGGGAAACCTCCGAAATGCTGCAAAGACAAACAAAACAAAAATTTATGTTCGCACAGAGGTCTGCAACCTGTGGTTCTGAAACCATAAACATCAACCACATTTCCTTTTAGAAAATTATGAAAAAGGAAACATTTAAAAGTACATTTGTGTGAAAAATATGTAATGAAAATTCATGAGTAAAAAAGGAAAAAATTACAAGAAAAAAGTTCCATATTTACGAAAAAAAATGTAAAATTACAAAAAATAATCAAGCAAATTAAAAATGTAAAATTACAAAAAAGAAACTGCATGCTGACAAGAAGTTACAAATTTTAACGAAAACGCAAATATATGGAAAAAACAAAAATTACAAGAAAAAATAGAATTACAAAAAAGTTGGAAATTTAACAAGAAATTGCATTTACAAAAAAGTTGAAAATTTTGAACAAAAACAATTTTATAACAATTTTTCTAATTATGAAATGTTTTTACAAACTATAAGGAAAAAAGGAAAATTTAAAAGGAAAAAAAGAAACTGACTTGAGAAAAAAATTGTAAAATTACAGAAAAAACCCAGAGCAAATTAAAAAAGTAAATTAAAAAAATGAGAGGGAGGCATGCAACGGTGAAGATGGAAGGAGTAGCGGACAGAGTGGAGTGGGTGGAGATGAGTGTCAGGGGTGATTTGTGACAGAAGGGTAGCCGCAAGAGTGAAAGGGAAGATTTACAAGACGGTAGTGAGACCTGCTATGATGTATGGTTTGGAGACGGTGACGCTGACACAAAGACAGGAGGTGGAGCTGAAGGTGGCAGAGTTGAAGATGCTAAGATTTCATTAGAAGTGACTAGGAGGGACATGATTAGAAATGAGTATATCAGAGGGACAGCGCAGGTTGAGTGGTTTGGAGACAAAGTAAGAGAGGCAAGGCTGAGATGGTGTGGACATGTGCAGAGGAGGAATCGTGGAGATATTGGACAAAGGATGCTGAAGATGGAGCTGCCAGGCAGGAGGAAAAGAGGAAGACCACAGAGAAGATTCATGGATGTAGTGAAAGAGGACATGGAGAGGGTTGGTGTTACAGAGGAAGATGAAGGGATAGGGTGAGATGGAGGCAGATGATCTGCTGTGGCGACCCCTAAAAGGAGCAGCCAGAAGAAGAAGAAGAAATTAAAAAGAAATTGGGTGCTTACAAAAATGCTGGAAATTTTACCAAAAATGCACAAATATATGGGCAGCGCGATGGCGGAGTGGTTAGCACTGCGGCAGCACAGCAACTCACCCTTGGCCGGGGGATCCTGGGTTCGATCCCAGCCCCCGACCAACAGTGATCTCGATGGAGTTTGCATGTTCTCCCCGTGTCTGTGTGGGTTTACTCCGGGATTTCTCCGGTTTCCTCCCACATGCCAAAAATATGCAAGTTAGGTTAATTGGCATCAAACTGGGGATTCTAAATTGTCCTTAGGTATGACTGTGAGAGTGAATGGTTGTCTGTCTCTCTGTGTTGGCCCTGCAATGGACTGGCGATCTGTCCAGGATGTACCCTGCCTCTCGCCCATAGATGCTGGGATAGGCTCCAGCCCCCCCGTGACCCGAAAAGGACTAAGCAGAAGAAGATGAATGAATGAATGAATGACTGACTGAATGCACAAATATATAAAAGAAAATCAAAACTTACAAGAAAAATTTGAAGTACAGAAAAATTGTAAATTTAAGAAAAAATAAATTGCATTTACAAAAAGCTGAAAATGTTAAACAAAAACAAAAAACCAACAACTTTATGACAAAAACGTAAAAAGTTTCAAAAAGAAACAAAAAATACAATCTATACAGGGTATGCGTATGATGTCCCCGAACGGAACCCATGTCAGTTTTTTTCTCATTTCAGACAAGAACAAAAAGGAGATGTTTTTCCCCTTTACATGTTTCGACTGGCGACGATTGCTGTGAAGTGCCATTTATCAGCTGTTTTTCCTAGGTGGGGCCAGGACAACAGGGGGCGGGGCTAGCCCAGTGGATCTGACAGTTCCGCTGGACTGGCCCCACCAGGAAAAAGCAGCTGATAACTGGCACTTCACTGTGATCAGCTGACACTTCTGAGGAAGACTGCAGTCGCCAGTCGAAACATATAAGGGGGAAAAACATCTTTTTGTTCTTGTCAGAAATAAGAAAAAACAAAAAACTAATAATTGAAAAAGAAGACTAAATGAACCTACTCGAGGAACTCATGTCAGTTAAAAAACACTGAGTGGCAAAAATGGGTGGCGGCATTAGGGTGTATGCAGTAAAACAAAACAAAAAATACACACAATATTCAGTCACAGCAGTACACAGAGTACCTGCTTGTATTGTGGAGAGCTAATCTTATCATTCTATCTTGATTAATTGGCATAAATAAATAAATAATTCAAGGCTCTGAATCCATTCTTCACTTACTATGTGCTCCTTGGTCTTTACCCACACATCACTACAGTCAAGTGAATGATGTGGTATTAACATCTAAAGTTAAAAAAAAAACTGCTGTGACTAAATATTTTGTGTGATTTTTATGTTTTGCTCCATACAAAATAAAGCTGTCACATGTGAGTGCCACTCAGTGCTGTGTTGCTATGGTAACTGTCCTACAACTGCCAAGAATTCTGTTCCAATGCATCCCCTCTATAGTACATTTATGGGGATTTTTTTTTTTTAATTATGAAAAGTTTTTACACAAAAAAATGAAATTTAAAAAGGAATTTTTTTTTACTACAAATAATAGAGAACAAAATTGTAAAATTGCAAAAAAAAAAATAAAATAAATAAATAAATAAATCAAGCAAATTAAAAAAGTTAATTTTTGACAAAAAAGAGAATTTGGGTCCTTACAAGAAAAGCTGCAAATTTAACAAACACACACAAAATAAAAAATTACAAGAAAAAGTAGGATTACAGAAAAATTGTAAATTTAAGAAAAAAATTGCATTTACAAAAAGTTGCAAACTTTAAAGAAACTAATTATGATAAAATCTGAAAAAAGAAAAAAATACACAAAAATAGTAAATTCATGTGTAAAACTGAAAAAAATGACAAATTTACAAGGAAGAAATATTACAACTTTTCAAGTTAAAAAAGTCAAATTTATAAGGAAAAAAAGTACCCATTTGGGGAGAAAAAAGTTAAAGGGGTCATTGCACTTTTTCCACATTTTAATAGCTCACGTCTTAATGAAATGTTTGTGACATATTTTGTTCACATTTTCTGTAATCTTCTTATTAGAGAATGGGCATGTGATGTCACCTGATGGAAAAACTGCAAGGAATTGTGGGAAAAGTTGTAACGAGGCAAGCAATGAACGCGGTTAAGCTGAAGTTTTTGAGAGGGTTGCTTCAGTGTGTTATTATTATTCATCCGAATACCACGCAACATTAGAACGGGGAAGTTTTGCTCCATTATCAAATGCAACAACCGCTCTCACGATTGGCATGGGAAAAAGACTCACAATGGCGTACGCTTTTTTAACTTCCCAACTTGGAAGAAAAGTGGAGAGAATTGGGTTTCCAAGATAATAAAGAGGCGTTGGATGGAATGGATTGCGGCGGTCAGAATCAGACATCAGCTATGACAATATTCCAGCACACAAAGAATAGAATAGGTTTTACTGCCATTGTACAATTGTACAGTACAACGAAATTGTGAGTGCTCCACCAGGCTACTGCGCAATACAGTAAGAGAGAAGAATTTGATAAAACATGGTTACAGAACACACGATTAAACATATGACTGAAATAAAAATAGCTCAGGATTATGGAAATGTACACAGGTATGGGAGTGACTACATGGATGAAAAAATGTACATAAGAGTGCGGAGTACAGAACACGCATTTGAACACACAATTGAATAAAATAGCCCAAGGATTATGGAAAAATGTAGATACTCGGTATGGTGGTGGTTTCACGGATGGGTCAATATACATGAAAGTGAGGAGTGCAAACACAGGTGAGTTATAGTGATAATTAAAAGGTCCTCAGTTCTGAGCACGTGAGCGTTCGGGGGGGGGGGGGGGGGATCTCTGACTGTGTGGAGTTTGGATGGCCCAGGGGAAGAAACTGTTTGTCAGTCTGGAGGTGTGGGACCTGACTGATCTGAAACGTCACCAGAGGGGAGCAAGGTCAAACAGGTGTGAGTGGGATGTGAGGGGTCTCCTGTGATGGCCTTCATCCTTCTGAGACAGGAGGATCTGGAGATGTCTTCCAGGGAGGGCAGAGGGCCGCCAATGATGTTTTGGGCAGTGTTGATGATCCTCTGCACAGTCTTCCTGTTGTTGGAGGTGGCGCCGGCATACCACACACCCAGACAGTAGGTGAGCACGCTCTCCACTGAGCAGCAATAGAAGGTCAGCGGCAGCTTCTGGTCCAGGTAGTTCTTCCTCAGGACACGAAGGAAGTGCAGCCGCTGCTGAGCTTTTTCTTCACCAGGTCCTTGTTGACAGTCCAGGAGAGGTCAAAGAAGATGTGGGTGCCCAGGAACCTGAAGGTGGGGATGGTTTCCACGCTGTCACCATTTGTGGGGGGGTGGTCCTGTCTGTTCTTTCTGAAGTTCAGTATGAGTTCTTTGGTTTTTTGGACATTCAGTTTCAGGTTGTTTGCTTGGCACCACAGCAGCAGATTCTCTACCTCCGCCCCGTATGCCTTCTCATCATCGTCAGTGATGAGCCCAACCAAGGTGGTATCGTCTGCGTACTTCACGATGACGGTGGGTGGGTTGGAATACAGTTAAAGGTATACAGGGAGTACAGTAGAGGGCTTAGTATGCAGCCCTGGGGGGAGCCAGTGCTGAGAGACAGTGTGGAGAAGTGGTGGGGGCCGAGTCTGACTGTTTGTGGGTAGTTGGTGAGTTGTTTGGGTTTTTTTTTATCCAGAAGCACGCTGTGGGGGGGGGGGGGGGGAGGTTCTGGTGGAGGTACAGTTTATTGATCAGGATGTCCTGGATGACGGTGTTGAAAGCTGAACCGTAGTCCACAAGGAGCATCCTCACATAGCTCCTTGGGTTCTCCGGGTGGCTCAGCACTCTGTGGTGTGTGGTGGCAATGGCATCTTCAGTAGACCAGCTCTCCCTGTAGGCGAACTGGTGGGGGGAAGACAGTCCCTGATGTGCTGGGACATCAGCCACTCAAAACAGTTCATGACTACAGACATGAGTGCTATGAGTCTGTAGTCATTCAGGCTGTCAATTGCAGACTTTTTGGAGATGGGGATGATGATGGAGGCCTTGAGGCAGGAGGGGACAGTGGTGCGCATCAAGGAGAGGTTCAACAGCTTGGTGAGGATTTCTGCCAGCTGGTCTGCACATGCTTTGACCACCGCTCCTGGGATGCTGTCTGGGCCAGCAACTCTGCGTGGGTTCACTGTTCTCAGTTGCTTCCTCACCTTGTGCACCTGTGGTGGTGGTGGTGGTAGTGGTGGTGGGGTGAGCTCAAACTGGGCAAAGAAGTTGTTAAGCTCCTCTGCCAGAGTGAGGCTGCTGTCCAATGTTGGGGGGCATTGGCCCCTGTAGTTAGTGAGGGCCTAGATGCCTCTCCACATCTGTCGGGGGTTGTTGTCTGTCAGGGGTTGGAAATTCTCCACCTTCCTCCTGTAGGCGCTCTCGGCGTGTTTTATGCCTCTTCTCAGGTTGGCTCTGGTGGTGCTATACAGAAGAGCTTACCCTCTGCCTGTAGGCTGAGTTGCTGGCTCTGATCAGAGCCTGGACCTCAGTGGTCATCCAGGGTTTCTGGTTTGGAAACCCTGGATGTGAGACCCAGATGTGTTTGGTGACTATCACATTTTCTACACAGAATGTAGAAAAGGACAGACTCGATGTAGGAGTCCAGGTCCTGCTGTTCACAGAAAGGACATGGCCTCTAAGTCTGGTGGACAGTGGCTTTGAATTATTCTGTTATTATTACAGCAAGTCTGAAGCACATAAATGCAGAGCCCACCACCCCTGCCCTTACCAAAATTGGCGTTGTGGTCAAAACGGAGTGTAGTTCAGCTGGGTAATTCCACAGTGGCATCTGGGATAAGTGGGTGAAGCCAAGATTTGGTTATAATCAGAATACAACAGTCCTGGATGTAGCAATTGTAGGCAGTCTCTGATTGCAGCTCATCCATTTTGTTGGCGAGGGATCTGGCGTTGGTGAGGAAAATTGAAGGTAACGGTGTTTTGGTGCGTTGTTTGTGCAGCTGGGCTCGGAGGCCAGCCCTGCAGCCTGGTTTCTTCTTCCTCTCTCAGCGCCGTCTGCGCCTCATGCTGGGAGTGATGACAATCCACGGAGTGCCCAGAGGTCTGGCGATCTCCTCAGGGATGTGGTATTGATTGCTTGAATAAGTGCTGGAGATGTCAATGTTAAGTTGGTGGCCAATGCCTAGAAGTTCCTGGCGACTGTAGGTAATTAGTCTGTCGCAGGAGGAGGACAAAAAAATGCAGGAAGAACACAGAAACAAGTGCAGTAGTCCAGAGAGTCTAGCCACAGCATGTGGATGCACAGCCACACGTGTGCTAAAGCATGTGGTTGTGTATTCATGGCATTTTCACGAAGGTAAGTTGTGATTTGACCGAAAAGCTCCCATGAAGTATTTATTATTTATCAGTAACGTTTTGGTCCATCGGGTTTTCCTCAGACTTCTATCCAGAAGACTGATTTGACTCTGATCTACAGCTTGCGATTATAATATATATATCTGTAGCCTATTGTTCGACTTAGATGACTGTTTGATCAAATGTTGTCCATTTTGTCATTTTTAACCCCTTGCACTCCGGTCAATTTCCCTAAAAACGCCAAAAAATAATGTGCCCAAAGTAAATCGAAAGCTGTTCTTCAACCCTTTGCAGCATCTTCATGGGGTTGGTCTCATTTAAAAGAAAACACTTTGAATTTTTTGGCAAAAAAAACCATGATCTCTCTAAGTGCTCCGGCCACTGAGTTACCGTCATCTAAACATAGTGAACTTGAAGAAAATAAATTTGGCCTGGGTGTTTTTATGGATACAAATGCTTGCAAATAACACACAGCTTCAGATCCGGGCTGGAAAATGCAATAGAAATGTAGAACCAAGTGTTATCCAGCTGAGGTCCAAATTTTGTAACAATACCACAAAAAATGAATATTTTACACAGCTTTGATCTCAGGCTGTTCCCAGGCGTTTTGGAACTGTGCCAAATTGTGCCAAATGGCACAGTTTGGAAAAACGTCTGTAACTTTTGAATAATTCAATGTAGAATCTTCATTTTGGGCTCTAATGAAAGGTGACACTCAGGGCTGTGTCTGTGTGTGTGTGTGTGGGGGGGTTGTCCCCCCCCTACAAAGGACGGAGGTCGGCCCTCGCTACATGACGGATTACACTCGTTGCATGTTTCCACAGCAACGCTGTCACAGCGGCTCCCCCCCCCCGCTACTGTGTGTGTGTGTGTGTGTGGGGGGGGGGGTTGTCCCCCTCCCCCTCGCTACAGAGGACGGCCATCGGCCATCGCTACATGACGGAATAGACTCATACGGCTATGCAGGGATGAGAAAGGGGTTTTGGAAAAAAAGAGGAAACTTAGCCGGGGGTCTTGGGGGACGCAGGCCCTCAAGCCGGATCCAAGGCGGAGCCTTTGTGGGGGGTGTGGGGGGAGTTGCCCCCCCAGAAGCTAACAAAATCTGGTGTTTTAGAATGCTCAAATGTGGTCTTATATTTAAAGTTAGAAGTAAGTACAAATGCATTTATAGTTTATCTTTTTAATCTGCTGCTGCATCACATGTGTAATCATGTTCAATACTGTTTTGATTCAGTGTCACTTTCCCTGGTACTTTGCATTTCGCTATGAAGTCGGACATTTTTTCAACCACAAAATAAAGTGAAACACAGTACATATGTATTAAATTTATGATATCTGAATAGTATATTGATGTAATAATATTAAATTATATTTTACTACTATCTAATATGTTTAGAACTGACACAGAATTACATTTACATAGTTCTAGAACAGACAAAATAATTTAACCAAGTAAAATAAATTATAAATATTAACAAAATTCCATCACCAAGTCCATCACCCATTTATTAAAATATACTGACATTCTGCAAACATTTTGATTTATTAATGTGTGCATTTGTTAGTGTTACTAGGAATATAAAAAAGTTGCATATCAGTATATTTTAACCCCTTGAACTCTTGTGAATTCAGCGGGCGGTCACGTCTGCATCTCAGTGCGCACTGAAATTAAAAAAAAAAAAAAAGCTGTATTTCCGGTCTTCCAGTACAGACACAGCCTTGTTACCTCAGAAAAAAGCTGTGTAATATACAGTATATTCCTTTTTTGTGGTATTTTTACAAAATTTTGACCTGAGCTTGAAAACACTTGGTTCTACATTTCTGTTGTGTTTTCCAGCCAGTATCTGACAGCTGTATGTTATTTGCAAGCATCTGTATCTAAAAAAACACCCAGGTGAACTTTCCTGTTACTCAGTGGCAGGAGCACTTAGAGAGATTATGACTGTTTTGCCAAAAAATTCAGAGTATTTTCTTTTAAATGAGATCAACCCCATGAAGATGCTGCAAAGGGTTGAAGAACAGCATTGTGTAATGCTGTGATGCAGTAAGTTAACTTACACATGCTATTTCATAACAAATTCATTACGCGAAAATTCTCAAGTACATTACTTAAGAAAAAAAAAATCTTACCTCGGAATGTGTCTTCCGATCCCTAATTGCTGTAATCGGGGCCGGCTGTGATGAACTTTGACTGACTGGCATCTGAGTTTGACCGTGTCCATCGATCGTTTTGAACGCAGCACCGAGTGAGTAGTTCGATCTCCTTGTAGCCACAATTTTGAGATGTTTCTGTTTTGAACAGTGCTCAACAAAGGCAACATAACCACGAGATCCATAACTCAAGAAATCGTTGCAATAAACACACTGGGCTTTCCCTGGTACTTCGCATTTCGCTATGAAGTTGGCCATTTTTTCAACCACAACTTCAGTATTTTTACTGATCTTTACAGTCATTGACACAGTTTTTTCAAGCCATTCCCAACGAAACTTGTTCTTTATCCCTTTGTCGATTTCTAAAATTCTTGCTTTGTTCTCTTTCGTGAGATTTAGGTTCACCATTTTGACGAAATCGGGAAAACTCAGTTGATTGAACTGATCGCCACTTGCATTTCGCTCCGCGTGTTATCCGGATATGACAAAAGAAATCTAACAAAATCGCTGATTGGTTGCTTCAATAAGTATCAGCCTATCAGTGGCCTTGTTACATTACATTACTGATCTCGCTGGGTAGCGCGTTCTGCGCGGTGGATTTTCACAGCCGATCGAAAATACGACTTGCCGCCAGACCCCCCCCCCCAAAAAAAAAAAATTTTTCTCCTCGAATTTAGACGATTCACGAGAACGACCCTAGACATGATCAAATCCGAGGAATTCCTCGGATCCGAGGAGGATTCTCATCCCTAGCTATGTGGCGACCACTGCGCAGTCACTGCGGCTTCCCCCCGCGGACCGGGGGGCGTTCGGACCGTGAACCGCTCCTCTTCTGCAGCGCGGGGGGGGGGGGGGCGTCACGGTCCGAACACGGCAAATGAACCGTTTATCGCGGCGCACGCACTTCATATTTCGTGCGCCGTACAGTTGTAATTTACCGATCGGTCAAAAGTCATTTTTTGATTACAATTTTCAGGGATAAATAATAACTTGGCTTATAACACCTTACCTCTTCACAGCAGCATTGTCCTGGCGAACTTCTCTTCCCCACTGTCAGACGAACGCGACGCTGGTCCGCTCGTGGATCCCGGTCAAAACATAATTCCATTATTGCGGTTTTGGCGAATGATTTACGACCTTTGTCGTCAGCCTCCGTAGGTCTATGATGACGGAAGAGAATCCTAAACGTCTATTCTGCTGGAATGAGTGCAGGTCGCACTTGTGGGTGTTCTCTGTGCTGCTGGATCTGTAGCAGGTTCTTCCAGCGTCCTTTTTTTCATCTGCTGCAACAGTAAATCTCTCTTCACCCAGCCCGAACTTCTGTGCTTCAATTGGCTCCTGCATTCACAGTAGGCGGGTCCTCCTTCCTAGGTTTTCATTCATTGGTTCTTCTAGGTTTCAGAAACCCAATTCAAGGCTCTTATTAGTCGAATGAGAGGTCAATCAGATGAACTAATCTGTTCGCGGCTGTGTCTGCAGCTTTTATTTTCAGTGGCGCTTGGACGCCAACACCACCTACATCACCACCATCAGGACCATGCGTCCGAGAGTGCACAAGGGCGCACGAGAGCGCCCTCGTGCGCACTAGGACGCAGAGACTTGCCCACCCGTGGGACAACGGAGCGCAAGAGGTTAAAGCATGCTTGTCAAACGTGAAGATTTATTACTTACTGTTTAGAAGTGCAGAAAGATGTCCCCTCTCCAGAGCAGCCGTCTTGTGTGCCATGCGCTTTGGCTGCACCTCAGCCACGGCTCTCTGTCATCGCTCAATAATATGTAAAAACACACAGGGCAAAATCAAATAATTTCCCCACATCTCTGCTATTGCGAATTTCTCTTGCTAATCTGGAGCAGTGTTTTGTTTTTTTAATGGGAGCTTTTCGGTGTGCGGATTTTCTTTGAAGTTGTGATTACTTGTTGCCTTCATTATGCATGGATTTAAAATCAACTGGGGACTGAAGTCCATAAAATGTTTGGTATCATTAGATTTAGCAGCGTCTCCTCTTTCAGGTGACTATAAAAACCTCCAGGTCAAGGGAGTGTTTACTCTTTGTTTTCATCTTGTCCCACATCGCATTTAAATCCCCAAACAGGTTAGAAATAATTTCTAAACATTAACGTTTGTGCTAAAATACACTTTTACTCTTGGTCTGTAAACACTGTGGTCTAAACTTTGACCAACAATTGAGGAAAAAAAAATCGCTGTCCTGATTTAGTATGTTTTAATAGTATGTACAGATAATTACACCGATTATTATTTCGGTGCACCAGTGGGAGCGTTGGCCTTAATTAAATCACACTTAATTCGGCTTAATTAACCTCTTGCACTCTGGGATACCACGGGCGGTCACGTCTCTGCGTCCTAGCGCGCCCTCGTGCGCACTAGGACGCACACTGTGCGTCTCAGAGCACACTGAAAAAAAAAAGCTGCATTTCCGTTCTTCCACTACAGACACAGCCGCGAACAGAAAGCCAAAGGAGTGTTTTGATTGGTTTAGATTTGATTGACCTCTCATTCGACTAATAAGAGCCTTGAATTGGGTTTCTGAAACCTTGAAGAACCAATGACTGAAAACCTAGCAAGAAGGACCCGCCTACCAACGGCTGCGAATACAGCGAGCCAATTGAAGCACAGAAGTTCGACGATTGAAAGCGTGCGTCCCGTGCGTAAAATCTGTTTTGTGTAAGCTGCTGGGTGACACACACGCGTTCGCCAGTCGTTTTTTATTACTACTGTTCTTGCTTGTTTTGAAAAATCGTTCGCCAAAACCGCAATCATGGAAGCGCAAAACTGCAATAATGGAATCATGGTTTGACTGGGTCGCGTGACCAGAACCACAAGTCGTAACAAGCGGACCAGCGTCATGCTCCTCTGACAATGAGGAAGAGATGCTCGCCAGCGACACTGCTGTTGTGGACAGGTAAGTGTTAAAAGCTAAATTATTCTTTATCCCTGAAAATTGTAATCAAAATGACTTTTGACCGATCGGTAAATTACAACTGTGCGTCATTGCCACATGACGGACCAGTCCGTGCACCGCGTCCGGATCGTGAACGGTCTCCCCCCCCGCTACTCTTCTGTAGTGGATTGCAGATATATTGCAGACATTTTAGTACAACTGTGCGTAGTAGACCGCGGCGCACAGTCCCTGCGGTCCGTCATGTGGCGATGGACGATGTCCGTCCTCTGCAGCGGGGGGAGTGGGGTGGGAGTTGTTATCCTCTACATTACAGATATTTTAGTATAATTTTTAGTGCACTATAGGTTATTTTTTCTTGTAAAAAAAAAGCCACACATTTTTTACGTGGCATGCTTCTTTGTGTGTGGGGGCTTGTTTGTTCATTCATTCATTCATTCATTCATGAATGAATAAACAACCCCCCCCCCCCCCACACACACACACAGCCCTGAGTGTCACTTTTCATTAGAGCCCAAGATCAAGCTTCTATATTGAATCATTCAAAAGTTACAGACATTTTTCCAAACTGTGCCATTTGGCACAATTTGGCACAGTTCAAAAACGCCTGGGAACAACCTGAAAAAAAAGCTGTGTAATATATTCATTTTTGTGGTATTGTTACAAAATTTTGACCTCAGCTGGATAACACTTGGTTCTACATTTCTGTTGCATTTTCCAGCCCGGATCTGACAGCTATGCGTTATTTGCAAGCATTTGTATCTAAAAAAAAACACCCAGGCGAACTTTATTTTCTTCAAGTTCAGTATGTTTAGATGACTGTTACTCAGTGGCTGGAGCACTTAGAGAGATTATGACTGTTTTGCCAAAAAAATTCAAAGTGTTTTCTTTTAAATGAGACCAACCCCATGAAGATGCTGCAAAGGGTTGAAGAACAGCTTTTGATTTACTTTGGGTACGTTATTTTTAGGCGTTTTTAGGGAAACTGACCAGAGTGCAAGGGGTTAAATCACTTGATTAGTATTTCATGTCCAGTTATACTTATCAAGCATCATAAGACAAATTTGAACATAAATCCAACATTTCACCACTGGGACTTAGAAATGCCTGTACTTGCAGAGACACATGCTAGTGCAGAAAACTGTGTAGAAACAATGACCGCTTACCTCTGAGCAAACAACGATTTTCTGGTCGTTCACCCTGAAGATTTGAGGCGGCTGGACCCATCCATTGGTGAATTTAAAATGAGCCTCTAACGATTTATAGTTTTTAAATTGCTCTTTGATGTATGCGCTCATCCCACAAACCCGGGTAGGCAAACACATCTAACAGTGTGACGTGAGGCAGTTGGTCGAGGTCTGTGGTCCATTTCTTGTGCTCATACGGACCAATCCCATTTATTTCTTTTATTTTTTGGAGGTAGTGCACCTTTGCTTCCTTATTCAGCTTCTCTGAATAAGGAATTTTAATTTTTTGTTTGCTCCGTTCCGTTGCATGTACTGTATGTCTGTTCCCACTAGCAAACAAAGAAACAAAGAAGCGTGACAACGACAATGGCGATGACAGCCCAGAATGCAGCACGGCATGACATCAATGGCCATTCTCTATTATTGAAGCAAATTTGTTTATTTTTCCTGGCTTTCTTTAAACGCTCTGATTTAAGGCCTGTCACTTTAAGAACCATCCTTTTCCGTTTCAACTCCACCCTCCCTCTTACGTCAGTTAGCCGCTGACTAGCTTTAGCCTCCCAGCTCGGCTGAACAGCGCTCTGGTTTACTGGTCAACAGTTGATGGTGTATCTCGCATCACTCCGGTTTATCTCCCAATAATTTTGCCGTGATTCCACAATAAATCACTAGCACTGTGCGCTGGACAATCGCCACAACCTGAGGCGAGCTACCGAGCCAAGGGATCCAATCCAATCCAACTTTATTTCTAAAGCACTTTAAAAACAACTACAGCTGACACAAAGTACTGTACATCAAGAATAAATAAAATGGGAAAGACATATAAGATATAAAAAGAAATAAAAGACAATAAAATACAACTGAAAAAGTTTAAGACAAGACAGGTAAAAATGACAATCATGTAATAAAATCAATCAAGAAATCTGATCAAGAAAGCTAGCTCTGTCCTGGGGCAGCGCCTTGACCCAGTGGAGGAAATAGGAGAGAGAAGGACGGTGGCTAAACTGTCATCTCTGCTGGAGTCCGAGTTCCACCCTATGCAGGACATACTGAATGCACTGAGGAGCTCATTTAGCAGCAGACTACATCATCCTAGGTGCACAACCGAGAGGTTTCGCAGGTCCTTCCTACCAACGGCTGTCAGACTGTACAACCTAAGCAGGGCTGCTCACAGAGATAGCAAAAAGACGTGACAACCTAATAGTTTTGAATGCAAAAGACGCAACAGACTTATACAATGGTCCCCTCCGGCATACAACTAGGAAAATACTAGTCGCTATGGAGGGTGAGAATATGTATGGGTACATAATCATACCACGTAGGATAACTAAGTAGATGGTTGTGCTGTTTCATCCCATCTAGCAACAATGCTCCGCACTGTGTTTATATATTTACATATTTATTCCATCTAGCTACAATGCTCCGTACTGTGTGTGTTTATATATCTACATATTTATTCCATCTAGCTACAATGCTCCGCACTGTGTATATATATTTATATGTACATATGTATACTTGCTGCTCTTGTTTCTTTTTTTTCTCTTGCCTTCTGATTGTTGCTCTGAGTGTTGCTATCCCTGTGCTGTTGTAATCCTGGAATTTCCCCATTGTGGGACTAATAAAGGCTTATCTTATCTTATAAAAGCAATAAAACAAGTAAAATCAATGTCTCATACTGGGTTGAAGGCTAAGGAGTAAAAATGAGCTTTAAGATAAGTTTTAAAAATGGACAGTGAAGCCTGTCTAATAGGCAAAGGGAGACTGTTCCAAAGTTTAGGAGCAGCAACAGAAAAAGCTCCATCCCCTCTGAGCTTCCTCTTTTATCTCGGTATCTCCAGGAGCAGCTAATCAACTGACCTGTGTGATGTATGGGTGTTGTATGAGTTGCATTTGCATATGCCACCCCATTGGTGGGCGCTGTATCCTGTGGCATTGCCAATAGTATAAGAGTGTGTTCATTGAACTGAACTGAAACGTGTATGTGTGCGTATGCTTGAGTAAGCAAGCAAGCTGATGACCTGCAGCCGTGTGTGCCTTTGTGTTTGTTCCTCCGAGTGGTAATCTAAAGTAGAAACCCACGGACATAACATCGTTGGCGACTAGGATAACTTTAGGTTTCCAAGTCTCGCCGCGGTATTGACTGCGAGTGACGGAGGAAGAGGAACGTTTGTCCTGGTGGGAGTTTGGCTGGGCGCGGCACGCCAGGTGACAGGATGCCAGGTGACAGCGCGCCAGGTGACAGGACGCCGGGTGACGGGACGCCAGGTGACAGGACGCCGGGTGACAGGACGCCAGGTGACAAGATTGCTAAACGCTAGCTAACTGCACGCCATGGCTGGATTTATTGGACACATTAACCCATTCGACGAGTCGGTGGAGCAGTGGACAACCTACGTTGAGAGGTTTGAGTATTTTGTAACGGCAAATGGTATTGCAGAGGAGAAAAAGCTTGCTGTTTTCTTAAGTGTAATTGGTGCGTCAACATATGGACTTTTACGTAGTCTCGTAGCTCCAGATAAGCCAGGGGCTAAGACATATGCTCAACTCACGGAAGTTTTGAAAGACCATTTTTCCCCAAAGCCAATTGTGATTGCTGAAAGATTTCGCTTTCATAAACGGAACCAACAAGAGGGAGAAACTGTGACGCAATACATAGCAGTCATTAAAAAGCTTTCTGAACACTGCGAGTTTGGTATGCACCTGCAGGATGCATTGAGGGATAAGCTCGTTTGTGGATTGAATATAGAAGCTATCCAGAAAAAATTGCTGACGGAGGAGAAGCTTACTTTTTCCAAAGCAATGGAACTAGCCGTGTCAATGGAGACAGTAGCTCGCGAGACACATCAGCTGAGCAACGCGCTGAAAGTGCATGTACTGTCACCACACGACAAACAACACACGAAATGTTCGCGCTGTGGGAAAATGAACCACAAAGAGAGCGATTGTTTTTATAAGGAGCAAAAATGCCATAAATGTGGTAAGAGAGGACATATCTCGAAAATGTGCAGGAACAAAGAGACTGTAAATAAGGAGAAACCAGTGGAGTATAAAGCTAAAAAGGAAAAAAGGGTGCACCAACTGGATGTAAAAGAAATATCTAGTGATGGTAGCACTACAGACACTGAAGTGAGCCTGCATATGGTGTTTCAGCAGAGTAATTTGTCATACATGAGTGTTAAACCAAAAATCGAAGGTAAAAGGATTATTATGGAATTAGATACCGGTGCTGCCGTTTCTCTGATTTCAAGAAAACTGTATGATGCACACTTTAAGGACTTGCCCTTGCGCCAAACCCATATAATGCTGAAAACATACACGGGCGAGGTGATTCCAGCAGAGGGTGTCATCACCGTTTCAGTGAGGATGAACAAGCAGAGGGCTAGACTACCACTGTATGTGGTTCGGGGAAGTTCACCCCCACTTTTTGGTCGGGAGTGGCTGCGGAGGATTCGAATTGACTGGCGAGAAATAAAGACGGTCCGAGAGGAGACGCTAGAGGGCGTGCTACAAAGACATGCAGAGGTCTTTAAAAAAGAATTAGGCACTCTGAAAGGCATGGAAGTAGCCATAGCGCTGAAGCCGGATCATGTGCCACGGTTCTGTCAAGCAAGAGTCGTTCCCTATGCCCTTAGGCCAAAAGTGGAGGCTGAAATTGACCGATTGTGTGAGCAGGGCATTATATCCCCTGTCAAATTCAGTGAATGGGCAACACCCATTGTGCCCGTTGTGAAAAAGAACGGAGATGTTAGGATATGTGGGGATTTTAAAGTCACAGTTAATCCTGCCCTGTGTGTGGAGAAATACCCAATTCCACGCATTGAAGATCTATTCGCATCACTTTCGGGGGGGGGGGGCAGCATTTTAGTAAACTGGACTTATCTCATGCCTATTTGCAAATGGTGATAGAAGGAAATTCCAGAAAATATCTTACAATAACCACATCCAAGGGTCTGTTTTGTTACAACAGGCTGGCATTTGGAATTACCTCAGCACCAGCAATATTCCAGCGTGCCATGGACCAAGTCCTCCAGGGTCTGCCGAACATTCACTGTTACCTGGACGATATATTGGTCAGTGGACAGGATCGTGTGCAGCATCTGAAAAATCTGGATGCAGTCCTCGGGCGCTTGGAAGAATTCGGTTTGCGAGTACGGAAGGAAAAATGTGAATTTTTCAAGGATTCACTGGAATATCTGGGTCACGTCATTGATGCCCAGGGTCTACACAAGGCACCAGAGAAAGTCAGGGCAATTGTGGAGGCTCCTGCACCTACAGACGTGAGTCAGTTACGTTCTTTCTTGGGGCTAATTAATTATTACAGCAGATTTATCCCCAACTTGTCATCTATCCTAAGCCCACTGAATACTCTGCTGTGCAAAGGAAAACAATGGCAATGGACATCTGAATGTGCTGCATCTTTCAAAGAGGCAAAAGAGCAGTTACTCTCTCAAAGCGTGTTAATCCATTATGATCCACAACTTCCCATTCGGCTGGCGTGTGATGCATCACCTTATGGTGTAGGTAGTGTCATCTCACATATTCTCCCGAATGGACAAGAGAGGCCCATAGCTTTTGCATCAAGGACTCTGAATAAGGCAGAACGCAATTATGCCCACAATGAGCGCGAAGCTCTTGGCATTATATTTGGAGTTCGTAAATTCCATCATTATCTGTATGGCAGGCAGTTTACACTCCTTACAGATCATCGCCCATTGACCACTATTCTGAGTCCGTGCAAAGCCACACCATCTATGGCTGCTGCTAGAATGCAGCGGTGGGCTCTCCTGTTAGCTGCCCATAATTACACCATACAGTACCGAGAGGCAGCTCGTCATGGAAATGCGGATGGGCTTTCACGCCTTCCATTACCAACATCAAGAGAGAGAATCAGTACTGTGGACAGTTTTCACATTAAACACCTAGAAGCCTTACCTGTGAACTGTCGAGAAATCTGCCGAGAGAGCAGGGGTGATCCTGTCCTTGCTCAAGTTCTGGAGATGGTCTCCACAGGTCGCTTTCCGAGGGTCCAGGATGTGGCCATCACATTGGCGCCATTCATCAGCCGGAGGGATGAGTTGACACTCCAGCAAGGTTGCCTTATGTGGGGTGTGCACGTCGTCATTCCCTCAAAATTGAGATCACGACTGCTGTCAGAACTGCATACTGGACACCCGGGTGTTGTCAAAATGAAAGCTGTCGCCCGCAGTTACATGTGGTGGCCCGGAATTGACGCTCAAATTGAACAGGTCTCAAAAACATGCCAGTCCTGTCAATTCACACAGAAAGCACCGGGACCAGCACCACTCCACCCATGGACTTGGCATGGATCCCCGTGGCAGAGAATTCATGTCGACTTTGCTGGGCCGTTCCAAGGCCAAATGTTTATGGTGGTTGTAGACGCCCATTCAAAATGGCCTGAGGTACACCTTATGAGTTCTACTACAACGGCTAATACCATCCAGGTGCTCCGAGGGTTATTTAGTCGCTATGGGCTCCCTGAGGTGTTAGTGAGCGATAATGGTCCTTAGTTTACCTCACACGAGTTTGACACTTTTATGAAAGGCAATGGAGTAAAGCACATTCGCTCTGCACCATTTCATCCATCAACAAATGGTCTTGCAGAACGTTTTGTACAGACATTCAAGCAGTCACTGAAGCGTTCCACTGGAACCACTTCCATACAACACCGACTGGATGCCTTTCTACTCACGTACCGTAATACTCCACACTCTACAACGAAGGAGTCCCCGTCTATGCTTTTCATGCATCGCAAGCTGCGATCTCAATTGGACTTGCTGAAGCCTAGCGTGACATCAGAGGTAGAGAAAGCACAAGAGGCACAGTGTGCGTATCGAGGAATGCATGCAAAAGCCAGAACGTTCAAGGTGGGAGATCCAGTTCTTGTTCGGAATTACGGGAGAGGAGAGAAGAAGTGGATACCAGGGGTTGTTTCAGCTGAGACTGGCCCTGTATCCTACACCGTCGACATCGGCGCATCGCAGCACTGGAGGCGACACGCGGACCAGATGCTGGCCAGGGTTGTTGAATTGGATACCTCTATAGACGACGGCGGAGCTGCATCGTCGTGCATCTCAGCAGACCTGCCTGTGCTGGAAAAGACTGTTCCAGAACCAGCTACTCCGGTTCCTGTGAGTGGCCCCTCACCATTACCCCAGGTAACCTCAGAGGGAAACACCACATCACCTCCAGAGACTGGTAAGAGATATCCTTCTCGTATTACTAGACCACCAGAGCGTTATGTTCCATAAACTTTGTTTAAGATACTTTTAAGAGACATATATTGGACATTTTTGAATAAGAGACCTTTTTTATGTGTTAGATGAGAGAGTCACGTCTCACCAAAAGGGCAGAATAAACCCTTGACTGACTCAGGGGTTTGGGATCGTCTACTCCCAGCCTCAAGGCTAGTGTGTGTTTTTAAAATAATAAAAGTTGTTTGCTTTGTGTATCTTGGGGGTGGGTACAACATTTAGTGGGGAGGAGATGTGATGTATGGGTGTTGTATGAGTTGCATTTGCATATGCCACCCCATTGGTGGGCGCTGTATCCTGTGGCATTGCCAATAGTATAAGAGTGTGTTCATTGAACTGAACTGAAACGTGTATGTGTGCGTATGCTTGAGTAAACGAGCAAGCTGATGACCTGCAGCCGTGTGTGCCTTTGTGTTTGTTCCTCCGAGTGGTAATCTAAAGTAGAACCCCACAGACATAACAACCTGAGACCAAGCAGGAGTGTAAAAGTTAAGAAGCTCAGAGAGTTAAGGCAGGGCAAGGCCATTTAATGATTTAAAAACAAATAAAAGAATTTTAAAATGAACCCTAAAGTGTACAGGCAGCCAGTGAAGGAAAGCTAAAATGGGTGTAATGTGGTCCCTCTTACATGTTCCAGTTAAAAGATGAGTAGCAGCATTCTGAAGCAACTGGAGACATGAGAGGGAAGACTGGCTGACTCCAAAATAAAGTGCATTACAGTAATCCAGCCGAAAAGTGATGAAGACATGGATTACTGGGATCTCAAAGGGCAGTGTGGGACTCCACTCAGCTCTCACAGTCTGGAGTGATTACGCTGCCCTAGAGAGCAGAGCGGATCCATGGGAGGACGGTGGGATTGCTGGGCGTGAGAGCCAGCAGCATCTGGTCCCAGGGCATTTTGACTGCAGGGAGCCGGCGGCTTTGTCGTGATTCCGCGCCCGATCGCCTGTACCGGCTTGTGGCTCGCACGGCCAGTTAAAAGTAGCTTATTAGCCCCTGAGCTATAGCCCACAAGCTAACACTGGTAGCAGGACGCTGGCTGTAATGCGGCTTATATTGTGATTTTCTTCAGATCTTAGTCACCCTAATAGCCATTCCTGTTATCAACTGGTTCAGCGGTGTGCCTCACGTCACTGTGGCCCATCCCTGTGGTTTCGTCCTGATTCTGCAGCGGATCGCACATACCGGTGTTATGCTGAGAACTCCCCTGCCAATCCGGGGGAGTTCTCGATATAACAGCGGCCAGTAGCCCTGGTCCCGGGCCATAAAAGTGACTGGTGTGCCAAGCGGGTGATCCGCTGGGGAATCACAATGAAACAACTTGGAGATGGGCCGGAGTGAACCAGGTGGTAACAGGGATGGCTATTAGGGTGACTAAGATCAGAAGAATATAAGCCATGCTTACAGCCAGCATCCTGGTACTAGTGTTAACTCATGGGCTAATAGCTCAGGGGCTAATAGGCGACCTTTAGCCACCACTTCAATCTACATGACGGACAGCTAAGCGGGCCAATAATCAAGTAGTGACTGGGTCTTTGGGACGGCAGTGGGTGGGCTTTTTCAAGACTTGACGTAGGAAACTTACCTGGAAGAGTCAACAAACATTTTGGGAGTCTCTCTGAGAGAAAAACAAGATGAAGCCAGTGTGCTTTTTTCAGATCGTTGACTGTTTGGAATTTTTTTTTTGCTAATTATGTAACCAGTTAACGCATTTGAGACAGTTAAACTCTACAAACACACCATTTTTCAGTCAATGACCCCTTTAAAATTGAAAGAAAAATTATTGGGGGGAAAAAGTAAAATTACACAAAGGAAAAAAAACAACACTTGTTGCTTAACAGCGTTTTTAAAACCTAAAGTCTGCCACATGCTAGTTTTAAACGCTTCAGTATGTAACTTTGTTGTTCCTAAAAAGCTGCATATTCAGGAAGAGAAAAGGTGTTTACCGTGAGGAGAGAGTGTGTTCACATTGGAGTCATCCAGGAAACGGAGGTTCAGGTCCACGTGAGAGACTGGTTGTTTCATCCGGGGACGTTTACGCTTGCGGCTTGGAACTCTGGGAAATGAAGTTCAACGATTACAGATTAATTTGTCGATATTTCATTCAAACATTTTTCAGGGAGAATTTCTGGTAGACAAAAATATAGATGTTTACATTTTTGGATTATTAGCTTCAAGTTAGTTTTTTTTCTTTTAAATTAATTTAAAAAAAAAATTTTTCCTGTAAATTTGCAGCCTTCTTCTTTCAGCTGCTCCCTTTAGGGGACGCCACAGTGGATCATCTGCCTCCATCTCACCCTATCCCTTCATCTTCCTCTGTAACACCAACCCTCTCCATGTCCTCCTTCACTACATCCATGAATCTTCTCTGTGGTCTTCCTCTTTTCCTTCTGCCTGGCAGCTCCATCTTCAACATCCTTTGTCCAATATATCCACTATCCCTCCTCTGCACATGTCCAAACCATCTCAGCCTTGTCTTGCTTACTTTGTCTCCAAACTGCTCAACCTGAGCTGTCCCTCTGATATACTCATTTCTAATCTTGTCCCTCCTAGTCACTTCCAATGAAAATCTTAGCATCTTCAACTCTGCCACCTTCAGCTCCACCTCCTGTCTTTGTGTCAGCGCCACTGTCTCCAAACCATACATCATAGCAGGTCTCACTACCATCTTGTAAATCTTCCCTTTCACTCTTGCTGCTACCTTTCTGTCACAAATCACCCCTGACACTCATCTCCATCCACTCCACCCTGCCTGCACTCTCTTTACTTCTCTTGTGCATTTTCCATTGCTTTGGATGGTTGACCCCAGGTATTTAAATTCATCTACTTTCACTACCTCTACTCCTTCCATCCTCACCGTTGCACCTGCCTCTCTCTCATCCACACTCATTTATTCTGTCTTGCTTCTACTGACTTTCATTCCTCTTCTCTCCAGATCATACCTCCACCTCTCCAGGTTTTCTTCCACCTGTTCCCTACTCTCACTGCAGATCGCAATGGTGTCTGCAAACATCATGGTCCACGGAGACTCCCGCCTTACCTCATCTGTCAGCCTGTCCATCACCATGGCAAACAAGAAGGGGCTCAGAGCCAATCCCTGATGTAATTCCACCCCCACCATGAATCCATCCGTCACTCCTACAGTGGACTTCACCACTGTCTTGCTGTCCTCATACATGTCCTGCACCACCCTCATATTTCTCTGCCACGCCTGACTTTCTCATACAGTACCACACTTCCTCTCTTGGCACCCTATCATCTGCTTTCTCTAGATCCACAAAGACGCAGTGCAACTCCTTCTGACCTTCTCTATACTTCTCCATCAACACTCTTAGTAAACATTGCATCTGTAGTACTCTTTCTTGGCATGAAACCGTACTGCTGCTCACTGATTGTCACCTCTCCTCTTAACCTGGCTTCAACAACTCTTTCCCATACCTTCATAGTGTGGCTGATCAACTTTATGCCTCTGTAGTTACTACAGCTCCAAACCCAGCTGCAGGGGGTGCACAAACCAGTATACACTTAGTTCCGGTCCCAAACCAGGGTAAATGGGGAGGGTTGTGTCAGGAAGGGCATCCAACGTAAAACCTTTGCCAAACCAAACATGAGGATCATGACGAATGAGACTTTCATACCAGATCAGTCGAGGCCAGGGTTAACAACGACCGCCACTGATGCTGTTAATCGACAGGGTGCTGGTGGAAATTGGGCTACTGTTGGTCGAAGATCAAGGAAGAGAAGAGGGGGAAAGCGTGTTAGGAGGGAGAGAGAGAAAAGGAAAGGTAGAAGTGTGGAGGTGACAGTAGGGACGTTAAATGTAGGGACTATGACTGGTGAAGGCAGACAGTTGGCTGATATGATGGAGAGAAGAAAAGTAGATATACTGTGTGTTCAAGAAACCAGATGGAAGGGAAGCAAGGCTAGGAGCATTGGTGGGGGATTTAAACTGTTCTACCATGGTGGAGATAGGAAGAGAAAAGGAGTAGGAGTAACCTTTAAGGAAGAGTATGTGAAGAGTGTTCAGGAGGGAGTCAGACAGAATCATGAGCCTTGTGGAGGGAGGTGCACACAGGTGGACTACATCCTATGCAGAAAGAGAAATCTGAAAGCGATAGGAGACTGCAAGGTGGCGGCAGGGGAGAATGTAGCTAGACAGCATCAGATGGTAGTCTGTAGGATGACTTTGCAAAACAAGAAGAGGAAAACAGTGAGGGCAGAGCCAAAGATTAAGTAGGGGAAGTTACAGAAGGAAGAAGGTTGCACAGAGTTCAGGAAGGAGTTGATACTGGCTCTGGTTGGTAGGGAAGAATTACCAGATGACTGGGAAAGTACAGCAAAAGTATTGAGGGAAACGGGTAGAAAAGTATGTGGACAGAGGAAGGAAGACAAGGAGACTTGGCGGTAGAATGAGGAGGTACAGAAAAGTATCCAAAGGAAGAGGCTAGCAAAGAAAAAGTGGGATAATCAGAGAGATAAAGAAAGTAGACAGGAGTATTTGGAATTTAGGCGCATGGCAAAGAGAGAGGCAGCAAAGGCAAAGGTAAAGGCATACAGTGAGTTGTATGAGAGGCTGGACACTAAGGAAGGAGAAAAGGAGTTGTATCGATTGGCTAAACAGAGTGATCGAGCTGGAAAGGATATACAGCAGGCTGATTAAGGACAGATATGGTAATGTACTAACAAATGACGAGAGTGTGTTGACAAGGTGGAAGGATTACTTTGAAGATCTGATGAAGCTTCTTTTAATTTTTTCATTTGTTTCCCCCTCACAAATTTAAAGGATTTTCCCTGAAATTTGAGGGTTTTTTTGTTTAAATTGGGAAGATTTTTTCCACTCCAACAGGCAAATGTTACGGTTGTTGTTTAGTCTCCTAAACTTTGCTGTCAAATTAGCAACTTGTTCTCGTAAATTAGCGACTTTCATTCTTCTAAATTAAGGACTTCATTCTTGTAAATTAGCAACTTTCTTCTCATTAATTTGCCACTTTATTCTTGTATATTAGTCACTTTATTCTGGAATTTCCCCATTGTGGGACTAATAAAGGCTTATCTTAAAAAATTAGCCACTTCATGCTCAAAAATTAGCAACTTTATTGTTATAAAAGAGAATTTATTCTCATAAATTTGGAACTCATTCTCATAAATTACGTACTTTATTGTTATAAATTAGCAACTTTATTCTTGTAAATTAACAACTTATTTTCATAAATAGGTGACTTCATTCGTATAAATTAGCCACTTTATTCTTGTAAATTAGCCACTTTATTCTGGTAAAATAGCCACTTTGTTTCTCATAAATTTGCAACTTTATTGTTATAAATTAGCAACTTTATTATCATAAATTAGCATTTTCATAAAATAACCACTTTATTCTGGTAAATTAACCACTGTCACTGTCATAAATTTGCCACTTTATTCTCATAAAATAGCCTCTTATCTCATAAATTAGCATCTTTATTGTTATAATTTAGCTAATTTATCCATGTAAATTGTCAACTTTGTTGAAAATATGCAACTTTATTCTTATAAATTAGTGATTTCATTCTCATAAATTAGCAACTTTATTGTTACAAGTTAATGACTTTATTCTTGTAAACCAGCAGTTGTACTCTTTTAAATTAGTCACTTTATTCTCCTAAATTAGCAAGTATATTGTTACAAATTAGCGACTTTATTCTCGTACATAAGTGACTTTATTTTCTCATATGTTAGCAACTTTATTGTCATAAATAAGCCATAAATGACATTAGACATTTATTAAAATCAGAAACTTGTGAGATTTGCTAGTAATTTGAGGGTGTACAGTACTCCCATAAACCTGCAACCAAAAAAAATAAATAAATAAATAAATAAAATATATATATATATATATATATACAGTATATACTGTATATACCGTATTTTCCGGACTATAAGTCGCACTTTTTTTTCATAGTCTGGCTAGGGGTGCGACGTATACTCAGGTGTGAAAAACTGTTTGTTATTTGACAACACATTCATTCAGGATCGTCACTTCCTTGTGGTAACGTAACGTATCGTCACTTCCTGTTTTGCTGTCTGCCTGTGTGGTTGCTCTCCAGCTATTAGCTATGGCTACTAGCTCTCTTTCCTCTCCTCTGGTGTGCTCTCTCTGTCAGATGTTTAGCTACACCTCTGCCTCTTTTAGCGATAACGGTAAATGTAATAAATGTTGTCTTTTTGAGGCGCTCGAGGCGAGGTTGTCTGATTTGGAATCCCGGCTCCGCTGCATTGAAACACCGTCTGCGCCAGTTAATCTCGACGGACGCCCATTAGCTGCAGCGGAGCTAGCTAGCTTAGGCCCCCCTGTCAGCGGTTCCCCGGCTCTCCTCAGCAGCGAGGAGACTGGGTGGGTGACGGTGAGAAGGAAGCCTAGTCGCAAAGCCCCGGTTCACCACCAACCTGTTCACATTTCTAATCGTTTTTCCCCGCTCAGCGACACACCCGCTGAGGAAAAAACTCTGATCATTGGCGACTCTGTAGTCAGAAACGTGAACCTAGAGACTCCAGCGGTCATAGTCAAATGCATTCCTGGGGCCAGAGCAGGCGACATCAAGTCAAATCTGAAAATGCTGGCTAAAAGTAACTGTAAATACTCCACAATTGTTATTCACGCCGGCATTAATGACATCCGTCTCCGGCAGTCGCAAGTCACCAAACTTGATGTAGAATCGGTGTGTGACTTTGCAAAAACGATGTCTGCCACTGTAGTATTCTCTGGGCCCCTCCCCAATCTGACCAGTGATGACATGTTTAGTCGCTCGTCATCCTTGAACCGCTGGCTGTCTGTGTGGTGTCCTAAAAATGACGTGGGCTACATTGACAATTGGAGCTCTTTTTGGGGAAAACCTGGTCTTATGAGACGAGACAGCATTCATCCCACTTTGGATGGTGCCTCTCATTTATCTAACAATCTGGCATCTTTTTTATCCAAATTTCCAAAACCTTGACTACTCAGAGTTGGGACCAGGAAGCAGAGTCGCAGTCTTACACGCCTCTCTGCAGCTCCTCTTCATCCGCCACCCCTCAGCTTAGCCCCTGTCTTCCCCATCAGAGAATCGTTGTCTGCTCCCTCCAAAGTAAATAAAAATATAATGTATAAGCATCCCAAAGTGAAAAAGCAAAACATTGGTAAAACTCAAATTAAACATAAAGCCTCTAAATTGAATGATTTGGCCTCTGTTCCTCCTCATAATTTAAAAATTAAATGTGGTTTACTAAATATTAGGTCTCTAACTTCCAAGTCTCTGTTAGTCCATGATCTGTTAATTGATCATCAGATTGATTTAATTTCCCTTACAGAGACTTGGTTAGGGCAAGAGGATTATGTTGGTTTAAATGAATCAACTCCCTCTGGTTATTTAAACTGTCAAAATCCCAGAAGTTCTGGTCGTGGAGGAGGAGTAGCAACAATTTACCATTCCAAATTACTAGTTAATGTAAAGCAAAAAACATGTTATAATTCCTTTGAGGGCCTGGTCCTCAGTAATGGGCACTTTAGCAATTTTAGGTTAAACCCAATTTTATTTGCCATAGTTTATCGTCCCCCATCAACCTACTCAGAATTTTTATCCGAATTTGCTGATTTCTTAGCTGATTTAGTGCTGAAATCTGATATAATTCAATATTAGACTCGATTGGGTTTTCTCAGAAAGTAGGAAATTCTACTCATTACCTCCACCATACATTGGACCTTGTTTTGACATATGGCATAGAAATAGAAAATCTTGTAGTGTCTCCTCATAACCCTGTACTGTCAGACCATTGTCTGTTAACCTTTGATTTTACCATTTCTGACTATTTGGCTCCTAAAGAAAAATATTATTACAGTAGATGCCTCTCAGATGATGCTGTTTCCAAATTTATGCAGATTGTTTCCTCTATGCCATGTGTCAACACAACGGAAATAAGCTATAGACAGCTTGCTCCTTCTGTAATTGATAACATGGTGGATAGTGTTTCAGCTTCTCTGCATCAGGCTCTAGACTTGGTGGCCCCCTTAAAAAAGAAAAAGTCTAATCAGAGATTTCTAACTCCTTGGTTCAACACAGAAACTCGTAGCTTAAAACAGAAGACTCGTCAATTAGAAAGAAAATGGCGCTCTACTAATTTAGATGAAATCTATTTAGCTTGGAGAAATCATCTTTTAATTTATAAAAAATCTCTTAGAAAAGCTAGAACAAGTTATTACTCTGCATTAATAGAAGAGAACAAGAATAATCCCAGGTTTCTTTTCAGTACTGTAGCCAGGTTGACAAAGAGTCAGGACTCTGTCAATCCTAGCATTCCCTTAGAGCTTACTAGTCAGGACTTTATGAACTTTTTCAATAATAAAATTTCATCCATCAGAGATAAAATCAATCAGATTCTTCCCACAGTTAACTTAAATATTGTAACTACTACAACTCCTTCTTTTGATGTCTGTCTTGATGAGTTTACTCCAATCGACCTTTGTGAGTTAGACAAAATAGTTTCCTCATCCAAACCTTCAACTTGTCTTTTAGACCCTATTCCTACTAGGTTATTTAAAGAAGTCTTCCCACTTATTGGTAGCTTTATTCTTCATATAATCAATTCTTCATTAACTTTAGGCCATGTACCGCAGGCTTTTAAAACAGCTGTAATTAAACCCTTACTCAAAAAGCCAACGCTAGATCCAGGAGCTTTAGCTAACTATAGACCAATCTCTAATCTCCCTTTCATTTCAAAAATCTTAGAAAGAGTTGTTGCTACGCAAATATTCGATCACCTGCAGGGAAATGGTTTACTTGAAGAGTTTCAATCTGGGTTTAGAATCCATCATAGTACTGAAACAGCCTTAGCGAAGGTCACTAACGACCTCCTCATTGCATCTGATAATGGACTAGTTTCTGTACTTGTCCTTTTAGACCTTAGTGCAGCTTTTGATACTATCGATCATAATATTCTACTTGATAGATTAGAACACTATGTTGGACTTAATGGAACTTTGTTGCAGTGGTTTAGATCTTATTTATCTGATAGGTTCCAGTTTGTTCATGTAATTAATGAGTTTTCTTTCAACTCAAAGCTCAGTCATGGAGTTCCACAGGAGTTCCACAGGGATCTGTGCTAGGCCCTACTCTTTTTAGTTTATATATGCTTCCGTTAGGCAACTTTATTAGAAAGCACTGTATACATTTTCATTGTTATGCAGATGACACACAATTATACCTGTCAATGAAGCCAGATGATAGTAATCAATTAGCCAAGTTAGAAGCCTGTCTTAAGGAAATCAAAGCTTGGATGACTTGTAATTTCCTGCTATTAAATTCAGATAAGACTGAAGTCATTCTTGTTGGTCCAAAAAACCTTAGAAATTCCTTTCCAAATCAAACTTTCAGTTTGGATGCAGTTACTCTTTCTCTTAATAGCTCTGTGAGGAACCTTGGAGTTATTTTTGATCAGGATTTGTCCTTCAATTCACATATTAAATTTGTTTCTAAGACTGCCTTCTATCATTTGCGTAATATTGCCAAGATTAGGAGCATCTTGTCTCAGAGTGATGCTGAGAAACTGATCCACGCTTTTGTTAGCTCGAGATTAGATTATTGTAATTCTTTATTATCAGGTTGTCCTAAAACATCTTTAAAAGGTCTTCAGCTGATCCAAAATGCTGCAGCAAGAGTTATAACAGGTATTAGAAAGAGAGATCATATCTTTCCGGTTCTGGCCTCCTTTCATTGGCTTCCCATAGAGTTTAGAATTAAGTTTAAAATCCTTCTTCTTACTTACAAAGCTCTAAACAATCAGGCTCCTTTTTATTTAAAAGATCTGATACTACCGTATTATCCTAACAGAGCACTACGCTCCCAAAATGCAGGACTACTTGTAATACCTAGAATCTCCAAAAGTACAATGGGAGGCAGAGCCTTCAGTTATCAAGCTCCTCTCCTGTGGAATCAGCTGCCAATCTGGATTCGGGAGTCAGACTCAATCTCTGTTTTTAAGATTAGGGTTAAAACCTACCTTTTTGATATAGCCTACAATTAGGGAGGGATCATGTGTTTCTGAACCCTCCCTTAGCTATGCTGCTAATAGGTTTAGTCAGCCGGGGGACCTCCAGTAATGCACTGGGCCTCACTCCTTTCCTCACTCTCTATGAAATATTTTTTTTTGCTGGTCATTAACATTTGTTTGTTCTCTCCCATAGATTGAGTCCCCATCGCGCTGTTTGCTCTCTACATGTCTGTTCTTTTCATCTTCTCTGTCCCCTCACCCCCCAGCCAGTCGCAGCAGATGACTGCCCCTCCCTGAGCCTGGTTCTGCTGGAGGTTTCTTCCTGTTAAAAGGGAGTTTTTCCTCTCCACCGTCGCCAAGTGCTTGCTCACAGGGGATCACCTGATTGCTGGGGTCTTTCTGCAACTTTGGGGGTTCCCCCCTACAGTTGATAGTGCTATGAGATGACTGTTGTTGTGAAATGGCACTATATAAATAAAGTTGAATTGAATTGAATTGAATTTTCACACTGACAGCCACGAGAGGGCACTCTAGGCTTGTATACCAGCATCTGCTGCACCTGTACCACTGACAATTTAAAATGTAAACACTAATGGTAACAACTTAGGCTATAAAGACAACTGAGAAAGACCGAACACAAATGCCCCCCAAAAGAAAATCATATTCTGCAGATTTCAAGCTGCAAATAGTGAAATATGCAGCCGAAAACGGTAATCGAGCAGCAGAAAGAAAGTTTGGAGTGAGCGAGTGGAGTGAGTGCACATCACGCCACAGTTCAAAGCTAAATTAAAAGCTGTCAACACCATACCTGCCATCATCCCTGGAGGCTTAACCAAAGTACTCCAGCCACTTGACATGTCGGTGAACCGGAGCTTTAAGGCAGTTTTGCGTCACCTGTGGGAGCAGTGGATGACGGATGGAGAGCACAGCTTCACGGCAACCGGGAGGATGCGCCATGCAACTTTCGTGCAAGTCATCGGATGGATCGACAAGGCATGGACTTCAGTGACAAATGAAACCATCCTGTCGGGATTCAGAAAGGCCGGAATAATTGGAAATGGAACTGATGCTGAGTCTGACGACAGCCACGCAGAGGAGGAAGTGGCGCTTCGTCTACCTCCAGAGTTGGCGGAGTTGTTCAGAAGCGACACCGAGGATGAAGAATTTACCGGTAAAGGATTTAGCGATTAGGAGTGAGATCGTGAGTTTGGTGAACTTGTTATATTGTGTTCTTTATGCTATAGTTATGTGAATAACTGTTAATATATTACATTAACATACGAGACACCTATTCAGTTCGTTGTTTATGCTTCATGTAGCTGAATAACCATCAATGTGTTACGTTAGCATACCGCACACCTATTCAGCCTGTTGTTCTCTATTCTATTATTACTATACAGGGATGAGAATGGGGTTTTGGAAAAAAAGAGGAAACTTAGCCGGGGGTCTTGGGGGACGCAGGCCCCCAAGCCGGATCCAAGGCGGAGCCTTGGTGGGGAGTCTGGGGGTCAACGCCCCCCAGAAGCTAACAAAATCTGGTGTTTTAGAATGCTCAAATGTGGTCTTATATTTAAAGTTAGAAGTAAGTACAAATGCATTTATAGTTTATCTTTTTAATCTGCTGCTGCATCACATGTGTAATCATGTTCATGACATAACGTTCGGCTCAGGAGACGCACACACACAGGCTCAGAGTAGTTCAAACTGTTTATTAACAACAGGGATGTTTGGGTGCGTGTCTGCGGAATGTTAATGTGTTGGTGGTGGCGTCTGCTTCGGACCCAGAGGCAGGAGACCGTTCAGCCGGCAACCCTATGGGAGAAATTGGACACAGGGTGATGAGCACACACCAACACAGGAGGAGAATAGGCGAGGGAGAGAAGCTTACTTGTTTGGGCAGATGACTGGCGCTTCAAGGATGGAAGCCCGGGAGACAGCCACCTGCAGGGCTCGGTGCAGCAGCGAGGAGAGACGAGGGACGGGATTGTCCGCCGCCGAGGAATCCACCTGTGCACAGGGGAGCAAACTGGAGAGATGAGGTAAGTGATCTTCTTACCGGTAAAGAGGATGCTGAAGAGAATGTGGTAGAAGTCCATGCAAGGGAAATGAAGTCTACGGCTTCAGGCCGACGCTCAGGGCGAGGCGGCTTTTATCCTTCGCCGCTGACGAGTAGCAGGTGCGTGGGCAGGTGGCGCCGCTGATGAATGGCGCGGCGTGACAGTACTCCCCCCTCTAGCAGCGCCTCCTGGCGATGGCTTAGCCGGGTGCGCTCGGTGGAAGTCCGCGATGAGCGATGGGTCCAACACAAACGACGGGGGCACCCACTGTCGATGCTCGGGCCCATAGCCCTCCCAGTCCACCAAGTATTGCAACCCACGACCCCGGCGCCGGGAGTCCAGGATGGAGGAGGCGGACCAGGCCGGATGGCCACCAATCATCCGGGGCGCGGGTTGCGCTGCAGGAGGAGGGCAAAGGGGGTCAGTAACCGCCAGTTTCACCTTCGACACGTGGAAAGTAGGATGAATGCGGAGGGAGGGGGGAATAGCCACGCGCACAGCCACCGGGTTGATGATCCGGGTGATGGGGTAGGGACCCATGAAGCGCTGTGCCAGCTTTCTCCTCTCGCCTTTTAGAGTGACGTCCTGGGTGGAAATGTAAACAAGCTGCCCAACTCTGTACGCCGGGGCAGGTCTCCTACGCCGGTCCGCCACAGTCCTGTTGCGCTCCGCTGTGCGCAATAGCGCATGGCGCGCGGCAGCCCAGGTGGAGCGGAACTGCCTGAGATGGGCCCTAACTGACGGGACAGTTACTTCACTCTCCTGCTCCGGAAACAGCGGGGGGTCGTAACCCAGGGACGCTTTGAAGGGGGACATCCCTGTAGCAGAAGAGCGAGCGGTGTTGTGGGCATATTCAACCCAGGCAAGATGGTTGCTCCAGGACGCGGGTTTGGATCTGGACACACAGCGGAGCGCAGCCTCCAGCTCCTGGTTGGTCCTCTCACACTGCCCGTTGGATTGGGGGTGATGGCCAGAGGAGAGGCTCACCTTGGCTCCGATGGCGTTGCAGAAAGACCTCCAAACCTCAGATGAAAACTGGGGGCCCCGGTCCGAGACCACGTCCACCGGAATCCCATGCAGCCTGACCACGTGTTGGACGAGGAGGTCCGCCGTCTCCAGGGCAGTAGGGAGGCCTCGCAGGGGGACGAAGTGCACGGCCTTGGAGAAGCGGTCCACGATGGTCAGGATGGTGTCATAGGAGTTGGAGATGGGGAGTCCGGTGACGAAATCCAGAGCGATGTGCGACCAGGGCCTGCCAGGGACGGGCAGGGGCTGGAGCAGACCCGCTGGAGGGGCATTTCCCGACTTGCAGGTGGCACAGATTGGGCAAGCCCGGGCGTAGCGGGCTGCATCCCTCCGCAGGCTTGGCCACCAAAAGGACCGTTGGAGGAGATCTATCATCCGGGAGGTGCCAGGGTGACAGGTGAGCTTGGAGGTGTGGAGCCAGTGGATGACCTCTCCTCGGACCGCGGATGGCACGAACAGCCTCCCCTCCGGTCCGCCGCCAGGGTCAGGTTCCACCTCCTGTGCCTTCCGGATCTTGCTCTCAATGTCCCACGAGATGGCTCCCACGACGCACGACCTGGGCAGGATGGAGTGGGGCACCTCCTCCGACTCCACGGGGGCGAACTGCCTGGAGAGGGCGTCAGGCAGGACGTTCTTAGAGCCAGGCCTGAAGGTGATGGAAAATTGGAACCTGGCGAAGAACAGGGACCAGCGCGCCTGGCGGGCGTTCAGGCGCTTGGCAGATCGTAAGTATTCCAAGTTCTTGTGGTCCGTGAGGACCACAAACGGCAGGCTTGCCCCCTCTAACCAGTGGCGCCACTCCTGCAGGGCGAGCTTGATGGCCAAGAGCTCTCTGTCCCCCACATCGTAGTTTCTCTCCGCCGGGGACAAGCGCCGGGAGAAGAAGGTGCACGGTCGCTTGGCGCCATCGTCCGGTGACCGCTGGGACAGCACTGCTCCCACTCCCGTGTCCGAGGCGTCTACCTCTACAATGCACTGCAACGCGGGGTCGACCTGGCGAAGGACCCGGGAGGAGGAGAATTCCGCCTTCAGCGCCTCAAAGGCGGCAGCGACCTCTTCGGTCCACCGGAACGGGACCTTCGGGGACGTGAGGCGGGTCAGTGGTCCAACGATGGCACTGAAGTTGGGAACAAAGCGGCGGTAGAAATTGGCGAAGCCAACAAATTGCTGCACCTGCTTCCGGGATGCAGGTGTAGGCCATTCCACCACCGCCTTTACCTTCTCTGGGTCGGGGAGCACCTTATCGTGGGCGATGATGAACCCCAGGAAGGACGTACTCCTGGCGTAAAATTCACACTTTTCTGCCTTAACGTACAGACGGTTCTCCAGCAGCCTTTGGAGGACCCGCCTCACGTGGACCTGGTGCTCATCCCTGGACTTGGAGAAGATGAGGATATCGTCCAGGTAGACGAACACGAAAAGGCCAATGAAGTCCCGGAGGACGTCATTAATGAGGCGCTGGAAGACTGCAGGAGCGTTGGTCAACCCGAACGGCATCACCAGATATTCAAAGTGGCCGTTCGGGGTACGGAAGGCCGTTTTCCACTCATCTCCCTCCCGGATCCGGACGAGGTGGTAAGCGCTGCGTAGGTCCAGCTTGGTGAACCAGGTCGCCCCCTGGAGGGAGTGGAAAGCAGTGTCCATGAGAGGCAGGGTGTAACGGTCCTTCTCCGTGATATTATTGAGGGCCCGGTAGTCGATACAAGGGCGGAGGGACCCATCCTTTTTCCCCACGAAGAAGAACCCTGCCCCCACGGGTGACGATGATGGGCGGATAATCCCAGCACTTAATGATTCCTTCAGGTAGGCGTTCATCGTCTCCTTCTCCGGCGCAGACAGGCTGTAAAGGCGACCAGAAGGTAAGGGAGCCCCCTGGCGGAGGTTGATGGCGCAGTCATAGGGCCGATGAGGGGGAAGAGACATAGCTTTCGCTTTGCTGAACACCATACCCAGGTCGTGAAATTCTGGGGGCACCAGAGACAGGTCCGGGGGTGCAGCGTCCGTCGCAGGGGGAGGAGCGGACGGAGAGCAGGCAGCGGACTGAAGGCAGGTGCCCATACAGAACGTACTCCATGCCGAGATCCCAGCTGATTTCCAATCCAGGACCGGATTGTGAAGGCGGAGCCAGGGATACCCCAGGATGACGGGCGACACAGAGTTGGGAAGGACGTAAAAGGTCATTTCCTCCCGGTGGTTTCCCGAGATGATGACCGGTAGGGGAACAGTTTGATGTGTCACTCTCCCGAGGGTGGCACGGGAGAGGTGGATTAGGGAGATGGGAGTGTTGAGTGCCTGGGAGCGGATGCCCAATCGGGTTGCCAGGCTTTGTGAAATGAAGCTGCCTTCTGCGCCCGAATCCACCAGTGCGTGGGTGAGGTGCCCAGTAGGGTTATGGCAGAAACGGATGGGCAGCTTCAATTGAGTAAGTGATCCTAACCGATTGACATCCGCGAGGCTTCCAACAGTGACTCGCGGACCCCACCGACTGGCTTTCCGTGGACAACGCTCCACGGTGTGTTGGTCGCCTCCGCAATACATGCAGAGGCTCAACTCACGGCGGCGTTGTTTCTCCACAGGGGAAAGTTTAGTCCAGCCCGTCACCATCGGCTCCGACTCCTCGGGGCGCGATGCTGGCGGCGCCGCCAGGGGGCGAGCTTGGAACAGGTGCGGCGAGGCTCCACGAGGGCGAGAAGAAGAAGACCTCCGCCCCGAGGAGCGCTCGCGCAGCCTGTTATCCAAACTTATCGCTAAGGATGTCAGCTCCGCTAGCGTCCCAGGGATATCCCGACCAGCCAGTTCATCCCTCAGATCACTATTGAGGCTGCGGAGGAACAGGCCACAGAGGGAGCGTTCCTCCCAGCCCAATTCCTCCGCCGCTACCCGGAAGTCGACCGAGTGGTCCGCTGCCGACCGGCTTCCCTGCTGGAGAGCGAGAAGCCGATCGACCTGGACCGTTTCGGTTTGTGAGTGGTCAAAGACCTCCAGAAAGCGCCTCACGAATTGGTCATAGGTGAGGGTGGCATAACTGGGCCTCGCCATTACGGCGTAGGTCCAGGTTAACGCACGCCCCTCCAGAAGATTCCCTATGTAACCAATTCGGCTGTGATCCGAGGGAAAATCTCCGGGCACACGGTGGAACACGGACTCACACTGCATAATAAACCCCCGCGCTCCGCCGAGCTTACCGCTAAAGCGGGCGGGGGTCGGAATCGGCGTGAGCCGAACCGGTGCCACTGGAGCCGGCTGGACGGCCGCTGGAACAGCAGGAGCCGCGCCACCCTGGCGAGTCGGGAGGAACGGCTGTTGGGGGTCCAAGCGGTTCAATCGGTTAGTCAGTTCTAATAATTGATTAAGAACCACCTGTTGCTGATAAACAATCTGATCCACCCGAGCCTCGAGGATGGTAAACCGGTGTGCGAGCCCGCCGTCCGCCGAGCCGCTCTGCTGAAGCCGTACTGACATAACGTTCGGCTCAGGAGACGCACACACACAGGCTCAGAGTAGTTCAAACTGTTTATTAACAACAGGGATGTTTGGGTGCGTGTCTGCGGAATGTTAATGTGTTGGTGGTGGCGTCTGCTTCGGACCCAGAGGCAGGAGACCGTTCAGCCGGCAACCCTATGGGAGAAATTGGACACAGGGTGATGAGCACACACCAACACAGAAGGAGAATAGGCGAGGGAGAGAAGCTTACTTGTTTGGGCAGATGACTGGCGCTTCAAGGATGGAAGCCCGGGAGACAGCCACCTGCAGGGCTCGGTGCAGCAGCGAGGAGAGACGAGGGACGGGATTGTCCGCCGCCGAGGAATCCACCTGTGCACAGGGGAGCAAACTGGAGAGATGAGGTAAGTGATCTTCTTACCGGTAAAGAGGATGCTGAAGAGAATGTGGTAGAAGTCCATGCAAGGGAAATGAAGTCTACGGCTTCAGGCCGACGCTCAGGGCGAGGCGGCTTTTATCCTTCGCCGCTGACGAGTAGCAGGTGCGTGGGCAGGTGGCGCCGCTGATGAATGGCGCGGCGTGACAGTTCAATACTGTTTTGATTCAGTGTCACTTTTGATTCAGTGTCACAATACCACTTTACCTTGTGGTATTGTTACAAAATTTTGACCTCAGCTGGATAACACTTGGTTCTACATTTCTGTTGCATTTTCCAGCCCGGATCTGACAGCTGTGTGTTATTTGCAAGCATTTGTATCTAAAAAAACACCCAGGCGAACTTTATTTTCTTCAAGTTCAGTATGTTTAGATGACTGTTACTCAGTGGCTGGAGCACTTAGAGAGATTATGACTGTTTTGCCAAAAAATTCAAAGTGTTTTCTTTTAAATGAGACCAACCCCATGAAGATGCTGCAAAGGGTTGAAGAACAGCTTTTGATTTACTTTGGGCATTTTATTTTTAGGCGTTTTTAGGGAAGTTGAACAGAGTTCAACAGGTTAATATTTGAAAGATAATCTAAGAAAGTAAGTAAAACCTAAAAGATGTTTAATATTTTTATGCAATGACCATAAAGAAATTATGTTTACTAATAAAAGCAAAGATATCTTAGGAAAGGGCAACCCATCACCACATGACAAAAAAACTTACACATGCATTATGTAACTCCTCCTAGTGAAACAAAAAATGATAAATTATATTCAAAATTCAAATTGTGAGAAAATATGTAATAACATAACAATCGATAATCAGCATTCAAATGCAATTAGTGTTTCAAAACAGGCATGCCATCACAACTTACACATGCTATTTCATAACAAATTCATTACGCGAAAATTCTCAAGTACATTACTTATAACGAGAAAAAAATCTTACCTCGGAATGTGTCTTCCGATCACTAATTGTTGTAATCGGGGGCGACTGTGATGAACTTTGATTGACTGGCATCTGAGTTTGACCGTGTCCATCGATCGTTTTGAACGCAGCACCGAGCGAGTAGTTCGATCTCCTTGTAGCCACAATTTTGAGAGGTTTCTGTTTTGAACAGTGCTCAACTAAGGCAACACAACCACGAGATCCATAACTCAAGAAATCGTTGCAATAAACACACTGGGCCTTCCCTGGTACTTCGCATTTCGCTATGAAGTCGGCCATTTTTTTCAGCCACAACTTCGGTATTTTTACTGATCTTTACAGTCATTGACACAGTTTTTTCAAGCCATTCCCAACGAAACTTGTTCTTTATCCCTTTGTCGATTTCTAAAATTCTTGCTTTGTTGTCTTTCGTGAGTTTTAGGTTCACCATTTTGACGAAATTGGGAAAACTCAGTTGATTGAACTGATTGAACCGTCTGCCACTTGCATTTCGCTCCGCGTGTTATCCGGATATGACATAGGAAATCTAACAACATCGCCAATTGGTTGCTTCAATAAGTATCAGCCTATCAGTGGCCTTGTTACATTACATTACTGATCTCGCTGGGTAGCGCGATCTGCGCGGTGGATTTTCACAGCCGATCGAAAATACGACTCGCCGCCAGACCCCCCCCTCCCCCTAAAATTTTCTCCTCGAATTTAGACGATTCACGAGAATGACCCTAGACATGATCAAATCCGAGGAACTCCTCGGCTCCGCAGAGGATTCTCATCCCTAACTATAACTTGTCTTTCAAGATGAAATGTCTGTTCTTGGTGTCGGAATTTGTAAAATAAATTTCCCAAAAAAATGTGACTTATAGTCCAGTGTGACTTATATACGTTTTTTTCTTCTTCCTTATGCATTTTTTGGCTTGTGCGACTTATACTCCGGAGCGACTTATAGTCTGAAAAATACGGTGTGTGTATATATATATATATATATATATATATATATATATATATATATATATATATAAACATACACTACCGTTCAAAAGTTTGGGGTCACCCAATTATTTTCTGTTTTCCATGAAAAGTCACACTTATTTACCACCATGAGTTGTAAAATGAATAGAAAATATAGTCATGACATTGACAAGGTTAGAAATAATGATTTGTATTTGAAATAATAATTTTTTCCAGATACTCAACCTGCTCAAAGGAAGGTCAGTTTTATAGCTTCTCTAACCAGCTAAACTGTTTTCAGCTGTGCTAACATGAGTGCACAAGGGTTTTCTAATCATCCATTAGCCTTCTGACGGAATGAGCAAACACATTGTACCATTAGAACACTGGAGTGATAGTTGCTGGAAATGAGCCTCTATACACCTATGTAGATATTGCACCAAAAACCAGACATTTGCTGCTAGACTAGTTATTTACCACATTCAGGGATGAGAATGGGGTTTTGGAAAAAAAGAGGAAACTTAGCCGGGGGTCTTGGGGGACGCAGGCCCCCAAGCCGGATCCAAGGCGGAGCCTTGGTGGGGAGTCTGGGGGTCAACGCCCCCCAGAAGCTAACAAAATCTGGTGTTTTAGAATGCTCAAATGTGGTCTTATATTTAAAGTTAGAAGTATGTACAAATGCATTTATAGTTTATCTTTTTAATCTGCTGCTGCATCACATGTGTAATCATGTTCAATACTGTTTGATTCAGTGTCACTTTCCCTGGTACTTTGCATTTCGCTATGAAGTCGGACATTTTTTCAACCACAAAATAAATTGAAACACAGTACATATGTATTAAATTTATGATATCTGAATAGTATGTTGATGTAATAATACTAAATTATATTTTACTACCATCTAATATGTTTAGAACTGACACAGAATTACATTTACATAGTTCTAGAACAGACAAAATAATTTAACCAAATAAATTATAAATATTAACAAAATTCCATCACCAAGTCCATCACCCATTTATTAAAATATACTGACATTCTGCAAACATTTTGATTTATTAATGTGTACATTTGTTAGTGTTACTAGGAATATAAAAAAGTTGCATATCAGTATATTTTAACCCCTTGAACTCTTGTGAATTCAGCGGGCGGTCACGTCTCTGCATCTCAGTGCACAATGAAAAAAAAAGAAGCTGTATTTCCGGTCTTCCAGTACAGACACAGCCTTGTTACAACCTCAGAAAAAAGCTGTGTAATATATATTCATTTTTTGTGGTATTTTTACCAAATTTTGACCTGAGCTTGAAAACACTTGGTTCTACATTTCTGTTGTGTTTTCCAGCCAGTATCTGACAGCTGTATGTTATTTGCAAGCATCTGTATCTAAAAAACACCCAGGTGAACTTTCCTGTTACTCAGTGGCAGGAGCACTTAGAGAGATTATGACTGTTTTGCCAAAAAATTCAGAGTATTTTCTTTTAAATGAGACCAACCCCATGAAGATGCTGCAAAGGGTTGAAGAACAGCTTTTGATTTACTTTGGGCATTTTATTTTTAGGCGTTTTTAGGGAAGTTGAACAGAGTTCAACAGGTTAATATTTGAAAGATAATCTAAGAAAGTAAGTAAAACCTAAAAGATGTTTAATATTTTTATGCAATGACCATAAAGAAATTACGTTTACTAATAAAAGCAAAGATATCTTAGGAAAGGCAACCCATCACCACATGACAAAAAAACTTACACATGCATTATGTAATTCCTCCTAGTGAAACAAAAAATGATCAATTATATTCAAAATTCAAATTGTGAGAAAATATGTAATAACATAACAATCGATAATCAGCATTCAAATGCAATTAGTGTTTCAAAACAGGCATGCCATCACAACTTACACATGCTATTTCATAACAAATTCATTACGCGAAAATTCTCAAGTACATTACTTATAACGAGAAAAAAATCTTACCTCGGAATGTGTCTTCCGATCACTAATTGTTGTAATCGGGGGCGACTGTGATGAACTTTGATTGACTGGCATCTGAGTTTGACCGGGTCCATCGATCGTTTTGAACGCAGCATGAACGAGTAGTTCGATCTCCTTGTAGCCACAATTTTGAGATGTTTCTGTTTTGAACAGTGCTCAACTAAGGCAACACAACCACGAGATCCATAACTCAAGAAATCGTTGCAATAAACACACTGGGCTTTCCCTGGTACTTCGCATTTCGCTATGAAGTCGGCCATTTTTTTCAACCACAACTTCGGTATTTTTACCGATCTTTACAGTCATTGACACAGTTTTTTCAAGCCATTCCCAACAAAACTTGTTCTTTATCCCTTTGTCGATTTCTAAAATTCTTGCTTTGTTGTCTTTTGTGAGTTTTAGGTTCCCCATTTTGACGAAATAGGGAAAACTCAGTTGACTGAACTGATTGAACCGTCTGCCACTTGCACTTCGCTCCGCGTGTTATCCGGATATGACATAGGAAATCTAACATCGCCAATTGGTTGCTTCAATAAGTATCAGCCTATCAGTGGCCTTGTTACATTACATTACTGATGTCGCTGGGTAGCGCGTTCTGCACGGTGGATTTTCACAGCCGATCGAAAATACGACTCGCCGCCAGACCCCCCTCCCCCTAAAATTTTCTCCTCGAATTTAGACGATTCACGAGAATGACCCTAGACATGATCAAATCCGAGGAAATCCTCAGATCCGCGGAGGATTCTCATCCTTACACATTAGCAATGTATAGAGTGTATTTCTGATTAGTTTAAAGTTATCTTCATTGAAAAAAAGTGCTTTTATTTCAAAAATAAGGAAATTTCCAAGTGACCCCAAACTTTTGAACGGTAGTGTGTATATATATATATATATATATATATATATACAGTATATATATATATATATTATTTTTTTTATTTTTTTTAAATCACAAAATTCTCTCTCAGAAAAAGTTTTTCTTTTTTTGGGGGGGGGGGGGGGTACTCCACATCATATATAATTGTCATTTGTTTTTTAAAATTTTTTACTCACGTGGTATTGGGTCTCTTTGAACGATTTTTGGAAACAGAAGCAGATTCTTCGTAGAAAGGCTGAAAGACAATAATTATTTCATAATTATTCTCACCATACAAATGGTTGAAAACTGTTTATTATATCTGACAAACCAAATCAAGATTTATGACAAGCTGCAAATCAACAGAAAAAAAGGTTCGATTTCCATTTTAATTTGAATTAATAGCATAATGTACAAGAAACACTGTATAATTTACAAGAAACACTTAAAAATGCAAATTTACCAAGAAAAAAAGCAGCAAATTTAAGAGAAAAAACAGAGTTGAAAATTTACACACAAAAATCTATGACAAAAAACTAACAAATTTATGAGGATGAACTTGTAAATTTTTTAACATAAAGCCAACAGTTTACAAAAAAGTGATAAATTTATGAGAAAGTCACTAATTGAAAAGAATAAGATCACTCATTTTTTTCAAATAAAATAGCTGATTTATGAGAATGAAACTGCTAATTAATAAAAAGACGCTAATTTATAAAAAATAAGGTCGCTAATTTATGAGATAAAAGTTGCTAGTTTAGGAGAAAATTTGCTCATTTATGAAAAATAGTCACTAATTTAGAAGAATAAAGTCGCTAATTTATGAGAATTAAATTACTAATTTACAAGAATAAAGTTACTAATTTACAAGGATAAAGTCATTAATTAATGAGAATAAAGTCACTAATTTATGAGAATAAAGTCTCTAATTTACAAGAATAAATTAAAAAATAAATAATAAATAAAAATAGAGTTGCTAATTTAGGAGAATAAAACCGCTAATTTACCAGAATAAAGTTGCTAATGTACAAGGATAAAGTCACTAATTTACAAGAATAAAGTCGCTAATTTATGAAAAAAGTTACTAATTTATGAGAATAAAGTCGCTAATTTATGAGAATGAAGTTGCGAATTTACAAGAATAAAGTCAATAATTTACAAGAATAAAGTCGCTAATTTACGAGAATAAAGTCACTAATATATGAGAATAAAGTTACTAATTTATGAGAATAAAGTCACTAATTTACAAGAATAAAGTCACTAATTTATGAGAACAGAGTCACTAACTTATGAGAATAAAGTTACTAATTTACAAGAATAAAGTCACTAATTTATGAGAATAAAGTTACTAATTTACAAGAATAAAGTCGCTAATTTATGAAAATAAAGTTACGAATTTATGAGAATAAAGTCACTAATTTATGAGAATAAAGTTACTAATTTACAAGAATAAAGTCACTAATTTACAAGAATAAAGTTGCTAATTTAAAAAAATACAGTCATTAATTTGGAGTAAGTCAATTAAGAGTAAAGTCAATAATTTTGAGAATAAATTTAATAAATTTTGAAAATAAACTCTGAAAATAAAGTCAATAATTTTGAGAATAAAATTAATTTATAAAATTAAAGTCACTAATTATTGAGAATTAAGCTGCTATTTTACAAAAATAAAGTTGGTAAAGACTAAAGTATGTAAAGTAGCTAACTGAAGAAAATATAAAAATGAATGTAACCTGTAGTCGCAGGTAGAGGGCGGAGTTCCCAGCGGCTTTTTCGACATGGGGCGGAGTTAACGTTTTCAGTCGGAGTGGAATTAGTCGTCTGCTTTTATCAGTGATGCAGACGTCGAAACATTTGGTGCTCTGCAGCTGAGGGAAGGAGGAGCGGAGCAGGTTTACAAACTCCGACTGTCGTAGACTGCGAGGAACCTGGAGCTCATGAAGAGGGTACTTCTGAAACACTGGAACCATAGAGAAAAACAAAGTATGAAATTATTAAAAATATGAAAATTACAAAGAGTTATCCGTAATAACTTCACCAGAATAAAGTTGTTACAAAGTTATCACAAATTTTCAACTTCAGGTAATAAATTTGTTACTTTATTTCTCGTAAAGTTTGCAACTTTACGTCATAATTTAATTTATTTTCCTAAATTTGAAACTCCATTTCTGTAAATTAGTGACTTTATTCTTGGAAATTAGCTATTTTATTGTAATAAATTAGCAAATTTATCTTGTAAATTATCAACTTGAATCTTGCAAATTAGTGACTTGATTCTTGTAAATTAGCGACTTTACTCATACATTTGCGACTTCACTCTCATAAATTAGCAAATTTAACCTTGTAAATTAGTGACTTCAATGTCATAAATTAGTAACTTCAATCTCAAATTACTGACTTCAATCTACTAAATTAGCGACTTTATTCTCGTAAACTAGCAGCTTCAGTCTAGTAAATTAGTGACTATGTTCACGTAAAAAAAAGTGACTTTATTCTCATAAATTAGTGATGTCAATCTAGTAAATTAGCAACTTCAATCCAGTAAATTAGTGATTATATTCTCATAAATTAGCAATTTCAGTCTCGTAAATTAGAGACTGTATTCTCATAAATTAGTGATGTCATTCTTGTAAATTAGTAATTTTAATCTCGTAAACTAGTGACTTCACTCTAATAAATTAGTAGGGTTGGATTCAAAAGATTGATCCAACGATTTGAATTGATCCACGTTTGACTGAGCCAATATCGATCACCAAAATCCACGGATCGATCTTTTAATATTATAATTTTACAGTCTGTGAAACACAAAATGCAAGCAGCCGGATGAAGTCTCACGTGAGGAACCATCATGCGAAAGTTCCATGTGCCACATGTTTACATTACTTCCGTGTTTACATTTGGCAGGCAGCCACAGAGTGGACTTGCCAACGTTAATTTATCAACAAAAGTCACTGCTAAAGACTGTGCTCAACAGTTCCCAAATATTTTTCATAAATCGGAGATAAACGGTTTTGTATTATGTTAAGTGCTGTGTTGGAACATGAAAGTTGGAGATTGATAAACAATTTTCAGAATTCAGAAAACGACAGACCAGAGAGGGAGACTGCTGCAGCTTCTGCAAGTAAATAAATATTGTTTTTTTTTTAAACATTTGTGTTGTAAATTAATAATTCATCCATGAAAATGACAGAATTAATAAAGGCTGCAGTACAACGAGCCATTTTTACGCAATGGAACTAAAGTGAAATGACAAACTCTTCCAGGAAATGAACTGAAACCCTTTTCAAAAATTAAAAAAGTTAATTTGGAGTTAAAATATAAACAACAAAAAATAAAAGAACCAAAATTATTGAGCCCTACTGTGGTGTGGGGATCTAAAAATATGATTATTAATTTTACTTTGAAATCTATTCTCCTTTTCGTGTCCCCTGCAGATGTGTGAAGACTGGGTTTCCACTCCAAGGTCCATCCTGCTGAGACCTTCTGAAGGGAAGAGGTCATCAGTGGAGGACCATCCCTGCTTCGTTGTGGATTTCAGCACAGAAGACTCAAATTTTTCAGGGGTCTTGGTTTTAAAATTCAAGATTCAAGAAGGTGCTGCCATAATTTTATCCATACTCTAACATGCATTCAATGCAATTTAGTTGTTGTAATGGCTAATTCTTTTATCTTTTTTTTTTTTTAATTTAAGTTCTCATCAAGAATACAATGTTGGTCATTTTTTGACAATTTTCCTGAGCATTTAATTCTAAATAAATCATGGTTTAACTGGAAGTTTTTGGCAATCCTGTGCTTTTCTTGTGGTGTTACATGGAATAGCATCACTGTAAACTATGGAAAAAAAAGCAGCTACTTTAAAACCTGTACTTCCTCACACAACTTTCAGTGCAAAAAAAACTCTAAAAATGTTGCAACTTTGAGTGCAACTTTATGGAAAAGCTTCAACAAATTTAGGCTTTTTAGGCCACAACAATCACAAAAACAGCTGTAAAATCCTGGAAAGACTGAAATACAATGACACTGACTCTGGGTTAACTTGACACGACATACCCTTTGTACTAAAGAAAGCACTTGTGAGCACTTTGTGAAATCATCTATATATAAATTCACGAAATCTCTGTTTGTGTGTGTGTGTCTGTTCCACGCATACCTCTCAAACCGTTTGTCAGACTGGCCTCAGATTTTAATCCTTTAAAGACCTCGGACGGTGACATTTTTTTATTGAACCAATAAACTGATTGTATGAAAATATTCCATTCTGGCCATTCCAGTGATTTAAAATGTGTCACCAGCCTCCATAAATGACTTTATTTGTTAATAGCCCATATTTCACTTAGTGATGCTGCAGTACCGCCATCTCCCGCTAGGGGCGTGCAGCAGTGACGTCAGGTCAGGGAGAAACAGGAAATGCCTGCAGGAAATGGATGATCACCTGCCTGCAGAAATGGCTGAACGACAGCAGAGTGATTCGGACAGCGATTATTTTATCGAGTATGACGACCGCAATATAAGTGATGATATTGAAACTGACGAATCTGATGATGAAGTAGTTTTGGGTGGTGCTGATGGGGTTATTCAGCCGTATTTGTTCAAGCCCGAGGGTGCGGCATAAGACGCGGACGAAACAGCGACCGGAGCAGAACGAGAGGACGAGAGGCAAGAACGAGAGGCTCGCCGATTTATATTGGTAAAATATGCTTTGAAATTTTTTTTTTTTTAGGCGATATGCATGGTCACACACTTAATTATCAAAATAAAACTGCCAATTTTTCCCTCGCTGCCTTACTTGGCGACTTATAAACATTCTCTTTCTGCTCAAAATTTTTTACATGTTTTAAATATTTTCTAATCAAACTTCATAGACCAATTTATATAGCACTCCCACGAGCCATTAGTTTATTATAAGCATCTGATTATCCCATTTTTTTTAACAGGTGCACTTGTGAGAAATGCAACATTATGCCAACATCAACTGAATCTCGGTGCTGCCAGGAGGTACTGAAGGTGAAGAAGTGAGGGTTATGTTGCCTGCCTGTGCTGTGAGCCTCATCAGAGAAACATTCCCATCTGATCACTACAAGGGATTTTGCCTACCAAGATTAGATTTGTGATCAATGTTATTTAAATAAAGTTTTTTAAAATCATATATTGAGTTTATTAATGTGCATGTCAATTTTATAATTCTAATATTTCAGCATTCATCAAAGTCGGATCTCAAATACATTAGAGTAATTTTTCTACCATTTTATGGTGTAAAATTCGTGTGCAATTTTTAAAAGCACATTTCTCTAAAAATCTTAGGCTTATATTTTTTTGTCTTAGCAAAATATGTTGCTTCCCTAACAATTGAAAGCTGAACTTTCATTGCTAATTGGAAATTTATTCTACTTTTACATGTTTGATTTTGAAAATCTAGATACATGTTGCTCAACAGCATCAGCTTTGATGGGACGCTGAAATTTGGCACTCAATGTTGCGGGAACTCTGGCTTGTACAGAGTGCCACTGCTCCAATAAGTGGGTTGGATCAACCAAGGTTTTGTCGAAAAGAGTATTCATCAGATCATCCACATATTCTGAAATAAAATTAATTTAATAAAAATTAGAAATCGAAAGCTCCTTGTAAGTGGTCGTGGAAATTCCAACGATACCGGCTGCATTTAGAACTCTGAGGACCTTGACATATGACGCACCAGTGAAGAGAATGGCGGATGAAAGCTGTATGTTACCAGCTGGGATGTCCCTGATCATTGGCTGGCTGTGCCAGGATAGATCCTCAACACAATGTGGACAATGTTGTTTGATCACCAACAGAGAGCCTTTAGTGTGACTTGTTACCTCACATGGATGACTGCAATGAGGACAATTGCTGAATAATCAAATTCAAAAAAAAAATCCACAGTATTTGAAGGTTGAGTGACAGTGGATAACATCTGCAAAAACAGTAGATCAACATAATTTTATTCCAGAGGTGTCAAATTGGATTACATATATAGAAATATAACTTGAGCAAACAGGCACAACCACCTCCCTATACAGCACTGAATATTTCATATTTGATTAGTATGAATACCCTAAAATTCTAATATTTGATAAGTTGTTAAGGCAATGAAATTCATTGCTTGTAAATAATTTTAGTAAATATTGGCAGTGAATATTTAAAAAAGAAAAATTACCCTGTTTACTTCTCTTTCTGACAGCAGATTGCTGTCAGAAAGATAAGGTTGATCAGAAAGATAAGGATATCCCAGGTTGGCCTAGGATAGCCGGCCCCGGCCGGTGCTGGAAGGGCTCTCGCGACTGGGCCGGGGGACGGCCGGAAGGCGGCCACCCCTCCCCGCTCACGGACGCGTGTTCGTGGAGAACCCGGTGCTAAATAACTCGTAAACGACCTGATGTCGGGCGTGACCCGCTCCGGGGACAGTGGCAGGTGGGGAGTTTGACTGGGGCGGTACACCTGTCAAACTGTAACGCAGGTGTCCTAAGGCGAGCTCAGGGAGGACAGAAACCTCCCGTGGAGCAGAAGGGCAAAAGCTCGCTTGATTTTGATTTTCAGTATGAATACAGACCGTGAAAGCGGGGCCTCACGATCCTTCTGACTTTTTGGGTTTTAAGCAGGAGGTGTCAGACCCTTGCTTTTCACGCCACTTCACTGACACTTGTCTGAGAGTGGGACTTTGAAATGAACGGATATATAGTTGGAAAAGCCGATTTTTTTATCAGCAATCTTTTTGCTAATTTCATTTCAAATTGTATCTTATTCTCAAAATCGCTGTCAACAAAATGTCTAATGCACATGTTGGGTGATTTTGCGACATAATTCCAATTTTTTTTTAGCGTTTTCTGAACGAAATTCACCCATGCGGTACTGATTTTCCCAGGCAGGGGAAGTTCCTAAACACTCACCGCGTGCTCCTCAGCGTGCTCCTCCTCCTACTCAGGTCGCTCCCTGACCTGACGTCACACAGTCAGTGGCCATTTTAGCCGCTGATCGCTTGGCAGACAGACAGCTCTCAAGGAAATCATACTTCAATAGCGCATTGTCACCTTATGCGACATTTGTTGACACCAAAACATGTGCGGTTCAAATTAGCTCGTCTCACACACAAATTTAAGATATGATTTAGCGATATTGTAATTTCGTCCGGCCGAGGCCTTTAACTGCCCCAAGAGCCATATGGCGACAGGGATGGTTAAAGGGTGGTCAAGGCCCCCCCTAGTGGTCAAGAGTGGTAAAAAAAATTTGCCAGTAAAATAGTTCAGATTTCCAAGGCTAACTTGAAAGTAGGGTGGCGTGGTGGAGGAGTGATTAGCACTGCGGCAGCACAGCAACTCACCCTTGGCCGGGGGATCCTGGGTTCCATCCCAGCCCCCGACCAACAGTGATCTGTGTGGAGTTTGCATGTTCTCCCCGTGTCTGCGTGGGTTTACTCCGGGATTTCTCCGGTTTCCTCCCACATGCCAAAAAAAACATGCAAATTAGGCTAATTGGCATCAAACTGGGGATTCTAAATTGTCCTTAGGTGTGACTGTGAGAGTAAATGGTTGTCTGTCTCTCTGTGTTGGCCCTGCGATGGACTGGCGATCTGTCCAGGGTGTACCCTGCCTCTCACCCAAAGATGCTGGGATAGGCTCCGGCTCCCCCGCGACCCGAAAAGGATTAAGCGGAAGAAGATGAATGAATGAATGAATAAGATTAGATTAGATTAGATTCAACTTTATTGTCATGACACATGTATGAATACAAGGTAACGAAACACAGTTTAGCATCCAATCAGAAGTGCAAAGGACAGCAGTGCAGTATATACGGTAATTAACAGTATGTGCAATTTAAGCAAATATATGCAAATATATGCAGCAGTGCAGAAAGTTAAAAGTACTGTTGTGTGCAAATAATGTGCAATAAGTTAGATGTAGTTATGTAGTTATGCAGTTATGTACAGGTGAGGATGGTAAAAGATGATTGTAAGAGAGTCAGCGGGGAACTAAGTTCAATAACGTGACAGCTGTTGGAAAGAAACTGTTCCTAAACCTGCTGGTTCTAGTCCGAAGGCTTCTGAAACGTCTTCTGGAGGGGAGAAGCTGGAGCAGTCCATGAGCAGGATGGTTGGAGTCCCTAAGAATGCTGCGTGCCCGGCGCAGACATCTTTCCCTGTAGACGTCCTCTATAGCTGGAAGTGGAGTCCCTGTGATGCGTTGGGCGGTTTTCACCACCCGCTGCAGCGCCTTGCGGTCAGCTACAGAGCAGCTCCCATACCAGAGTGTGATACAGTTGGTCAGGGTGCTCTCTATCACGCAGCGGTAGAAGTTGCCCAGGATGTCAGTTGACAGATGGTTCTTCTTCAATGTCCTCAAGAAGAAGAGGCGCTGATGGGCCTTCTTGATCAGGCTGGTGGTGTTAACCGACCAGGACAGGTCCTCCGAGATGTGGGTCCCCAGGAATTTGAAGCTGGGGACACGTTCAACAGCTATGCCATTGATATGGATGGGGTCATGTGTCTCTTCCCTCTCCTTCCTGTAGTCCACTATGAGCTCCTTGGTTTTGCTGGTGTTAAGGAGCAGGTTATTGTCAGCGCACCAAGTAGCCAAGTGCTCAACCTCTGCCCTGTAATCTGACTCGTCGTTGTCCCTGATGAGTCCAATCACCGTGGTGTCATCTGCGAACTTTATGATGGAATTGGATCCATACATAGGCCTGCAGTCATGGGTGTAGAGGGAGTAGAGGAATGGGCTGAGCACACAGCCCTGTGGTACACCAGTGTTGAGTGTGATGACGGAAGAACGGTTGGGGCCTGACCTAACATGCTGGGGTCTGTTGGTCAGAAAATCCATGATCCAGTTGCAGGTGGAGGTACTGATTCCCAGGTCCCCAAGTTTGGTGAGCAACTTGGAGGGGATAACTGTGTTGAATGCTGAGCTGAAGTCAATAAACAGCATTCTTGCGTAGGTGTTCTTGTCATCCAGGTGTGAGAGTACATAGTGCAGCGCTGTAGAAACCGCATCCTCTGTACTCCTGTTGCTCCGGTAGGCGAACTGATGAGGGTCCAGTGTAGGGGGCAGGCCTTTTCTGAGCTGTGCCAAGACCAGTCGCTCAAAGCACTTCATGACTATGGGCGTCAGTGCCACAGGGCGATAGTAATTTAGGCACGATGGTGTTGAATGTTTCGGCACTGGTACTATTGAAGTGGTCTTGAAGCACGCTGGTACCACGGCCTGGGCCAGGGACAGATTGAAGATGTCTGTGAAGATCCCTGCCAGCTGCTCAGCGCATGCCCTCAGCACACGCCCAGGAATGCCATCAGGGCCAGCAGCCTTACGTACGTTGACATGACTCAGTGCATTACGGACGTCGGTGTGGGTGAGTGTGAGGTGGTGGAGGTCATCAGAGGGTGGGAAATTGATGTTCTTTTCATTGTTGTCCTTGTCAAAACGAGCATAGAAGTTATTTAGCTCACTGAGAAAGGGCACAGTCATGGCTATAGGTATGGAGTTGCTGGGCTTATAATCAGAGATAGCTTGAATGCCCTGCCACATACTAACTAACTAACTAACTAACCTGCACTTATATAGCGCTTTTCTAGTCACAAAGACCACTCAAAGCGCTTTCACTAGTACTAACCCTCTATTCTAAGGGCCTATAGGAAACAGATATCTAGGGACAATTTAGAACAGCCAATTAACCTAACATGCATGTCTTTGGATTGTGGGAGGAAACCGGAGCCCCCGGAGTAAACCCACGCAGCACAGGGAGAACATGCAAACTCCACACAGAAAGGTTCCAACCCCTGCCAGCCTGGGGATTCGAACCAGGAACCTTCTAGCTGTAAGGCAACAGTGCTAACCACTGCACCACCGTGCTGCCCATACGTCGGGGGTCAGAGTCCCCAAAATGTTCCTCCACCTTCAGCTTGTAGCTGTGCTTGGCCTTCTTGATGCCCCTCTTCAGATCTGCCCTGGATGAACTGTAGGCCTGTGCATCACCAGATCTAAAGGCATTGTTACGTGCTTTTAGCAGAAGTCGCACTTCTCTGTTCATCCACGGCTTCTGATTTGGGTACGTGGTGATCTGTCTTTCCGTGGTGACACTGTCAATAGTGGTGTTGATATGGTCCAGGACTGAGTGGGTGTAAGAGTTGATGTTTATGTGGGAGCCACAGGTAGCCTGAGAGGTGAACATACTCCAGTCTGTGTTCCTAAACTTCTCCTGGAGTACAGAGTCAACCCCCTTTGGCCACATTTTGATGGTCCTCACTGATGGCCTCACCCGGTTGATGAGCGGTACATACTTGGGGGTAAGGAACAAGGATAAATGATCAGACTGACCTAGGTGGGGGAGGGGAGTTGCTGTGTAGGCTCCCACAATATTGGTGTAAACATGGTCCAATGTTTTGTCCCCTCTTGTGTGACAGGAGACATGCTGGTAGAATTTAGGAAGCACTGTCTTGAGGTTAGAGTGGTTAAAATCACCCGCCACAATAAATGCTGCCTCTGGGTGTGCAGTTTGTTGTTTGCATGCAGTTCTTTCATAGCAAGCTTAGCATTAGCATCCGGAGAAATGTAAGCGGCTGTTATGATGGTACAAGTGAACTCGTGTGGCAGATAAAGGTCTACATTTAACCATGAGAAACTCCAGGTTAGCTGAGCAGTGTCTCTCAACAGTGACAGAGTTCGTGCACCAAGCCTTGTTAATATAAATGCACAATCCCCCCCCTCTTGTCTTACCGGAGTCAACTGCTGCTCTGTCTGCCCGGAGCGTGTGTAGGCCGGCTAGCTCGATAGCATTGTCGGGTATTCCACTGTGAAGCCATGTTTCCGTAAAAATCATGATATTGCAGTTCATAAGTTTCTTATTGTTGGTGATCCGAAGCCGTAGTTCACTCATTTTGCTCGCCAGAGACCGTACATTAGCAAGGAAAATACTGGGTAGCGATAGCCGGTGCGGTGTTAGCTTTAGCTTAGCTCTTAGCCCACCGCGCTTACCCCTCCTTTGTTTACGGTCCTTACGCCGCCTGCGAGCACTTCCGGTCGGCCGGGAAGCCTGCCGAGCGTCGGGAGTTCTCCAGAGCTCCGGGATGAGACGTAGATTCAGACGTAGGTTGCTGATAAAAAGGTCGTTATCGTTGTTTTGTAAACCAATATTCAAAAGCTCATCTCGGGTGTAAGATGTAAAAGCAGAGCTGTTCTGAACGAACATACCCGAAATGAGCAGAAATAACACTGCTAGTCCCCAGAATCTGGTAGGACGCTGAGCCTCGCGTTGTGCACGCGCCGCCATCTTAATAACTTAACTTAACTTAACTCAACTTAATAACTTGAAAGTTACAAAAGATAATGACTTACTGTCAATTAGAAAGCTGTAGAATATGATCCAAAGTTTCAGATAGGAATAAATTTACGTATCTAATTTGCATAATGTCGCGGCAGCTAAATAAATTACATAACACAGTCAAAAGTGGACTTTGGACACATTTACATAAAGAATGGTCTGTTTTTTTTTGACGCCGATTTCTCTACAGGGGTATGTTTTTATCTAATCTTCAAAGTATATGAACCAGAAAATCAATAAAATGTAAAAAAAAAAAACATTTTCATATTCACATAGCTGGGGGATGTCAATAAGTTGACATGTGCAGTTGCTGCGTTGTGCCACTGAGGGTGCGTGACCCGTCCATTTTAATCTGGGCAGTTAAAGGGTTAAATGTGGTTTCCTGAGGTTAGGAGGGTGTGCATCCCTGAATGTGGAGTCGCTCAGTCAAAATATGTAATTTTTATCAATAAAAGTTGAGCCACCGTTCTGCCACTGCTCCCTGTGTCCTGGCTTCAAGAAGTGAGGGTGGGGCGCTTGACTCCGTGCTCATTGGATAATACGCTGCATCACGGCCATGTTGATTGGACAATACGCGGCATCCCGACCTGTCAGTCACCACAGTGCTCCCTGGACAAAGCAAGGAAGTGAAAAATGGCAAATTTGACTAGAAAAAGATAATACAGAAGATTTAATGACTAAAAAAAAATTATACTATAAAGTTGCAGTGATTGCGTAGATCTAAAGGATAATTTGGCATATAAGATACGATAAGCCTTTATTAGTCCCACAATGGGGAAATTCCAGGATTGCAGCAGCACAGGGATAGCAACACTCAGAGCAACAATCAGAAGGCAAGAAAAAACAAAAGCAGCTAGTATACATATGTACATATTACTATATATATATATATATATATATATATATATACAGTATATATATATATATATATATATATATATACTGTATATATATATATATATATATATATATATATATATACACACACACAGTGGGGAAAAAAGTATTTAGTCAGCCACCAACTGTGCAAGTTCTCCCACTTAAAAGATGAGAGAGGTCTCCAAATTTCATCATAGGTATACCTCAACTATGAGAGACAAAATGAGTAAAAAAAATCCAGAAAATCACATTAAAGGATTTTTAATGAATTAATTGGTAAATTCCTCAGTAAAATTAGTATTTGGTCAATAACAAAAGTTCATCTCAATCCTTTGTTATATACCTTTGTTGGCAATGACAGAGGTCAAACGTTTTCTGTAAGTCTTCACAGGGTTTTCACACACTGTTGCTGGTATTTTGGCCCATTCCTCCATGCAGATCTCCTCTAGAGCAGTAGTGTTTTGGGGCTGTCGCTGGGCAACACGGACTTTCAACTCCCTCCAAAGATTTTCTATGGGGTTGAGATCTGGAGACTGGCTAGGCCACTCCAGGACCTTGAAATGCTTCTTACGAAGCCACTCCTTCGTTGCCCGGGCGGTGTGTTTGGGATCATTGTCATGCTGAAAGACCCAGCCACGTTTCATCTTCAATGCCCTTGCTGATGGAAGGAGGTTTTCACTCACTTTATATTTATATATCTATATATTTATTCCATCTAGCTACAATGCTCAGCACTGGGTGTGTTTATATTTATATATCTATATATTTATTCCATCTAGCTACAATGCTCCGCACTGTGTTTTTATATATCTACATATTATTCCATCTAGCTACATTGCTCCGCACTGTGTGTGTTTATATACTTGCATATTTATTCCACCTAGCTGCAATGCTCCGTACTGTGGGTGTTTATATATTTACATATTTATTCCATCTAGCTATAATGCTCTGCACTGTGTGTTCATATATTCATATATTTATTCCATCCAGCTACAATGCTCTGCACTGTGTGTCTGTGTGTGTGTGTGTGTGTGTATATATATATTTTATAGTAATATGTACATATGTATATTAGCTGCTCTTGCTTGCTTGTTTTTTTTCTTGCCTTCTGATTATTGCTCTGAGTGTTGCTATCCCTGTGCTGTTGCAATCCTGGAATTTCCCCGTTGTGGGACTAATAAAGGCTTATCTTATCTTAAAATCTCAGGATACATGGCCCCATTCATTCTTTCCTTTACACGGATCAGTCGTCCTGGTCCCTTTGCAGAAAAACAGCCCCAAAGTATGATGTTTCCACCCCGATGCTTCACAGTAGGTATGGTGTTCTTTCTCCTCCAAACACGACAAGTTGAGTTTTTACCAAAAAGTTCTATTTTGGTTTCATCTGACCATATGACATTCTCCCAATCCTCTTCTGGATCATCCAAATGCTCTCTAGCAAACTTCAGACGGGCCTGGACATGTACTGGCTTAAGCAGGAGGACACGTCTGGCAGGATTTGAGTCCCTGGCAATGTAGTGTGTTACTGATGTAGCCTTTGTTACTTTGGTCCCAGCTCTCTGCAGGTCATTCACTAGGTCCTCCCGTGTGGTTCTGGGATTTTTGCTCACTGTTCTCGTGATCATTTTGACCTCACGGGGTGAGATCTTGCATGGAGCCCCAGATTGAGGGAGATTATCAGTGGTCTTGTATGTCTTCCATTTTCTAATAATTGCTCCCACAGTTGATTTCTTCACACCAAGCTGCTTACCTATTGCAGAGTCAGTCTTCCCAGCCTGGTACAGGTCTACAATTTTGTTTCTGGTGTCCTTTGACAGCTCTTTGGTCTTGGCCATAGTGGAGTTTGGAGTCTGACTGTTTGAGGTTGTGGACAGGTGTCTTTTATACTGATAACGAGTTCAAACAGGTGCCATTAATACAGGTAACGAGTGGAGGACAGAGGAGCCTCTTAAAGAAGAAGTTACAGGTCTGTGAGAGTCAGAAATCTTGCTTGTTTGTAGGTAACCAAATACTTATTTTACCAAGGAATTTACCAATTAATTCATTAAAAATCCTTCAATGTGATTTTCTGGATTTTTTTTTCTCATTTTGTCTCTCATAGTTGAGGTATACCTATGATGAAAATTGGAGACCTCTCTCATCTTTTAAGTGGGCTTTTAAGTGGGAGAATTTGCACAATTGGTGGCTGACTAAATACTTTTTTGCCCCACTGTATATATATATATATATATATATATATATATATATATATATATACAGTATATATATATATAGACACACAGTGCGGAGCATTGTGGTTGGTGGATGTGCAGTAGAAAGTCTAAGCTCTCTCTCCGCGGATGCGGCGGGCCACCTGGATGACTTTGGGCATGATGGTGACCCTCTTGGCGTGGATGGCGCACAGGTTGGTGTCCTCCAAGAGACCCAACATGAAGTGCACGAGCAGACTGGTCAGTGGGGACCTGGGTCTGACAAAGAATACCGGTGTATCAACACAGAACATGCTGGGAGAAGCAGCAGCCTAACCGGGCGGACCACGGTCCTTCAGCGGTAGACGGGAGTCCCTTTGCAGCACCACGACTCGCAGTCGCTGGTGGCACTGCTCTCGGTGTGCTCGCATAATTATTAAAAGTTAGTAATTGTGGAGCAGAATGCCCAGATCAACTGCATATCATATGCGGCCACATGCACGATTTGACTAAACAACGACAGTCACCAAACTGGACACAAAAATGCTCAATAAGTCATAAAAGATCACACAAATAAGTGATCTGACAAAAAATAAACAAGCAGTTCTTAAACAGTGGCTAATATTAGATGTCCCATTCATTTTCAATTATTCTGTAATTAATATTCACACAATCAAATAAATCTCACTTCAGTCCCTTTCATATTTGTCAAAGTCTAACATGTGATTGCCTTCATACAGTCTACACCTCTTTACTTTCACACACAGCCTACATTTGGGCCTGGAAAGCCTGACTGGGATACCTGTTTCAGACAGGAATACTTGGTTCTACGGGCAATGCACTAATAAGTTAAATAATAAAAAGTGCATTACTGTAACTGATTTTGGGTCAGTTCTTTGTGGTAACACTGGTCAACGCCAAATTTATTATCTCAGTTGTTTTTAGCTGATTTAGGATAATTTTGATGTGCTGAATCCAAAAATCACATTGGTTTTGCTCAATCAGGTTAGGTTAATTGGTTGTTCTAAATTGTCCCTAGATATCTGTCTCCTATAGGCCCTTGGAATAGAGGGTTAGTACTAGTGAAGTGCTTTGAGTGGTCTTTGTGACTAGGAAAGCGCTATATAAGTGCAGGTCCTTATCCCAGGTCCTTTAATCAGGTCAACTTTTTGAACTATGGCCACTTGTTTTTTGCGTTTTTGTTTACATGTAGAAAAATTCCATATTATCCATATTATTATTGTTATTAATAATGTACTATTATTATTATTATTATGTATCTTGCCTTTCCTATTTCATGTTTGATGTTTATATGTACAATCCATGCAGGATAAGTTCATACATTCTTTTATATTATTCCATATTATAATTCCTATTATATGTCTGATAAGACTTGTGATTCATGTATGGCCTTGAACAGCCCCAGTCTGTGTGTGAGTGTGCCAGAGTCAGCAATTTTAATCACCAGCTGTACTGATACATTTTTGGATGTCTAGTCCTGTGTGACCAAGAAGGTATTGGCTCCTTGTTTCCTGGGAGCAAAGATAAGAACTGTCATACCCTGTCTTGCCAGATGTACTCAAGGACAGTTTCTCCGTCTTCCCATGGATAACAGCTTTAAAAGCTAGAACAATGAATGGCTGACTCAGAGGTACGGCTGGTCAGACTTGGGGCTGCCTCTGTATTCCTCCCTCATGAGGAAATAAATGTACTTATTGTCATGGTCCGAACGCTGACTCTGTCTGCGCTCGGGTTGTCCAGTAGTTCCCCGCTCTCTTCTCAGGTGTACCATATGACCTCTGGGCTTTTATTGTGACAGCGTCTCGGCGGGGCTTCCGGCTGTCAGAGCCGACCTCCGCAGGGACGGCTGGAATTCAATCAGTTGATAAAGTTCTCATCAGCTGATTAATCTGTTAGTCCTATTTAAGGGAACAGCTCGGGTTACTCAGGGCTGCGACCTCGTCAATCATTTGTCAAACATTCCCTCGTCAAAACCCCGTCTAAGATTCCTGACACGTTCTGCTCTCAGTAAGTGTATTCCCTCGTAGTCTGTGTCTTATTTCCATGTGTATATTTCGTGAGTTTGCCCCCCCCGTGGCTTGTTATTTTGCCATTTGTCTTTTAGTTAATAAAACATGCAAACTCATCGGCTGGCTATTGGCGTCTTATTGATGGCTCGTGAGGGCCATCGCTGACAGTAGGTCGCAGCCACAACGAGATGCTGTTCACCGAGAGTTTGCATTGTTGGGCTTGAGTTTTCTTTCCCTTCTCTGGGTGCTAGTATAGTTATAGTATGTCTGCCTTCGAACATGGGTATTGCCCCGAGTGGTTTTGGGAGACAGATGGCTACCTGGCCAAAGCTCATCTCCTTATGCCCACCTACGTGGCATAAGAGCACCTGGATCTCGCCCAGAGTACTTTACTGAAATATCATCTAACCTCCTTTCCGGAAGGAAAAGAGAGAGTGGCATGGATTGTGGCGCAACGAGGGCAGATAGGAGAGGGCAGCCAAGGGACCCTCACCTCCTTCCCCGAATACGGCTGTTCTGACGAGGGTGGTTCTTGCCCTCCTGGCCTTTCCCCCTCCTCCCTCCCTGGGGCGGTCCTGCTGACCTTCTGGGTGGGGGTGGGGGGCTTCGATGTTACACGGCGCCTGGAATTCGTCTCGTGAACGGGGGCCACTCTTCTCAGGTGTACCATATGGCCTCCAGGCTTTTATTGTGACAGCGTCTCGGTGGGGCTTCCGGCTGTCAGAGCCAAGCTCCGCAGGGACGGCTGGAATTCAATCAGCTGATTAATCTGTTAGCCCTATTTAAGGGAGCAGCTCGGGTTACTCCGGGCTGTGACCTTGTCAATCATTCATCAGACATTCCCTCGTCAAAACCCCGTCTAAGATTCCTGACACGTTCTGCTCTCAGTAAGTGTATTCCCTCGTAGTCTGTGTCTTATTTCCATGTGTATATTTCATGTGTTTGCCCCCCGTGGCTTGTTATTTTGTCATTTGTCTTTTAGTTAATAAAACATGCAAACTCATCGGCTGGCTATCGGCGTCTTATTGATGGCTCGTGAGGGCCATCGTTGACACTTATATCTAAATTTTCTGCCTGATTTTTTGACTTTGAATAATTTAAGCTCAAAATTATTCTAACATTATGCAAAATTATTTTTTATTTCTTGAGATCCTTTGAATTTTCAACAATGATGACGTAATATTCAATTTACATATACTTACCTTTATCAATGTTTACTACTCAATTTACAGTACAACTGTACAACTGCTGTACAACTTAGAATAAAAACCTGACCTGATCGAGAGAAACAGATGTCATTTTCAGATTCAGCGGTGCAAAATTGTCTTAAATTGTCAGTTTGAAAAACAGACAACTTACAAAAAAATTATTTTTGTTATGTTGTGTAATTTATAAATTAACAAAGTTGGAGTATTCCTTCTACAATTTGCAGTATTAGCTCTCTAAGATTTTTTTTCTTGGCACACAAAATGGCTATTAAAATGGTAATTTCCCTGATTGAATCAGGATTGGATCGAATCGGAATTGAATCGATTCAGAACCTCAAGAATTGGAATCGAAACGATTCTGGAAATCAGCGATGATTCCTAGACCTATAAATTAATGACTATATTCTCGTAAATCAGCAACTTTACTCTCATAAACTAGTGACTTCAATCAACTTCAATCTCGTAAATTAGTGACTATATTTTCATAAATTGGCAACTTTATTCTCACAAATTAGTGACTTCAATCTTGTAAAAAAATTAGTGACCTCAATCTCAAAAAGTAGCGACTTTATTCTCATAAATAAGCCACTTTGTCATATGAATTAGCAACTTCACTGATGTAAATTTGCCCTGAACCCTTGAATCTTACCCACTTTGGAGAGCACCGTGACATTCGGGTCCTCTAGGATTCGGATCCTGAGGTCTACGAGATTCTGAGGGTCACCAATTCGAAATCTTTTGGCTGCTGCCGTCGTCCCGTTGGACTCAGACCTAAGAGGAGCAAACCTAAGAAAAGACTGACGTTACTTTATCATCTTTATTTCACTGATAATTTTGGCTGTGTAATGAGACCGTTTACATTTTCACCTCGGTGCTTCGTGTTCTGTCTCTGTTAAACACTGCTCTCCTTCACCCTTGCGCTCCTCCTCCTCCTCCATCCGTTCCCCAGGCTGGTTGATGAATCTCAGGCTCCAACAGTTCTCCACCCCTGAACGATAATTTGCAAATTATTGTGTTTCAAGATATTTAAGTTCAATGTCAATTACAAAATTCAATTTTCCTGATGAAAAAGCCATGTGAATACTGCAACAGTGAATTATCTTAAATAGTTGGCTTAAAACCTGAAATGTGTAGCTAAAAGCTGACCAATGTTAGCTTAAAAGCAGAAATAAATAGAAGCTGGACACCGTTAGCGTAAAACCTGAAACAGCTTAAAGAAGAAAGTAACAAATGCCAAATAAAACCTTAAAGTTTTAAAGAAGTCTACCATCCATGTGAACATTGCAAATTTACAAGAAGTTGCAAATTTATGAGAAATACATGGCAAAATTACTATAAAAACGTAGCAAAATTACGACAAAAAAGTAGTAAATTTATCATAAGATATTTGCAAATTTATGAGAAAAAAAACTTGCAAATCTACTAGTCACAAATTTGCAAAAAAGGTTGCAAACATGAGAAAAGAGTTGCAAATTTACAAGAAAAAAATTAATTTTTGAGAAAATTCCTGAGAAAAAGTTTAAAAAATTGTGAGCAGAAAAAAGCTGGAGGTAATTTTAATTCTCCCCAAAAAATGGGTGAGGGTGAATTTGTTGTTTGGTATAATCGTTTCAGCAAAAAAATAAATAAACAAATAAAAATAAAGATGACCAGTGGTTCTACTGTGGATCCCTGTGGAACACCATGAACAGATTTCATCTAAAACACATACAAAACACACGTACTCAGCTCATAATCGTTCTGCTTCTGATGTTCTTCTGCTTCTTGATGTCCTCCAGCCTCGCAGAGGGAAAACAGCTGCTGATCGTCTGTGTCGCACGCATTATTAATAATAAAGAAAAAACAAACAATATGAACAAAGCTGTGTTTATTCTGACTGAAAATAAAAGGGTTTATTTAAAGAACAAACAACATTGTTGCTAGTGGACTGTCTATAGCAGTTATACCTAGTTTGAATGATATATCTTCAAAGCAGTTCATGTCAGCAGGGCCGTTTCTACCTTTTTTTTGGGGGGGGGGTAAATAATGGTGAAGAGTTCAAACCCTTGAAAATGAAAAAAATCTTTCCTCTCCAAACTAAAACATGAAAAATTAAACTTGGGTCATTGTACACCTGAACATAAAAGAACCCTTAACTGTTAAATAGAATTAAAAAAAGATCATAAAAAAAAATTATGAAAAAAGTTGTGAATTTAGTTTAATTATTTTTTATTTTTTATTTAATTTAGTAATTTAACAAGGAAAATAAATCACAAACTTATGAGAAACAAGATGCAAATTTACATGAAAACATTGCAAATTTATTAGAAAAAAATGAAAATTTGGGAGAAAATAGCAAATTTAGGAGAAAAAAAATAAGCAAATTTGAGAAAAAAGTTACGAATTTCTTCTTCTTTTGGCTGCTCCTTTTAGGGATCGCCACAGCAGATCATCTGCCTCCATCTCATCCTATCCTTTGCATCTTCCTCTGTAACATGTTCTCCTTCACCACAACCATTAATCTTCTGTGGTCTTCCTCTTCTCCACCTGCCTGGCAGCTCCATCTTCAACATCCTTTGTCCAATATATCCACTATCCCTCCTCTGCACATGTCCAAGCCATCTCAGCCTTGCCTCTCTTACTTTGTCTCCAAACCACTCAACCTGAGCTGTCCCTCTGATATACTCATTTCTAATCCTGTCCCTCCTAGTCACTCCCACTGAAAATCTTGGCATCTTCAATTCTGCCACCTCCAGCTCCACCTCCTGTCTTTTTGTTAGTGCCAACGTCTCCAAACCATACATCATAACAGGTCTCACCATCATCTTGTAAATCTTCCCTTTTACTCTTGCTGCTACCCTTCTGTCATAAATCACCCCGACACTCATCTCCACCCACTCCACCCTGCCTGCACGCTCTTCTTCACCTCTCTTGTGGATTTTCCATTGCTTTGGATGGTTGACCCAAGGTATTTAAATTCATCTACTTTCACTACCGCTACTCCTTCCATCTTCACCGTTGCACCTTCCTCCCTCTCATTCACACTCATGTATTCTGTCATGCTTCTACTGACTTTCATTCCTCTTCTCTCCAGAGCATACTGCCACCTCTCCATGTTCTCTTCCACCTGCTCCCTACTCTCACTACAGATCACAATGTCGTCTACAAACTTCATGGTCCACGGAGACTCCTGCCTGACTTCGTCTGTCAACCTGCCCAGCACCATGCCAAACAAGAAGGGACTCAGAGCCAATCTCTGATGTAACCCCACTCCTACTTTGAACCCATTTGTCATTCCTACTGTACACCTCACCACCATCACGCTGTCCTCACATGTCCTGCAACACCCTCACATACTTCTCTGCCACTCCTGACTTTCTCATAAAGTACCACACTTCTCTTGGCACCCTATCATATGGTTTTATTTTATTTCAGTGAACCTGTAACCATGTGATGGGGTGTATGGAGTGTCAGGGAGGGATAGTACCTCTGATGGGGCAACAGTTGCACCTCCAGGTGGTCAGTTCGCTTTAGCTCCCACTTGGCATTCAGCTCTCACCTGTGGCTCCAAGTACCTGTTTGGATGCGACAGCGGCCACACCCCAGTAAACCGCTTCGACTGGCAGGTGAAACCAGGTGAGGGTAGCTGACGGGTTTGAAGCCCTCGGGTGAGGTAGGGCTTGTCCACCTACGCATGCGTAGACTGGACCTGGCGGACTGCGTGGAGGAAACCACCCAATTGGCTCAACGGGCAGGAAGGCAGACCCAGCAAAGCGTTGTGGAGCGCAACTAGGGCACAGTGAGACACGTAGGACACTGCTGGCCATCCACTGCATCCTAACCTATCGCCATCTGTCTTGACTACATCTTGCCACTGGATCCAGATAGGCTGGGACGAAAAAGGGAGGCTGATGACACTGTGCAACTCTCCTTCACTTAAATCAAATTCACACGCAAGTCAAGACACCCCCCCCCCCCAAGTCCTGTGGCGATGGGCAAATGATGAAGCAGCAGGTGCAGATACACTGGAAGCTGTAGCCACAATCCCACACACAGGCTGCCCAGGGCATAGGGTTGCTCTCTACTGGATCAAAGCAGCAATGGAGTTCAGCAGCCCTGAGTGTCTGAGCAGCCCTCTATAGGACTCGATCTGCTCACCTCCATGGCCTGAGGAAGGGGCTAGAAAACGTGACCTAAACATAGCCTGCTTCGCTACACCCTGGCCAGCAAGCCGCGGCTAGCGGGGATCCCACCCTAGTGGTCGAAATTCTCAGAATTAACTAAGGTGACATCATTCACCATTGGCACTTGGAATGTGCCAATGCTCATGGACAGCTCCAAAGCGGACAGACCTGAGAGACGGACAGCACTTGTTGCAAGAGAACTCAGTAGGTACAACATCCACATCGCAGTGTTGAGCGAGACCAGGTTTGCAGACAAACGTCAGTTGACAGAAGTCAAAGCCGGCTACACCTTTTTCTGGAGCGGCCGAGGCAGCGAAGAATGCCGTGAAGCAGGAATGGGTTTCGTAATCAGATCCAATCTGATCAGCAAGCTTTCCAGCCTCCCCAAAGGAACCAATTACCGCCTCATGACCCTGCGGCTCCCCCTCCGAGGAAAACGCCATGCCACATTCATCAGTGCATATGCCCCCACCATGACAAACCCAGATGAGATCAAAGACAACTTTTACGAGGACTTACGAGACTCTCATTGAAGACGTACCGAAGGAGGACAAACTCATTGTTCTTGGAGACTTGGAGAACACCAGAGTTGGTACAGATGACCAGACATGGGAGGGAGTCCTTGGAAGAAATTGAGTTGGAAAGTGCAACAGCAATGGTCTTCCGTTTAAGACATGCACTTCTCATGACCTTCTGATCACTAATACTGTCTGCTGCTTGCCAAATTGCAACAAGACCTCCTGGATGCATCCACGCAGCAAGCATTGGCGTCTGATCGATTACATCATTGTGAGAAGGAAAGACAGACAGGACGTGCAACTCAATGTCAGCAAGCTGGAACAGCACTCTGTGCGACAGAATCTCAGTGAGGACCTGGAAAGCAAGCTTAGTCAGCTTGACCTCGGAGCGTACAGAGCAGAAGAAGACTGGGCAGCTTTTAGAGACATGGTGTACAACACCTCACTCACTCATCTGGGCCAGAACATGTACAAACACCAAGACTGGTTCGATGAAAACGATGAGGACATCCAAAAGCTGCTTGATGAGAAGCGTGAAGCCCACACAGCGTACCAGCAAGACAGCAGATCTGCCTCTAAGAAGGCAACCTTCAACTCCACCAAAGGAAAGGTGCAGGCAAAGCTCAGAGAGATGCAGAACTTCTGGTTCAGCAAAAAGGCAGATGAAATACAGCAGTACGCTGACAGCAACAACTACAAACGCTTCTACAATCCCCTTAAGACCATCTACGGGCCTCAGTCTTCTGGAACATCACCACTGCTCAGTGCTAATGGGTCCACTCTCCTCACCGACACTGGCAATCCTGGAAAGATGGGCAGAACATTTCAGCAGCGTCCTGAACAACGCCCCGCAATGTCGTCCGCAGTAGCGGCAGGAGCGGAGGCCGTGCCGCCGTCCGCAGCTGCGGCGTGAGCGGAGGGCTCGCCGCCGGCACCATCCGCGGCTCCATCAGGGCCCTCCGCCCGCTGCCTGTGCGGACAAGCGAACCGTTTATGGCCCACGTCTCCACATTCAAAACACTTCAGCTGTCCTGAGCTCGCATACACCATATAGGAGCCGTCCCCGTGTTTGACCCGGAAGGACACTTCCAGAGTCGCAGTTGGCGAGTCTAGAAACATGAAAACCTGTCGCCTGAGTGATTTCACATGCTTTAACTTGGTCTCCTTGCATCCCAAAGTCAGAGTTGTAAACGGGCCCGCAAACTTCCCAAATCTGCGGAGCTCCGTCGCCAACTGCTCGTCAGTGATGAAAGGTGGAACACCTGACACGGTGATTCGCGTTGATGGGACAGATAAGGGGGACACCTGTACATACGTTTCCCCGATAACAACACCGCTTACAATCAGGGTGTGGACATCCTCTTTAGCAGCCAGAAACACAACTACAGCTCTATTCATTCGGGACGCAAAGCAGATCGCGTCATGGCCCACCTGCTCGGCCACAGCCATAAGGACCTCCTCCACAGTAACAGTGCTGTCCGGGGGAACGATCCTCACCCCCTGGTGGATAGATGGAGGTGGCATTTCCAAGGTCGCCATCCTCCACCCAAAAAAACAAAAACTGAAAATGCGGCCAGTAGTAGAAAACCGAAAAAGGTGGAATTTGTAATTTTTTTGGCCATTTCAGAGAACATGAATGATAATACAAAAACTTTTCTGCTGGAGCTATTTGTTATTGGTTGATAGTTTAACTTGCATGCTTTGTTTCAGATTAAATAAGTTATATTTTGATAGTGTTTTTATTTGGTAATTTTGTTTATAAGTTGTTTGTTTATTTGTTTAGTTTTGTTGGCATAATTAATTGGGCTTACTTTGGTTTGTTTGGGTAAAACTACAGGCGCCTAGGTTATACAGGTGAGGCAGGCAGGGATAGGAGCAGCATGCACCTGGGTGGGCCTATGGTTTTTTGTTTTTAACCAGAGCAGGAGAGGCAGGAAGAGATTGGTGTTTCTGTTCACCTGTTGTTGGGATAAATAAAATACTTGTGGGACGCATATATGCACATATGTATATCACTGTATGATTCATACGTACACCACCTTAGGCTTCACATCTGAGACGGAACAAAGGACTGAGCAGCTTTGGAGATAACGCGAGGATGTGCAAGTTTAGTCTTTGGCATGCAAAGAGACAGCCTTGGGGGATTTCGCCCAGCGGCCAGAGGCTGAAGGTGGGGGGTGTTAAGATCGGGAGGAAGTTACATTGTTACTGGGGATTAAGTGCCATGTGACTGTGTGTTTTGAGTTCCTGGGTATAAAAGGGACAGATGTTGGGGGATTCTTTCTCTTTCTGTTTTTGGATGATGTTGGAGAATGTGAATAAACCTGACTTGTGAAATAAACTCAGCCTCGTCCTTCCACATTCTCTACACTGGTGACCCTAAGACGTATCATGAGCGGAAGAAATTCCCCCGAGCCGGACTCGTCAGGAGCCAGCCAGGCGAACGCAGCCACAGTCAGGCTACCATGGGTTTTATTGGGGTTGCGTTCTGCACCTAAAGAGGACTTAGAAGCCTCCCCAGCTGAGTTAGTTTTTGCGCAGCCACTCCGGTTTCCCAGGGAATTTCTCCCAGATAATCCTGCGCCAGAATGTTTCCCGGCTCAGCGGCTGCAGGGTGGCACGGAAGCGGGCATGCTGCCCGGCCCCGTTCACCACAGTTTTCCGCGTGTTTTTGTGCCTAAGGCTCTAAAAAATGCGGAGTTTGTTTTTGTCAGACACAATGCGCATCGCCCACCATTGCGACCGCCTTATGATGGACCATTTAGAGTGCTGGAAACAGGGGATAAGCATTTTTTGCTAGATTTGGGGGGCAGGAAAGAAAAGATTGGCATAAACAGACTCAAACCCGCCTTTGTATTGGCCGACGAGGATGTGCTGTTGGCTACGGCTCCTCAGCGCGGCAGACCCCCTAAGGAGCATTCACCACAACACCCACAGGGATTGTCTAACAGTTCTCATCCTCAGACAGCAGCTCCCCAGCAGGAGGGTGCTGCGAAAGTGGTAAAGCCCGCTTACAGCAGATATGGGAGGAGACTGAGGCCCAAGCGACACGTGGACTGATGTGTAATAATTTTACCATGTCTTGCAGACTGTTATTACGTTGTTCCATCTTAGACGTTTGGGGGGGTCATGTGGGACACATATATGCACATATATATATCACTGTATGATTCATACGTATACCACCTTAGGCTTCACATCTGAGAAGGAACAAAGGACTGAGCAGCTTTGGAGATAACACGAGGATGTGAAAGTTTAGTCTTTGGCATGCAAAGAGACAGCCTTGGGGGATTTCGCCCAACGGCCAGAGGCTGAAGGTGGGGGGTGTTAAGATCGGGAGGAAGTTACATTGTTACTGGGGATTAAGTGCCATGTGACTGTGTGTTTTGAGTTCCTGGGTATAAAAGGGACAGATGTTGGGGGATTCTTTCTCTTTCTGTTTTTGGATGATGTTGGAGAATGTGAATAAACCTGACTTGTGAAATAAACTCAGCCTCGTCCTTCCACATTCTCTACATACTCAAACATGTCATAAGTTGTTTGGACAATGGACTTCTTTGCCTGTGTAAACCACAAACCCATGGTGAAGTAGTTATCTTTTGAGTTAAAGTTAAGTTCATTTTTTTCCAAGTTCAAGTTTTGAATTTTAACAAATGGTCACTACATTTTCTTTCACTCATAGTGGCTGGGTGAAGCCATTTATTTTCAAACAATTGTGTTTCATCCATCCATCCATCCATCCATCCATCCATCTTCTACTGCTTTTCCGGAGGTCCGGTTCGCGGAGGCAGCAGTTCAAGCAGAGAAGCCCAGACTTCCCTCTCCCCAGCCACCTGCTCCAGCTCTTCAGAGGGGATACCAAGGCGTTCCCAGACCAGCTGGGAGACATAGTCTCTCCACCGAGTCCTGGGTCTGCCCCGGGGTCTCCTCCCAGTGGGACGTGCCTGAAACACCTCAAGTGGGAGGCGTCCAGGAGGCATCCTAATCAGATGCCCATACCACCTCAACTGACTCCTTTCAATGTGGAGGAGCAGCGGTTCTACTCTGAGCCTCTCCCGGATGACTGAGCTCCTCACCCTATCTCTCAGGGTGAGTCCAGCAATCCTACGGAGAAGGCTCATTTCAGCCGCTTGTATCCACGATCTCGTTCTTTCGGTCATTACCCAAAGCTCGTGACCATAGGTGAGAGTAGGAACGTAGATTGACTGGTAAATCGACAGCTTTGCCTTAGAACTAAGCTCCCTCTTCACCACAACAGACCGCTACAACGTCCGCATCACTGCAGATGCTGCTCCAATCCGTCTGTCGATCTCTCGCTCCATTTTCCCCTCACTCGTGAACAAGACCCCAAGATACTTAAACTCCTCCACTTGGGGGAGGAGCCTGTCCCCAACAGGCTGATTCTCATCCCAGCCGCTTCACACTCAGCGGCAAACCATCCCAGCAAGAGCTGTAGGTCATTGCTGGATGAAGCCAACAGGACAACATCATCTGCAAACAACAGAGATGAGATCCTGTGGTCACCAAGCATGACACCCTCCATTCCCTGGCTGCGCCTAGAAATCCTGTCCATAAAAATTATGAACAGGATCGGTGACAAAGGGCAGCCCTGGCGGAGTCCAACTCTCACTGGGAATGACTCCGACCGAGTGTTGGCAATACGAACCAAACTCTCACAACGGTCATACAGAGACCGAATAGCTCGTAACAACAAGCCCGATACCCCATACTCCCAAAGCACCCCCCACAAAAATCCACGAGGGACGCGGTCAAATGCCTTCTCCAAGTCCACAAAACACATGTAAACTGGTTGGGCAAACTCCCACGAACCCTCAAGAATTCTCGAGAGGGTAAAGAGCTGGTCCGATGTGCCACGGCCAGGACGAAAACCACATTGCTCCTCCTGAATCCGAGGTTCGACCAACGGCCGGACTCTCCTCTCCAGTACCTTGGCATAGACCTTCCCAGGGAGGCTGAGGAGTGTGATCCCTCTAACGTTGGAGCACACCCTCCGGTCCCCTTTTTTGAAGAGAGGAACCACCACCCCGGTTTGCCATGCCAAAGGCACTGCCCCCGACCTCCACGCAATGTTGCAGAGGCGTGTCAACCATGACAACCCAACAACATCCAGGGCCTTGAGGTACTCAGGGCGAATCTTGTCCACCCCCGGGGCCCGGCCACCAAGGAGATTTTTAACCACCTTGGCGACCTCAGCCCCTGTGATTGGCGAGTCATCCCCCTCGTCCCCAAACCCTGCTTCCTCTGTGGAAGGCGTATCAGTGGGATTGAGGAAATCCTCGAAGTATTCCTTCCACCGCCCGACGATATCCCCAGTTGAAGTCAACAGTGTCCCATCTGCACCATACACAGTGTGGACGGGGAGCTGCTTTCCCCTCCTGAGCCGCCGAACAGTTTGCCAGAATCTCTTTGAAGCCGACCGAAAGTCTTGTTCCATGGCCTCACCGAACTCCTCCCATGCCCGGGTTTTTGCTTCAGCAACCACCCGAGCTGCACTCCGCTTGGCCTGCCGGTACACCTCAGCTGCTTCGGGAGTCCCACAAGCCAACCAAGCTAATTGTGTTTGTTCTTTTTAAATCATAATGACAACAGAAACTACCCAAATGACCCTGATCAAAATTTTGCATACCCTAGTTCTTAATACCCTGTATTGCCATCTTTAACAAACATGACAGCTTGAAGTCTTTTGTGGTAGTTGTGGATGAGGCACTTCCTTTTCTCAGATGGTAAAGCTGCCCATTCTTCTTGGTAAAAAGCCTCCAGTTCCTGTAAATTCTGGGGCTGTCTTTCATGAACTGCACGTTTGAGATCTCCCCAAAGAGGTTCAATGATACTGAAGTCAGTGGCCTCATGTACAAAGGGTACTCATGCACAAAAACATGGTGTACATCCTTTTCCACAGAAAATTTCAGATGTATCAAGAATGACATGACCATGGAAACATGCACAGCCCCATGCCAACTTCATGGCTGGCGTACATACACATGTGGACAAAATTGTTTTTACCCCTCTGTTAATGAAAGAAAAACCCACAATGGTCACAGAAATAACTTGAATCTGACAAAAGTGGTAATAAATAAAAATTCTATGAAAATTAACCAATGAAAATCAGACAATGCTTTTGAATTGTGGTTCAACAGAATTATTTTAAAAAACAAACTCATGAAACAGGCATGGACAAAAATGATGGTACCCTTAACTTAATATTTTGCTGCACAACCTTTTGAGGCAATCACTGCAATCAAACGATTTCTATAACTGTCAATGAAACTTCTGCACCTCTCAGCAGGTATTTTGGCCCACTCCTCATGAGCAAACTGCTCCAGTTGTCTCAGGTTTGAAGGGTGCCTTCTCCAGACGGCATGTTTCAGCTCCTTCCACAGATGTTCAATAGGATTTGATCTAAATCCTAGATCTGAAGACAGATGAGCCTTCTATGAGCCCTGATCTAGGGCTCATAGCAGGCCACTTTAGAATAGTCCAATGTTTCACTCAGCCATTCTTGGGTGTTTTTAGCTGTGTGTTTTGGGTCATTATCCTGTTGCAAGACCCATGACCTACGACTGAGACCAAGCTGTCTGACACTGGGCAGCACATTTCTCTCTAGAATACCTTGATAGTCTTGAGATTTCATTGTACCCTGCACAGATTTAAGACACCCTGTGCCAGATGCAGCAAAGCAGCCCCAGAACATAACAGAACCTCCTCCATGTTTTACAGTAGGGACAGTGTTCTTTTCTTGGTATGCTTCATTTTTGCGTCTGTGAACATAGAGCTGATGTGCCTTGCCAAAAAGTTCCAGTTTTGTCTCGTCTGTCCATAGGACATTCTCCCAGAAGCTTTGTGGCTTGTCAGCATGCAGTTTGGCAAATTCCAGGCTGGCTTTTTTATGATTTGTTTTCAACAGTGGTGTCCTCCTTGGTCGTCTCCCATGAAGTCCACTTTGGCTCAAACAATGACGGATGGCGCAATCTGACACTGATGTACCTTGACCTTGGAGTTGACCATGAATGTGTTTAGAGGTTATTCTGGGCTCTTTTGTTACCATTCGTATTATCCGTCTCCTCCTGCGGCCACGTCCAGGGAGGTTGGCTACAGTCCCGTGGATCTTAAATTTCTGAATAATATGTGCAACTGTAGTCACAGGAACATCAAGCTGCTTGGAGATGGTCTTATAACCTTTTCCTTTAACATGCTTCTCTATAATTTTCTTTCCAATCTCCTGAGATAACTCTCTCCTTTGCTTCCTCTGGTCCATGTTTAGTGTGGTACACACCATGTCACCAAACAGCACAGTGACTACTTGTCACCCTTTAAATAGGCCGACTGACTGATTACAAGTTTGTAGACACCTGTGATGTTAATTAGAGGACACATCTTGGTTGAACATGTCCCTATGGTCACATTATTTTCAATCTTTTCTAGGGGTACCATCATTTTTGTCCAGGCCTGTTTCATGAGTTTGTTTTTAAAAATAATTCTGTTGAACCACAATTCAAAAGCATTGTCTGATTTTCATTGGTTAATTTTCAGAGAATTTTTATTTATTACCACTTTTGTCAGATTCAAGTTATGTCTGTGACCACTGTGGGTTTTTCTTTCATTAACAGAGGGGTACCAACAATTTTCTCCACGGCTGTACGTTTCTACTGTTATTGGTCTGTTGGCAACACTTAGAGGTGATGTTGGGAGACAGATAATGACATGAAAATTATTGTACACACCAAGACACACATGATGAACAAACATCCAAGTGTGCACAATTAGATGAGTGGATATAAAAGCAAGCGCAAAGAAGTGCAGAAAATGCCTCTAACAACAGAGGATTAGAGGATACTGCAAATCGCACAGTGAGAAGAGAAAGGGTATTTTAGAGACAGAAGATTTTCTGGCTCAGGATGATGATTGGTTTGTCAGCCGGTTTAGGTTTCTATGGGCAGTCCCTGCGGAACTGTGTTCAGAGCTACGGCCGCCCTTGGAGCGCTACACGGCGAGAAGCCATGCGCTGCCTGTCCCAGTGTAGGTGCTGACAATCTCTGGGGTTTCTGGAAACGGGCATTCCAGAGGGAGTTGGCAGACCCATCGGGAATTTCCCAGTCAACCCTGAGCCGAGCTATGCCAGCTGTGTGGGATGGTATTATCCGGCTGTCACTCAGGTACATCATATTCCCATACAATGCAGTTGAACAGGCCAACATCAAAGCACAATTTGCAGCGACAGCCGGTGTCATATTGTAAATGGACCCCCTGAAATATGGACCCGGGGTCCATATTCCACTGTGGAATATGGACCCCCCCTATTGAAAATGGACCCCCATCTTTATAGAAGCACCTGGACATTTTTTACTATTGATGCACAAACATGAAGATTAGACATCCAGTAAGTTTAATACATACATGAACACAGTTGACAGGGTTAGGGTTAGGGGTTGACAGGGTTAGGGTTAGGGTTAGGGTAAGCAGCATCACAACAAGAGACAAATACATACATGAACACAGTTGACAGGGTTAGGGTTAGGGTTAGCAGCATTACAACAAGAGACAACTACGCCACAATATATTTAGTATGTAAATATGAAATAAATAAATGTTAGGGTTAGGGTTGGGGGGGTCCATTTTCAATAGGGGGGGTCCATATTCCATAGCAGAACATGGACCCCCGGGTCCATATTCTATGGGGGTCCATTTACAATCTGACACCGGTTTTCCTACTGATTCTAATGAACAGCAGTGTTTGGAACATACTACAAGCTGCCAATGTGCAGATGGGTGGCTTCTTGGTGAGTAAATTCATGTAATTGTCCTAATAATAATCCACCTCATGTGCAACACACCTGTGCACCCCACAAATATCACCCTGTCTTCAAGACTTCATTACAACTCTGTGGTTTGAGTAAGTGACTCTCATTTTTTGCTGATTAAACTACAGTTTCACAGCATTCTACCAAGCCCCCAATTGCCTCTGTGTGTACAGTAGTTATGTCAATAAACACATGCGTAATGTTTGAAATGCAACATTCTCACCCGTTCCCCGGCGCACTTCATTCATTTACAATAGTAGTGTGTGCAATCCATGTAAGTTGTATATAACTATAAAGGATGAGATTTGCCTTTTGGACACAAAATATGTACTTGTCGAGTCTAATATGATCCGCTTTCAACTGACAGGTGACCATGGCTACCCACTAAATAGGTTCATATTGTCTTCCTTTGCATGGCTGTTTTCCTTTAATTCAACCAGCTGATCCTGCTGGTGCTCCTGATAGTCCTTCTTTGTGCAATGGGATGATTCATGTGTTTATACGGGCCATCATATATTAAGCTATGATGTACAGTATATAGGTTCTATAGTCGTGTTAGTTTTTACTTTCCATGGGTAATCCCTTTGTCTGTCATGTGTGTGTTTCTGTTGTTTGGCTGTCAACTGTCATGCTGCTGTTACACTGTAATTTCCCAGTTTGGGATCAATAAAGTACATCTATCTATCTATGATCCTCCTGGCTAGTCACAAATTGAATGATTGATTTATTCATTGTTTAAAATAACACTGTATAAAAGATAATACATTTAAAAACAATGCAATGGCACAAGAAAATGCGCACACTTATTTCCATTGTGGTCCCTAAAAGAGATCGCAGCTGGTCTCATACCTGCAACCTTCTGCTTTAAAAGCTGGCAGTTTAACCACTGAGCTATACATGCTACAAATCACAGCGATCAGCTGACGCTTCAGAGGATGACTGCAGACGTCAGTCTACACATGTCAAAGTTAAAAACATCTCCTTCTCATCCCTGTCTGAATAAAGGAAACAATAAACTAATCTTCTACGGCTGTGAGCATGCTATTAAATTACCTGTATCTGGCACTAATGCCGGAGGACAGTGTCGGTAAAATGACATGATTGGCTTGTTTTTCCTCACACTTCTTTACCTGCTTGCTTCACACGCTACACTGCAGAGTTTAGTTTATACCCTATAATTCATTTGCTGAAATCAGTTAGAATCAGTTCTGCACACAGCTGAGCTGCCACATACGTGGAAGTGTATTGATACAATGAGGTAAAACCCCTCCCTCTTGCACGAGGGAGTGGTTAAGCTTTATAAAAACTATACGGTATGGCGCATATATGGCATGCTTGTATGGTACGCATTTGCTCCCACATGTATTTAGTAGGCATGACGGTGCATACTCTACAGGTTCAAACGTCCAAAGGGACATGCCCCGGCAAGGACCTCGGCAGGTGTGAAGTGGTTGCTGGGGAGACGGGAAGTCAGAGACAATGTCCCAGCAGGAGCCCCCGAGGCGGAGAAGAGAACAGAGACGCAAACGAGCCTCAGAGACTATATGTTAATGAAGGACTGTGGGTTCATATGTTTACTGAACTGACTGTGGGTTGAAGGTGTGATATATTTGATGTGGGGGGTTTTGTGTCTCTGGGGGTATAAGAGCTGTGAGGGAAGCTTGTCCTGTCTCTTTTGTTGAGATACTTGATGTTAGAGGATGAGACTCCAAATAAAACTTTCCTGAGAAATAAACTCAGTCTCGTTTGTGAAGGCATCCTCTACACTGGTGACCTACGACTAACCATGGCCGGTGACGGCGAGCTTTCCGCACCGGACTCTTCAGGGGCCAACCGGGTTAACGCAGCTACCACACTACAGCTGCCCGATTTCTGGCAACATAACCCGCGCTCCTGGTTTACCACTGTGGAGGCGCAGTTCCACCTTCGGGGAATCTCAGCGGACGCAACGAGGTTCTACCATGTCGTCGCGAAGCTGGACAGCCTCACAGTGCAGCGGTTGGAGAGCCTGACCAACCACCCGCCCCAAGACAACAAGTATGGTGCACTGAAAGCCGCCCTCATTCGAGCCTTCACTCCCTCGCTGGGAGAGCGAGCAGAGAAGCTCCTGGCGCTGACAGAGGGGGAAGCAGACAGGCCGGCAGATCTGATGGCGAAGATGATGAGCCTGAGGGGCGAGGATGACGACAGCTTTATCTTCGCCCACCTCTTCCTCAGAACGCTCCCGCCAGCAGTGAGAGTCACCCTGGCCAGCTCGCAGCCACTCGACAACCGTGACTACCACGAGCTGGGCCAGGAGGCGCAGCGGCTCGTCGACACCCATAGACGGCGCGCAGCCACGATGGCAGCAGCAGAGCTGAACGCCCCCCCCGCGAGACGAAGGGAGACCAGAGGCTGCGGCACCGGATCCACTGACGGCAGCAGCGGCAGAGGCCAGGAGAAGCGGAGCTGACAACGCCCTCTGTTTCTACCATCGGCGTTTCGCCGAGAAAGCGCGCAGATGCGTTCCACCGTGCCGGTACCAGCGCCAGGGAAACGCCAAGACCGAGAGCCGGTAGCAGCTGCGACTCTCGGCACGAAGAACAAGCTGCTTTTCGTGACGGACGCGAATTCAGGGAAAGAATTCCTGGTGGACACGGGCTCCCAGCTAAGTTTTGTCAAGCCTACCTACGCGGACACGCTGGCGCCTGCCAGCGGACCCCTGGTGTTAGCGGCGAACGGCTCCACAGTCAAAACCTATGGGGAGAAGACGCTCCTCCTGTCCCTCCACGGGCGCACCTTCGAGTGGACCTTCGTTGTTGCTGCAGTTAACAACAACATGCTAGGTGCTGACTTTTTATGCTCAAACAGTTAGTTGATCTTGCTAATAGACGTATTGTAAATGCACTGTCTTTCTACTCTATCTCCTGCACAGCTCGGGTGGCCCTGCCTTCTGCACATCCCAATGTCACAGCTGCGGGTGGTAAGTTTCATGCATTACTCAACCAGTTCCCGACACTCACGGTCCCGACATTTTCAGCGTCAGTTGCCAAACACGGGGTCAAGCATTTCATAACTACCTCTGGCCACCCTGTTTTTGCAAAGGCTCGGCGTTTGGACCCAGCTAAACTGGCCATCGCGCGCGAGGAATTCGCCAACTTGGAAAAACTGGGCATTGTTAGGCGCTCGAACAGCCCTTGGTCGTCACCCCTGCACATGGTGCCCAAGGCTGACGGCTCGTGGCGCCCTTGCGGTGATTTCCGCAGATTAAATAATGCTTCAGCACACGACCGCTATCCGATTCCGCACATCCAGGATTTTTCAGCACATTTGGCGGGGGCGCGCATCTTTTCCAAAATAGATTTGGTGCGCGGTTATCACCAAGTTCCAGTCCGCGCGCAGGACATACCCAAAACGGCAGTTATAACCCCTTTCGGGCTTTTCGAGTTTTTGCGCATGCCTTTCGGCCTCAAGGGCGCCGCGCAGACGTTCCAACGCATGATGGATGCAGTGCTGCGTGGCCTCCCTTTCGTATTCGCTTATTTGGATGATATTTTGGTAGCCAGTGCATCCGAAGCCGAGCACGAATGCCACCTCACAGCCGTTTTTCAGAGGCTGACAGAGCACGGGCTGATCATTAACCCAACGAAGTGCCAATTCGGGGTAGCGCAAATCGATTTTTTGGGACACCGCGTGTCTCCAGAGGGTGCGGTCCCGCTGCCAGATAAAGTGCGCGCGATAACGGATTTCCCCCAACCGCAGACAGTTAAGGCGCTGCAAGAATTTTTGGGGATGGTCAATTTTTATAACCGTTTCCTCCCAAACGCGGCACGGCTCATGCACCCATTGTACGCGGCATTAAAGAAGCAAAAACCTGCATCTAAGGTCGAGTGGTCCCCGGACCGGGAGCGCGCTTTCTCACAGGTCAAATCGGCCCTCGCGAACGCTGCGTTATTGGCACACCCGGTGCCAGCAGCTCGCATGGCGCTAACCACGGACGCCTCCGACGTGGCAGTGGGAGCGGTCGTCGAGCAACTGGTAGCAGGGAGCTGGCAACCACTCGCGTTTTTCAGCAAAACATTGCGCGATAACGAGCGTAAATACAGCGCGTTTGATAGGGAGCTTTTAGCCCTGCATTTGGCCATCCGCCACTTTCAGTTCTGGTTGGAAGGGCGTCGTTTCACCGCGTTTGTGGACCATAAACCATTAACTTTTGCAATGGCTAAGGTTTCAGAGCCTTGGTCGGGCCGACAACAGAGACAGCTGGCTGCAATTTCGGAGTTTACCACCGACATTCAACACGTGGTGGGTAAACACAATGTAGTGGCAGATTGTCTCTCGCGTGCAGTTGCAATGCCAGGCCCCCAGGGGGCAGACTCGGCGGCTGTAGACTCGGGCCAGGCTTGCGGCGCGGAAGCGCTCACAGCCCCGGTCTGCGTTGGGTTAGATTATGCAGCCATGGCCGCTGAACAGGTTAACGATGCGGACATGCGCGCGCTCCAGTCTGGGCCAACAGGGCTAAGGCTGGAGCACAGGGTGCATCAAAGAGGCATGCCCCCCCTAATCTGCGATACCTCCACGGGGCGCCCCCGCCCCGTGGTCCCGGCTGCATGGCGTCGCCGTGTTTTTGACTTAATACATTCGCTGGCACACCCGGGCGTCCGCGCGTCGATCAAAATGGTAGGAGAGAAGTTTGTTTGGCCGGGGCTGCGTAAACAGGTCAAAGAGTGGGCTGCAGCCTGCACAGCGTGTCAAAGAGCAAAGGTGCACAAGCACACGCGAGCCCCTCTAGAACCTTTTCACATCCCAGCCAAATGCTTTGACCATGTGCATATCGACTTGGTCGGACCCCTCCCGCTGTCACAGGGGTTCACACACCTTCTAACTATGGTGGACCGCACTACGCGCTGGCCAGAGGCGGTTCCTCTGGCGTCAACCACAGCAGCAGACGTTGCGCGTGCTTTTTTAACGGCTTGGGTCGCGCGCTTTGGAGTCCCGTCAGACATAACGTCTGACAGAGGACCCCAGTTTGTTTCCGAGCTCTGGTCGTCCATGGCACTCAGCCTGAGGATGAAAATTCATCGCACGACTGCGTATAACCCCCAGGCCAACGGTTTGTGCGAACGCTTTCACCGGTCATTGAAAGCAGCCCTCAGAGCAGCTCTCACGGACACAAATTGGGTTGATAAGCTTCCATGGGTTTTATTAGGGTTGCGTTCAGCACCTAAAGAAGATTTGCAAGCCTCTCCGGCCGAAGTTGTCTTCGCCCAACCTCTCCGGTTACCGGGAGAATTCCTTCCTGAGAACCCCGCTGCAGAGCGCCCCCCCGCTCAGCTGCTGCAGGGCGACACGGGGTCACACACCCTCCCCGGTCCAGTTCATCACAGTTTCCCACGCGTTTTTGTGCCTAAGGCCTTAAAGAATGCAGAATTCGTCTTTGTTAGACACGACGCACAGAGGTTAGGTTTAAGACCACCTTACGATGGACCGTTCAGAGTGTTAGAAACCGGGGAAAAGCATTTTTTGCTCGATTTGGGAGACAGGAGGGACTTAGTCTGCATTAACAGACTCAAACCTGCTTTTGTGTTGGCTGATGACCAGGTACAGTTGGCCAGGGCCCCCCGCCGCGGCAGGCCGCCGGGGAGACGCTCTGCTAAGCTTTCACAACGATGTGCTAATGACTCTGATCCACAGATGCAGGAGGCAGCCACAGGCAGAGCGAGACCTGCTCACAGCAGATATGGCAGGGAGTTGAAGCCCAGGCAGTGGGATGTATGATCTGTTGTGCCAATTTTTTTTTCTCGTTCTGTGTGATGTGTCATGATTCTATGCATTTGAGGTGTACCTTGTCCTTATTTGAACGTTTGGGGGGGGTTATATGGCGCATATATGGCATGCTTGTATGGTACGCATTTGCTCCCACATGTATTTAGTAGGCATGACGGTGCATACTCTACAGGTTCAAACGTCCAAAGGGACATGCCCCGGCAAGGACCTCGGCAGGTGTGAAGTGGTTGCTGGGGAGACGGGAAGTCAGAGACAATGTCCCAGCAGGAGCCCCCGAGGCGGAGAAGAGAACAGAGACGCCAACGAGCCTCGGAGACTATATGTTACTGAAGGACTGTGGGTTCATATGTTTACTGAACTGACTGTGGGTTGAAGGTGTGATATATTTGATGTGGGGGGTTTTGTGTCTCTGGGGGTATAAGAGCTGTGAGGGAAGCTTGTCCTGTCTCTTTTGTTGAGATACTTGATGTTAGAGGATGAGACTCCAAATAAAACTTTCCTGAGAAATAAACTCAGTCTCGTTTGTGAAGGCATCCTCTACAACGGCTCACTTTTAGGGTTACTCACACTCTTGGGGAATTGCCTAAAGAGTTGTGTTCCAGCGCTGCTTGTACCTATATCTCACTTTCAGTAAAATAAATGAAAGTATACTACATCTGTCAGTCTGGTTATTTGGCCTTCGTATAAAAGAACTGGGGGTTAAGGCATTTTAGACAACAATTTGGTGTTTCCGCCCGGTTGCGAGGCTAAATTTTAGTTTTAGTTTTGTAAACGGCGTGAGGATTTTTTTCTCTACAGACTGGCGGCCGCAACATGATAAGAGGTGAGCAGAAAACCTTTTTCAATAAATTTCTGCCTGTCCCTTTGGGGACAGCCCTTTCTGTTGAGATTAAATACTCATGCACGTGTGATTTTAAGTGTGGAATGAAACTAAGATATGGTCTTGAATTCATGATATTGGAGCTTGGGTAATCGGTTTAAACCCCGCAGTGGAAAGTATTTGTTGGGTTCACTGAAAAGCAGAGTTACCCCCGTTGCATATAGTACAGTTTGTAGCTTGGGTTATCGGTTTAAACCCCGTAGTGGCAAGAATTTATTTGGGTCACTGAAAAGTAGAGTTACTCCCGTTGCATATAGTACAGTTTGTAGCTTGGGTAATCGGTTTAAACCCCGCAGTGGAAAGTATTTATTTGGGTCCACTGAAAAAGAAGTATTGCCCCGCTGAGCATTGCATAGTCCAGGTAAAAGGTTTTAACCCCGAGGTAACTGATATAGGGTTGCCGAAAAAGTAGTGTTACTCGGCTGATGCACAGCTTTGCCAAAAGGTTTTAAGCCCTTGGAATCATTGCTTGATTTCAAAAAGTAGAGTTGGCACCCCTAGCATATTTAGCTCAGACCGAAAGGTTGTAACGCCTTGAGAAAATTGCAATGGGCACATCTCTAAAATATAGTTGGTCTAACCGCATTAGATAGGGACCTACTGTGTGTGAAATAAATGCATAAGTTTTAAGTAACCCGATCGGGACGATTGGTTCATAGGTGATATATAATGATATAATTACACTAATTATAATAAAAAAAACACGGTGATGTGTGAGGCAATATTGTCGTGAGGAAGTGGAAATAAATAAGATCATAATAATAATTTCATTCTATGCTATAAGATATTGATATTAGACTTTAACATTTAAACTAAATGAAAAGTGAAAACAGTTTAAAACATGGGTAAAATGGTTACAAAGAGATGGCTTGTTTGGCAATATGGGGGCCCCCTACCAAATAAATTAGACAAAGCCGTTTATGTGGATTATTGCAGTTTGGGTTGTTTTGTCTTTCTGGAAGGTTGCTGCTTCGACCTTGTGGAGATAGGAGAGATAAGCAATTCTGTGTTTGTGTGTGTGTGGTTGCTTGAGAAGAAGAAAAAAAAAGGGAGAATGAAAACACAAGCTGTGTGGGAGCTGACCTGTGATGGGAGTGAAAGTAATCTAAATATGGGTATTTTTGCAAAGTTTTGGGGTTTTATTTTTTTTTCAATCTAACTTTGTGGATTTTTAACTAATGTTGCGTACACGATAAATTATTTACAAATTTTTAAAGCAATTTTTTGACTTATCACTGACTTTTTTCTTTGACTGAAGCATAACAGTGCACTTTACAGAGAAAAAGGACACAGGACTAACAATGATGAAGTTTTTATTATAAGGAGATGGTAAATTTATGAACAGAAAAGATAGAAATAGCACAAGAATTCTGATAAAATGGAGAAAGGGAATTTAATTTCAATGGTAAACTGAGACTGATTAGTGAGTTGAGTCAGTCTGACCTAGATAAGAATGGACAGAATCAGCCTTCAAAGGGAAAAACACACAGGTCCTGTGCCATAAATTCCTGAAAACAGAGATTAGGTTTACACCTACAGTTACTACTTCTAAATGCTGCACTGGTCTAAGGCTTTTAATATATGATACTGTCTTGTTTGAATATAATCCTAAACGAAGTGATTACCCATGTCAATTGATAAAACCTTAATTGATTAACAGAATATTTAGCGAATACTTGTTGTGAGTGTTGAACTCACATTTAAATTGTGGAAGCTTTAGGTGTGATTTAAAGGTTTTTCTGCTATTCTTCTGCTATTCTTCAGACTTAACGGATTTTTGGAAGAATAAAAATCAAAAGACAAAAACACCATGCCTAACCAAAAACAGAAGAAACTGACATTCCCCAGGTCAGGACGTGCAGTGGCCGCAGAATCTAAACCGGAGGACCTCCGTTCAGAAGACGAGGAGCTGGACCTAGCCAACAAGAAGGTTAGCTTGAAATCGCTATTTGATGAATTACGACCATTTTGGGCCGAATTTCATGAATTCAGAGAGGAATTAAAAAGGACGAACAGCAGAATGGACCAGCCCGAAAACCGAATCTTGGAAGCTGAAGAAAGAATAAAAGTGCTTGAAGATTCTATGCTGGATTTACACAAAAAACAGTCAAGGCTGGAGGCTAAGCTAACCGACCAAGAAAGAAGACAGAGACGAGACAACATCAGAATTCACGGTCTGAAAGAAGGAGCTGAAGATAGTTTCAACACAATGGCGGAATGCGTGGAATCCTTATTGAGAGAGAAGTTGGATATTCCACAAACCACCGATTTGAAGATAGAAAAGGCTCATCGTACATTAGCCGCAAAGCCAGCGGCAGAAGCGCCCCCACGTTCGGTGGTGGTAAGATTCTCCGATTTCAAAATAAAACAAGAGGTTGTAAGACGGGCTTGGCAGAAAAAAGGATTTATGCATCAAGAGAGCAAAGTCTTTGTGGAGCATGATTACGCCCCCGAGGTTCATAAAAAGCGACGGGAATATAACGACGCCAAAAAGGTTCTACAGGAACAGAATCTACGCTTTCAGACGCCATTTCCTGCGAAGTTAAGGGTCTTTTACGGTGAAGAGTCATGTCTCTATAATTCAGCGGAAGAAGCAACAATTGACATGGCGAGAAGAGGGCTCCCGGTATCGGTGTTTAAACCCGCAGCGGATCTGAGCGAGAGGATCAGGGCTCAAACGTGGTCCACTCAGAGACCTTCAAAATCCACGGGCCAGCAGCGGGAAACCCAGCCCCAGAGCTACAAAGATAAGCTTACCAGTTCCAGGAAGGAATAGCGACCTTTTTGGTTTTTTTCTTTTCAGTCATTCTGCACTTCCATCCCCCCTCCTACAAGGTAACAAACATTAAAGGAGATGCAGAATCAGCATGTGGTAAAACCTTTCATGGAGCAGTTATAGCATTAGAAACAAATGTCTTCCTAATTTAAAGGAAAAAAAAAATCTTGTTAAAATAGAAATGTAACAATGACCCACATGTTCTCCCTACACTAACAAATACTGTATTAGAGTGAATGTTTGCTGTGATGGGGGTGGGAGGGTGCACACAATCTCATAGGGTATAGGGATAAAAAAAAAAAAAAAAAAAAAATCATTACAAATTGGGATTGGGATCTGAAATTCACGTTAAAAACATGGGACAACTTACAGGGGTAAGAGAGGGCCTTCAACACGTAACAGAGTTTGAGGAATTTCCCTCAGAGCCTACACTCCATCAGGGCTCTTACAGGGTCTTTAAAGAGACCCCAGCTCAAGAAGTTTTTTTGACAGTTTTTTGTTTTAAAGTTTCGTACACTATGTTCTTAATGTTTTTTATGTTCTTTCAGTTTCTGAGTAGCAAAAAAGAGGGCCACCACACTGTTATACTAAATAGGAAAATACAATGGAGAAACAGGGTGTAACCAAAATAGCCTCATATAATGTAAAAGGGATCCTGAATCCAGTTAAAAGATCCAAGATTCTACGCAAAATGAAAAAAGACAAAGCAGAAATAATATTTTTACAAGAAACCCACCTAACAGATGTGGAACACACTAAACTCAATAGACAAGGGTTTAAAATGATCTCTTCATCTTCATATAAGTCAGGGAGGAGGAGGGGAGTAGCGACATTGATATCAACCAAAATTACATTTGAAAAAAAATCAGAACACAAAGATAAAGAAGGGAGGTACAGTTTGGTAATTGGGCGGCTAGAGGGAGAAGATATCACCCTGCTGAATGTATATGCACCACCAGGGGCTAAATGGAAATTTTATAAAAATGTATTCGACCTAATGATAACTAAAGCCCAAGGTTTAGTGATATGTGGTGGAGACTTCAATCTAAGACTGAATCCATACTGGGATGCAACAGGTAATTCTTCACATCAAAATAACACTCAAGGACTTCCGGTCTGGACGCCATGGTGATAGCAACTTAACGCTGAAGCTCCCAGACCCAATCCAAGGAAAAAATCTTCAAAATCAGACTTAACGGATTTTTGGAAGAATAAAAATCAAAAGACAAAAACACCATGCCTAACCAAAAACAGAAGAAACTGACATTCCCCAGGTCAGGACGTGCAGCGGCCGCAGAATCTAAACCGGAGGACTTCTGTTCAGAAGACGAGGAGCTGGACCTAGCTAACAAGAAGGTTAGCTTGAAATCGCTATTTGATGAATTACGACCATTTCGGGCCGAATTTCATGAATTCAGAGAGGAATTAAAAAGGACGAACAGCAGAATGGACCAGGCCGAAAACCGAATCTTGGAAGCTGAAGAGAGAATAAAAGTGCTTGAAGATTCTATGCTGGATTTACACAAAAAACAGTCAAGGCTGGAGGCTAAGCTAACCGACCAAGAAGGAAAACAAAGACGAGACAACATCAGAATTCACGGTCTGAAAGAAGGAGCTGAAGATAGTTTCAACACAATGGCGGAATGCGTGGAATCCTTATTGGGAGAGAAGTTGGATATTCCACAAACCACCGATTTGAAGATAGAAAAGGCCCATCGTACATTAGCCGCAAAGCCAGCGGCAGAAGCACCCCCACGTTCGGTGGTGGTAAGATTCTCCGATTTCAAAATAAAACAAGAGGTTGTAAGACGGGCTTGGCAGAAAAAAGGATTTATGCATCAAGAGAGAAAAGTCTTCGTGGAGCATGATTACGCCCCGGAGGTTCTTAAAAAGCGACGGGAATATAACGACGCCAAAAAGGTTCTACGGGAACAGAATTTACGCTTTCAGACGCCATTTCTTGCGAAGTTAAGGATCTTTTACGGTGAAGAGTCATGTCTCTATAATTCAGCGGAAGAAGCAACAATTGACATGGCGAGAAGAGGGCTCCCGGTATCGGTGTTTAAACCCGCAGCGGATCTGAGCGAGAGGATCAGGGCTCAAAAGTGGTCCACTCAAAGACCTTCAAAATCCACGGGCCAGCAGCGGGAAACCCAGCCCCAGAGCTACAAAGATAAGCTTTCCAGTTCCAGGAAGGAATAGCGACCTTTTTGGTTTTTTTCTTTTCAGTCATTCTGCACTTCCATCCCCCCTCCTACAAGGTAACAAACATTAAAGGAGATGCAGAATCAGCATGTGGTAAAATCTTTCATGGAGCAGTTATAGCATTAGAAACAAATGTCTTCCTAATTTAAAGGAAAAAAAAAAATCTTGTTAAAATAGAAATGTAACAATGACCCACATGTTCTCCCTACACTAACAAATACTGTATTAGAGTGAATGTTTGCTGTGATGGGGGTGGGAGGGTGCACACAATCTCATAGGGTATAGGGATAAAAAAAAAAAAAATAAAAAAAAATCATTACAAATTGGGATTGGGATCTGAAATTCACGTTAAAAACATGGGACAACTTACAGGGGTAAGAGAGGGCCCTCAACACGTAACAGAGTTTGAGGAATTTCCCTCAGAGCCTACACTCCATCAGGGCTCTTACAGGGTCTTTAAAGAGACCCCAGCTCAGGAAGTTTTTTTGACAGTTTTTTGTTTTAAAGTTTTGTACACTATGTTCTTAATGTTTTTTATGTTCTTAATGTTCTTTCAGTTTCTGAGTAGCAAAAAAGAGGGCCACCACACTGTTATACTAAATAAGAAAATACAATGGAGAAACAGGGTGTAACCAAAATAGCCTCATATAATGTAAAAGGGATCCTGAATCCAGTTAAAAGATCCAAGATTCTACGCAAAATGAAAAAAGACAAAGCAGAAATAATATTTTTACAAGAAACCCACCTAACAGACGTGGAACACACTAAACTCAATAGACAAGGGTTTAAAATGATCTCTTCATCTTCATATAAGTCAGGGAGGAGGAGGGGAGTAGCGACATTGATATCAACCAAAATTAAATTTGAAAAAAAAATCAGAACACAAAGATAAAGAAGGGAGGTACAGTTTGGTAATTGGGCGGCTAGAGGGAGAAGATATCACCCTGCTGAATGTATATGCACCACCAGGGGCTAAATGGAAATTTTATAAAAACGTATTCGACCTAATGATAACTAAAGCCCAAGGTTTAGTGATATGTGGTGGAGACTTCAATCTAAGACTAAATCCATACTGGGATGCAACAGGTAATTCTTCACATCAAAATAACACTCAAAATAGGAAAACTCGGATGCTATTAAAAGAAATGGGAATCTGTGACGTATGGAGGGAATTCAACCCCAATGTAAAAGATTATACTTTTTATTCAACGCCACATTCATCTTACTCAAGGATTGATTACTTTTTTATGTTTAATAGAGACATTGGAAGAGTAAAAACATGTAAAATAGGACTGATGGATCTCTCTGACCACAGTCCGATCTATATGGACTTAAACATCCAAAAATACACAAATAATACATTTTCCTGGAGGTTGAATTCAAATGTCCTGAAAGGACCACTGAAAGATGAATTGGAATCAGATATTCTCAGATATTTGGAAGAAAACGATAATGGAGAAGTATCCCCTTTAATACTGTGGGATGCGTGCAAAGCTGTAATAAGGGGAAAAATTATTGCAAAACTGGTAACCCAAAAGAAACTGAGACAAGAAAAACTAATCACACTAGAGTCAGAACTCAAGAACCTAGAAAAAGAACACAAAGACAACACTCATTCTAATGGCTCGCTCAAGATTAAAGAAATTAAAAATCAAATAAATGAGATCTACACAATAGAAATCCAGAAGAAACTTACATTTTTGAAACAAAAACACTATGAAGCAGGCAGTAAATCAGCAAAATTACTAGCCTATAAATTGAGGAAACAACAAACAGAATGAGCAATCTACAAAATCAGAGACCCAGTATCAAAGGAAATAAAATTCAGAATTCAGGATATTCTTAAAAGCTTCAAGAATTACTATAAGAACTTATACTCCCACAAAAAACATAAAAACACATCCGAGACATTCCTAAACACATTAAACCTTCCCCAATTTACGGAATCACAAAATAAAACACTACTGTCAGAAATACAACCTAAAGAATTGGAAAAAGCAATTATGAAACTTAAAGCTAACAAATTCCCAGGAGCAGATGGCTATACAGCAGAATGGTACAAAACCTTTAAACAGCAACTATCTCCTCTCCTCCTGAAAACATTTAACTATGTCCTCCACACAGGGGAAATCCCCCCCTCCTGGAGAGAAGGGGTCATTGCAGTTATACCTAAACCTGAAAAGGATAAACTAGAATGCTCCAACTACAGACCAATCAGTGTATTAAGTCAGGACTATAAGCTTTTTACTATTATCCTTGCCAAAAGGTTAGAAAACATACTGACAGACTTAATTCACTTAGACCAAACAGGTTTTATAAGACAAAGACAGACACAAGACAACATTCGACGCACTTTACACATAATTCATCATATAAAAAAATATAACAAATGCAGTCATATTGGGATTAGATGCTGAAAAAACATTTGATTCGGTTGACTGGTCTTTCCTATATAGAATCTTATCCAGTTTCAATTTTCATAACAACTTCATTAGAACTATACAGGCATTATATAAAAAACCAACAGCTAAAATAAGGATTAACGGTAATTTATCATCATCTTTTGAGCTGGAAAGAGGATGTCGTCAAGGCTGCCCCCTGTCTCCACTGCTCTTTGCAATCTTCATAGAACCTCTGAGCCAATGGATAAGACAAAATCAAGAAATTCAAGGTATTACACTTGGTCAGAAGGAACATAAAATAGCACTCTTTGCTGATGACATTTTAATATACCTAGGGCAGCCAGACACTTCTTTACCAGAACTAATCTCAGTTTTTTCAGACTATGGAGATTTATCGGGGTACTAATTAAACATGCATAAAACCCAAGTTTTAACATTCAACTATGACCCAAATCATTATTCACTAAGTGAACTCAAAACTAACTGGGAGCTGGAATCTATGAAATATCTGGGGGTCAATATCCCGAAACAACTCAACAAAATTATAACACTAAACTATGATCCACTGGTGACAAAAATAAAATCTGACCTAGCAAGATGGAATATGATACCATTCTTGGGTACTGCACAAAGAATTGAAGCAGTCAAAATGAATATACTTCCACGTCTTCTATACCTTTTCCAAACAATACCGGTAGAACCTCCCAAAAAAACATGGCAGGAGCTGGACAGAAGGATCTCAAGATTCATATGGCAGGGCAAGAGACCTAGAATCAGACATAGAACCTTACAGCTAAACAAAGACAAAGGGGGGCTCACGCTGCCAAATATCAGGGACTATTTTAAAGCCGCACAAATTAAAACTTTAATAGAGATATGTAACCCAGTCTACACTGCACAATGGAAGGAGATCGAATGCCAAAAAACAAGTGACATCCCCCTACAGGCGATAATAGGGAACAATGCCTTACCTAAACTCTTGAATAACACTAACCCGTGGATAGAGACCCCACTAAAAATTTGGTTTAAGATAGTCAGAGAGAATCAAGCTAAAGAGCCCTATCGACTTCTGCAATGGATTGCCTATGATCAAGACTTTACCCCCAATAAAACAGACACTAGATTTAAAGAGTGGAAAGAAAAAGGGCTGATAAAATATTACGATTTTTTTAAGGGGCAAACTTTAAGAAGTTTTGAAGATTTGAAAAAACAAGGTCTAATAAATCAAGATCTTTACAGGTTCTTTCAGCTTAGACACCACATAAACAATATACTTAAAAAGGAGGATTTGGAAAGGGCCCAGTCAGGTGTTCTGAAGGTCTTCTTAATGGCATATAAAGGGATCCCAGGGATCAGATACATTTCTAAAATATACCAAGGTCTTCAAGACTTAAAAGGAGACAACACATCATATATAAAAGAGAGATGGGAAAAAGAGGGGAATTTCACTTTACAATTGGAAATATGGGAAAAGCTAAATAAACAGCAATGGAAAAGTACCTCATCCCTGCAGTGGAGAGAATTTGGATGGAAAAATTTGGTAAGATTTTTCAGAACACCTGCACAAAACAAATTTACCCATAAGGGGTTGAACTGTTGGCGCTTGTGTGGTGAAAAGACTGCAAATCATTTTCATGTATTTTGGTCATGCCCAGTTATCCACCAATATTGGACCAATGTACAGACAATATTGGGGAAAATATTCAAAATAACAGTTCCCTTTTCTTTTGTAACTTTGTATTTGGGTTTACTACCAGACTCACTGGAAAGACGAGGAGATAAATACTTATTCAATGTTTTAATATTGGCAAGTAAAAAAGCCCTAACTAAAAAATGGATGCTGAAGGACTGTCCTACACCTGAAGATTGGATTAACGTGATTCAAGCCATTTACTCGATGGAAAAGTTGACATTCGCACTGAGACAGGACATGGATGGGTTCATGAACTTTTGGCAACCCTGGATCGCATATGTGTCTTCCATTAGATCTAATCTTTGACAAATACCATTTCAATAATGGTCCCGCTCTTTGTTCCAAAGCTACTCAGATGCTCTTTTACTTTTAATTACTTAATTTTCTGTTTGTTTTTTGCTGTTCTGTTTGTTTGTTTGTTCATTTTTTAAATTTTATTCTCTCTAATTTCACTTTTTCTTTCACTTTAAAAAAAAGGGGTGTTGTAATAATTATCCTACCAATGTTGTCAAATAGCAAAAAATAAGTGAACATGTGATGAAAATGTAAACAATGCAATGCTGTAATGACCTGTATACCCTTTACAAAAACTTAAAGAAAAAAAAAAAGAAAAAAAAATTAAACCAAATTCTAATTAGGCAATATGCCCACCTTTCCATTGACTGAAGGGGTGTGACACAACCTTTCACAAGGACCCAACCTGTCTGTGTTTAACTGGACAAACTGACTTTACTTACTGACCTTACTAACTGACCCTGGAGAGACTGCTCCTTGCTCACCTCCGCCCCCTGGTGGAACCAGCGATGGATCCACTCCAGTTCGCCTACCAGCATGGCATTGGGGTGGAGGATGCGGTGATCTTCCTCCTTCACCGTTCTCTGTCCCACCTGGAGAAGCCCGGGAATATGGTGAGGATCATGTTCTTTGACTTCTCCAGTGCTTTCAACACCATCCAACCGATGATCCTGAAGGACAAGCTGCTGCGCGCAGGGGTGGACCAGCACCTGTCATCATGGATCCTGGACTACCTCACGAACCGGCCTCAGTTTGTGAGAACCCGGGACTGTGTGTCCGACACGATCATCAGTAGCACGGGGGCCCCCCAGGGAACGGTGCTGGCTCCCTTCCTGTTCACTCTTTATACTGCGGACTTCTCACACAACACAACACACTGCCATCTACAGAAGTTCTCTGATGACTCTGCGATCGTTGGCCTCATCTCCAATGGAGATGAAGCTGAGTACAGAGGGCTTATCCAGGACTTTGTGGACTGGTGCCATCGGAACTGCCTCCAGATCAACGCGAGGAAAACTAAGGAGCTGGTGGTGGACTGCCGCAGGCATGGGCAGCCCCTCACAGTACCAGTAAATATACAGGGAACAGACATCGAGATGGTGACATCCTATAAGTACCTGGGTATTCATCTGAACAATAAACTAGACTGGTCACACAATACTGATGCACTCTACAAGAAGGGACAGCGCAGGCTGTTCCTGCTGAGGAGACTCAGGTCTTTTGGTGTACAAGGGGCGCTGCTGAAGTCATTCTATGACACGGTGGTGGCATCAGCCATCACTTTTGGAGTGGTCTGCTGGGGCAGTGGCATTACTGCAGCCGATAGGAAGAGACTGAACAAACTGATTAAGAAAGCTAGCTCTGTCCTGGGGCAGCGCCTTGATCCGATGGAGGAGATAGGAGAGAGAAGGACGGTGGCTAAACTGTCATCTCTGCTGGAGTCCGAGTTCCACCCTATGCAGGACGTACTGAATGCACTGAGGAGCTCATTTAGCAGCAGACTACATCATCCCAGGTGCACAACCGAGAGGTTTCGTAGGTCCTTCCTACCAACGGCTGTCAGACTGTACAACCTAAGCAGGGCTGCTCGCAGAGATAGCAAAAAGACGTAACAAACTAATAGTTTTTTGAATGCAAAAGATGCAATAGACTTACACAATGGTCCCCTCCGGCATACAACTAGGAACATACCGGTCGCTATGGAGGGTGAGAATATGTATGGGCACATAATCATACCATGTAGGATAACTAAGTAGACGGTTATGCTGTTTCATTCCATCTAGCAACAATGCTCTGCACTGTGTGTGTTTATATATTTGCATATTTATTCCATCTAGCTACAATGCTCAGCACTGGGTGTGTTTATATATTTATATATCTACATATTATTCCATCTAGCTACATTGCTCCGCACTGTGTGTGTTTATATACTTGCATATTTATTCCACCTAGCTGCAATGCTCCGTACTGTGGGTGTTTATATATTTACATATTTATTCCATCTAGCTACAATGCTCTGCACTGTGTGTTCATATATTCATATATTTATTCCATCCAGCTACAATGCTCTGCACTGTGTGTCTGTGTGTGTGTGTATATATATATATTTATAGTAATACGTACATATGTTTATTAGCTGCTCTTGCTTGCTTGTTTTTTTTCTTGCCTTCTGATTGTTGCTCTGAGTGTTGCTATCCCTGTGCTGTTGCAATCCTGGAATTTCCCCGTTGTGGGACTAATAAAGGCTTATCTTATCTTATCTTATCTTACTTATCAATGCTAAATCATATCAAATCTGCACAGACAGTTATTTTGTTTTTCTTAAATGGAATTTGTAAATTAGTTCAAGAGACGTCACAAAAGAAGCCATGATTATTGAAATCTCATTTTGAAGGAGCTGTACTACTCACCAACTTTCATCTAAATTAACTGTGTAACACATAAAAGTGGTAACACGCTTCCCTTCAGTAAAAGATACTACCCATCAAGCAGATACCCTGTAACTTTGCTGCATGTGCGTCTCCATGCATCAAAAAGATAAGATAAGATAAGCCTTTATTAGTTCCACAATGGGGAAATTCCAGAATTGCAACAGCACAGGGATAGCAACATTCAGAGCAATACTTTAGAAGATAAGAAAATAAGAACAGTGAATATACATATGTACACATAAACATATAAATATATATACACACAGTGCGGAGCATTGTAGCTAGATGGAATAAACAGCATAACCATCTATTTAGTTACTCTACATGGTATGAATATGTACCCATACATATTGTCACCCTCCATAGCGACTGATATTGTCCTAGTTGTATATTGGAGGGGACCATTTGTGTAAGTCTGTTGCGTCTTTTGCATTCAATACTATTAGGTTGTCACATTTTTTTGCTATCTCTGCGAGCAGCCCTGCTTAGGTTAGACAGTCTGACAGCCGTAGGTAGGAAGGACATGCAAAACCTCTCGGTCGCGCACCTAGGATGATGTAGTCTACTGCTAAATGAGCTCCTCAGTGCGTTCAGTATGTCCTGCATGGGGTGGGACTCGGACTCCAGCAGAGATGACAGTTTAGCCGCCATCCTTCTCTCCCCTATCTCCTCCACTGGGTCAAGGCGTTGCCCTAGGACAGAGCTAGCTTTCTAGATTAGTTTGTTCAGTCTCTTCCTATCAGCTGCTGTAATGCTGTTGCCCCAGCAGACCACTCCAAAAGTGATGGCTGATGCCACCACCGTGTCATAGAATGTCTTCAAGAGCACCCCTTGTACACCAAAAGACCTGAGCCTCCTCAGTAGGAACAGCCTGCGCTGTCCCTTCTTGTAGAATGCGTCGGTATTGTGTGACCAGTCTAGTTTATTGTTCAGATGAACACCCAGGTACTTGTAGGATGTCACCATCTCAATGTCTGTTCCCTGGATGTTTACTGGTGCTGTGAGCCATTCTCCCCTGTGCACAGGGGAGAATGGCTTGGCAAGGTAAGTGCGAAAGTTGCTTACGTGGCATGGCATGAAGAGCAGGGTCAGGCGTTGCGTCAGGCTGTGGCTGAGAACGCGGGATGTGGCTCCGTATTGCTGACAGACGACTCCGTGCTGAGCTGTCGGCAGGTCTGGCTCTTATAGCCCGTCGGGGATTAATGACAGGTGTGCGCGCAGCTGGGACTGATGACGGCCCAGCGGCCGCTATGACAGTACTCCCCCCTCTAGAGGTGCCTCCAGGCACCTGTCCCATCCTACCTGGATGCGCCCGATTGAAGTTGCGGATGAGCTGCTTGTCAAGAATCAACGCTGGGCGAGTCCAGGACCTGTGTTCGGGGCCGAATCCTTCCCAATCCATCAAATACTGAAAGCCCTGACCCCGCCGGGAGACGTCCAAGATGGCAGTAACCCCCCATGCCGGGTGGCCGTCGATCATCCTCGGAGGGGGAGACGCCGCAGGGAGCGGGCAAAGGGGATCGGTAACGAAGGGCTTCACCTGGGAAACATGAAAGGTAGGGCAGATGCGCATGGAAGAGGGGAGAGCTAGGCGCACAGACACAGGGTTAATTATGCGTACAATGGGGAAAGGCCCAATGAAACGCTTAGTCAGCTTGCGTTTTTCAGCTGGTACATTAATGTTGCGAGTGGAGAGCCAAACCTGCTGACCCACCTTGTATTCGGGTGCCGGTCTCCTGTGGCGGTTGGCCATCCTCGTGTTGCGCTCCGTGGTCCTGAGGAGGGCCCTGCGGGTGATGGTCCAGAGCCAGCAGCAGTGCCTGACGTGAGCCTGGACAGAAGGCACTGCCACCTCCCTCTCCTCCTCTGGAAACAGTGGTGGGTCGTACCCCAACGACACCCTGAAGGGGGACATCCCGGTCGCCGAGGACACTGTGGAGTTGTGGGCGTATTCGATCCAAGGTAAGAAGCTGCTCCAAGAAGAGGAGCTGGATGAAATGACGCAGCGAAGGGCGGCCTCCAGCTCTTGATTCGCCCGTTCGCACTGTCCATTGCTTTGGGGATGGTAACCCGATGACAGGCTCGCCGTCGACCCCAACACCTGGCAGAACGCCCTCCACACCTGGGACACAAACTGGGGGCCCCAATCCGAGACAATGTCCGAGGGGATTCCGTGAAGACGGACCACATGCTGCACCAGCAGGTCCGCCGTCTCCTGCGCTGTTGACAGCCCCCGAAGGGGCACGAAGTGGGCCGCCTTGGAGAAGCGATCGATGATGTCAGGACTGTGGTGAACTGGTTGGAGGGGGGGAGCCCCGTCACGAAGTCCAAGGCCACGTGAGACCACGAGCAGGTAGGAACCAGCAAGGGGTGGAGCAGCCCGGCCGGAGGAGAAGAGGAAGATTTCCCGGTGGCGCACTGAGCGCAGGCCCGGATGTAGTTGGTCACGTCCCTCCTCAGCCCCGGCCACCAGAACACCCTTTGGAGAAGCATGATGGTGTGGGAAACCCCAGGATGGCATGCTAATTTTGAGGCAGGGGCCCACTGAATGACTTCGCCCCGGACCGGCGTCGGAACAAACAATCGCCCCGGGGGGCCACCTCCCGGACCGAGCTCTGCCTCCTGTGCCTTCACCACCTTATCCCGGATCTCCCACACAAGGGCGCCCACGACGCAGGATGGAAGGAGGATGGTTTCTTCCTGATTATCGGAAGCCTCCATCGAGAACTGCCTAGAGAGGGCGTCTGGCTTCAGATTCTTGCTCTTGGGGTGTTAAGTGATTGTGAAATTGAATCGCCCAAAGAAGAGGGACCAGCGGGCCTGACGAGAGTTCAGTCGCTTCGCCATTCTCAGATATTCCAGGTTTTTATGATCGGTCCATACAACGAACGGCTGAGCAGCCCCCTCCAATCAATGCCTCCACTCCTCCAAGGCGAGCTTGACCGCCAGCAACTCCCTGTCACCAATGCCGTAATTCCTCTCAGCGGGTTGCAAGCGGCGAGAGAAGAAGGCGCAGGGCCGAATCACCCCGTCGACAGGCAAGCGTTGGGAGAGCACCGCCCCTACTCCGGAGTCCAAAGTGTCCACCTCCACCAGGCACTGGAGATCTGGGTCCACCTGAGTCAGGACACGGGACGAAGCAAATTCCTCCTTGAGCTTCTTGAATGCCGCAGCAGCCTCCTCGGTCCAGCAAAAGGGGGTCTTGGGGGACGTGAGGCTGGTCAGCGGGCGAGCAATTATTCCAAACTTGGGCACAAAGCGACAATAAAAGTTAGCGAACCCCAGACACCCCTGCAGTTGCTTCCTGGACGAGGGGGTGGGCCAATCCACCACCGCCTTGACCTTGGCTGGGTCGGGGATCACCTGATTGTGCGAGACCACGAACCCCAAGAAGGACATCTTCCTGACGTGGAACTCGCACTTCTCGGCCTTGACATAAAGCTGGTTCTCCAGGAGCCGCTGAAGGACCCGCCTCACGTGTACCTGATGTTCCTCCAGGGACCGGGAGAAGATGAGGATGTCATCAAGGTACACGAAAACGAAGGCACCCAGGAAATCCCGGAGGACGTCGTTGATGAGACGCTGGAAGATGGCCGGAGTGTTGGTCAACCCAAACGGCATCACCAGATATTCAAAATGGCCGCTTGGGGTCCGGAAGCCCGTCTTCCATTCGTTGCCCTCCTTGATTAGTACGAGGTGGTATGCATTCCAAAGATCCAACTTGGTGAACCAGGAGGCCCCCTGGAGAGAGTCGAAGGCCGAGTTCATGAGGGGCAGCGTGTACTTGTCTTTTATCGTGATATCATTGAGACCCCTGAAGTCAATGCATGGGTGCAGGGAGCCATCCTTCTTGCCCACAAAAAAAAATCCTGCCCCCACCGCTGAAGAAGATGAGCGGATGATCCCAGAGCTGAGCGATTCTTTGATATAGGTGTCCATTGCCTCCCGTTCCGGAGCAGACAGGCTGTATAAACGGCTCGACGGAAGTGGGGCACCAGCCCGGAGATTGATGGCGCAGTCATAGGGGTGGTGGTGGGGAAAGGGACAGCGCCCGTGACTTACTAAAGGCAGCCTCCAAATCGTGATAAACCTCTGGTACCTTGGACAGGTCGGGGGGGGGGGGCGACACTGGTGGGGTCAGAGACACCGACGGGGCACACGCTGCCGACTGAAGACATGCGCTGAGGAAAAAACGGGCTCCATGAGATGATGCTCCCAGACTGCCAATCAAATGTGGGGTTATGCAACCGCACCCAGGGGTAGCCCAAGATGACTGGAGAGGTGGAGGTGGGCAGCACCAGGAAGCGGAGGTCCTCCCGATGGTTTCCTGAGATAATTACTGACACAGGGGCAGTCTGTTGAGAAACAGCCGTTAGTGGGGCTTTTGACAGGGTGCAGGTTGACAGATGGCCGAAGAGTTTGACAGGGGAGGCCCAACCGGGTTGCCAGGTCTCCTGAAATGAAACTTAACTCAGCCCCTGAATCAATAAGTGCATGAGTGGAGCATTCGATGTGTTTGGAAATGAGCCGAATGGGAACTAGGCAGCAGGTGAGGGGCTTTGACTGGGCTGCGTCCGTGAGTCCCCCTACTGTGACCCACGGACCTCCTCTTTTACCCGATTCGTACATTCAGCCACTTCATGGGAAGCACTACCACAGTAAAAGCACAACCCCAATTCTTTGCGGCGCTGTCTCTCAGCGGCCGAAATCCCAGAGCACCCGATCATCATATCCTCCTGCCCCGGAAGTTCCTCCGGAGGGGGCAGGGCCAGCTGGGACGGCCGAGTGGAGTGAAGGCATTGCGCACTTGAGCGGCTAGAGGCTCTTCGCTCGGCGGCATGCTCCTTCAGCCTATTGTCCAAACTGATCATGAGGGAGATTAGCTCATTTAATCGGTCAGGCTTGTCCCGGGTAGCTAATTCATCCCTCAGCTCAGGGCTTAGGCTACGAATAAATATACTGCACAACGAAGCGTCCTCCCACCCGACCTCCGCCGCCATTACCCGGAAATCAACAGCATAATCGGCAGCAGCCCTGCTGCCCTGTCGGAGGTTTAATAGCCGGGTAGTGAGCACAGAATCCCGATCGGTATGATCAAACACTTCGGTGAAATCAGCTAGGAATTGCCGGTAAGTCAAATTGGCGTAGCTGGGCTTAGCCATTACCGCATAGGCCCAAGCTAGCGCTCTACCTTCTAGCAGGTTAGCTATATAGCCTATCTTGCTATGGTCGGTGGGAAAGTCCTCCGGAACCCGATGGAAAACTGTCTCACATTGCAACAAAAAACCCCGTGCCTCACCGAGCTTCCCACTAAAGCGAGCGGGTATAGGCACAGAATCAGAATCAGAAAGCTTTATTGCCAAGCATGTTTACAGTGTAAACAAACGAGGAATTTGACTTGACATTGGGCGCGCGATAAGTGCCTCCAATGACGCGGCTGCCATGAGGGCGCCTGTCATCAGGAGTGAGACGGGTTGGGGGAGCTTGGCTAACCTGGCTAGGCGGGGAGCTAGCGGGGCCCGGTGGTGCCCCGGCGGCCGGAGGGAACGCCCGCTGTCCTTCCAGGCGATCCAACCGGCTGTTAATCTGAGTTAATTGGGTGAGAATTACATTCTGTTGATAGGCTAGCTGCTCTACTCGAGCGTCTATGGTGTTAAGACGGCACACTAGCGCGCTGTCTGCTGGGTCGCTTTGACGAAGTCATACTGACATGGTGGTTTGACCCAGGGGACAGAAGACAGACTCGAGTAGTACAATTAACTCTTTATTTCCCCCAAGTGTGTTGTATGACAAGATGACAGTCACTAATGCGGCGTGAGCTAAAGGGGAAATTAAATACCAGGACCAACAGATGCGGTTCTACCCGGACTTGGCTACAGGAATACAACAATTGAGGAAACAGTTCAACCCGGCCTGCAAAGAGCTGTGCAACCTAGGGATTCGTCACGGAGTAATTCATCCGGCAAGACTGCTGGTCACATATAAGGGAAGAACCCACACCTTCAAGACCCCTCAAGAGGCGCAGGAGCTCATCAAGCAAATCCAAAAGGAGATTTTTGGATTTGTTTTTGCCCAATTCCTACAAATTATATATCATTTTGAAGGTCTTTCAATACAGAATAAGAAAATAACAATACCTCAGTTTTGAAAATTTCCTCATTGTGACTAATTTTGCCAGCACAGGTGATGGAAAAATTCTACGTTACACTGTTATATGAATTGTTATGAATATGAATTTTTCCTTATAAAGCTTCATGTGTATACCTAGGAAATCCTGTTACCATATTTGGAGTTGTTGAGTACAAGAAAAAAAAAATCAGATTGAAGGATGCTGATGTAAGTGTGAATGTTCAGTTCTATCACCGACTGTTCAGCTTATCACTAGTGTTTTCTGCATGAACTCAGCAAACACAATCTTAGTCATGAATGAAATATCAAGAGGCTCAGCAAGCCTTATCACACTGAATCTTGAATGAACTTATGAAGAGGAGACCCCACCCCGATGGTCCCTTGGATATATATTAGCCAGAAACACACTGTTAGTTAAGCCAATGCACTGCAGCAGTCTGTGAGAGCTGTACTCTGTATTGTCTTCCGCTGATCAGTGCATATTAAATTTGCTGAAACTTTGATCCTGCCTGATTTTTAATACGAAATTTTTCCAACAACAGGCCACAATTGTTTGATAATAAATGGCCTCACCCAAACACTTACTGAGTGAAAGAAAAGTTTTAGTATCATTATTCATATTCTCTGAAAAATGGCCAAAAAAAAAATCACAAATTCCACCAGGGTATGTAAAATTATGAGCACAACTGTACACACACACACACACACACACACACACACACACACACACACCGTATATATAAAGTATGACAACTAAGATGACCTGGAGAAGCTTTTGGCTCCATTTCTGCTTTCAAAAGACTTCTCTTCCTGGTGCAGCTTAGGGATACGTGTAATTGGTGACTTAATTAAAGATGACACTTTAATATCCTTCCAACAACTACAAGTAACATTTAATGTCCCCCAACAACATTTCTTTGCAGATCTGCAACTGAGACCCTTTATATCCTCCCATGTCAGCTCTTTTTCTACCGGTCCCACTGAAATAACGATGTAGAGAGATCCCTTAGGGAGCACAAAGATAGAAGACATTTCATAGCATCATTTTATTAACTTCTTGAATCCTCTGGTACATATGTACTGCCAGATATTGCTTGGAAATGGGAAAAAGATTTAGGCACTCAGCATATATAGGATGATTGGCAAACAGCTTTATGCCTGATTAGATCTACATTTACATGCAACAGGTTAAGGGAAACTCGGTATAAAATAATTCACAGACTTCATATAAGCCCTGCTACATAAAATCAATCGCTCTCTGTCCCCTCTATGCAGTAAATGTAATTCAGAGAGGGGAACATATTTCATCGTTTTTGGCAGTGCAAAAAGATTTCCAGATTTTGGACAAATATTTCATCTGTGATTAGTGGGATCTTCAAATTAAAAATTAAAGATCCAGATGTCTTCCTCCTCGGCCTCCCCTCTAGGAAACTGAAAATTCCCGCGATATATTAACAAGCTTCTTGAGAAACTGCTCTTGATTGCCCGGAAATGTATTTTGCATAACTGGATAAAAGCACTCTGCCACTAGGGGCACGCAAATTCACACACAGAGGGTTAACTGCCTACACTTGGTCTCATTTTTAATAGGTTTCAAATGTTTGTTTTTATTTGTTTTGATTTCATTGTATGGTATCCTTGAGTGCTCTGAAAGGCACCTAAAAATTGAATGTATTTTTAAAGCACTTTTCTAAATAGGGTAAGTTAATTGCCAAAAAAAATCAAACATCAAATATCAACAAATAAAGGACATTAATAGCATGCAATATAGGCCGAATTATTTTGTATTCAAAATATTTTTAATATTGTATCCTTGGATGTTGGTGAATTTCACTGTTGTAGAGAAAACAGTAATTTTGTTTTAATCGCTACTTTTATGAATAGGGTTTGCCTGTAAGTGAAATCACAAGTGCAGTCTCTAACAAAAAAACAACAACAAAGCAATGCATTTTTTTCATTTTAATATATCCGAATTACTTTGTGTTAATCATATTTTTGATGTTGGCTCTTTGGGTGTTTTTAAGTTTTTATTGTTGTACAGACACACAAATTTTGTTTCAATCACTATTTTTGTAAATATGTGAAACCACAGCGTGCGTAGCCAAATAGCCTAAAGAAACACGTGTTTTTCCTTTATAATATAAGCCGATTTGACTTATGTTTATAGTATTATTGATATTGGATCATCGGCTCTTGTGAGTTTCACTGTTGAAGAGAAAACGCCAATTTGTAATTACTACCTTTGTGAACGGGATTTTCGATCAAATGAAACCGCTACTACAAAGTTACAGCAGTATTTTAAATGTAGTTTAATAACTTAAACAGGCATTTTTAACCAACATAAGCCGAATTCCTTTGTGTTAGTAGTACTTTTAATATTAGGTCATGGGATGCCGACGAGATTTATTGTTGTAGAGAAAATACTAAATAAGTTTTAATCACTACTTCCGTAGATGGGGTTTCCGCGTAACTAAAATCAATGTTTTAAACACAGCTAAATAACCAAAACAGACACATTTTTCTTTGTAATATAAGCAGAATTATTTTTTGATTGATAGTATTTTCGATACTGTGTCGTAAATTTTTGGTGAGCCTCTTTTTTGGACGGAAAACGTCACGTTTTCCTAAATTCGAACTTCTGTGAATGGAATACGCCATTATCTTAAAATCTGCATGGCTCCGTTAGGTTAATTAAAGCGAGACACTGACCTGGAGCCTCCATCTTCACCTCCGGCTGCAGCAGCTCCAGCTGCCTCCTCTGCCGGTCGAGCTCCTGCCTGAAGCCCGAAGCCTCCTCCTCGTAGTCGGCTACGGTCCTCTCCACCACCGCTAAGATCTCCCGGGCGGCCGTGGTCAGCCTCTCGGCGATGACCCCCCTCAGCAGTTCGCTCCTGGATATGGCACCGTGGGACGGGTCGGTCTCCATAGCGACGGCGGGTGTCTGGCAGCGGTTCGGCGGATTCTGTGCACGTGGACTGCAGATGCCAATCCAGCTTGAACTAAATGCGCGCGTGGGAGCCGTTCTTTCGCAGAAAAAAGATGCTCCCCGAAGCGCCGGTGAACCTCCGAATACCGTCCGTGTAGAAACATGAATAGCTGAGGGAACGAATCTTCTCGATGTCTTGCCCCCCGAAAATTGTTTCAACTCAGTGTTGCACTTCTGTAAATTAGACACTTAAAGGTGCAGTGTGTAAAATTTTTGGTAATCGTGAATCCGAAAATTTAATGACAAATTTAGGAGAAACATTTTGCAACTTTAGGAATAATGTAGCAAACCTTATGTTTAAATTTATTCATAGGCTTAAGGCCTCTGAAAATGAAGCAACTTTATCTTTAACAGGGTTAAGATTTAGTACAATGCGTTATAAATCCCTGTTGTGGAGGCACTGGTACACCTGTTTGCATTGATTGTGAGTTTTGTGGGGGGGGGTTTCTTTAGCTTTTCTTGTAAATCCACCTTATTCCTGGGGTTGCACTGTAGGAATGATTATGGGTGTAGAAGAGCTTGGAATAACGAGGCGATGTGACTTATAAACCAAAGTTTATTATCAGCTTCGCTCCTCTAACAAGTCTCATCTCAGTGCAGAAGCAGAATAAGAGGTCGAACACATTCAGACCTTCATACTTATACTTACACACAACAAAAGACATTGCATATCAAAGCTGACATCCCGCATTAACTTAATCCCCCCTCCTTTGTCTTCCGTCTGCTCCACCTGACCCAGAGAGGTCAGGGCGATCGATCTCCTCCATTGTCCTCTGTCTCCTCCACCTGACTCTGGGAAGTCAGGGAGATCGATCTGGTCTCCACCGCTGCGACTCCGTATGCTCTTTGATCTTTGCTGGCAGTCGAGACCTCTTGTCCTGTTCTGAGGCGTGAGGTCATTGTACATATGTAATCACTAAACATTCTAATATGCTTATACATATGTAGGTATGGGATATATGATTAATATAAACCACAATGGGCTGAGTTTCCGGTTTCAGCTGACCTAATGTTAAATGTCAGATTGTGGAGTGTGTAATTGACGAGGCAGGTTTGTCTCAAGGCAGTTAATTACACGTCTCCAACATGAACATAGTAGAAAGAGGACATCTCAGAAAAAACTCATCCTGTGGAGAAGTGTGGGAAGGACGAGGCTGAGTTTATTTCTCAAGTCCAGTTTTATTCACATTCCAACATCCAAAAACAGAAAGAGAAAGGAATCCCCCAACATCTGTCCCTTTAATACCCCAGGACATCAAAGCACACAGTCACATTGTCTTTTAATCCCAAATCACAATGCATCCCCCTCCAGGTCTTCTCATCTCCACCTAAAGTCCTGGTGGTCAGGAAATCCCTCAAGGCCATCTTTTTGCATACAAAAGGCCAGACTTCATATCCTCCTGTTACCCCTAGGAGGTTCAGACCTTTTGTTCCTCTGAGACGTGAAGCATACAATAAGCATACAGTAATACACATGTGAAGCATATGAAACCCATATATGTGCACCACATGACCCCCCCCAAACGTCTAAGAAGGAACAACATAACCACAGATTGCATGTCATAATAAAATCACTACATATCAGTCCACGTGCCGCTTGGGCCTCAGCCTTCTCCCGTATTTGCTGTAAGCAGGCTGTACCACTTCTGTGGCGTCTTCCTGCTGTGGAGCTGCTACCTGGGGATGAGAACTGTTAGTCAACCTCTGTGGGTGTTCTGGGGAATGCTCTCTAGGGGGTCTGCCGCGCCGAGGAGCCTTAGCCAACTGCACAACTTCGTCAGCTACCACAAAAGTGGGTTTGAGCCTGTTAATGCCAATCATTTCTTTTCTGCCCCCCAAATCTAGCAAAAAATGCATATCCCCTGTTTCCAGCACTCTATATGGTCCATCATAAGGTGGGCGTAAAGGCGGACGATGGGCATCATGTCTGACAAAAACAAACTCTGCATTTTTTAAAGCCTTAGGCACAAAAACACGTGGAAAACTGTGGTGAACGGGGCCAGGTAGCGTGCTCGGGCCCATGCTATTCTGTAACCGCTGAGCCGGGGAGCACTCTGGCGCTGGATTATCTGGGAGAAATTCCCCGGGCAGCCGAAGTGGCTGTGCGAAAACTAGCTCAGCTGGGGAGGCTTCTAAATCCTCTTTAGGTGCAGAACGCAACCCCAATAAAACCCATGGTAGCTTGTCCACCCAATTTGCATCCGTAAGCGACGCTCTGAGAGCCGCCTTCAGTGACCTGTGAAAATGTTCGCATAACCCGTTAGCCTGCGGGTTGTACGCAGTCGTGCGGTGGATCGTTGCCCCCAGGCTGCGGGCCATCGCTGACCAAAGTTTGGAAACAAATTGAGGGCCTCTGTCGGACGTAATATCCGACGGGACTCCAAAACGCGCTACCCATGCCGTAAAAAATGCACGCGCAATCTCCTCGGCTGTGGTTGACGACAGCGGAACCACTTCCGGCCAGCGCGTGGTGCGGTCAACCATTGTCAGAAGATGTGTGCACCCTTGTGAGGGCGGGAGGGGGCCTATGAGGTCCACGTGGACATGATCAAACCTTTTAGCTGGGATGTGAAACGGCTCCAAGGGAGCTCTCGTGTGTCTATGAACCTTGGCCCGCTGACAAGCCATGCAGGCTGCCGCCCACTCTCTAACTTGTTTGCGCGGGCTCGGCCATACAAATTTCTCTCCCACCATTTTGACCGACACGCGCACTCCCGGGTGCGCCAGAGAATGGATCGAGTCAAAAGCGCGGCGGCGCCACGCGGCCGGTACCACAGGACACGATCGCCCAGTGGAGACATCGCAGATTAGGGGGGGCATACCGTCTTGCAGCACCCTGTTCTCCAGCCTTAACCCTGTTGGTCCAGACTGGAGCGCGCGCACATCCGCGTCGCTATCCTGCTCCGCGGCCATGGCTGCATAATCTATCCCGACGCGGACCGGGGCCGCGTGCACTTCCGCGTTGCTAACCTGCTCCGCGGCCATGGCTGCAGAATCTACCTCCACGTGGGCTGGAGCCACCACGGCGCGCAAGAGGCAGTCCGCCACTACATTAAGTTTACCCGCCACATGCTGGATACCGGTAGTAAACTCCGATATCGCAGCTAGCTGTCTCTGCTGCCGGCCCGACCAAGGTTCTGAAATCTTGGCCATCGCGAAAGTCAGCGGCTTGTGGTCAACGAACGCGGTGAAACGGTGTCCTTCCAGCCAGAACTGGAAGTGGCGAATGGCCAAGTGGAGAGCTAACAACTCCCTGTCGAATGCGCTGTATTTTCGTTCGCTGTCGCACAGGGTCTTACTGAAAAAGGCGAGCGGTTGCCAGGCTCCGGCTACATACTGTTCCATGACCGCCCCTATGGCCACATCTGACGCGTCAGTAGTGAGCGCCATGTGGGCCGCTGGGACTAGATGTGCCAACAACGCAGCGTTTGCCAGGGCTGTTTTGACTTCAGAGAATGCACGCTCTCGCTCCGGAGACCATTCGACTTTATTCGTGGGTTTTTGTTTTTTTAGTGCAGCATACAATGGTTGCATGAGCTGCGCTGCGTGGGGGAGGAAACGGTTATAAAAATTCACCATTCCCAAAAACTCCTGTAACGCTTTGACCGTTTGTGGTTGGGGGAAATTTGTTACTGCGCGCACTTTGTCAGGCAGAGGGACCGCTCCTTCTGGGGAGACGCGATGCCCCAAAAAATCAATCTGCGTCACCCCGAACTGACACTTCGCTGGGTTAATTATTAACCCGTGCTCTGCCAACCTCCAGAAAACTGCCATGAGGTGGTTTTTGTGTTCGTCTTCGGACGCGCTGGCTACCAATATGTTGTCCAGGTAGACGAACACGAAAGGGAGATCGTGCAAAACTGCGTCCATCATGGTTTGGAATGTCTGTGCCGCGCCTTTAAGCCCAAACGGCATGCGCAAAAACTCGAAAAGCCCGAAAGGAGTTATTACTGCTGTTTTGGGTATGTCCTCAGCGCGCACTGGGACCTGGTGGTAACCGCGTACCAAGTCTATTTTAGAAAAAACGCGCGCCCCTCCAAATGAACTGAAAAATCTTGGATGTGCGGGATCGGGTAGCGGTCGTGCGCTGTAGCGTTGTTCAGCCTGCGGAAATCACCGCAAGGTCGCCACGAGCCATCAGCTTTCGGGATCATGTGAAGCGGTGAAGCCCATGGGCTCTTCGAACGTCTGATGATGCCCAACCTTTCCAGGTTGGCGAACTCCTTGCGCGCTATGGTCAGTTTAGCTGAATCCAAGCGCCGAGCTTTTGCAAAAACGGGCGGTCCGGTGGTAGTAACAAAATGTTCCACCCCGTGTTTAGCCACGGTCGCCGAAAATGTTGGAACCATGAGTGCTGGGAACTGAGTGAGGAGTGTGTGGAACTTACCACCTGCAGCTGTGACGTTGGCTTGTGCTGTTGGTGGGGCCACTTGAGCTGTACAGGGAATAGAATAAAAAGAGAGTGCATTAACCAGGCGCCTGTTAGCAAGATCGGCCAACAAACCATGTGAGCACAAAAAATCAGCCCCTAACATGTTGAAATTGACTGCCGCTATGACGAAAGTCCACTCGAATGTACGGCCGTGTAAAGACAGAAGCAGAGTCCTCTCATTGAAGGTCTTAATCGCCGAGCTGTTCGCTGCTGACACCCGGGGACCACTGGAAGGCGCCAGCCGGTCAGCGTAGGAAGGTGTGATGAAACTCAGCTGGGAGCCCGTGTCCACAAGGAAATGCCTCCCCGAGTGTGCATCCCTCAAGTAGAGCAGCTTGTTCTCCTCTCTGAGGGCCGCAGCTGCTACTGACCCCCGGTCTTGGCGTTTCCCGAGCGCTTGAAATGGCACGGTGGAATGCACTTGCGTGCCCTCTCTGCAAAGCGGCGATGGTAGAAGCAAAGGACATCGTCTGCTCCGTGTTTCCTGGCCCCTGTCACCGCCGTCGTCGGTGAGTCTGGTGCTGCAGCCTCTGGCCCCCTGCCCTCTCTGGACGTTGCGCCTGGCTCCGCTGCCACAGCCGTAGCCCCGCGCCGTCTATTGGCGTCGACGAGTCGTTGCACCTCCTGGCCCAGCTCGTGGTAGTCTCGTCGGGCCAACAGTGGTGAACTGGCCAGGGTCACTCTTACCGCTGACGGTAGGGTCCTGAGGAAAAGGTGGGTGAAGATGAAGTTATCATCTTCGGAGTCTCTCAAACTCAACATCTTCCCCATCAGGTCTGCAGGTCTGTCGCTCTCAAATTCAGTCAGCGCCAGGAGCCTCTCTGCTCGCTCCTCCACCAAGGGGGTGAAGTAACGGATGAGTGCAGCCTTCAACGTGCTGTACTTGTCACTGTCCGGCGGGTGGTTGATCAGGCTCTCCACTCGCTGGGCTGTGTGGTTGTCCAGCTTTGCAACCACATGGTAGAACTTTGTGGCGTCTACCGAAATCCTCCGGCGGTGGAACTGTGCCTCGACTGCGTTAAACCAGGGACGCAGACTGTTCGGCCAGAAGTCCGGTAGCTGAACTGTGGCTGCATTCGTTTGGCTGGCTCCTGACGAGTCTGGCTCGGGAGATTCGTCTCCGCTCATGATACGTCTTAGGGTCACCAGTGTGGAGAAGTGTGGGAAGGACGAGGCTGAGTTTATTTATCAAGTCCAGTTTTATTCACATTCACATTCTCCAACATCCAAAAACAGAAAGAGAAAGGAATCCCCCAACATCTGTCCCTTTAATACCCCAGGACATCAAAGCACACAGTCACATTGTCTTTTAATCCCAAATCACAATGCATCCCCCTCCAGGTCTTCTCATCTCCACCTAAAGTCCTGGTGGTCAGGAAATCCCTCAAGGCCATCTCTTTGCATACAAAAGGCCAGACTTCACATCCTCCTGTTACCCCTAGGAGGTTCAGACCTTTTGTTCCTCTGAGACGTGAAGCATACAATACGCATACAGTAATACACATGTGAAGCATATGAAACCCACATATGTGCACCACAGTCCCTTATATACCCAGGTCTCCCCACAGTTCACAAGTCCATTGCATTCACATCAAAAGTAACATTGCATTTCCTCTTTAATCCCTTAGCATCCCCCTCACAGTCTTTGGCACACAAAGGATCCTCCAAGCAGTCTGTCTCATACAAAAGATTACTCTTTCACAGCTTCCTGTCATCTCCAAGGAAACGCTGCACTTTGTTCTTATCTCAGATGTGAGGCATTATGTAAGGCATTAAGTAAGTCACATGTGTGGCTACAAGATTAAGATTAAGAGTGGAGTAGCAGGGGCATTTAAAATAGCATTGTAACGTTGGGGCTGTATTGGGAGGGGAGCAAGGATTTCCCCAGCATGCTTTGCAACAGTGGACGTTATTTTGTGTGTTTGTTAAATGTTATTACTGAGTTATTATACTGCTGTGTCAATATAACTGCGTTATAATGACCCAGCAGTGTTTTATAGGCAGGAGTAGGGCAAGATGTGGTTCCAAGGTTGTCATAGCCAGGAGCGGCACTGGGGTTAAGCTCCCAGTGCTCATAAAATACTCCTTATGGCGTGCGTCTCGAAAAGCCTCTGACAACTAAGTCCAACTCCTAGCCTGCCCGTGTGGTTTAGTCTCTAAGCCCGGCGGACCTGCTTTTACTAATAGGAGAAGGGGCGAGGGCGGATCTCTGGCGCCTTAAAACCAGATGCTTCGGGTAGATGGTGGCTCGTCAACCTGGGAAGGTAGCCCATCTAGGGGAAGGTAAACCCTGATTTCAAACCTCTGCTGCCTTGCGGCATACCCGGTCACGGGAAAGGCTTCGGGAGTCAACCCTGAGGAAAAATCCGGAGTCGGAGCCCCTAAGGCAGTTCTATGTTGTGCTCAACATCGTTCTGGCAGCTCCTGCAACGGCGCTGGTGCCAAACTGTAGCAGCCCTGCTGCTCCTTTGGATTCATCAGTGACGTGGAGAGGGGGGACATGCTGCATGGGCAACATCTTGTCCTCCATATCTTCCTGCCCAGGCTTGAATCCTACCAACGCCCAACACTGGAAGGTAGAACACCGGATCACTGGAGAGGACACTCCAGCTTCGCCTTTGGCGTAGACAAAACACGGGGAATGACAGTTACCGGTTATAAGCCACTGCTCAATTGGCGTAGAGCGTGGCGCCAGGGGTTGTTCCCGACGGTGGGAAGGATCATCAGATCTCACTGGACAGCTACCGCCCGCCTCAAGCTGGGCAGCCCCCAGCCAATAAGGTGTTGTCCCGCCACAGCTTGCTTTCCTCATTGGGTGCATGGGGATAAGGAGAAATCCAAACAGCAGGCTGAGAACCTTCGCACCAGGCAAGACAATAAAACAAAAGAGACCAACTCTAAAACTGGGAACTTGGAACGTCCGCACTATGATGACAGGACTCGCTGCTAACCTCAAGGACATCAACGACACCAGGAAGACTGCCATCATCAATAATGAGCTGAAGAGGACTTCCGGTTATGGCGGCCGCTTAGAAGGGTGTGCTTCACTCTGCTCTGCTCCTAATGATAAAAAAGTTGGCTAAAACTCTCCCAATTGGAACAAAAACCTGCTCTAGCGTTTGGGGGCGGATATGGAAAAAACTAAGGCTGTGAAATCAGGCGGAGGAAAAACTGATTCGACGAAACAAGCCAAGTTAACAGATTTCCACGCTCGTGATGCAGCAGATAAAACACTTGTGACCATGGCTGAGGAGGGAGCTAGCGGTGGTGCGGTGACTGCCGAAGGAACGAATGCGGTTCTTGCTGCCATCAGCGCTATGAGAACAGACTTTTCGTCTAAGTTTGATGGGATTATAGCTGCGATTGAAGCTATGAGAAAAGAAATAAGCGACTGTATGGAGCGAATAACGCAGGCGGAGCTCCGGATCTCTAACACTGAAGATGACGTCAACAGCCTGCAATTAAAGGTCCAAACATTGGAATTAAAGAATAAACGTCTGGAAGAAAACGTCTTGGACTTGGAATCCCGGTCTAGACGGAATAATTTAAGGCTTGTGGGCCTTCCGGAGGGGGCGGAGGAACAGGATGCGTGTTCCTTTTTGGAGAAGTGGATCCCAGAGGTGCTGGATAATGCGGATCTACAGTCATCAGTCGTCTTGGAAAGCGCACACCGAATAGGCCCATCGAGAGATAAGAAGACAACACCGAGGACGCTGATAATGAAGTTCCTTAACTACAGGGACAAGATGACGGTCTCCAGCGCAGCCCGCACTAAAGGAGAAATTAAATACCAGGACCAACAGGTGCGGTTCTACCCAGACTTGGCCGCAGGAATCCAACAATTAAGGAAACAGTTTGACCCCGCCCGTAAAGAGCTGCGCAGCCTTGGAATTCGTCACGGGGTGATTTATCCTGCAAGACTGCTGATCACATATAAAGGGAGAACCCAAGTCTTTAAGACCCCTCAGGAGGCGCAGGAACTCATTAAGCAGATCCAAGGAGAGACTGGCGAGAGCCAAGCATGAAGCAAGAACAAGATATAAAAGGTAGAATATTTAAGCAAGTGTTCAAGTATCTGATTGATTTGAAATATATAGCATGTCTACAAAATATAGATGGTATAATATATTAAAAAAAAAAAAAGGCTATGATGTACAAAGTTGCTATAAAATTTTGGAGTTAAATTGGAAAAACTACAGAAGAGAGTTATTGTCATGTCATTAAAAGTAGCAGAGTCAGGGTGATTGAGAGGAGGAAAGAGTGAGTGGTTTGACTGATCCTCACGGGGGAGGAGCAGATTCAGGCTATAACGGGAGACAGAATTTTTTTTTTGATTTTGGGGGGATTACCACGAATGTGGGGAGGGGGAATTTGTTTGTGTGTAGTCTGTGGGATGAATGTTCAACCAGCCATGTTTTTGCTTCTCTGTATGAGCATGTTTATATTGCAAGGTAATCTCAAACTCTTTATTGATCATAGACCAAAGCGTTAAGCTTAATTTAACATCATGGAATTGCAGAGGTCTACAAAACCTAAAAAAACTTAAACAAGTTTTGAATAAAATAAAAGACATAGGTTCAAAAATTGTGTTTTTACAAGAAACTCATCTAATAGAGGAGGATGTAAAAAGAATAAGGAGGAGATGGCAGGGAAGTGTGTTCACCTCATCGTTTTCATCCCGAGCCAGGGGAGTTATGACTCTCATATATAAATCAGTCCCATTTCAAGTGAAAAATGTAATTGGAGATAAATTGGGAAGATATCTAATCATCCAAGGATCTTTGTTATTAGAAAATATAAATCTGGTGAACATATATGGTCCCAATATAGATGATCAAAGCTTGTTTGTTAATTTATTTCTTACTTTAGCATCACTCACAGGGCTATATATAATAGCAGGGGATTTTAACTGTACATTGAATCCCAGTATAGATAGGTCAACAGGACAGGACTGTACGCACAATGGATGTAGGATGACCATTAATCATTTTATGAAAGAATTGAGATTGCTAGATATATGGAGAGAAATAAAACCACAAGTCAAAGCCTATTCTTGTTATTCTAACACCTACAAGACATTTTCACGTATTGACTATTTTTAGATCTCTATGGAATTAAGGTCCAAGATTCAAAATTGTTTCTATGATAACATTGTGATCTCTGATCATGCACCCTGCTGTATAATATATGTAGATAAGAAATTGACAAAGGTTCCTGGTAGGTGGCAATTTCAGCATAAATGGCTTCAAGATGAGGAATTTGTTAAGTACATAGAAAAACAGATAGATGAGTTCTTTGATATCAACACTACACAAACATCAGCATGTATAAAGTGGGAAGCTTTCAAAGCTTTTATTAGGGGGCATATTATTAGTTATACAGGTTCAAAATCTAGGAAGACTCGAGAGGAGAGAGTCCAATTGGAACGTAAAATAAAAATTCTTCAAGAAAAAGTGTATGCAGGAAGTAATCCCAAATTAGAAAATGAATTACTGATTCTGAGAGCTGAATATGACAAAAAATCAGCAAATAGAGCTGCCTCGAGTCTTCTAAGATTGAAGCAAACCTTTTATGAACAAGGTGAAAAATCAGGAAAATTATTGGCATGGCAGATTAAACAATTAGAATTTAAAACACCAATTACCAGTATTATAAGTAACGGACAGGCAGTCGTAGATCCTTTAGAAATTAACAGTGCCTTTAGAGATTATTATGAAAAACTATATGATACAAAAAATGAAACTGACTTAACAAAACTAAATGGGTTTTTGGACGGATTATCTATACCATGCATTCCAAATGAAAACAGGGAGATACTGGAGTCAAAAATTAGTCAAGAAGAAGTTGGGCTAGCCATTGATAATATGAAATCAGGAAAAAGTGCGGGACCTGACGGTCTTCCAGTTGACCTCTATAAAAAATTTAAGAATAAATTAATAAAACCATTTTTGGAAATGGTTTTAGAAGCATTTCAAAATAGTAAATTACCGCCATATATAAATAATGCCTTAATTATACTGTTGCCAAAACCAGGTAAACCTTCTAATAAATGTGAAAACATGAGACCAATAAGCCTATTAAATGCAGACCTTAAGATAATCTGTAAAATTTTAGCAAGACGACTACAAGAAATATTACCAAATATAATTAACCGAGATCAGAATGGCTTTATAATGGGAAGACAAGGCTTCCATAATGTAAGAAGATTATTTAATATAATTTATTCTAATAAAGAAGCACCGGATACAGCTCTCCTATCATTGGATGCTGAAAAGGCCTTTGATAGGGTCGAATGGCCCTTTCTTTTTGAAGTTTTACAAAGGTTTGGACTTGGAAAGAATTTCATAAAATGGGTTCAGATAATATACAATAATGCTACAGCAGAAATCCTAACAAATAGCAATATCTCAAAATCAATAAAAATTAATAGAGGTTGTCGACAAGGCTGTCCACTTTCGCCTTTACTGTTTACTATGGCAATTGAACCTTTGGCGATGGCAGTGCGTTTACATCCACAAATATATGGAATTAAAGTAGGACCAATAGAACATAAAATCTCCCTGTATGCTGATGACATAATTTTGTTTATGTCAAATCTTAAAAAATCAATTCCAACCTTGTTAAATATAATAAAGAACTTTGGGGAAATATCAGGATATAAAATAAATATAAATAAATCTTCAATATTAATGCTAAATGAGACCCAGAGAAAGCATCCAGCTCCTGAGGTAAATCAATTCAATGTTGTAAATCAGTTTAAATACTTAGGAATTCAAATTGTGCCTAAGTTAGAATCAGCCGCTAGTATCAACTATGAAGCCTTAATGACAGATATTAATGAGTTGCTTCAGAGATGGATGTCACTGCCAATGTCGATGATCGGGAGAATTAATATACTTAAAAGTAATATCTTACCCAAAATACTATATTTATTTCAATACATTCCTTTACCACCACCTTCAGATTTATTCTCAAGAATTAAAAAAAAGTTAGTGGAATTTATATGGAACAATAGGAAGGCTAGATTACGTCTGTCCTTACTATATTTGCCATTTGATCGTGGAGGTCTGAAATGTCCAAACTTTATGTTGTATTACTGGTCAGCACAACTGAGGTCTATGACATATTATTTTTCATCAAATGATCTCCCTCACTGGACGGAGATGGAATCATACAATTTACCTTTACCTCTTCCCTTGTTCATATACTCAGACTCGGCTAAAAAATTACAGAAACAAGTTAAAAATCCAATTGTAAAGCATATGATCAAAATATGGTATGAAATCAAAAAATATTTGACTGCTGCAGCAGATGAAAAAAGGACCCGCAGGAAGAACCGCCACAGACCCAGCAGCACGGAGACCACCCACAAGTGTGACCTGTGTGACAGGGACTGTCATTCGCGCATCGGCCTGTTCAGCCACAGGCGGTGCTGTTCCAGCAGAGTAGACGTTTAGGATTCTCTTCCATGGTCATCATAGACCGACGGAGGCCGACGAAACAGGGCAAGATGTATCATGTGTTGTATAACCATGATTGAAACGGAGGTCTGGGAGAATGACCTCCCCTCCTGTCTGTGCTCAGGGTGTTGTTGAATAAAGCCTGTTCGTCACAACTATCTGCTCCTCTTCTTTGTGTGAACCTCGCCTAAGTCACACTGGTGCCAGGAGTGGGATGGAGCAGATGGAAGCCAGGATTAGAATGGAGATCCAGCAGCTGGAGCGACTCATCGCTCAGCTGGCGATGGACGAAGGGGCCGAGACACCACCCCCCACGAATGAAGCGGCGGACCTGACGGGGCCAGCACACCCCGCCCTCTGCCTTTTTCAAGGCAGAGCGGGCAGAGCAGAGCAAACCAGCCCCGCTTCCCGCCCTTTTCTGGGCAGGACGGGCTGGCGATTCCACGGCGATCAGGAGCGGCGATCGATCAGGAGGCGACCATTTCATCCGTCCAGCGGCGGGCTAAAATCCCCCGCTTCAATGGCGAGACCCCGTTGAATGACTACCTGACCCAGGTCGAGCTGGCCGCCGCGCTGAATGGCTGGTCACCAGAGGAGGCCGCGGTGCAAGTCGCACTGGCCTTGGAAGGGAGGGCTCTCTGCACGCTCTCTGATCTCCGGCCTGAGGAGCGCTGCAGCTGGCCAGCGCTACAAGGAGTGCTCCGGAGACGATTTGGGAGAACGGTGGATGCTGAGCAAGTCCAGGAACAGCTGACCCACCGCCGTCAAAGCAACCAGGAAAGCCTAGGAGCCTATGCAGCGGACATACGGCTGCTAACCCGGCGCAGCTACCCAGATTTCGCACCGGAGGTGGTAGAGAAGCTCGCCCTCCGGAACTTCATCCAAGGTCTCCACCCGGCCCAGCTCCAGAGCCACGTACGGATCCATGCCGCGAGCGACTGGAAGACTGCGATGGCAGAAGCAGAGTGGGTGGAGCCGCTGATGAATTGCACAATTGAAGCGTCGACGCACAGACAAAGAACCTTCCAGGCCACAGCTGAGAGCGAGGAGGAAGAGGAGGAATTACGGTGGACCACGGCGGCGCGTCCACGGAGAAGATGGCCGCGGTGGCGCGAGGAAGGGTGCTTCCGCCGGGAGCCGGGACACATCGCACGGTACTGCCCCGCACCCACCCCACGACAAACTGGTCCCTCACCGGCGTTAAACTAGAGCGAGGTGGCGTGGACGGGGAAAGACTGCCTCCCACAGATGTTTCCCCCGACGAGCCGGCGCCACGCTTGGGTCTAATTGGACACTCTCCAGGGATGTATCTACAGTGCAGCCTGGAGAAGACGTCGATCCGGGCCCTGATTGACACCGGCTCTACAATCTCCTAGGTCCGACCCGGTGTGCTGCCGGGCACGAACAAGACGGCCCCACGGGGGTGGGAACCCACTGAGCGCTGCGTCACCACAGCTACCGGTGAGCGCACCAGGCTGGGGGGGGCGGAGAGTCCTCGTGGTGGGGGTGGCCGGTCAGAACATAAAACACCCGTTCTGGCTGGCTGACATCGAAGTCCCCTGTATTATTGGACTAGACCTGCTCACAGCCTGGAACGCCAAGATCGACACCGCCGGACCGTCCCTCCAGCTGGGAAACCGGACCATCACACTCCACAGCAGAACCCGGAGAAGGAACATGGGGGCCTGTGCGATCGAGGGACAGCCAGGACGGGCCGGACCGGGCGGGCCACCGCGAGGACCAGGCACGATGACGCCACCAGCGCATGCAGAGAAAGCACGAACACACAGAAGGACAGCAAGGGGAGGGGTCAGTCTGTCAGCAGAGACGCAGCAGGCGGTTGAGGAATTATTTCAGCGGAGCTGCAGCGAGCTGGACCCGGAACAGAGACACCAGCTGCGGGAACTATTGGACTGTTATGTGGGTGTCTTTGCCGCAAAAGATGAGGAATGCAGCCGGACCGGTTTGGTGCAGCACGAGATCGACACCGGTGAGACCAGGCCGATTCGACTCCGCCCACGCCGGCTGCTCTTTTCAAGGCGGGCAGCAGCAGAACAAAAAGTGCGAGAAATGCTGGAGGCAGATGTCATTGAGCCCTCCAGCAGCCCCTGGGCGGCGCCGGTGGTGCTGGTCAAGAAGAAAGACGGGTCGTGGCGGTTCTGTGTGGATTACCGGCGCCTGAATGACGTCACCCGGAAGGATTCCTACCCCCTGCCCCGCATCGATGACACGCTGGACCACATCGCCGACTGCAGCTGGTTCAGCTCACTGGATCTACGCAGCAGCTATTGGCAGGTGGAGCTGTCACCCGAGGCCTGCCAAAAAACAGCCTTCTCCACTGGGCAGGGACTGTACCAGTTTAAAGTGATGTCTTTTGGACTTTGCAACGCCCCGGCCACCTTTGAGCGCTTGATGGAGAGAGTGCTGGCTCACGTGCCACGAAGTCGCTGCGTTGTTTACTTGGATGACCTACTGGTGCATGCAGCTGATGTTGACAGCGCCCTGTCAAATCTCTGAGAGGTACTGAACGCCATCCGACAGGCTGGGCTATGGTTACACCCTAGAAAATGCCACCTATTCCGGCGGGAGACCACTTTCCTGGGCCACGTCGTCAGCACAGCGGGAGTCGCCACTGACCCAGAAAAAGTGGCGGCGGTGAGAGACTGGCCAGTGTCGCGGAATGTGGGAGAACTGAGGAGTTTTCTCAGATTGGCCTCCTATTATAGAAGGTTTGTGAAAAACTTTGCCACCATCGCCAGCCTGCTGCACCAGCTGACGCAGAAAGGACGCACGTTTCAGTGGAGTGAGAATTGTGCTGCTGCTTTCTCCCAGCTTCGTGTGGCACGCATCAGAGCCTCCGTCCTGCAGTATCCTGATCCGAACCGCCCGTTCATCGTGGACACGGACGCCAGCAACCAGGGCATCGGGGCGGTGTTATCCCAGGAGGGAGAGCAGGGAGAGCAGGCAGTCGCTTTTTTCAGCCGCACTCTCAGCAGAGCCGAGAGGAATTACTGTGTGACTCGCAGAGAGCTGTTAGCTGTCATTCAGGGACTGCGTCATTTCCGCCCGTATGTGTACGGGGGGAGGTTCCAGCTCAGGATGGATCACGCTTCCCTGACCTAGTTATTGAACTTCAAAGAGCCGGATGGACAGTTGGCGAGATGGCTGGAGGCACTGCAGGATTATGATTTCCAGATTGTGCATTGGGCAGGCCGCTTCCATGCCAACACTGACGCGCTGTCTTGGCGCCCCTGTGCGACAGAGGAGTGTCGTCACTGCCAACGGGCTGAAGATCGAGACCAAGCCGTCCCACGGGCTGCTGCTCTCCGAACCGCTGTGAGCAGAAATAACGCAGTGACGCGCAGCCCTTCCTCGGGTGATCAGGCAGCCTCCCCCAGCAATGACGTCACAGAGGTCCTTGGCACGCAGCAGCTGCAGAGCGAGCAGGATAGAGACCCGGTCATTTCTCGGGTTCAGCAATGGCTGGACGCAGGACAGCGGCCCACCTGGGAGGTTGTGTCAGCGCTGGACCCAGACACTAAGGCCCTGCACTCCCAGTGGGCCAACCTCCGCTACCACGAGGGCGTGGTGTATCGACAGTGGCAGACTCCAGCTGGGCAGCGGCACGTCTGGCAGCTGTTGGTTCCTTGTTGACTCCGGCCCAACGTACTCCAGCTGGTTCATGGGGCAGTAGGAGCGGGCCACTTCGGGGTGACAAAGACGCTGCAGCGCCTTCGAGCCCGGTTCTACTGGCCCGGTTGTCATCAAGACGTGGAGCTCTACGTCCACTGCTGCGACACCTGCACAGCTCAGAAAGGGCCAACTCAGCGATCCCATGCTCCCCTGCAGCAGTACCGGGAGGGAGCACCGATGGAGCGGGTAGGAGTGGACATCCTGGGCCCTTTCCCGACCACAGACCGGGTGAACCGCTACGTGCTGGTTGCAATGGATTATTTCACTAAGTGGCTAGAGGCGTACGCAGTCCCGGACCAGAGCGCCGCTACGATGGCATCAAAGCTGGTGGACAAAATGTTCTGTCGGTTTGGCACACCGGAGGAGCTGCACAGCGATCAGGGTTGGAACTTTGAGGCGGAGGTCTTCGGAGAGGTCTGCAAGCGGCTGGGCATCCGGAAGACCCAGACCACCCCGCTGCATCCACAAAGCGACGGCCTGGTCGAACAATTCAACCGGACCCTCACTACCCAGCTCGCTATCCTAGTGGACCAGCGACAGCGAGACTGGGACCTGCACCTGCCTTTTGTTTTGTGGGCGTACCAGACGGCAGCTCAGGAATCCACTCGGTGCACCCCTGCAGCACTCATGTTTGGACGTGAGCTGCGCACACCGGTGGATTTGGTATTTGCTCCCCACCCCCCACCCCCCGAGCTGGAGGTGGAGGGAAAACCTGGGTTGGATTATTTGTTTTGTTTAAAAGAACGTCTCCACACAGTACATGAACTGGCTCGGGAGGCTCTGGCAGCGGCGGGGGGTCGGCAGAAGCGAGCGTATGACTCCCGCTGCCAGGGGAGGGACTTTGCACCGGGAGATCGAGTCTGGGTTTTCTGCCCTGAGAGAAGAAGAGGACAATCACCGAAGTTGGCGAGCCATTGGTCGGGACCATGCGTGGTCCTGCAGAGACTGTCGGATGTGGTGTACAGGGTGAGGCTAAAAAAAAAGGGACCGGGTCATGGTGCTCCACCGTGACCGTCTCGCCCCGTATCAGCCATCCGCCCCGCTAGTGGTCGAACCGGAGCTTTCATCCCAATCAGATACTCTGACCGAGACTCAGATGGACGCTAGGGGGCCTGTATGTGCTGGTCGTCGGCATCGAAGGCCGCCCTGACACCTGGACGAGTTCGTATTGGACTTTTGAATTGGACTTTAATTTTTCTGGGGACAGAAACCAGTCCAGGGGAGGGGGGGGGCAGTGTAACGTCGGGGCTGTATTGGGGGGGGGGGCAGGGATTTCCCCAGCATGCTTTACAACAGTGGACGTTATTTTGTGTGTTTGTTAAATGTTATTACTGAGTTATTATACTGCTGTGTCATTATAACTGCGTTATAATGACCCAGCAGTGTTTTATAGGCAGGATTAGGGCAAGATGTATCATGTGTTGGATAACCATGATTGAACCGGAGGTCTGGGAGGATGACCTCCCCTCCTGTCTGTGCTCAAGGTGTGGGTGAATAAAGCCTGTTCGTCACAACTATCTGCTCCTCTTCTTTGTGTGAACCTCGCCTACATCACAGCATTTTAAAAAGTTTTTCAAATTCATTTTAATGTATAGTCCACATACGTGTTTTGCACTCAAGTGGCAGCTAATTTCAGCTCTTCCAGTTTTTGTATTTTTTGAACATTTTGGCGTAGTTCTGGCACTTGCTGGTGTTCGTGGTTGTGTCAATAGACTGGATAAATGGAGGCTTCTCACCACACCATGACAGATGACATCCAAGCACGGTGTTGTGGCGTACGTCTGCTCTAAGGCAAATTTGATTATGTCCAACATATTTTAACAAAATGCAGCCAACTTTTTTGCGATGGAGACGTGCTGGTCTGAATGCGCACCGCGTCATTATGAGTACAGGCAATGAGAAGTCATAAATCATGACTCACTTTGTTTGGTAGTGGCAAAGTCCCGGAAAACCCCCCGTGAGTGCCTGGTATCATTGGAAAGTGGGCAGGCCTTGTTTCACTCAGGGGCACTGCAGAAGGGCCACAGTACCAGAGTCCAAGTCGGCCTGGACGAGGGTACTGAACGGCACAGTGGGGCAACTGCAACGATGATAGTTGCTGAGAGGATGGTCCCTGTCGTTCCTGGAGCTTGGCTAAAGTGGGCCGGTGAACTTGGGGCCACATCGGCAAGGACCGCAGCGGATTTAGAAGAGGTCGGGGCAAGACCGAGTGGCACGGAAGGTCCTAATGGCAAGCAGAAATACTGTGAGCCGATCAAAACCCCTCTGGGAGTCACAGACTGGATTTGGGCTCGGGAGGTGGTGAGATCACAGTGGGTACGAGTCGAACGGCAGGTGGAGGAGTACCAGGGATGGCTGCCTGTTGTGGCTAGACGGAGGGATGCTTATCTCCAGCTGTCGGACGGCTCGTGGAGGCACCCGAACGAGCTGCAGCGTGCCCGTGAGATGACTGCTTGTGGTGGGCCTGGACGAGTGGAGCATCTGATGGAGAGAAAGAGGAGAAGCACCAGGGCCCTGACGACCAGCTGTGGCCCGGGAGGCAGGCCACCTCCAGGGGCGGACTAATGAAAGGACGGTCCAGGGGGCCCACGGGGTCATTTTCTTATGCTGTGTGTATATAGTTTAATTGTGTATATACAGTGGGGCAAAAAAGTATTTAGTCAGCCACCAATTGTGCAAGTTCTCCCACTTAAAAGACGAGAGAGGTCTCCAATTTTCATCATAGGTATACCTCAACTATGAGTGACAAAATGAGAAAAAAAAAAATCCAGAAAATCACAATGAAGGATTTTTAATGAATTAATTGGTAAATTCCTTGGTAAAATAAGTATTTGGTCAATAACAAAAGTTCATCTAAATACTTTGTTATATACCCTTTGTTGGAGGTCACACGTTTTCTGTAAGTCTTCACAAGGTTTTCACACACTGTTGCTGGTATTTTGGCCCATTCCTCCATGCAGATCTCCTCTAGAGCAGTGATGTTTTGGGGCTGTCGCTGGGCAACACGGACTTTCAACTCCCTCCAAAGATTTTCTATGGGGTTGAGATCTGGAGACTGGCTAGGCCACTCCAGGACCTTGAAATGCTTCTTATGAAACCACTCCTTCCTTGCCCGGGCGGTGTGTTTGGGATCATTGTCATGCTGAAAGACCCAGCCATGTTTCATCTTCAATGCCCTTGCTGATGGAAGGAGGTTTTCACTCAAAATCTCACGATACATGGCCCCATTCATTCTTTCCTTTACACGGATCAGTCGTCCTGGTCCCTTTGCAGAAAAACAGCCCCAAAGCATGATGTTTCCACCCCCATGCTCCACAGGAGGTATGGTGTTCTTTCTCCTCCAAACACGACAAGTTGAGTTTTCACCAAAAAGTTCTATTTTGGTTTCATCTGACCATATGACATTCTCCCAATCCTCTTCTGGATCATCCAAATGCTCTCTAGCAAACTTCAGACGGGCCTGGACATGTACTGGCTTAAGCAGGGGGACACGTCTGGCACTGCAGGATTTGAGTCCCTGGCGGCGTAGTGTGTTACTGATGGTAGCCTTTGTTACTTTGGTCCCAGCCCTCTGCAGGTCATTCACTAGGTCCCCCCGTGTGGTTCTGGGATTTTTGCTCACCGTTCTCGTGATCATTTTGACCCTACAGGGTGAGATCTTGCGTGGATCCTCAGATCGAGGGAGATTATCAGTGGTCTTGTATGTCTTCCATTTTCTAATAATTGCTCCCACAGTTGATTTCTTCACACCAAGCTGCTTACCTATTGCAGATTCAGTCTTCCCAGCCTGGTGCAGGTCTACAATTTTGTTTCTGGTGTCCTTTGACAGCTCTTTGGTCTTGGCCGTAGTGGAGTTTGGAGTCTGACTGTTTGAGGTTGTGGACAGGTGTCTTTTATACTGATAATGAGTTCAAACAGGTGCCATTAATACAGGTAACGAGTGGAGGACAGAGGAGCCTCTTAAAGAAGAAGTTACATGTCTGTGAGAGCCAGAAATCTTGCTTGTTTGTAGGTGACCAAATACTTATTTTACCGAGGAATTTACCAATTAATTCATTAAAAATCCTTCAATGTGATTTTCTGGATTTTTTTTTCTCATTTTGTCTCTCATAGTTGAGGTATACCTATGATAAAAATTGGAGACCTCTCTCATCTTTTAAGTGGGAGAACTTGCACAGTTGGTGGCTGACTAAATACTTTTTTGTCCCACTGTAGTTGGGGATTATTTTGTGTCTTTTTTTTTTTTTTTTTTTTTTAAGTTCAGGAAACAAAGCAATATTTTAGTTTTATTTCGACTGTTTTCTTTAGCACAGAAGGCAGAATAATCCGTCTTGCCGTGTGGGGGTGGGACGGCAGTCCACCTGTCCTCCCCTAGTTTTTAGTTGCTTTGTGTGACTGTGATAGGCCCTTTTTATTGACTTAAGTTTAGTTTTCTTAGTGCGTGATTCAGGTTTTAAATTGGGGTGGGTCTGAATTGTATGTGTGTGTTTTGGACTTTTATGAGGGGGAGGAAGAATGTTGTATATGGTTTTTGTTATACGTTATGTGTTCTTATTTGTGTGGCACGGGGTGGTGGCTCCGTCTTCCGGGAAGCCACCACCTGTGACTATTAAAGGACTTGCAGGCAGGAGGAATGACTTCTTGGCCATTTCCTCTGCCTGGCGGCTGTGTGGTGTTGCACTTGTGCCCTATTAAGAAACGTGTGTTCTGTTTGACACCTGGCCTCGTCCTTGGCTCCAAACCCAGACATAACAGACTGGACAGGGAGGAATGGGGGAGGGAGATGAAGGGATATGAAGTGGTTGGAGGGGGTGGGGCATTATCAATTTTTGCCAAATTTTTGCCTGAACAAAAACAAACGAAATCTCTACTGATTACTATACCCAGCAACACATTTCATTCATAGTCTGTAATGATGGGGTTTTAAAGTGCGGTGTGATGACGCCGCCTTCCGGTTGAGTCATCACACCACCCTATAATAGGGATCGTCTGCCATTAGGGCTCTCTTTCCCAGGATGACTCCGCACACTGACATGTACCTTGTGCTGCAACCATATATCTGTTAAAGTTCAGTTCCAGTGCAACCTCCTCATCCGTCTCCTTTGTGCCAAGTTTTTAGACATAACATTCGGCGACTGAGGATTAAACCATGGAGGCGTGCGTGACACCACTATGGCCATTTCTTGAGTACCCAGGGGAACCAGCAGTCATGTGGGCACGTTGGCTGGATGCGTTTGAGATGTACATTGTGTTATATATTAATTATTATTATATTATTATTATTATTATTATTATTATTATTATTATTATTGTGTGTCATGGGTGACGGCTACACCTTTCCGGTTCCGCCACCACCCAAGGTATAAAAGGCCTACCCGGAAGAGGCACGGTCTCTTTACAACCAGCACCTCTGTCTGTATGGGAGCACCTTCGGTTAGCGTGAGTCTGTTTAATAAAGTTCCGTTTGACTGCATCTTCAGCCTCATTATTGGAGTACTGATTATGGACATAACATTTGGCGACGAGGATAAAGTTATGGAGAGAGGAGTTTCTAGTATTCGGCTATTTTTGGCGCTCCCAGGCAAGCCGCCAGTTCCCTGGGCAAGGTGGTTTGCTGCATTCCAAAATTATTTGGTGGCATTGAACCTCGGCGAATTGGAGAAACTACGTGCACAAGCGTTACTGGTCCATAATCTCGGCATGGAAGGGCAACGTATTCTCAGCACACTGGGAGCAAGTGATAGTTTTGAGAATGTGGTTGAGTTAATGGCGCACTATTTTCGTGCTCCTGAGAATATCATCGTCCAACGGATCCAGTTCCGACATTGACGCCAGCAGACGGGAGAGTCGGTGCAATGGTATGTTGTGGACCTGCGCCAGCTGGCTGGAGAGTGCCAATTCGGGGCTTTGGAGGAAGAAATGGTCCATGATCAGTTGGCGGAGCACATGCTTTGTTCTGCGGCATGGTCAAGGCTCCTCACGCACTCTGGTGAACTGACGTTGAATGTAGCTGTGGAGATAGCTCAGCAGTACGAAGCAACAGATAAACTATCAAATGACCTTTGTGAGAGAACAACGTTGAGGCAGTCTGACTCGGACCCAGGTAGCGATGACAGCGCAAAAGATAAAGAAGACTACCCTACCGCTATTAAAATTAGGTCCGCCCCGGGGTCGCCCAGATGTTTGGGGTGTGGGTCCACCAAGCACCGATACAAGGTGAGAGAGTGTCCGGCGAGGGGCAAACGCTGCAGCAAGTGTGGACTCCTACATCATTTCGCCAGGGCCTGCAAAAAGTTTGAGCAAGGGGAACGGTGACACAGAATGGATTCCCCCACCACAACTCCTACAGTTATTCACATGGTTTCCCCGAGCACAGATGGGCGGATTTACTGTGATGTGATGCTGGACGGCGTGGAAGTGCTGTTGTTGGTGGACACGGGCGCAGCAGAGTCAGCATTGAACTGGCCTACTGTGAGGAGTTTGTTCTTGTATTACCACGTGAGAGGACTGTCAACGCCGTTTGTGGCTATGGCGGTAACAGACTAGCCATTGTGGATTCGCTGAAGCTGATGGCGTGGTACAAGTTGGCTGTGGTCTCAAACATCCAGTTTGTAGTGACTATGAGGGGGTCAAATGTGACGGGCTGCATGTGATCTGTTCTACGGACTGGGCTTTGTGATCACCAGTGGTACCGGAAAGGAGTGGTCGGGCTGTGGTTTGTGGGACTGACAGGTTCCGTGCGTGGTGGACGATGCAGTATGGGACGAAGATTGGCCTAGTATTCTGGGAGATGGACAGGACCAAAACCACCCAGGGCTATTGTGGGGCGGTTCCGGTGCTAGGGCCCAAGTTACCCTGGATGTGGGAACTGGGTGGCATGGTGGAACGCCCACGATGGCGGGTGGAGCTGAGAGGACGGCTCCCTCTGCTTCTGGAGATACTGAGAAGCAAGGGGCTGCAACGGCTTAGACGGTGTTTAAAATGAAAGATTGCGGGGCAGGACCAGCTGGCACGGTGGACAGACGTGCCACACAGCAACACTGGAGGCCGAGTCGGGCTTCACATGGGGTCGGTGGAGCGGTTCGACCCAGAGAGGAAGCCCGGTCTAGACGTCGTGGACGTTTGAAGTCGAGTTGAGCTCCCCTGCCGGTCGCGGACGTGGTTCGACCCAGGGCGGAGGCTCGGCTAAGAGGAGCTCACGGCAAGAGGAAACGACAAGAGGACCAGGGACAGCTGCAGGTGGCCATCCGGGAGGACGGTTATCTTCAGATGTCCGATGGGTCGTGGAGACACCCCAATGAACTGAGATGTGCCGGTGAGGAGAAGGAGATGTCGTATCTCTGGGGGCAAAGCGTAGAAGTAGTTCTGGTCAGGACCCACCACACAGGTCTCTGGGGGGTGGTCTCCCCATTGAGACTGTATGGTGGCAAGGGGGCGATATGTTTTGGGGTTGACCCATTAGCATGATAATGTTTAAAATGTTAATGTGTGCACTACCAGGGCTGCGTTATTGTTGTGTTAATGTGTTATATGCATAGAAGAGGCCGGGTTGAGTGCTCATTTAAAAAAAAAAAAAAACTGTGTGGGCTACTTTTATCAGGGGGTTTGTGCAGAGTTACCAATAGGTGTGCATTGCCCGAGCCATGTAGATAATATATTTCACACTTACTCGCTGTGGGATTGCTCTGCTGTGTGTTTAAAAAAAACAAAACAAAAAAAAACAAAGGCCCAACACTGTCTGTATCGTTGCATTAACTTACATGTGTAATTTACCCTAGTTGTGGGGTCAGGGTGTTGGGCGGGGGGCTGGCACAGCGGGGTGTGGATGTACATATTGTCTGTTTGTGAAGTGTTTTGATAGGCTTTGGATTGTACGCATGTTCTGGGATTATTTTTACTTGTTATACTAGGAACACGGCAGCTTATTGTGTCCTACGGACTGTTTTATATTTGAGACGGCAGAATATTCTGTCCGGCCATGTGGAGGTGGGGCAGTAGTCCACCTGTCCCTGTCTAGTTTTAGTTATTTGCGTGCATGGATAGGCCCTGTTATTATATTTACTGTTAGTGTGTGATTCGGGTCAAAATTTGGGTGGGCCTAATGGTGTGTGTCCTGGACTTTTCTACGGGGGTTAGGAATGTTATATACTGTATTAATTATGGTTATTATTATAATAATGTTATTATTATTATTGTGTGTCATGGGTGACGGCTATGCCTTTGAGGTTCCGCCGCCACCCAAGGTATAAAAGGCCTACCCGGAAGAGGCACGGTCTCTTGACGACCAGCACCTCTGTCTGTATGGGAGCACCTTCAGTTAGTGTGCGTCTGTTTAATAAAGTTCTGTTCGACTGCATCTTCAGCCTCATTATCGGAGTACTGGTTATGGACATAACACATTGCAGCGTTGGGCCTGGGTAAACTCGACAAAGTAAGGAAACGAGCACTTTTTGTTCGCAAACTTGACATAGAGGGTCAGAGAATTTTCCACACGTAAGGATCGACGGAGTCGTATACAGATGCTGTCGAACTTCTTGCTAACTACTTTGCCGAACACATAATACAAAGGTGTGCGTTGGGATGCTAATGGTGCCAAAAAACATGATGCATGGTGGAGCTAACGTCCCAGCTAAAAGCAACGGAGAAGTTCGCCACGGAGCTAAATGGGCGACAAACAGTGGTTACCTGGACAGACGGCGTTAACTAGCACGGTGAACACGGCAGAGAAGTGCAAGCACGAGCGTGCTGAGAGCCCCGAAGCACAGCAGCAGGGGCCAGGCACAGACACGGCACACGATGTGGTACAGCGGAGAGCTGGATTGCTTCTGTATCCTCACTCGGCAAGCTATGGAGGTTATGACCGAGCTGATGGGTGAAGAGTCCGCTTCAATGAGCGACACCGGAGAGATGCTGGACACCTTCCATACCCCCGACGAGCCTCAGCTGACAACAGAGACAGAGGGTGAAGGGTCCGCAGTGAACATGGTGACAACGGAACTGCTGCAGCATGACGGAGGTTCCAAGCCGGATGAGCACGCTGAGCCACCGGGAGCACAACAACAACGCATTAAAACAAGCAAGGCACTGCTCCAAGTCATGGACTGGGTTTGGGTTTGTGCTGGCGGGAGACCGGGACAGTGAATAACCGGGCCACAGCCAGCGAGATGGCGGGCATCGCTGAGGATCGTGGTGAAGTTGAGAACAACGTGCTTTTGGCTGATGGATGATTCAGTTTGGCACACAAACGGACTGTGGCATGTCCAGGTGGCGGCTCTCCATGGGAGTCAGCTTCTGGAGTGTGGGACCTGGGCCCTGGCATCATGAAGATTGGCCCCAGGGGTCTGACAGCTCTAGGGAGGCGGCCGCCACAAGTCCACTTCAAAGCTCTGGGGAGGAGGCCACCACAAAACTCCTCAGGCAGAACTGTTTCCCCCAGCTGACCCACCCTTATTGTGGGAGACAGTTAAAAAAAATTTTGTTAGACTTTTTAGGTAGGAGCACGACCAGACCAACGGAAAGTGGCAGAATATCCCACTTGGCCGTGCCGGGCTCCGTGGTAGTCCACCCACGGGCTCTAGTCTTAGGTTGTTCTGAGTGTGTTGTTCTTATTATTATTTTAGTTTGTGTGTTTTGGGGGGTTGTTTTACCAAATTGGGGAGGGTTTTAATTTGGTGTGTTTTGTATTTTGTAAAGGGGGGGAGAATGTAATGATGGGGTTTTATTGTGAAGTGTGGTGTGATGATGCCGCCTTCCGGTTGCGTCATCACACCGCCCTAATAGGGAGCGTCCACCATTAGGGGCTCTCTTGCCCAGGACAACTCCACACACTGACGTGTACCCTGTGTTGCAACCATATATCTATTAAAGTTCAGTTCCAGTGCAACCTCCTTGTCCGTCTCCTTTGTGCCAGGTTTGTGGACATAACACAGTCCATCCTTGACGAAAATAAGCCTAAAATGTAAAGTATGAGATCCACAATAGTTGGTCACATTTTAATGTCCCCAGAAATTAAGGGCGCATTCAGACTGCCACTATTTGGTCCGGACGAAAGGAACTCTGGTCCTCAAAAGCGGATAGTTTGATTCGTTTGGTGCAGTCTGAATGCACATTTGAACTCTGGTGCGCTTGAAAACTGAGGGTCTTGGTTCACTTGCATGTGAACAGCAGTGCGCTTCGCTTAAAGTGTGAATGCAAATGGACTATCCAGCGGACCAAAGGGCGGAAGTTCCCCTTGGCGTTTGGGTAGCCATAGCGACACGTAATCTCAGAAGAGAAAGTGGCGTTTACCATAGTGCATTTTGGGAAGAAAATAAAGACAACCACGCAAATCCAAGAAATCCTTTTACCTGAGAAAGCCAAGGAGAAAAGTTAAAAAATGTCTCGTAGACGTTTGTGGTGGACAAACAACCCAGCCAAAAGGATCGGATTTCCGTTTACAGTCCTGGCCAATCGATGAGCTGGATTTCTCTTCTTCACCAAGATTTTTTCTTCCTGGTCAGTGGTCGTTTCAGCTACAGTGCCCCAAATGAGCAGTTGTAACTGCGTGATGTTGTCCAGTGATGAGATAAAGTGATCAATATAACCATATAACAGTTATTTGTGTGACTCAAAATATGTGTGTGATCAGTATAACCATATAACAGTTATTTGTGTGACTCAAAATATTTGTATTCTGCTTATACTTAGGTACTATAATCAATATACCATAATGGAATATATATATATATATATATATACGTATATATATATATATATATATATATTGGCAGATGTGTGGCTTATTACCTGCAAATGGAGTGGACCTCTGTCTCACCACAGAGAATAACAAACGCCTGGAATTTATGAGAAGGAGGCACAGTTGTGATAAGGAATGGCTGAGCCTGGCCCACTTTGACCTGGGAGGAGGAATGGCCTTCAGTGGATACACTCGGCGCCAGGAACGAACCCTCCCATGGACCATGCACCTGGACTGTCATCTTGATAATGCATGCTTTCTTCTTTGTTCATTTGTGTATAAATATTCTGGGTCAGGGCCAGCATAGTTAGTCAGACTTCATGAACTGACACGATCTGTTGCTGTCAGGGAGAGAATGTTTGACCCAGCGCTGTAACCTACTATATTCAACTTGCTTAAATAAATACGTGTTCCAAGTAAACTAATCTCTTCCTTGAAAACGAATCTGGGTAAACCATCTACACACATAGACAATCTTTGAAGAGTAGACTTAGATGGTTTTTATTGAGTTTTTATCCTAACAATTTGGGGGCTTCGTCCGGTGAAAGGGGGAGATTATCATCTGATTTGGATCTTTGATTGCCTGGACAACAGACCTGCATCACCGACTGACAACACAAGGGCCCTGAAAAAAGAGGTAAGCAGACGCCTGTTATATCAAAGTTCTGCTATTGACTATAACCAAAGTCTGTGTTGTCAAGCAGTTTGGTGTGTGTCCTAGTTTAAAAAGCAGTTGAATATAGTAAATGTTTTTTGATGAATACAGTGATCCCTCACTTATCGCGGTTAATGGGTTCCAGAACCGACCGCGAAAAGTGAAAAACCGTGAAGTAGCGTCACCCCTAATGACGTCATCCATAAGTAATACGTACGTTCATTCTCTCACTCTCTCTCTCATATGATACGTGTGTGTGTGTGTGTGTGTACGTGTACATACATACGTAGATGTAAATAAAGTGTACATAAATATGTTTTTAGAACTCTTTTATTCTTATAACAAGATACGTAACTCAAGATGAAGATGATTTACTTCACAGGTTAATGAGAGCTTTACTGCTCCTCAGGTGACGCCTCATCGTCAGGTGCTAGAGGCGCAGGATCATCGAGGGCAGCTTCCGATAGAGCTGGAGAAGCTGCAGGAGGCGGCGTAGTGGCTCGACGGGAAGACTATTTCGCACAAAATGGCACAAGAGAACAGCAAAAAGTTCCACGCTGCGAGACTATGTAACACGAGCGATAAAGAGCAATGAATGCGGTCTTCCTTCCCTTCATGGGCGCTCGGCAGGGAGAGGAGGTGGGTGAAACGTCTCGGCCAATCAGCTTGCGGGGTGAAACGTCTCGGCCAATCAGCTTGCGAGATTTCCGAGCCGAGCCAACACGAGAACAGCGAACAGAGAGGTGGATTTTTTGAGTTGTGCGGCTCTCCGTGTTGATACCTGATGGTCTAATGTAGTCTCCCTGCCTTCTGCTAGTGCCCGCCCATTATTTCTCAATTTTGAATTTTTGATGAATAGTTTTGAAAAATCCGCGATGCACTGAGGGCGCAAAAGGTGAAGCGCGAAGTAGCGAGGGATCACTGTACTTGCTTGGTTAAAGAAAGATGAATGCTTACTTGGTGAAAGAAAGACTGTAAGACCGGGGAGGTGAAAGGCCCCCCGGCCCGGATGATATCGCTGCGTATATATTCATGGTCATCTGGCCTGACTACAGGTTCATGGACTGAGCAAATTGGTCCATGACTTGTGAGGACAGGAACTGGGTTGGACTCCTTTAGCCTTGACAAAGGCTATAAAACCTGGGTCTTATAGGTGATGCCCTCGGTTTAGTACTCCAAAAAAGTCCAGCGCAACGTAAAGTATCTGTCGCCGTCCGACGGGAAGGCGAGAATTGGGGTAACGCCCCGAGGAAGTGGTGCCCTCAAACAGTTTGCTTGCACTTTGGTTAAGACGTTAATCATAAACGGGGTGAAATTCCCTGGACTTAGTGCACCCAGAATACTATTTAATCACTGCTTCAATTGCTATTTGTTTTATATTGATAACGCTATTGCTATTTGTTTTATATTGGTAATGCTGTGAGTGTGAAGGTAAAACTCAGTTAAAAAAAAAAGGAGCAACAGAGGGGCGAGCGGAGGTTCTCTCTCCCATCAGCGGGGGGGGGGGGTGAACGGCAGCTCTCTCTCTCTCTACTTAGCAAGGGAAGAAGCGAGCGACAGGCTTGCTCTGTAAAAAAAATAGAAGCGTGAACAGTACAGAGTTGTGGAATGTGAAAGGAGGGGCTGCTGAAGGAGCAGCTCTCTCTCTCTCTCTCTCTCTCTCTCTCTCTCTCTCTACTACTGGCCGCATTTTCAGTTTTTGTTTTTTTGGGTGGAGGATGGCGACCTTGGAAATGCCACCTCCATCTATCCACCAGGGGGTGAGGATCGTTCCCCCAGACAGCACTGTTACTGTGGAGGAGGTCCTTATGGCTGTGGCCGAGCAGGTGGGCCATGATGCGATCTGCTTTGCGTCCCGAATGAATAGAGCTGTAGTTGTGTTTCTGGCTGCTGAAGAGGATGTCCACACCCTGATTGTAAGCGGTGTTGTTATCGGGGAAACGTATGTACAGGTGTCTCCCTTATCTGTCCCATCAACGCGAATCACCGTCTCAGGTGTTCCACCTTTCATCACTGATGATCAGTTGGCGACGGAGCTCCGCAGATTTGGGAAGTTTGCGGGCCCGTTTACAACTCTGACTTTGGGATGCAAGGAGACCAAGTTAAAACATGTGAAATCACTCAGGCGACAGGTGTTCATGTTTCTAGACTCGCCCACTCAAACTCTGGAAGTGTCCTTCCGGGTCAAACACGGGGACGGCTCCTATATGGTGTATGCGAGCTCAGGACAGCTGAAGTGTTTTGAATGTGGAGACGTGGGCCATAAACGGTTCGCTTGTCCGCACAGGCAGCGGGCGGAGGGCCCTGATGGAGCCGTGGATGGTGCCGGCAGCGAGCCCTCCGCTCACGCCACAGCTGCGGACGGCAGCGCGGCCTCCGCCCCCGCCGCTACTGCGGACGACGTTGCGGGGCCTTCCACCGGCCCTGCTCCGGAGCCTGCCACTGTGTCTGTGGATGGCCCAGCTGTGGCGCCCGCGGCCCAGCTTACGGCCGGGAGCGTTGCTGGCGATGGCGCCAAAAATGTCACTGATGGTGCGTCACAATCATCTCGCTGTGTGACGTCAGCGGCTGTGCCTCCGGAAGCTGCTACCGTTTCGGAGCAGGAGACGGAGCACCGACCTAATGGTGCGTCAGAATCTCGCTGTGTGACATCTGCGGCTGTGCTTCCAGAGGCTGCTATCGTTTCACAGCAGGGGATGGAACGGTGACAGTCAGCTGCTGTGGGTGGTGTCCAGAAAAATGTGGCCCATGATGAATCCACTGGCCCAGGAGAACTAAACAGTCAGCTGAGTTGTGCTGACGAGGAAATGGAATCTGATAACGACACTGTGTCTAATATTGAGTCTATTGAGGCAAAATGCAGTACAAACACGAGTTTGTATTCACTGGAAGAAATAAATGCTTTTCTGGATGAAACCTATAACAAAGCCATTAAAGTCACTGACTACTTCAGTGACACTGATAAATTCATTAAGTCTGTTGATGTGCTAAGAAGGCAGGTTGGTCTTGACTTCCTGGATGAAAGGAAACGTTTTCGCCTCAAGAAACACCTGACAGCCCTGCGTAAAGCAGCAGGGAGAGCAGGGGTCAAGCGCGCCCAACAGGAGGAATAAATGATGGTCGTTCCTCTGCCTCTTTTACACATTTTTGGGATATTGTTTGATCAGACTTTTATATGACGTTTCTAATTGACTGTAATTGACTGTCACGGAACTGGATCTTTACCTGCAGGGCATGGATGCCCCACCGTTTTCTTTCTACACTCTGGACGAGCCTGCTGCACAGATGACTTGCTTGAAAATCCTGCATGGTCTAAGGACTCCAATCCATCTGAGATGAGGAAACTGTCTCTGGGATGTGCAACGGAACTGGCTGCGACTGCACAGCGCTATCTCTGCTGCCAGAGGAAGGGGACTTGGCCTTGCTTAAGAACTGGGGGTCTCTGGCTCGTCTTTGCACAGACTACGAGGAGGACTCGCACTCCTGCCACTGCCAATGTGGAATAGGTGGACTGCAAGGAATACTCTGTGTTGTGTGTGGGGGGGGGAGACTTATGTTTGCACTTTTTCCAAAGTGAGACACTTGGTGGAATGATGTTGGTGCGCTCACATTTTTTTGAATTGTGCAATAAAGGTTTTTTTTTTTTAAAAGTCAAAGTCTCTCTCTCTCTCTCTCTCGCGGCTGTGCTTCCGGAGGCTGCTACCGTTACACAGCGGGGGATGGAACAGCGACAGTCAGCTGCTGAGGGTGGCGTCCAGGAAAATGTGGCCCATGATGACTCCACTGGCCTGGGAGAACCAAGCAGTCAGCTGAGTGGTGCTGACGAGGAAATGGAATCTGATAACGACACTGTGTCTAATGCTGAGTCTATTGAAGCAAAATGCAGTACAAACACGAGTTTGTATTCACTGGAGGAAATAAATGCATTTCTAGATGCAACCTATAACAAAGCCATTAGGGTTGCCGACTACTTCAGTGACACTGATAAATTCATTAAGTCTGTGGATGTGTTAAGAAGGCAGGTTGGTCTTGACCTCCTGGATGAAAGGAAGCGTTATCGCCTCAAGAAACACCTGACAGCCCTGCGTAAAGCAGCAGGGGGAACGCCGGTCAAGCGCGCCCGACAGGAGGAATGAATGGCGGTCGTTCCTCTGCCTGTTTTACCCATTTTTGGGATATTGTTTGAACAGACTGGTATATGACATTTAATTGACTGTAAGTGACTGTCACAGAACTGGATCTTTGAATAGGTGGACTGCAGGGACTGCTCTGTGTTGTGTGTGTGTGTGGGGGGAACATTTCAGTTTGCACTTTTTCCAATGTGACACACTTGGAGGAATGATGTTGGTGTGCTTACATTTTTTTGAAGTGTGCAATAAAAGCTTTTTTCAAAGTCAAAAGTCTCTCTCTCTCTCTCTCTCTCTCTCTCTCTCTCTCTCTCTCTCTCTATTCCTCGCTCTCCCAAAGGGGGCCGGCGAGGGATAGCTCTCTCTCTCTCTCTCTCTATTTCTCGCTCTCCCAAAGGGGGCGGGTGAGGCTCTCTCTCTCTCTCTCTCTCTCTCTCTCGTGCGCATGCGTGGGCGTTTGTGGGAGCAGGGGTGTGGAGTGGTGTCGAGTGAGTACTTTAAACTTTGTATTTTCTAACTTTTTCTCTATCTTGTGTGTTTGAGGTGTGTGTGTTTAATATAGTGGGTTGAGTGTGTGTGTGCTGGGGTGTGAGTGTTGGAGTGAGTGTGTTGGGGAACGGTAGCTTCTGCTGCCGGTTTTTCCCAGCCGGCATCATGCCGGTGATTGATGGTGGTGTGGAGTTTGAGCGCTTAACCCGGCGTCATGGTGTGAGAATCCTCCCGACAGTTCCCTGTTCTGTGGAGGAGGCCAGCCTCGCTGTAGGACAGGTGGTTGGGCATGGCAGCATAAAATCAGCATCGAGGATGAACAGCGCAATTGTGATCTTTCTGGATTCGACTGAGAAAGCTGATCAGGTGGTGGCACAGGGAGTGGTCATAGGTGACACTTTTACTCCCGTTTTACCGCTGGCGAATCCGTCTAGGAGGATCACCATCTCAAACGCTCCTCCTTTCGTTAAAAATGATCAGCTGATTAGAGAGTTGTCCCGTTTTGGCCAGGTTGTGTCCCCTATCAGAATGGTCTCTCTGGGTAGTAAATCACCCCTGCTGAAGCATGTTGTATGTCATAGGAGGCAGTGTTTCATGGTGTTGAAAGACAGCTCTGCTGAACTGAACGCGTCTTTTAATTTCAGGATTGATGGCTTTAGCTACTTGGTGTTTGCAACATCTGAAACCATGAAGTGTTTTGCGTGTGGCGCAGAAGGCCATCTTATTAGGTCATGTCCTGAAAAGGCGAACACAAAGAGCACTGGCGGTAAGAAAGGTGACGCCGCTGTTTCTGGTGGTCCGGAGGGTAGCGCTACATGTGGTGCGGCGGATGCCGCTGCGGCGCCCGCTTCTGCTGGGGCGGTCGTGGCCGCGACTGCGGCCGCGTCCGCTTCCGCGGCCGCGTCCGCGGCCGCGTCCGCTTCTACTTCTGCGGGGGCGTCCGCGTCCGCGTCCGCGTCCGCGTCCGCGTCCGCGTCCGCGTCCGCGTCCGCGGCCGCCTCTGCTGGGGTGGCCGCGGCGGGCGCGGTAGTTGTCCCCCCAAACAGTGATGGTGGGGAATTTCTGTCTGGCGGCAGCTCTGATCATTGTGACGAGCCTGTCGCCCGGGGTAAACAGGTGGAGGGTGTAAGTAAAAGTGCAGTTAAACGAAGGAACGTGAATGAACAGACTTTGCAGGCGGGGGAGGAGCGGTTTGAGGCTGTAGCGGACACACAGAGCAAACACTGCATGACAAACGTTGCGTTTCATGAAGAAATGCAGGAATGTAGTTTTGTTGAAGAGGATCCTTTTAAAGCTGCACAAAAAAGGAAAAGTGCGGAAAACTTGCAGAGCTCTGCTAAATCTAGTAGGGTTGGGAATTTAGATTTACTGAATGAGAGCGCTTCTGACGAAAGTGGAGATGAGTCTGAACTGATGCAGACGCAGACGCAGGAGGAGCAAAGCTCCTATTGTTTTACTAAAATTAGACAATTTCTCCAGGTGACTAAGGGGAGCAGAGCTGTGAAAGTGGAAAATTACTTTCCAGATCTGGAGTTATTTGTGGCATCAGCTCGCAAGCTGATGAAACCGAATGATGGGAATGAGACTTTTACTGATCAGGAAATTTTTCGTTTAAAGAAACTGGTTGTCAAACTGAAATCACAAATTACTAACAGTCATGTTGACTCTTAGTTTGTTTCTTCCCTTTTATGCTATGTGTGTGTTTTTTTACTGTACCTTATTTTTATCCTTTTTAATGCCCCACCTTAGAATTGGCACTCTTAATATAAACGGGGCCAGGGATGATGTAAAAAGGGCCTCTTTATACAAGCTTTTTAATTTAAAGGCACTTGACGTGCTGATGGTCCAGGAGACTCACAGCACTGTAGACATTGAGTGCCAGTGGAGAAAAGAGTGGGATGGCTGCATTTTTTTTAGCCACAAATCCAATAATAGTGGAGGGGTGGCTGTACTTTTCTCTCGGGGTTGTGTGCCTGTCTCTTATGAGGTAGAAGAGGTGGTGAAAGGACATGTACTCTTGCTAAAGGTACAGCTTGAAAACGTAAACTTGGTTCTTATAAACGTGTATGTGCCAACCCAGAGAGCAGAAAGGATCAGGGTCTTTAATATGCTATCAGATACGGTTAGATCCTGTAATCCAAATAGTTTTTTATTTCTGGGGGGTGATTTTAACTGTACATTAAACCACAGACTGGACAGGAACCATCAGGAACCTCACCCTGCTTCTGCCAATAGGCTGAGGGAACTAGTGAAGGCGCATGAAATGGCCGATGTGTGGAGATCACATCATGGGGACCAGAGGCAGTACACCTGGAGCCATGCTAAAGATAACCTCTTATCTATGGCTAGGTTAGACCGTTTCTATGGTTTTAAACACCAAATGAGTGTTTTTAAAAATAGTTGTATCTGTCCTGTTGGTTTCACTGATCACTGCCTGCTGATTTGTTCTGTTTTCATTGAAAATGTAAAGTGTAAGAGTGCTTTTTGGCATTTTAATAATACACTTTTAAATGATGTGTTTTTTAAGGGAGTTTTTCATGATGTATGGAAGTCACACAGGGAACAAAAACCCTCTTTTAGTTCTCTCCAATTGTGGTGGGATTTTGGTAAGGCCCAGATAAAACAACTCTGCCAACAGTACACTCAAAATGTCACTCGTAGCTTGACCCAATCCTTGAAAGTTCTGGAGACTGAGGTGGTAGAACTAGAGGAGTTGCTCAGTTCTACAGGAAAACAGGAGCACTTAGAGGCTCTCAAGTCAAAAAGGTCAGCCTTGGCTAGCTTGCTAGGGGTCACCGCACAGGGTGCTCTGGTCCGCTCACGCTACATGGATGTAGCTCTGATGGACTCGCCCTCCCAGTACTTTTTTGGACTGGAGGGGAAAAATGGACAGAGAAAGCTCATTCACTCCTTGTTGGGCGATGACGGGAGAACAATCTCCACAGCAGCAGAGATCAGGAAACACGCTGCTAGCTTTTACAGTGAATTGTTTAGAGCAGAGTGGAGGGAGGACACGTCACTGGGCCAGGTTTTCCTTGATGGTCTTCCAGTGCTCTCAGAGGACCTTGTTGCCGGCTTGGATGCTCCACTGTCTCTGTCTGAGCTGCATACGGCGCTAATGAGCCTCCAGAATGGAAAATCACCAGGCATAGATGGTCTCTCTGTGGACTTTTTTAAGGAATTCTGGCCCCTGCTTGGTCCAGACCTGCTGGAGGTTCTCCAAGATAGCTTGGAAAGGGGGACCCTACCCACGACCTGCAGGAGGGCCATCATCACACTGTTGCCGAAAAAGGGGGACCTCCAGAGCCTAAAGAACTGGAGGCCAGTCTCTCTGCTCTGCACAGACTACAAGATTCTCTCAAAAGCTCTGGCCCGAAGACTGAGAAAGGTGATGAGCGAGCTCATTCATGTAGACCAGACTTACTGTGTGCCTGGCAGGCTGATTAGTGACAACGTCACTTTAATTCGGGATATTTTGGAGGTCTCTGGTTCATTGGCGGTAGAAACTGGTTTGATTTCAATTGACCAGGAAAAGGCGTTTGATCGGGTTGAACACCAATATTTATGGACAGTTTTAACAGCTTTTGGGTTCAGCCCAGGCTTCATAGCCAGGATACGGGTCTTGTACAGTGACATTGAGAGTGTGCTGAAGATAAATGGGGGCCTGTCTGCCCCTTTAAAAGTCCAGAGGGGGGTTCGGCAGGGCTGCCCTCTCTCAGGGATGCTGTACTCCCTCGCCATAGAGCCTTTGCTTCACTGCCTGAGAAGGGATCTATCAGGAGTTACTTTTCCTGGCTGTGACACCACGTTCAAGCTGTCGGCCTATGCAGATGATGTAGTCATTCTGCTAAACAAGCAGAGTGACATTGACGTTCTGGTTAGGAGTGTCAATCTTTTTGGCCAACTTTCCTCTGCAAAGATAAACTGGGGAAAAAGCGAGGCTCTGATGGTGGGGGAGAAACTAGAAAATCAGCTTACGCTGCCGGGTGGGTTGATTTGGAAAAAAGGAGGTTTTAAGTATCTTGGTGTCTTTATTGGAAATCAGCAGTTTGAGCAAAAAAATTGGGATGGGGTCATAGAGAAAATTAACGGGAGACTAAACAAGTGGAAGTGGCTAATGCCAAGAATATCTTTTAGAGGAAGAGTGCTCATTTTAAATAATCTTGTTTCCTCATCCCTGTGGCACCGCCTCATGTGCATGGACCCCCCTGCTGGTTTGTTGTCCAAAATTCAGTCTGTTTTGGTGGACTTTTTTGGGGGGGGTGGACTCCACTGGGTTCCTCAAGCCCTGTTATTTCTTCCCAAAGAGGAGGGGGGGCAAGGAGTGATTCATTTAGCTAGTAGAGGTGCTGCTTTTAGACTGACTTTCATACAGAGACTGCTGACGGGCCCCCAGGACCTGGTATGGAGGCCTTTGGCCTGTGTTATTTTACAGAGAGTCCTTGGGCTTGGGCTAGACCTCCCTGTGTTTTTAATGGATTTTAAGAACTCTAATGCACTGTCTTTACCCAGTTTTTACCGCAGTCTCTTTTCAGTGTGGACTCTTTTTAAAAAACAAAGAGGGCCATGCGATTCCCTCTACTGGTTGTTGAAGGAGCCGCTGGTTTTTGGTGGTCGCCTTGGTGTCCTGCCGGGAGTTGGAAGGACCTTCCTTGATAGGCTGTGTTCCAGGAACATTCTCACTCTGAAGCAAGTGGTGGAACTGGCTGGTCCTGGCCTCAACAACGCCTCAGCTTTAGCAGCTCATCTTGGTGTCAGGTCGAATCGTTTCATCGATGGTCTTCTTGCACACTGGAAACAGGAGCTTCATGGACTTGAGCACTCCCTACTCTTGGACTTTTGCAATGGCACGCTGCAGCCAGAAAGCACTGACCCCTTTCCCTCTCTCACGCTCTATATGGACTTTGACGTCGCTCCTTGCTCCTTACTGGCATTCTGTGCTCCCACTGGTGTGGACTTTGGAGGAGCCAGTGGTAAGGCACTCTACAGACTGGTGGTGATGGCACTCAACAAGGACCGATTGAACACCTGTGTGGACACTCCTTGGAGAGCCTATTTTAAACTAGGAAAAGGGCATCGGCCTGCCTGGAGGGCTCTTTACAAAGCCCCTCTCCCTAAGAGGCATGGAGACTTACAGTGGAGGGTCCTGCATGGTATTATAGCTGTCAATGCTTTTGTTTCTGTGATTAACAGCAGTGTCAGTGATCAGTGTGTTTTTTGTTCCTCTAGGGAGACAGTTTTTCATTGTTTTATTGAATGTCAGCGCCTGAGTGGCCTCTTTGAACTTCTCACAAAACTTTTTCATATTTTTAAGGAAGTTTTCTCTAAGCAGGTTTTCATTTGTGGTTTTATGTACAATCGTCGTTTTAAGCAGAAGTGTCAACTACTGAACTTTGTTTTAGGGCAGGCAAAGTTGGCTATCTATGTAAGCCGGAGAAGAAAACTTGAAAATGTTGAGAATGATGTTGATGTCAAAATTTTATTTGTGAGGCTACTTAAAGCCAGAATCAGGCTGGACTTTCAGTTTTTTATGGGGAATGGGGATGTGGAAGGTTTCAGGACCCTCTGGTCCCTGGAGAATGTCCTCTGTTCAGTTCATGATGGACAGCTTTTTTTTGGGCGTTTTTTGGGGGATTAATTTTCTGTGTAACATAGCATGATATAGAAATTGTATTGACTGATGGACAAGTGTGTTTATTAAAGATCTTTTAAAAATCAAAATCTCTCTCTCTCTCTCTCTCTCTCTCTCTCTCTCTCTCTCTCTCTCTCTCTCTCTATGTCTCCTTTTGCCCCAGGGGTGGGGGAGAGACAGATTTGGCCTGTAGAAAAAACAGAAGTGTGAATTTCTGCTCAGCTAAGTTGAAGAATGCGAAAGGCGGGGCCATGTGGTTCGCAAGAGTCAGGAGATGACGTGAACAATGTTGAGTTATGTAAAGAAAATATGAAAAAACAGTGGGATTCAACAGTGACTCAAATGCTCAGTGGTATATTACCCAAAGACAGAAGTGAGATTAAAGTAGAATGTGGTAAATTGTATCAGAAACTGGTCGAAGAAGGTATTCTAAATTCAAATAAGGAGGACAGTTTGACTCAGTTGTTGATGGACTTGGAACAAAAAAGGTTGGATGGTATACAAGCCATGAAAGATATGGCTGTGACAGGATTTTTGGCGAAAAAGAGAAATAAGCATCATATTAAGGACTGTGAACGTGAGCGCAGGCTGATTCATAATTTGGTTACATGCTCTGCTACAATAGATGGTGTAAAATTGATCAAGGCACAGGTGACTGATAAGGAGCAGGATCAGCATATGATGAAAATGGAGGCAAATAGCGGTTTGATGCAGGATTCAGCAGGGGTTGGCCCAGTGGGGAGTGAGAGTGAGGTGGAAAAGAATAAAGATTTAATGGTTGATAAGCAGCTGGATAAACGAAAGGGAGAGGTGCTGTCCCTCTACCCTAATTTGGGAGATTTAAAGGGGGAATTGCCCCCACCGCCATATTGTGTTAATCAGATGCCTTTGGTTAAACTTAAAGAAGGATTGGTGGAAGTTGAGACGGTGACATCACAGGAAGAATGTAAACAGTTGAAAGGTTTGCTGGAAAGTCAGAAACAGGAAATGCAGGCAGACAGACGTGAGATGGAAAAGTTGCAGGAAGAGCTTGAAAGATTAAGTTTGGAAAAGAATGTGGGAGAACGGTTGCAAAATGTTGAAGCTGGTATAACTAATTTGCAGAGACAAACAAAGGATTTTCAGCATAGTTTATGGTCTAATACAGGTAGTGTGGAATCAGGTGTAGCAGATGATATAGGTACAGTCTATCAAGAGATAAGCCACAGGGGTCCAAAAGATGACTGTGGTCAGTGGAGTGGACACGCAGACAGTGAGGAAATACATCTCCTTTCCTCTACAGTATTTGCTTCATCTACCCCTTATGGTCAAGATGATTTTAAGAGTAGGCAGGGGAGAGACAGTTCAGATGCTATGACTGCAGCTCTTACAAAAATAAATAATGCACAAAAACATGAAGGCAGACCACTGCAGGAGACTAGATCATACCAACTGATAGGAGAGGTCAGAATGACAGATTAGGACAGGACATATGAAAACAGGAGAGAATCAGGAGATCAGGAGAAGCACGTGGGAGCCAGACCTTACAGTTTCAGAAGTGGAGATTTGTGTCACGGGGTTTGGGATGGTGATGAATGTGATCCATATACAGGCCGCCGTCTTAATTCAGCTGCACATAGAAACACACAACAGGCCACAGAGCACCGCATACACACACAGGCACCACTGGTAATGAAAAGCAGAGGCAGAACATATCAGCCATTCTCATGGACAGACATAAATGGCATTTCAGAAAAAATGCCCCCGCCCTGTGAGGGTGGAGGTCAGTGGATGACAAAATTTGATCAGTTAACTCAAGGAGTCACCGTGGCAATGGGAGATTTTAGAGCTTTGCTTGGGGGACAATTAAGTGTTGTGGAGGTTTCTCGAATTGAACAGTTGGCAGGAACCCAAACAATTTCAGATTCAGCACCTTTCACCCCTACAGCATCAGCCTTAGGCACAGCAATGAGGCACAAATTTCCAATTCCACCAGGATCTTTAAGAGCTTTAACTTTTTCATTTAAGGAAAATGAGTCTCCCATAGCATTTATCAGTAGATGTAAAATGGAGTGGACAGCGGCTGCTGGCTCTCATCCTAATACATCTGATTGTCAAAGGGACGTATTTAGGCAGGCAGTATTAAAGGGAGTGCCTCGGGCAGTGAGAAAGGCTATGGATAGCAACCCTGACATTCCCAGTAGTCCTGTGGAATTGTGGGAAAGGCACTTCATACATCATATGCGCAAAGAGCAAGACAAAGCAGAACAACAAAAGGTTGATAGAGATAATAAACAACTGCAACTGTTAAAATTGCAGTTACGAAAGGCAAAACAAGAAATAGCTAAGGTTAAGAAATTAAAAAAAATCAGCTAAGCAGTTGGTACAGCAGACTCCGGAAACACCCTCAGGGCTAATGCTCACACCGGGAATGGCAGCCTTACCTGCCCTTGTGTACCCGGCACCCACAGGTTGGACACCCCAAATACAATATTATCAGGGTGTATCACGTGGTTTCAATTGTTATCGAGTGGTATCTTGTGGAAGGCAGGGTGTGAGAAGCATTAAGGGTCGAGAGGTCATGGGCCTGAATGCATGTCATGTCTGTGGTCAACATGGTCTTTGGAGGAGGGATTGCCCCACTAATCCTTACCAACCACCAGTGGCACCAGCAAGGAAACCTATTCCACTGTGAACTGTGACATTGAGCCTACACTGTTATCGGCTAAAGCTGTGGAGGTTATTGGTTTCTCTGGGGTTCCTGAAAGACTGCCTGTGACAAAGCCTTTGGACACTTGTGTTGCTGGTCAAACTGTGAAACAACGTTATGCCTGCTCAAAAAACTCTCCCACAAACCTGGTGGGGAGAGACCTGCTGATTAAACTGGGGGCATCGGTGCTGTGCTCGGCCGATGGAGTCATCTTGTCATTTCCTAATGGTGTTGCTGTGAACTATTCAGTGCAAGGACTGTCTGTGCATGAACAAATGCTGTTGAAACCCGATGTAACACCACAAGCACCAAATACCTGGGCTGACATTTACTGGGGCCTGTTATCGCCTGACTCGCCCTCACAGACTGGCGTGCTGCCAGTGTTCATGGCCTGGAAGCCGTGGATTGCTCTTCTTGCACCCTACACACCTCCCATTGATCCCCTACATGTCACTCTGTATTATGACAGAAATTCGGATGATGTTTATCATGATAGATTTTTCTCCCAACTGGATGGTCAAACTTGGACTGTCAAATCTTGGTTTTTGTATGTAGGACATGAGGGTGTCGCCGCAGATGCTGTATTAAGTGAAGAGCAATTACAGTGGTATGAAATGTCAGAGGAATCAGCTCCACACATTACCTTGCTCATACATGCTAATCACCAAGAAAAAGAGTTAGGGCCTATGGTTAAATCATTGTCTGAAGCCACTGATTGGCAGATGACACAGATCCCAAATGTTGAATATTCTGCAAAATATCAGGCCTATCGCATCCAAATTGATACAACTGATGAGCTTTTGTTTGAACACAGACAAATTGAGAGAGACCATGGTAGGGAACGCACTGATCATGAATCAGCAGCGGACATGTTGAATTTACTGCCACAAAATTTATGGTCACAGGGTCCTACAGACGTTGGTAAATGTGTTAATATTTCTCCCATCTCATTTCAGGTCCTAGCAGGTGAACCTCTTTGGCAAAGTCAGTATGTTCATAAGCCTGTGGCAGAGGAGGGCATTACTGACACCATTGAAGGGCTGCTTCAGGCAGGGGTATTAGAAAATTCTCGCTCTGCCTGGAACACTCCTATTCTCCCAGTTGAAAAGCAAAACACCGGTAAATACCGAATGGCCCATGATTTGAGGCGTGTCAATTCACGGATTTCCACCCCCACAGTACCTGTGCCAAACCCATACACTGCTTTATCTGCTCTCACATCACAACATTCATGGTTTACATGTATTGATTTGGCTAATGCATTTTTCTGTCTTCCTTTAGCAGAGGAGTGCAGGGATTTCTTCTCATTCACCTACAAGGGCACACAGCTGTGCTACACCCGGCTACCACAGGGGTTCATTTTGTCACCAGGTATTTTCAATCAGGTCTTGAAGGAACAAATGCAAGGTTGTCCTCTGCCTCCAGGCATAATTCTGATACAGTATGTAGATGACATATTGATAGCAGCACCAAATCCTGACAGTTGTCTGGAAGCTACAAAGAGCGTGTTGTTGGGATTGTTTGAATGTGGATTTAAAGTGTCAAGGCAAAAACTACAGTGTGCAAGGCATTATGTGTCCTTTTTGGGCCGTATTATCACACCCACAGGTTCTGGCCTTTTCATGTCACACAGAGATTCCATCCTTCATCACCCCAAACCATGCACGGTAAAACAAATGTTATCATTTTTGGGTTTAACAGGGTTCAGTAGACATTACATACCACAATACAGCGAAAGGACAAAACCATTGCATGCACTGGTTAATGAACAAGGCATGAGAAATCTTGCTGCACAGCTACTGTGGACACAGGAAGCTGAGGAAGCATTCATTGCTTTGAAAAATGAACTCTCACATGCGGCTGATTTGGCAATACCTGATTACAACAGGCGTTTTTATTTGGATGTTTCTGAAGCAGAACACAGTAAATGGTGTTCTGTTTCAGAAAAAAGGGGGAGAAAGAAAGATACTCAGAATCAGAATCAGAATCAGCTTTATTGCCAAGTATATTTACAGGTAAACATACGAGGAATTTGACTTGACATTGGGCGCGCACGTTAGGCGCATCCAATGACGCGGCAGCCATGCAAGGCGCCTGTCATTACAGTGGGGGGTAAAGAGGGGGAGGAGGGGAGGGGGGGGAAACACAATAGGCAGAGAGAAAAAAGCATTGTTGATCAAAATAAAGCTCATTTTATGACCAAAATTGTGATTACAAGAAAAAAACTCTCAAATGCACAATTAGCAGACAATAGAAAGATCACACAATAACAAGCGAGAGAGACCAGTGTATGTAGTCAGCATATGATCAGTGTGTAATGCAGTGTGGAGGTGTGTCAATTGCTGGTGAACAGCAGAGGGCACCCCCTAGCAACGGATAGTCATGTGTTCTACACGGCATGTCCAGAGTTTATCTCTCCTCATGCAGGTGGCAAGTTCTGTAAACACATGAGCGCTGTCCTTGAGGAGCTCGATCTGCAGAACAACAGCCATTGTTTGTCGATGTTTGGGTTAGCAGAGCCGCTTCTTCCGCTTATCACCATCAAGGAGGAATGTAAACGTAAACAGGGCACCAAAACAAGGTCAAATCTGCACAGTGCACACAGATAATAGAATTTTCCTTTCTCATGCGTTTCTGCGCTTCATAATTTCCATATACAGGCTTAAAACATTCCTGGAGAGCACTAGCGACTCGCAAGATGTATTCCACCATCTGAATCAGTTCCCATTCAGTTCACCATGCCGCTGTTCGTGCCCTCCCCAACTGGTCGAATTTGGTGAAGGAGCTTGCCTGGGTCCGCGTTGAACAGCTCCTTAACCATCCACAATTTCTGATACATCAGGAGCTCCAAAGCCTAAAAAAGTCCTGTGATCATGCCAATAGATGTCTTCTGCTCCAATCTTACAGACACATGCGTCCCAATGTTCATGAGTCTTCCCCTTGGGTTCCCCCTTGACCCGATCTTCTTTTAAAGTGGTGGCAATCACATTTAAGCCGCTTTCCAGATCCATAATTTCCGTTTAGATTAGGATTCAGCAGAAGGAGGGACTAAACACAGACAAAATGCAACATTGCAAGCTGGGATCAGAAGGGAGAGAATTAGGAGGGAGAAGGAAGAAAGGCGTCTGCTCTCTCTGAGTGCCGGAAGTAGAAGTCCTCTATGTCAGCATAATATTAGACCCAATGGAAAAAAGGCAACCAGAATGCACACGTCATGCTGCAGGAGTGGCAAAAATTTTGCAAAAAACAGCTCATGTGGTTATGGGACATCCATTGACTATCCTGACCACACATAGCGTGATGTCATATGTAAATTCTGCAGCATTCACTATGACCTCAATCAGACAGACACGAATGGAAAAAATCCTATCAGCACCACACATCACATTCACACATGAAGGAATGAACATGGCAGATCAGATGTTGGATGGGGAACCACATGAATGTGAAAAAAGGGTCAGAAAAGATGTGAAAGTGAGGATAGATTTATCTGTGACACCACTGACTGACCCAGATGAAGTTTGTTTACAGATGGATGTTGTTTTCGTCACCCCACAGAAGGATTGAAGGCAGGATAGGCAGTTGTGAGACAAAAGGCAGATGGATTTGAAGAAGTGCTAAATGGGACATTGCAGGGCAGACAATCAGCTCAGTTGGCCGAATTGACAGCTATGATCAAGGCATTAGAGTGGTCAGCAGAGAAAAAGGTTACTATTCACACAGATTCAGCTTATGTCATTGGAACCAGTTATATAGAATTAGCACAATGGATTCGAGGAAGGAGCTAAACAAATGAACAGACATTTGAGTCACTGGTGGAATCCATTCCTCCCAGTTATGATTTGAAATTTTGTAAAAGTTGCACCGTTACAGATATCTCCTAGTAGCAGTGGACACATTTACAGGATGGCCTGAAGCTTATCCTGCAAAGAAAGAAGACAGTAAAACAGTGATCAAATTTTTGATAAATCAATACATCTGTGGCACATATGTTGGGTTCATATTTTCCACAAATGTATTGCTGTATGTGTATTGGGTGCTTCACGTCTCGCGGGACAAAGAAGGTCTGGATCTGCACAGATCTGCAGGAGATAACGAGGAGGTGTGAGATTTGGCCTTTTGTCTCAGAGAAGATGCCCCAGAAGGATTTCCGGATCATTGAAGATGAGAGACAATGGTGACAGATCAAAGAGTTGCATTGTGACTGGGATTAAGTACCATGTGACTGTATGTTTGCTGAAACACCATGTGACTTAGGTTTCGATGCTCCAGGAGTATAAGAAGGTGATGTTACATTGATCAGCCTTTTTTCTTGTTGAGAGGTTGATAGAGCATGTATTCTGACAATAAAGCTGAACCTGAGAAATAAACTCAGTCTCATCCTTGAGCACATCCTCTACACTGGTGACCCTACGACAAATTATGGCCGGTGATGACCTTCCCGCACCGGACTCTTGAGGAGCCAGCTGGGCTAATGCAGCTACCGCAGTCCAGCTACCTGATTTCTGGCAGCATAGCCCGCGCTCCTGGTTTAACACTGTCGAGGCACAGTTCCATCTTCGGGGAATTTCGGCTGATGCCACGAAATTCTACCATGTAGTCGCAAAGCTGGACAGCCTCACAGCCCAGCGGGTGGAGAACCTGACTAACCACCCACCAGACGACGACAAGTATGGCGCATTGAAAGCCGCTCTCATCCGTGCTTTCACCCCCTCGCTGGGAAAGCGAGCAGAGAAGCTCCTGGTGCTGACTGAAGGCGAGGCAGACAGGCCCGCAGACCTGATGGCGAAGATGCTGAGTCTGAGAGATGACGAGGATGATGGCTTTATCTTCGCCCATCTTTTCCTCAGGACGCTACCGTCAGCGGTGGCCCACCGAGATTACCACAAGCTGGGCCAGGAGGTGCAACGACTCGTCGACGCCCATAGGCGACACACGGCCACGACGGCAGCAGCGGAGCTGAGCGCAACGCCCAGAGACGGCAGGGGGCCTGAGGCTGCAGCACCAGATTCGCTGACGTCAGCAGCGGCGGAGGCCAGGAGACATGGAGCAGGCGACGTCCTCTGCTTTTACCATCGACGTTTCGCCGAGAGGGCACGCAAGTGCATTCCACCGTGCCAGTTCAAGCGCTCGGGAAACGCCAGGACCGGGAGTCAGTAGCAGCTGCGGCTCTCGGCGCGACGAACAAGCTGCTCTACCTGACGGACGCGCGATCAGGGAGGGAGTTCCTTGTGGACACAGGCTCCCAGCTGAGTTTCATCACACCTTCCTACGCTGACCGGCTGGCGCCTTCCAGCGGACCCCTGGTGTCGGCGGCGAACGGCTCGACGATCAAGACCTTCGGGGAGAAGATCCTCCCCCTGTCTTTTCACGGCCGGGCATTCAAGTGGACTTTTGTCATAGCGGCAGTCAGTTATAACATGTTAGGTGCTGATTTTTTGTGCTCGAATGGTTTATTGGTTGATCTTGCTAATAGACGTCTAGTTAATGCACTGTCTTTCCACACTATTTCCTGCACAGTCTGGGTGGTCCCGCCTACTGCACAGGCCAACGTCACAGCTGTGGGTGGTAAGTTCCAAGCACTACTCACTCAGTTCCCAGCACTCACAGTCCCGAAGTTTTCGGCATCGGTGGCTAAACATGGGGTGGAACATTTTATCACCACCTCCGGCCCCCCCGTTTTTGCAAAAGCTCGGCGCTTGGACTCAGCTAAACTGGCCATAGCGCGCGAGGAATTCGCCAACCTGGAAAAGCTGGGCATCATTAGACGCTCTAACAGCCCCTGGGCCTCACCGCTACACATGGTCCCAAAGGCTGATGGCTCGTGGCGGCCTTGCGGCGATTTCCGCAGGTTGAATAACGCTTCAGCACACGACCGCTACCCGATTCCGCACATCCAGGATTTTTCGGTTCATTTAGCGGGGGCGCGCATTTTTTCTAAAATAGATTTGGTGCGCAGCTACCATCAACTCCCAGTACTCAGGACATACCCAAAACAGCGGTAATAACTCCTTTTGGGCTTTTCGAGTTTTTGCGCATGCCGTTTGGACTCAAGGGCGCCGCGCAGACTTTCCAGCACATGATGGATGCAGTTTTACGGGACCTCCCTTTCGTGTTCGTCTACTTGGATGACATTTTGGTAGCCAGCACGTCTGAAGACGAACATGAAAGCCACCTCACAGCGGTTTTTCGGAGGCTGGCAGAGCACGGGTTAATAATTAATCCAGCGAAGTGTCAGTTTAGTTAGTTAGTTAGTTAATTCCCTTCACACCATGTTGGTGTATGGGGCGGCGCCTATCTCCGTTTCTCTGACCCTAGGCCACACAGCTACTGTAAGTAGTGAAAGCTACAGCGGGGGGTCAGTCCTCTGGTAGCTCTGTGTGTAACTTTACTTTCCCCATTCCATTATGCGGAGCACCACGCTAGAAGGCAGAAAGTACCATTTTTATATGGTCTTTGCTATGACTCGGCTGGGAAGTGTCAGTTTGGGGTAGCGCAAATTGATTTTTTGGGGCATCGCGTTTCGCCAGAAGGAGCGATCCCTCTGCCCGATAAAGTACGCACAATAACAAACTTTCCCCAACCTCAGACGGTCAAAGCATTGCAGGAATTTTTGGGAATGGTTAATTTTTATAACCGTTTCCTCCCTAGCGCAGCGCAGCTCATGCGACCATTGTACGCGGCACTTAAAAACCAAAAACCCACAAGTAAAATCGAGTGGTCTCCGGAACGGGAGCGCGCATTCTTCCAAGTCAAATCAGCCCTGGCAAACGCGGTTTTGTTAGCACACCCGGTGCCAACGGCCCGCATGGCACTCACCACGGACCCTTCCGATTTAGCGGTGGGGGCGGTTGTTGAGCAGTTTGTAGCAGGGAGCTGGCAGCCGCTCGCATTTTTCAGCAAAACCTTGCGCGATAACGAGCAAAAATACAGCGCGTTCGACAGGGAGCTTTTGGCCCTGCATTTGGCCATCCGCCATTTCCAGTTCTGGCTGGAGGGGCGCCGTTTCACCGCGTTTGTGGACCACAAGCCGCTAACGTTTGCGATGGCCAAGATTTCAGAGCCTTGGTCGGGCCGGCAGCAAAGACAGCTGGCCGCGATATCGGAGTTCACCACCGATATTCAGCATGTCGCGGGCAAACATAATGTAGTGGCAGACTGTCTTTCGCGTGCAGTAGCAGCGCCAGGCCCCGTGGGGGCAGGCTCGGCAGCCGTGGCCTCGGGCCAGGGTTGTGGTGCGGAAGTGCACGCAGCCCCGGTCCGCGTAGGTTTAGATTATGCAGCCATGGCCGTGGAGCAGGTTAGCGACGCGGATGTGCGTGCGCTCCATTCTGGACCAACAGGGTTAAGGCTGGAGCACAGGGTGCAGCAAATAGGTATGCCCCCCCCTAATCTGCGACGTCTCCACGTTCCAGCTGCGTGGCGCCGCCGCGTTTTTGACTCAATCTATTCTCTGGCCCACCCAGGGGTGCGCGCATCGATTAAGATGGTGGGGGAGAAATTTGTTTGGCCAGGGTTGCGTAAACAGGTCAAGGAATGGGCAGCAGCCTGCGTAGCGTGTCAGTGAGCTAAAATACACAAGCACACTAGAGCTCCTTTGGAGCCTTTTCACATTCCGGCTAAGCGATTTGATCACGTGCATGTGGACTTGGTGGGTCCTCTTCCGTTGTCGCAGGGGTGCACACACCTTTTGACGATGGTAGACCGCACCACGCGTTGGCCAGAAGTGGTTCCTCTGGCGTCAACTACAGCAGAAGAAGTTGCACGCGCATTTTTAACAGCTTGGGTTGTGCGTTTTGGAGTTCCGTCGGACATAACGTTCGACAGGGGTCCCCAATTTGCTTCCGAACTCTGGTCATCGATGGCCCACAGCCTAGGGGTGAAGATTCACCGCACTACCGCGTATAACCCCCAGGCTAATGGTTTGTGCGAACGCTTTCATAGGTCATTGAAAGCAGCCCTCAGAGCGACTCTTACGGATACAAATTGGGTGGATAAACTTCCATGGGTTTTATTGGGGTTGCGTTCTGCACCTAAGGAGGATTTGCAGGCCTCCCCAGCTGAATTAGTTTTTGCACAACCCCTCCGTTTGCCAGGGGAATTCCTTCCTGACAATCCAGCGCCAAATTGCTCCCCCGATCAACTGTTGCAGAGCGGCACAGGATCAAACACCCTTCCTGGCCCAGTTCATCACAGTTTTCCATGCGTTTTTGTGCCGAAGGCTTTGAAAAATGCAGAGTTTGTTTTTGTTAGACATGATGCACACACAACGCCCAGGTTTGCGGCTGCCTTATGACGGGCCTTTCAGAGTGTTGGAAACAGGGGAGAAGCATTTTTTGCTAGATTTAGGAGGCAGAGAAGAGTTGATTTGCAAAAACAGACTCAAACCCGCTTTTGTTCTGGCTGATGAACACGTGCAGTTGGCGAGGTCCCCCCGCCGTGGCAGGCCGCCGAGAAGGCATTCTTCGGACCCTCCACAGAGATGTGCTAACAGTTCTGATCCACAGGTGCAGGAGGACGCTGCTGAAGGAACAATGCCGACTTACAGCAGATATGGCAGGAGGTTAAGACCTAAGCAATTGGTGGATTGATTTTTGATATGTGGTTATGTTTTCTGTCATACATTTCTGATGATGTTTTGACCCTTAGTAGACGTTTGGGGGGGGTTATGTGGCACATATGTTGGGTTCATATTTTCCACAAATGTATTGCTGTATGTGTATTGGGTGCTTCACGTCTTGCGGGACAAAGAAGGTCTGGATCTGCACAGATCTGCAGGAGATAACGAGGAGGTGTGAGATTTGGCCTTTTGTCTCAGAGAAGATGCCCCAGAAGGATTTCCGGATCATTGAAGATGAGAGACAATGGTGACAGATCAAAGAGTTGCATTGTGACTGGGATTAAGTACCATGTGACTGTATGTTTGCTGAAACACCATGTGACTTAGGCTTCGATGCTCCAGGAGTATAAGAAGGTGATGTTACATTGATCAGCCTCTTTTCTTGTTGAGAGGTTGATAGAGCGTGTGTTCTGACAATAAAGCTGAACCTGAGAAATAAACTCTGTCTCATCCTTGAGCACATCCTCTACACATCCTTACTTATGGATTTCCTAGGAAAATTACATCAGATAATGGAACACATTTCAAAAACCAAGACCTACAAAAAGTGGAAAAAATGTTAGGTCTAAAATATTCATTTGGAACAGTATATCACCCTCATTCTCAGGGTAAGGTTGAACGGATGAACCAAAACATTAAGGTGAAGCTTGCTAAGATCTGTAGCCAGACAGGAATGAACTCATTGGATGCTTTGCCTATCGCCCTGTTGACGGTTAGAAGTTCTGTTAACAGCTTAACAGGTTTTACTCCCTATGAACTTTTAACAGGTCGTCAGTTCCCGGGACCGGGAGCTGGATTGCAGCTGTGTGAGGAACAAGAGCCCAAGATGGGCTATAAACCATTCTATGACCAGCTAAGAGCTCTTGTGTCAGCTTTCTCCCAACAGGTACAGGAAAAGAAGAAGCCAGGAGGTGATTTAAAACCCACGGAACCAATCACAACAGAGTGGGTTCTCCTGAAGTGCATAAAAAGGAAGTGGTCAGAACCAAGGTGGACAGGACCATTTCAAGTGGTGGAAAGAACTTCACACGCAGTGAGGTTAAAAGGTAAAGGCGACACATGGCATCACTGGAGCATGTGCACACCCGCTGAGGAACCAGGAAGAACACTGGATAACATCAGAAAGGACTTAAAGGACAGTAACCAGTGACTTTTTATAATAAGAGTGTTTTGTAGGCATTAATTGCTTAAAGGTTTTTATTTGCTTGCTAATAAGTATCATAATCATCACATAATCAGTAATTAGTGAACTTGTGGAGTGTGTAATTGATGAGGCTGGTTTTATCTCAAGGCAGTTTATTACACGCTCCAACATGAGCAAAGTAGAAAAGAGAACATCACAGAAAAAACTCGTCCCTTATATACCCAGGACTCTCACAGCTCACAAGTCACATTGCATTATAATCACAAGAAACAATGCCTTTCCTCTTCAGCTCACAAGTCACATTGCATTATAATCACAAGTAACAATGCCTTTCCTCTTAAATCCCATAGCATCCCCCTCACAGTCGTTAGCTCTCTAGGCACACAAAGGATCCCCCCCAAGCAGTCTCTGCATACCAAAGGTTACCCTTTCACAGTTTCCTGTACTTTGTTCTTATCTAATATGTGAGGCATTATGCAAAGCATTAAGTAAGTCACACGAGTGGCTACACCCCCCCCCCCACCAAACATTTAGATTGAACAAGAGAATAACAGTCTGCATGCCATGATAGAATCATTAAACATCAGTCCACATGCTGCTTGGGCTTCAGTCTTCTCCCGTATCTGCTGTAACCAGGATTCACCTCCTCCGCGGCGCTGTCATGCTGGGGAGCTGCTGTCTGGGGGTGAAAACCTTTTGTCAGTCCCTCCGGGTGTTCTGGGGGAATATTACTCTGGGAAATTCCTCTTGGGGGTCTTCCTCGCCGAGGAGCCCTCGCCAACAGCACTTGCTCGTCCGCCACCACAAAAGCGAGTTTGAGTCTGTTTATGCCAACCTTTTCCCTCCTATCCCCCAAATCTAGCAAAAAATGCTTGTCCTATGGCGCGCATTTAGGGCGCATATATGGTATGCATGTATGGTACGCATTTTCCCTCACATATATTTAGTAGGCATGACGGTGCATACTCTAGAGACTTCACGTCTAAACGTCCAAGAGGACCTGACCCGGCAGAGACCTCGGGAGGTGTGAAGTGGTTTCTGGAGAGACGGGAAGTCAGAGAGAATGTCCCAGCAGGAGCCCCCGAGGCGGAGGAGTTGAGAGACAATAGAGACGCCAAGGAGCCTCGGTGGCTATATGTTTACTGAAGGACTGTGGGTTGGGGATGTGATATTTGACGTTGGGGTTTTGTGTCTCTGGAGAGTATAAGAGCTGTGATGAAGGATTGTTCTGTCTCTTTGCTGAGATACTTTTCATGTTAGAGGATGTAGACTCCTAATAAACCTTTCCTGAGAAATAAACTCAGTCTCGTTTGTGAAGTCATCCTCTACACTGGTGACCTACGACAAACCATGGCCGGTGACGGCGAGCTTTCTGCACCGGACTCTTCAGGAGCCAACCGGGTTAACGCAGCTACCACACTACAGCTGCCCGATTTCTGGCAACATAACCCGCGCTCCTGGTTTACCACTGTGGAGGCGCAGTTCCACCTTCGGGGAATCTCAGCGGACGCAACGAGGTTCTACCATGTCGTCGCGAAGCTGGACAGCCTCACAGTGCAGCGGGTGGAGAGCCTGACCAACCACCCGCCCCAAGACGACAAGTATGGCGCACTGAAAGCCGCCCTCATTCGAGCCTTCACTCCCTCGCTGGGGGAGCGAGCAGAGAAGCTCCTGGCGCTGACAGAAGGGGAAGCAGACAGGCCGGCAGATCTGATGGCGAAGATGATGAGCCTGAGAGGTGAGGATGACGACAGCTTTATCTTCGCCCACCTCTTCCTCAGAACGCTCCCGCCAGCAGTGAGAGTCACCCTGGCCAGCTCACAGCCACTCAACAACCGTGACTACCACGAGCTGGGCCAGGAGGCGCAGCGGCTCGTCGACGCCCATAGACGGCACGCAGCCATGACGGCAGCGGCAGAGCTGAACCCACCCCTGCGAGATGAGGGGAGACCAGAGGCTGCAGCACCGGATCCACTGACGTCGGCAGCGGCAGAGGCCAGGAGAAGCGGAGCTGACAACACCCTCTGTTTCTACCATCGACGCTTCGCCGAGAGAGCGCGCAGATGCGCCCCACCGTGCCGATACCAGCGCCAGGGAAACGCCAAGACCGAGAGCCGGTAGCGGCTGCGACTCTTGGCACGAAGAACAAGCTGCTTTTCATGACGGACGCAAATTCAGGGAAAGAATTCCTGGTGGACACAGGCTCCCAGCTAAGTTTTGTCAAGCCTGCCTACGCGGACATGCTGACGCCTGCCAGCGGACCCCTGGTGTTAGCGGCGAACGGCTCCACGATCAAAACCTATGGGGAGAAGATGCTCCTCCTATCCCTCCACGGCCGCACCTTCGAGTGGCCCTTCGTCGTAGCCGCAGTTAGCAACAACATGCTAGGTGCTGACTTTTTATGCTCAAACAGTTTGTTAGTTGATCTTGCTAATAGACGTATTGTAAATGCACTGTCTTTCTACTCTATCTCCTGCACAGCTCGGGTGGCCCTGCCTTCTGCACATCCCAATGTCACACCTGCAGGTGGTAAGTTTCATGCATTACTCAACCAGTTTCCAACACTCACGGTCCCAACATTTTCAGCGTCAGTTGCCAAACACGGGGTCGAGCATTTCATAACTACCTCTGGCCCCCCTGTTTTTGCGAAAGCTCGGCGCTTGGACCCAGCTAAACTGGCCATCGCGCGCGAGGAATTCGCCAACTTGGAAAAACTGGGCATTGTTAGACGCTCGAACAGCCCTTGGTCGTCACCCCTGCACATGGTGCCCAAGGCTAACGGCTCGTGGCGCCCTTGCGGTGATTTCCGCAGATTAAATAATGCTTCAGCACACGACCGCTACCCGATTCCGCACATCCAGGATTTTTCGGCACATTTGGCGGGGGTGCGCATCTTTTCCAAAATAGATTTGGTGTGCGGTTATCACCAAGTCCCAGTCCGCGCGCAAGACATACCCAAAACGGCAGTTATAACCCCTTTCGGGCATTTCGAGTTTTTGCGCATGCCTTTCGGCCTCAAAGGCGCCGCGCAGACGTTCCAACGCATGATGGATGCAGTGCTGCGCGGCCTCCCTTTCGTGTTTGCTTATTTGGATGATATTTTGGTAGCCAGTGCATCCGAAGTCGAACACGAACACCACCTCACAGCCGTTTTTCAGAGGCTGACAGAACACGGGCTGATAATTAACCCAGCGAAATGCCAATTCGGGGTAGCGCAAATCGATTTTTTGGGGCACCGCGTGTCTCCAGAAGGCGCGGTCCCGCTGCCAGATAAAGTGCGCGCGATAACGGATTTCCCCCAACCGCAGACAGTTAAGGCACTGCAAGAATTTTTGGGGATGGTCAATTTTTATAACCGCTTCCTCCCCAACGCGGCACGGCTCATGCACCCATTGTACGCGGCATTAAAGAAGCAAAAACCTGCAACTAAGGTCGAGTGGTCCCCGGACCGGGAGCGCGCTTTCTCACAGGTCAAATCGGCCCTCGCGAACGCTGCGTTATTGGCACACCCGGTGCCAGCAGCTCGCATGGCACTAACCACGGACGTTTCCGACGTGGCAGTGGGGGCGGTTGTCGAGCAACTGGTAGCAGGGAGCTGGCAACCACTTGCGTTTTTCAGCAAAACATTGCGCGATAACGAGCGTAAATACAGCGCGTTTGATAGGGAGCTTTTAGCCCTGCATTTGGCCATCCGCCACTTCCAGTTCTGGTTGGAAGGGCGCCGTTTCACCGCGTTTGTAGACCACAAACCATTAACTTTTGCAATGGCTAAAATTTCAGAGCCTTGGTCGGGCCGACAACAGAGACAGCTGGCCGCAATTTCGGAGTTTACCACCGACATTTAACACGTGGCGGGCAAACACAATGTAGTAGCGGATTGTCTCTCGCGCGTAGTTGCACTGCCAGGCCCCCAGGGGGCAGACTCGGCGGCTGTAGACTCGGGCCAGGCTTGCGGCACGGAAGCGCTCACAGCCCCGGTCTGCGTTGGGTTAGATTATGCAGCCATGGCCGCCAAGCAGGTTAATGATGCGGACGTGCGCGCGCTCCAGTCTGGGCCAACAGGGCTAAGGCTGGAGCACAGGGTGCATCAAAGAGGTATGCCCCCCCTAATCTGTGATATCTCCACGGGGCGCCCCCACCCCGTGGTCCCAGCTGCATGGCGTCGCCGCGTTTTTGACTTAATACATTCGTTGGCACATCCGGGCATTCGCGCGTCAATCAAAATGGTGGGAGAGAAGTTTGTTTGGCCGGGGCTGCGTAAACAGGTCAAAGAATGGGCCGCAGCCTGCGCAGCGTGTCAAAGAGCAAAGGTACACAAGTACACGCGGGCCCCTCTAGAACCTTTTCACATCCCAGCCAAACGCTTCGACCACGTGCATGTCGACTTGGTGGGACCCCTCCCGCTGTCACAGGGGTTCACACACCTTCTAACTATGGTGGACCGCACTACGCGCTGGCCAGAGGCGATTCCCCTGGCGTCAACCACAGCAGCAGACGTTGCGCGCGCTTTTTTAACGGCTTGGGTCGCGCGCTTTGGAGTCCCGTCAGACATAACGTCTAACAGAGGACCCCAATTTGTTTCCGAGCTCTGGTCATCCATGGCACTCAGCCTGGGGGTGAAAATTCATCGCACAACTGCGTATAACCTCCAGGCCAACGGTTTGTGCGAACGCTTTCACCGGTCATTGAAAGCAGCCCTCAGAGCGGCTCTCACGGACACAAATTGGGTTGATAAACTTCCATGGGTTTTATTAGGGTTGCGTTCAGCACCTAAGGAAGATTTGCAAGCCTCTCCGGCCGAACTGGTCTTCGCCCAACCTCTCCGGTTATCGGGAGAATTCCTTCCTGAGAACCCCGCACCAGCTCGCCCCCCCACTCAGCTGCTGCAGAGCGACGTGGGATCAAACACCCTCCCCGGTCCAGTTCATCACAGTTTCCCACGCGTTTTTGTGCCTAAAGCCTTAAAGAATGCAGAATTCGTCTTTGTTAGACACGACGCACAGAGGTTAGGTTTAAGACCACCTTATGATGGACCGTTCAGAGTGTTAGAAACCGGGGAAAAGCATTTTTTGCTCGATTTGGGAGACAGGAGGGAATTAGTCTGCATTAACAGACTCAAACCCGCTTTTGTGTTAGCTGATGAACAAGTTCAGTCGGCCAGGGCCCCCCGCCGCGGCAGGCCGCCGGGGAGACATTCTGCTAAGCTTTCACAATGATGTGCTAATGACTCTGATCCACAGATGCAAGAGACAGCCACAGGCAGAGCGAGACCTGCTCACAGCAGATATGGCAGGAAGTTGAAGCCCAAGCAGTTGGATGTGTGATCTGTTGTGCCAATTTTTTTTTTTTCGTTCTGTGTGGATATGTCATGATTCTATGCATCTGGGGTGTAACTTGTCCTTATTTAGACATTTGGGGGGGGGGGTTATATGGCGCGCATTTAGGGCGCATATATGGTATGCATGTATGGTACGCATTTTCCCTCACATATATTTAGTAGGCATGACGGTGCATACTCTGGAGACTTCACGTCTAAACATCCAAGAGGACCTGACCCGGCAGAGACCTCGGGAGGTGTGAAGTGGTTTCTGGAGAGACGGGAAGTCAGAGAGAATGTCCCAGCAGGAGCCCCCGAGGCGGAGGAGTTGAGAGACAATAGAGACGCCAAGGAGCCTCGGTGGCTATATGTTTACTGAAGGACTGTGGGTTGGGGATGTGATATTTGACGTTGGGGGTTTTGTGTCTCTGGAGAGTATAAGAGCTGTGATGAAGGATTGTTCTGTCTCTTTGCTGAGATACTTTTCATGTTAGAGGATGTAGACTCCTAATAAACCTTTCCTGAGAAATAAACTCAGTCTCGTTTGTGAAGTCATCCTCTACAGTCCCCTGTTTCCAACACTCTGAACGGTCCATCATAAGGCGGTCGCAGTGGGGGTCGATGTGCATCATGTCTGACAAAAACAAACTCTGTGTTCTTCAAAGTTTTAGGCACAAAAACGCGCGGAAAGCTGTGGTGGGCAGGGCCCGGCAGCGTAGCTGTGTCGATGCCACGCTGCAACGGCTGGGACGGGGAGCTGCCTGGCGCCGGATTATCCGGGAGAAACTCCCCGGGCAGCTGAAGCGGCTGCGCAAAAACGAGTTCAGCTGGGGAAGCCTCTAAGTCTTCTTTAGGCGCAGAACGCAACCCTAATAAAACCCACGGAAGCTTGTCCACCCAATTTGCATCTGTCAGTGACGCTCTAAGTGCTGCTTTCAATGGCCTGTGAAAACGTTCGCATAACCCATTAGCCTGCGGATTGTACGCGGTTGTACGGTGAATTACGACACCTAGGCTGCGGGCCATTGTTGACCAAAGTTCGGAAACAAATTGAGGACCTCTGTCGGATGTAATGTCCGACGAGACTCCAAAGCGCGCCACCCATGCCGTTACAAACGCGCGTGCCACCTCCTCGGCTGTGGTTGACGCCAAAGGGACCGCCTCCGGCCAGCGTGTTGTGCGGTCCACCATTGTCAGAAGGTGCGTGTAGCCCTGTGATGGCAAGAGGGGGCCCACGAGGTCCACGTGAACGTGGTCGAACCTCTTGGCCGGAATAAGAAATGGCTCCAATGGAGCCTTCATGTGTCTGTGTACCTTTGCCCGTTGGCACGCCATGCAGGCTGTCGCCCACTCTTTAACTTGTTTGTGAAGGCCGGGCCACACAAATTTTTCCGCTACCATTTTGACTGACGCGCGCACCCCCGGGTGCGCCAAAGAATCAATCAAGTCGAAAACGCGGCGACACCGCGTCCCGTGGAGACATCGCAGATTAAGGGGGGCATACCATCTTGCAGCACCCTGCTCTCCAGCCTTAACCCTGTTGGCCCAGACTGGAGCGCGCGCACATCCGCGTCACTACCTTGCTCCGCGGCCATGGCTGTGTAATCTATCCCCACGCAGACGGGGGCAGCCACGGCGCGCGAGAGGTAGTCTGCCACTACGTTCAGTTTACCCGACACGTGCTGAATATCGGTAGTAAACTCTGAGATCGCGGCTAACTGCCTCTGTTGCCGGCCCGACCACAGCTCTGAAACTTTGGCCATTGCGAATGTTTTTTTTCCACAATATCTTTATTGAACCTTTTTTTTTTTTTTTTAACAAACATGATACAAACAATCAAACACTAACACTAAAGTACTACAAAAAAAAAAAAAATGCACTAAAAACACCAACAACCACCAACAAAATCAAGTCTTCAACAATGCTCCTCTGTTTAGTCTAGACAATCCAATACATAAGTATGAATGAATGAATGAATGAATGAATGAATTTATTTCGGATAGTACATTACAGGTTAAAAGAAACTGTATAATATAACAACAAGGTCAAATTAGACAAAGACTCCTTCTACTATACAATTCCACGTGAGTTATCCGAAATGGGTGATGGCTGAAGCCGCAGCTTATATTGCCCACCCATATTCCATCCAAGAATTCAAAGGAGAAAAAAGAGAAAACAAGACAAGAGCGATTACAATTTAAAACAAGGCTAAGACAAAATATGACTGAGAGAAAAAGAAAACTGAGCTAGTCTAAGTTAAGCGGTTACTATTCAAAAACAAATCTAAGACATAGTGTCACAGAGAAAAAAGAAAAACTAAGCTATAACACAACACAGGCTGGAAATGTCAATCCTTATGTGAGTTTACATGTCGTCTTGTAAATATGTTTGGAGTATTTCTTCCTTTAGTTTTTGTTTAAATTGTCCAAGCTTTGTACATGATTTTAATTCAGGTCCAAAATCGTTCCATAATCTGACACCTTGCACTGAAATACAGTGTTGCTTGGTAGTTGTTCTCACTGTAGGCTTTTGAAATATACATGTTCCTCTGAAGTGATATCGTTTCTCCCTTGTTTGGAACAACTTTTGGATATTTGCGGGCAGTGATAGATTCTTCACTTTGAACATTATTATTGCGGTTTTAAAGTCGATCAGATCTTTCAACTTGAGAGTTTTTTGTTTAAGAAAAAGTGGGTTTGTTGGTTCCCTGTAAGCTGCTTTGTTGATTATTCTAATAGCTCTCTTTTGAAGCATAAAGAGTGGATATATGTTTGTTTTATATGTATTTCCCCATACTTCATTACAATATGTCATGTATGGGAGTATTAATGAATGATACAAGGTGTATAGTGTGGGTTGATTCAGCAAATTTTTCACTCTGTGTAATATTGCAATTGATTTGGATACTTTACCTTTTATATAATTAATATGTGGCTTCCAACACAGTTTGTTATCAATTATTACTCCAAGGAATTTAGTTTCGGATACCCTTTCAATCTCTACACCATTTACACTGAGTTTGGGTACTGGGTAGTTGTGATGGTTGTTAAAGACTATAAATTTTGCCTTGCTTAAATTGAGCGTTAATTTGTTTGAATCAAACCACAGTTTCAGCTTTCCTAATTCCTTTCCGAGTGTATCCAGAAGTTGTTCCAAGTTGTTTCCACTGCATAGCAGGTTAGTGTCATCAGCAAACAATATTAAGTCCATTTTTTCTGAAACTTTACATATATCATTTATATACATATTGAATAATAATGGTCCCAAAACTGAACCCTGTGGGACTCCACAGGTGACCTTCAGTAGCTCTGAGTTTTTGTTGTTAACACATACAAACTGATATCTATTCTTTAAGTAACTTCTTAACCAGGACAGTGCTACCCCTCTGATACCACAATTTTGTAGTTTCTTTAATAATAGATTGTGATCTACTGTATCAAATGCTTTTTTAAGATCCAGGAATACTCCAACTGAATACTCTTTATTTTCAATGGCTGTTGATATTTTTTCTGTAAATTCCATTAAGGCATATGCTGTTGTCCTTTTGTGTCTGAACCCATATTGCTGCTCACACAATAAATCATTCTTCAGTATGAAGTTGTCAATTCTCTCATAGAATATTTTTTCAAGTATCTTGGAAAATTGCGGTAATAGTGAAATTGGTCTGTAGTTGGAGAGTTCCCCTCTGTCGCCTGTCTTGTAAATTGGAATTACTTTAGCTATTTTCATTGCATTGGGAAATATACCTGATTGGAGAGACAGGTTACAGATATACGTCAGTGGTTTCACTATGCATTCGATAACAGTTTTGACTAGTAGCATATCAATACCATCACAGTCAGTAGATGTTTTACTTTTGAACGATTTAACAATTTCAATGACCTCTCTTTCGTCTGTGTTCTTTATGAAGATGGTGTCTTTTACAGCAGTGTTATTGCATATTGAATCACCTGTTGGCACCGTAGTGGGTATTTCTCGGGCCAGTTTAGGTCCAATGTTAACAAAAAAATTATTAAATTCATCTGCAGGTGAAGCTATATTCACATTCAGAGTCGATTTATTATTTTTTGGAGTGTTAGTTGGGTAGCTGGTATTTCTGCTTTTATTTCCAAGGATACTGTTGATTATTGTCCATGTATTTTTAATATTGTCTTTGTTTTTTTCCAGTTCTTTACTGTAATAGTCTCTTTTACTACATCTTATTATATATGTTAACTTATTTTTGTATGTTTTATACCGCTGCTCTGCTTCTTTTGTCCTTTTCTTTATGAAAGCTTTATATAATAAATTTTTCTTTTTACACGCCTTTTGTAGTCCTTTGGTTAGCCATGGTTTGTCAGTAAATTTGTGTTTAAGCTTTTTTTTAACTAATGGGCAGTTTTTTTCATAAAGAGTGGTTACAATGTTTGTAAATGTGTCATAGGCTTCATTTACATCTGATACATAGACTTCTGTCCAGTCTTGCTTCAGCAAGTCCTCTTTAAAATAACTGATTGCGTTTGGTGATTTGTGTCTGAACGATTTTGAGATTTTTTCTGGGTTGGGCCCCGTGTGGCCATGGATAAGTGCAAAGATTGGCAAGTGGTCGCTTATATCATTTATCAATAATCCACTTTCTATTTTCTTGTCGAGAACATTGACAAACAGGTTGTCAATAAGTGTAGCAGAGTGAGCTGTGATTCTACTGGGATGTGTTATTGTGGGATATAGACTCATGCTGTACATAGAGTTCATGAACTCTGTAACTACATTTTGTTGATGTGGATTAAGTAGGTCAATATTGAAATCTCCACAAATTGCTACCATTTTCTTACTAGTAATATTATTGTACAGCTCGACTAATTTATCTCTGAATGTCTCAATGCAAGTTCCCGGCGTTCTGTATATGCAGCTTATGATTAGATTTTTTGTTTTGTCTAGGTCAATCTCAACAGTAACACATTCCAGAATCCCTGGTAGTGCTAAGGACATTTCATTTACAAGCTTACATCTATATAGGTCATCAATATACAGTGCAACACCACCACCCTTTTTTTGAGATCTGTTAATGTTAAACATCTGATATCCCTCTATTGCCATCAGGGGAGCCTGGTCTGCATTAAGCCAGGTTTCAGAGACTGCTATAGCTGTGAATTTTCTGTTTAGCTGTTTTAAATAGTCCTGAATCTGTGAGAAGTTTTTGTTAAGACTTCTGCTATTGAAGTGTATTATTGACAGTTTACCATCTAATTGCACTTGACTTTTGAATTGCTTTTCAGTGTAATATTCACAGTGGTTATGAATATTATTGAAAAAGTGGTTATCAGGATCAATACCATTCTCCATCTCTTGTGGTTTATGTTCAGCATAGTGGCATATTTTTAGAGTTTGAGTTTCCTCACTCTGTGTTTCATAGTCAGTGTTCATCTGTATTTATCTAAGTCAGTAGCATCTCTGATCATTATACTTTTTGCTTGCTCAGGTGTTCCATTTAGTTTAATCCAAATTCTACAATTTCTTGTCCAGGTTGACTGTATCTTATTATGTTTCTTTAGCATCCGTGCCTGCCGTGCTAATTCAGCGTTTTTTTTTTTGTCAGGTGTTCATTTAGGTAAACTTGAGTTTCCTTTAGTTTTTTGGCCTGCCTCAGTATGTCATTTTTCACCCTCCTGTTCACAAAGCGCATCACAATTGATTTCTTTGTTTTGTTATCTTTCTTCGGTAAAGCATAACAGGCTGAGATCGCATTGGCTTCTACCTTAATGTCTTTATCATTAAGGAACTGAAGCACTTGGTTTTCTAAGGACATTGATTCACTTATGGAAGCATGTTCACCACTCAGTCCTGTAGCGGCATGGGCGTACGACTGATATCTGATGTCTAGTCCACTTATAACTATGTCATCAATGCGAGAACCTTGTTCAAGATCCTCAACGCGTTGCTCCAAAAGACGCCCGTGTTGCTCCAGGTCCATAATTTTTTTGTCTTTTTCTTTTATTATTGAATGTAGGGCTTGTACCTCCTGTATTAGGTCTAATATTTTGTCCTGCTGGCTAGTCACTTTGGCCAGTTCATCTAACACAAAGTTCAGAGTTTTTTTAATTTCTTCCATTTCCTCTTTTTTGGGTGGCATTTTACTGACCTGTGGATAGAAATAAGCAGAGAATCCGGCTAGGCCTCAACTAGCTCGGTCACTACTGGACCCGCCGCTCCTGCGCAGCTTCTCCGCCGAGTGACGCTGCTCAGCTCCGCAGATCACCGCCGTCTATCGCCTGCCTCCGTCTACCTGGCCAGTTGTGTCGTGCACCGCCGGCGCAGCCGGAATCCACCGATCACAGCCACTCGTCGCCGTCTGGCTAGGCGGCTCCTCCGCTGGGCCCCGTCTAGGCCCCGTCACCGACCGCCGTCAGTCTGGTCGTTCCTCGGCTGGGCCTCGCAATTGAGCACCGGTTCAGACCACTGTCCTGCTGGATCCAGGTGGCCCCCGTCTCTCACCAACGCCGCGCCCGAGCTCCCAATCGCCGCCTCGGTTGGTTCGTCCTCCTTTTAAATCCTTCTCTCCTCGGCTCCAGATGGCCAGATGTAAAGAATACCTTCTCACTGCTGCAGTTACTCTGGGTTAGCATCTGGGTTAGCATCAGAGGCGAGCCTTTAGAGGTCGGAAACGGGGCGAAACGGAGCCAGATCTACCAGAACCTTCACCAGGTCAGCACTGGGTCGTAAGGATATTCCCCACGTTTGTTGGTAGCCAACAGAAGTCCTTATTTTGATGGTTTTGTTTTTGGAGTTCAGGGCGATGACACGCAGTTCTGTAATCCTCGTAAACCAGGAAGCTTCAGTCAGTTAGCTTATACGACTTGTAAACAAGCCCGCAGATCAACGCCTCCTGTCGGACTTAGCGCTGGCCTCCAGGCTGCTGCAGACTGTTGTGGCACGGATGAGCTCTGTGTATACATATTATGTATACACAGTATACATATTAAGTATACATATTAAGTATACATATTAAGTATACATATTATGTTCACCAGTTTGGAATTTACAAGGTCCACACACATCATTCACCTTCTTCTTCAAGAGTTATGTTTAAATTTTTTACATAATCAATAAAAGGTCTCCATATATTCTCAAACACAATTTCCTTTGATTTCAGTATATATGTTATTCTTTCTAATGGAAGGTTTGTTAACATCTGTCTTAACCACTGAGTCACATCTGGTCTATGAGTCTTTTTCCATAATAGTGCAATACATTTTTTGGCATTAAGCAAACTGAGGTCTATGAATGTTCTTTCACTTTTATTAAAATTATGCTTTTCTGGGTACAGACCCAACAAAAACAGTTTAGGATTCAATATGATTTGTTTTGAGATTATTTTTTCAATTGTTACCCTCACCTCTTCCCAAAACATTCTTATTAATCTACATTCCCATAAACAATGAAATAGGGTTCCTTTACTTTCCATGCATTTTGTGCATGTATCTGGTATATTTTTGTTGTATCTATTTAACTCCTCCGGTGTAACATACATCCGCATTAACCATTTGAAATGTATCAATTTAAGGCGTGCATTTATTGATTTGGTTTGAGCTTCTGTACAAGCCAATTCCCATTGTTCCTCTGAAATTTCAATTTGCAGATCTTCTTTCCAGTAGTTTAATCTTTTCAGTGAATTTTCACTTGAAGATAGTGTCAATGAGTTATAAAACTCTGAAATAATACCCTTTCTTTTACTATCTTTCATCATCATTTTTTCCAAGGATGAATAAATAGGTCGAGTGAGAGCTTTATTTTGATTTGATCGAATAAAGTTTCTAAGTTGAAGATATTTAAAAAAATGTGTTCTATTGAGATTAAATTTGATCCTCAGCTCTTCAAAAGACATTATGTTGTCTGCACATGGCAAATATAAATCCTGAATCTTTTGTATCCCTTTTAAATTCCATACTTTAAATACAGCGTCCGCTCTCCCTGGTTTAAAATATTGATTACCCCATATTGGACTAAATTGTGACAATAACTGTGGTTCTTTTAAATAGTTTTTAGCTTCACACCATATTTTGATCATATGCTTTACAAATGGATTTTTAACTTGTTTTTGTAATTTTTTTGCCGAATCTGAGTATATGAATATGGGAAGAGGTAAAGGTAAATTGTATGATTCCATTTCAGTCCAGTGAGGGAGATCATTTGATGAAAAATAATATGTCATAGACCTCAGTTGTGCCGACCAATAATACAACATAAAATTTGGACATTTCAGACCTCCACGATCAAATGGTAAATATAATAAAGACAAACGTAATCTAGCCCTCCTGTTGTTCCATATAAATTCCACTAACTTTTTTTTTATTCTTGAGAATAGATCTAAAGGTGGTGATAAGGGAATGTATTGAAATAAATAAAGTATTTTAGGTAAAATATTACTTTTAAGTATATTGTTTCTCCCGATCATCGACATTGGTAGTGACATCCATCTCTGAGTTAACTCATTGATATCTGACATTAAGGCTTCATAGTTGACACTGGCGACTGATTCTAGCTTAGGCATAATTTGGATTCCTAAATATTTAAACTGATTTACAACATTGAATTGATTTACCTCAGGGGCTGGGTAATTTCTCTGGGTCTCATTTAGCATTAATATTGAAGATTTAGTTTTATTTATTTTATATCCTGATATTTCCCCAAAATTCTTTATTAAATTCAACAAGGTTGGAATTGATTTTTTTAGATTCGACATAAACAAAATTATATCATCGGCGTACAGGGAGATTTTATGTTCTGTTGGTCCAACTTTAATTCCATATATTTGTGAATGTAAACGTATCGCTATCGCTAAAGGTTCAATTGCCATAGTAAACAGTAAAGGTGAAAGTGGACAGCCTTGTCGACATCCTCTATTGATTTTTATTGGTTTTGAAATATTGTTATTTGTTAGGATTTCTGCTGTAGCATTATTGTATATTATTTGAACCCATTTTATGAAATTATTTCCAAGTCCAAACCTTTGTAGGACTTCAAAAAGAAAGGGCCATTCAACTCTATCAAAGGCCTTTTCGGCGTCCAATGATAGGAGAGCTGTATCCGGTGCTTCTTTATTAAAATAAATAATATTAAATAGTCTTCTTACATTATGGAAGCCTTGTCTACCCTTTATAAAGCCATTCTGATCTCGATTAATAATATTTGGTAAAATTTCTTGTATTCGTCTTGCTAAAATTTTACAGATTATCTTAAGGTCGGCGTTTAATAGGCTTATTGGTCTCATATTTTCACATTTATTAGAGGGCTTACCTGGTTTTGGCAGCAGTATAATTAAGGCATTATTTATGTATGATGGTAAATTATTATTTTGAAATGCTTCTAAAACCATTTCCAAAAAAGGTTTTATTAATTTATTCTTAAATTTTTTATAAAGGTCAACTGGAAGACCATCTGGTCCTGCACTTTTTCCTGATTTCATATTATCAATGGCTAGCCCAACTTCTTCTTGACTAATTTTAGACTCCAATATCTCCCTGTTTTCATTTGGAATACACGGTATAGATAGTTTGTTCAAAAACCCATTTAGTTTTGTTAAATCAGGTTCATTTTTGGTATCATATAATTTTTCATAGTAATCTCTAAAGGCTCTATTAATTTCTAAAGGATCTATAACTACCTGTCCGTTACTTATAATACTGGTTATTGGTGTTTTAATTTCCAATTGTTTAATCTGCCATGCTAATAATTTTCCTGATTTTTCACCTTGTTCATAAAAAGATTGTTTCAATCTTAGAAGACTCGAGGCAGCTCTATTCGCTGATTTTTTGTCGTATTCAGCTCTCAAAATCAGTAATTCATTCTCCAACCTTGGATCTCTTCCTGCATACACTTTTTCCTGAAGACTTTTTATTTTATGTTCCAATTTAGCTCTCTCCTCTCGAGTCTTCTTAGATTTTGATCCTGTATAACTAATAATATGTCCCCTAATAAAAGCTTTGAAAGCCTGCCATTGCGAATGTTAGCGGCTTGTGGTCAACGAACGTGGTGAAACAGTGCCCTTCTAGCCAGAACTGGAAGTGGCGAATGGCCAAATGGAGAGGCTGCAACTCCCTGTCAAACGCGCTGTATTTACGCTCACTATCGCGCAAGGTCCTGCTGAAAAAGGCGAGCGGTTGCCAAGCTCCGGCTACTTGCTGCTCCACGACCGCCCCTATGGCCACGTCAGACGTGTCAGTGGTGAGCGCTACGCAGGCCATTGGGTCCGGATGTGCCAACAACGCAGCGTTTGCCAGGGCTGTTTTGACTTCCGAGAACGCTCACTCCCGCTCCGGGGACCACTCGATCTTATTTGCGGGTTTCTGTTTTTTGAGTGCAGCATACAGCGGTTGCATGAGTTGCGCTGCACCGGGGAGGAAACGGTTATAAAAATTCACCATTCCCAAAAACTCCTGTAACGCCCTGACCGTCTGCGGCCAGGGGAAACTGCCACCGCACGCACTTTGTCAGGTAGCGGAACCGCTCCTTCGGGGGAAACTCGGTGTCCTAAAAAATCGATCTGCGTCACCCTGAACTGACATTTCGCTGGGTTGATTATTAACCCGTGCTCTCCCAACCTCCGGAAAACTGCTGCGAGGTGGTTTTTGTGTTCGTCTTCGGACGCGCTGGCTACCAAAATATCGTCCAAGTAGATGAACATGAAAGGGAGATCGCGCAGCACTGCGTCCATCATGCGTTGGAACGTCTGTGCAGCCCCTTTAAGCCCGAATGGCATGCACAAAAACTCGAATAGGCCAAATGGAGTTATCACCGCTGTTTTGGGTATGTCCTCAGCGCGCACTGGGACTTGGTGGTAACCGCGGACCAAGTCTATTTTAGAAAAAACGCGCGCCCCTGCCAAATGAACAGAAAAATCCTGGATATGTGGGATTGGGTAGCGGTCATGCGCTGTGGCGTTGTTCAACCTGCGGAAATCCCCGCAAGGCCGCCATGAGCCGTCAGCTTTCGGGACCATGTGTAGCGGGGAAGCCCATGGGCTGTTCGAACGCCTGACGATGCCTAACCTCTCCAGGTTGGCCAACTCCTCGCGCGCTATGGCCAGTTTAGCTGCGTCCAAGCGCCGAGCTTTTGCAAAAACAGGCAGTCCGGTTGTGGTAATAAAATGTTCCACCCCGTGCTTAGCGACGGTTGCCGAAAATGTGGGGACCGTGAGTGCTGGGAACTGAGTGAGCAGTGTGTGGAACCCACTGCTTGCAGCTGTGACGTTGGCTTGTGCTGTTGGCCGGGCCACTTGAGCTGTACAGGGGATAGAGTCAAAAGAAAGTGCATTAACCAGGCGTCTGTTAGCGACATCAACTAACAAACCATGTGAGCACAAAAAATCAGCCCCTAAAATATTGAAGTTCAATGCTGCTATGACAAAAGTCCACTCAAAAGTACGGCCATGGAGCGACAGAAGCAGAGTCCTCTCACCAAAGGTCTTAATCCTCGAGCCGTTCGCTGCTGCCATCTCGGGACCGCTGGAACCCGCCAGCCGGTCAGCGGAGGAAGGCGTGATGAAACTCAACTGGGCGCCTGTGTCCACAAGGAAATGTCTCCCCGAGCGTGCGTCCGTCAAGTAGAGCAGCTTGTTCTCCTCCCCGAGGGTCGCAGCTGCTACCAACCCCTGGTCTTGGCGTTTCCCGAGCACTTGAACTGGCACGGTGGTATACATTTGCGTGCCCTCTCTGCAAAGTGGCGGTGGTAGAAACAAAGGGTGTCTCCTCCGCGTTCCTTGGCCCCGCCGCTGCTGTCGTCGGTGGTTCTGCTACCGCTGACCCCGGCTCCCTGCCATCTCTGGCCGTTGCGCCGAGCTCCGTCGCTGCCGCCGTGGCCGTGCGCTGCCTGCTGGCGTTGAGAATCCGATGCGCCTCCCGGGCCAGCGCACGGAAGTCCCGCTGGGCCAACAACGGCGAACCAGCCAGGGTCGCCCTCTTCGCTGATGGTAGGGTCCTGAGGAAAATGTGGGTAAAGATGAAGTGGTCGTCGTCCGAGCTTTTCAACCTCAGCATCTTCTCCATCAGATCAATGGGTGTGCCATCTCCCAACTCGGTCAGCGCCATGAGTCTCTCTGCTCTCTCCTCGACCGAGAGGGTGTAGTGCTGGATGAGTGCAGCCTTCAACGCGCCGTATTTGTCGCTGGCTGGTGGCTGCTCCAGAAGGCTCTCCACATGCTGGACCGTGTGGTTATCAAGCTTTGCGACCACATGGTAGAATTTTGTGTCATCTGCCGATATCCCCCGGAGGGTGAACTGTGCCTCCACCAAGTGGAACCAGGAGCGCGGGTTGTTTTGCCAAAAGTCCGGTAGCTGGACTGTAACGGCATACGTTTGGCTGGGGGCTCCCGATGAGTCTGGCCCCGGGGAAATCACCTCTTGCTGCATGCTACGTCTTGGGTCACCAGTGTGGAGTGTGTAATTGATGAGGCTGGTTTTATCTCAAGGCAGTTTATTACACGCTCCAACATGAGCAAAGTAGAAAAGAGAACATCACAGAAAAAACTTGTCCCTTATATACCCAGGACTCTCACAGCTCACAAGTCACATTGCATTATAATCACAAGTAACAATGCCTTTCCTCTTAAATCCCATAGCATCCCCCTCACAGTCTTTAGCCTCCAAGCCGTCTCCCGGCACACAAAGGATCCCCCCCAAGCAGTCTCTGCATACCAAAGGTTACCCTTTCACAGTTTCCTGTACTTTGTTCTTATCTAATATGTGAGGCATTATGCAAAGCATTAAGTAAGTCACACGAGTGGCTACAAACTGTGTAATTGTATAACTGTGTGATTGTATGATGAATGGTCTCTGGCATAAATAATCCCCTGGATGGATGACTGGAGCGAATGCTTGGAAAATGGAAAAATGTGATTTTTTTCTATAATCATATCTATTGTAAGTGTTATTGCGATTTTTGTTTTTTGTGGATGCTGTTGTGTATCTTCTATTAGATCTCTTTGCCTCAGGGTCATCACCACTGCATTGAAAAGCAAACAACCTCCTCCATATCAAATGCCATTATTAAAACCTGATGGAGCAATTGCACTTGAAATGGAATCAGACAAAGATGATGATGAGGGGGACTATGACGTGCCTTTGAAGGCTTAAAGGGTTTGAGTTATTGGTCTCATTATGGATGAGACCAAAAGTGGGAAATTGATGGGATAAAGTGATCAATATAACCATATAACAGTTATTTGTGTGACTCAAAATATGTGTGTGATCAATATAACCATATAACAGTTATTTGTGTGACTCAAAATATTTGTATTCTGCTTATACTTAGGTACTATAACCAATATACCATAATGGAATATATATATTGGCAGATGTGTGGCTTATTACCTGCAAATGGAGTGGACCTCTGTCTCACCACAGAGGATAACAAACGCCTGGGATTTATGAGAAGGAGGCACAGTTGTGATAAGGAATGGCTGAGCCTGGCCCACTTTGACCTGGGAGGAGGAATGGCCTTCAGTGGATACACTCGGCGCCAGGAACGAACCCTCCCATGGACCATGCACCCGGACTGTCATCTTGATAATGCATGCTTTCTTCTTTGTTCATTTGTGTATAAATATTCTGGGTCAGGGCCAGCATAGTTAGTCAGACTTCATGAACTGACACGATCTGTTGCTGTCAGGGAGAGAATGTTTGACCCAGCGCTGTAACCTACTATAATCAACTTGCTTAAATAAATACGTGTTCCAAGTAAACTAATCTCTTCCTTGAAAACAAATCTGGGTAAACCATCTACACACATAGACAATCTTTGAAGAGTAGACTTAGATGGTTTTTATTGAGTTTTTATCCTAACACCAGGCAGTTTGGTCCGCTTGAGTAAAGTGCAGTGTGAATGTAAACCAAATAAAGGTGTGAAAATTCTTGGCATTCCCTGCCCAATCGAACCAAGACCCCCAGACTATCCTGGTGTAAATGCAGCCTTAATGTTAAAAAGGACAACACTAAAAATCAGGGAAGATTTAGTTCAGTCCTCTTTATTTCAATAGGAAAATATTACATTCATAAATGTAAATGGACGAAAATTAAAACACAATACAAGAATTTAAAACATACAGTAACTGGGATTTCATTTTAAAAAGTTACAGATTAAAAACAAAAGAATTTTTTTTGATGTTGTCATGGTAACGTGATGTGTGCCAAAGTGTGTCCCATTTTTAAATCCCAAGCAGTAATGTTGACGTTGGCCTAAATCTACAAAGGCCCCAAGGATTTGGGGCCTTTGTAGATTTAGGCCATCGCGTAGCCCTATGCCATTGTTGGCAATTTCTATGTGTGTGCTGGTTTGAATGCCCTGTTGCTTTGCCGAATTTACATGAAAAAAAGCTGCAAATTTAAGAGAAAAATTTAGCAAATTTGAGAAAAAAGTTGCAAATTTAATAAGTTAAAAAAGCAGGTGTGAGTCAGTCTCTGCTATACTCCACCATACATCGCTACCAATGCACCTCTCCACCAGTTTCAATTGCCAATGTGTTGTTAAAAGCTACTGTACGTTTCCTTCACTGTCCACCTCCATCTTGCATAATCCCTTGCGGTAGTTAAATTTCTGGAGAGGCGCACGTCAGGCTAGGCAGTGGGGTGCGGCATAGCTACTGCGTTGGGTCCGCGGCAACACCATCGCCACAGCGTTGTTTTGACGCAGGAACCACTGGAGTCACAACAGAGGACCGACATATGTACAGTATGCGCTGCTTGACAAAACACACAGCTGCACCGCATTGGTCATCGCGTCCTCTGGTGAGGCAGTCTGTTCACCTGCGTCCAACATGGTTCCGGTGACAGAGTTTCTTGTGTATCATAAAAGCTAAACAGCAAAACATGTTTCTGAGAAAACAATCGAGGTGAGAAATACACTACCGTTCAAAAGTTTGGGGTCACTTAGAAATGTCCTTATTTTTGAAAGAAAAGCACTGTTTTTTTCAATGAAGATAACTTTAAACTAATCAGAAATACACTCTAATATACATTGCTAATGTGGTAAATGACTATTCTAGCTGCAAACGTCTGGTTTTTGGTGCAATATCTACATAGGTGTATAGAGGCCCATTTCCAACGACTATCACTCCAGTGTTCTAATGGTACAATGTGTTTGCTCATTGCGTCAGAAGGCTAATGGATGATTAGAAAACCCTTGTGCAATCATATTAGCACAGCTGAAAACAGTTTAGCTGGTTAGAGAAGCTATAAAACTGACCTTCCTTTGAGCAGGTTGAGTATCTGGAAAAAATTATTATTTCAAATACAAATCATTATTTCTAACCTTGTCAATGTCATGACTATATTTTCTATTCATTTTACAACTCATGGTGGTAAATAAGTGTGACTTTTCATGGAAAACACAAAATAATTGTCTGGGTGACCCCAAACTTTTGAAAGGTAGTGTAAATTGTGTAGTTGCTCAATACATAGGAGTGGGCACCGCCACGTGACAGATGGCGATTCTAGATGCAGCGCTAGCGGAATGCATTGTGAGGCATTCCATTTAAAAAATTAATTTAACATGGAAAAACACACACCTAGTTGGACACGTACCATAAGAGCTTTAAAAAAAAAAAAAAAAAAAAAAAAAAAAAAAAAGCTTCTCTGCAAAAGTTTCGATGAACGCACCACCAAGTCAGGTTAGCAGCTTCAAAGGGAACAAAGTTTACAGGCGGTCTTTTAAATCAACTGCATGAATCAGTCCCAGCTGGGTATGTATTCTAGCCAGCTTTGCATTAAAAAAAAAGACCAACATTGCATATATACAATATATCAATAATAACTCTCAACCCTTTATTTGACATCAGGTGAATCCATACAGGATGGTTGGAAAAGGTGGTTTCAAACCAGTGGTCCTCAAAACTGTGCATACTAAAAATCATAACACACCATTAGATCATTAAAAGTCTGTATAAAACAAAGGACAACCCTGTCCACTCTGTCTTCTTCCACAGTAGACTCCTCAAGCCAGTCCAAATACAAAATTTGAAAACCAAATGTCACATTTTTGAGTACAGCTGGCTTACATAAAAAGGCCACACCGATTTAAAGAAAAAAAAAAAAAAAAGCCCCATTTTCACTGCAGAAACTCACGGGCACTCAGAACACCTACGTCCGCTGAGGCCCTAGCTCATACTTTTAAAGATTGCGAACAGGTGATCCAGAATCCACATCCTGACCTGGATCACCTCTAAAGTCTAATTCAGGGGTGGGCAATTAATTTTCACAAGGGGCCACATTAGAGACTGGGACTGTTGTGGAGGGCGCTGTTCAATAAGGTGAACTCAATTCTGCTTAATATTAATTTTATCACTGGACAAGTTTTCAGACAGACCTTCCGTTAGTACAGTTTCACCCAATCCTGGGTCCTCATGTGAAATTCTCTCACCTGAGGACAGGTTTTCAGACAGATCCTGCAATGATACAGTTTTCCTACATTCTGGGTCTTCATGTGAAGGTTTCCCACCCGAGGACAGGTTTTCAGACAGACCCTCCATTGGTACAGTTTCACCCAATTCCGGGTCCTCATGTGAAGTTTTCTCACCTGAGGACAGGCTTTTGGACAGATCCTGCAATGATATTGTTTCCCTACATTCTGGGTCTTCATGTGAAACTTTCTCACCCGAGGATGGGTTTTCAGACAGAGCCTCCATTGGTATGCTTTCCCTCCATTCCAGGTCATGTGAAGCATTTCCACCCGAGGACAGGTTTTCTGACAGACCCTCCATTGGTAGGGTTTCCTTAAATTCCGGGTCTTCATGTGAAGCTTTCCCACCTGAGGACAGGTTTTCATAAGGATCCTCCATTGGTACGGTTTCCCTCAATTTCAGGTCCTCATATGAAGCTTTCCTACCTGAGGACAGGTTTTCGGAAGGATCCTCCATTGGTACGGCTTCCCTCCATTCAGGGTCCTCATATGAAGCTTTCCTACCTGAGGACAGGTTTTCAGAAGGATCCTCCATTGGTACGGCTTCCCTCCATTCAGGGTCCTCGTATGAAGTCTTCCCACCTGAGGACAGGTTTTCAGATAGACCCTCCACTGGTACAGTTTCCCTCAATTCCAGGACCTCATATGACACTTTCCCACCTAAGGACAGGTTTTCAGATAGACCCTCCACTGGTACAGTTTCCCTCAATTCCAGGTCCTCATATGAAGCTTTCCCACCTGAGGACACGTTTTCAGACAGACCCTCCATTGGTACAGTTTCCCTCAATTCCAGGCCCTCATATGAAGCTTTACTACCTGAGAATGGGTTTTCAGAAGGATCCTCCATTGGTATGGCATCCCTCCATTCGGGGTCCTCCTGTGAAGCGTTCCCACTTGAGGACAGGTTTTCAGAAAGATCCATCATTGGAATGGTTTCCCTTGATTCCGGGTCCTTATGTGAAGCTTTCCCACCATCCACAGATGTGAGCTGTTTGATGCCTAGGTGGGTCCTAAGATGTTTGTTCAGGTGACTCTTGCGCTTGAAAAAACAACCACACATGGAGCAGCTGTACGGTTTCTCGCCAGTGTGCATTCTTGTGTGAACAGTAAGGTCACGGTTGGTCAGGAAGCCTTTCCCGCATACATCACACATGAATGACCTCTCGCCGCTGTGCGTCTTAGTGTGCACCCACAGGCTTTCATTTGACATGAAGGTTTTGCTGCAGATCTCACATGCGTATGACCGCTCCCTCTCTGTGTGGCTCTTCTCATGGTACTTCAGAGCATTGGGGAGTCTGAATCCCTTCCCGCAGACTTGGCAAATATGGGGTCTCTCCCTTGTGTGTGTCAGCTTGTGGCGTTTCAGAGACTGGAAGTCACCGAGGGACTTTCTGCAGACATTGCAGTTATATTTGTCTTTGCCCGTGTGCACCTTGCTGTGAGCCATGAGTTGCGCATTTAAGCAAAAAGATTTTGGGCAGATGCTGCACTTGTATGGTTTCTCCTCCTCATGTACTAAGCGGTGAGACCTGAGGAGGGACATATGGGTAAAAGTTTTCCCACAAATGCTGCATTTAAACTGCGCGTCTTCCGTGTGAACTGCAATGTGGAAGTTGTAGCTTTTGATGGTGGAAAAGGACTTCTCACAGAACGGACAGGTGTGAATTTTCTGGTGATTCCTAAGATGACCCTGGATGTCTTCGGCCGATTCAAAGCACTCGCCGCACACCCCGCAGACGGCCGGCGTCTCGTCCATGTGACTCCAGGCATGTTTGATCAGGCTGCCCGATCTGCTATAACAGCCTCCGCAAACTTTACAAGGGGTTTTACTCTTCAAAACACCGGCAAGGTTGCTTTTGAGCCCTCGTTTCCTCTTCAGATTCTTCAGATCCAACTCCTTGTCTCCATCATTGTCCAGTTTGCTTGTTTTAGGATCGGATTTACAGTCATCTTCGTCTTTACCCTTCGCCTCACTCGTTTCTGCATCAGGTTTCCAGTCTTTGTCCAAGTTCAAAGCCTCATCCTCGTTTTCGTCGTCCACTTCACACTCTGCTGTGCTGCCCTCTCTCTGAAGGTCTTGGAGTTGTGAAGACGACGGGCCGGCCACAAGATCTTCATGATGAGGAGGGTTGCTCGTTGTTGGTAGATGATGAATCTCCGCCATATCTTCAGTCTTTTCAGAAGACTAAGAAATATTCAAGGTACTGATGTTAGTTTTATTCAGCACAAAACCATACTAATGGTAAAGATACCAAAAACTGAAACATCTACCTTCAGTCTAATGTAAAGAACCGAGTTGCCAACGACCTTGATGATCTCCTCTGGAGTCAGGGATTTCACAATCAGAGCGTGCAGCCTCTGACTTTTGTCTGTTGTAAAGAAGTCCAAAGGTTTGTCGGTGCCCAGCTGAGGGAAGGTGAACCTCAGCAGGTCCAGGAAGTCAGACTCCTGTAGACCGCGAGGATACTCCAGCTCCTGCACCGAACAGTCCGTCAACACTGGAACATTTAATAATAATGAGCTCAGTAATGGAAGACAAGCGATTAACCAACAAAGTACTTAAGATGAACAACAACTTGCTCACCTTCATTAGAAATCACAGTGGTCTGAGAGTCGTTCAGGATGCAGATCCTGATAACGTGTCGAGTTTGTTTTTCCTTACCCCGTAGCCTACCCGACCTCCTTTTCCCAGACTTGACTCTTCGAGCTGATAAACTGATGGAGGAGAAAACATTGCGTCACTCATAGATCCTTCAGAGCAAAAGTTACTTGTAGTCCTTCTTTGGCTCTGGTTACCTCTCGTTATCATCACTAGTTGATGCATCTGGACTGAAATTGCTGTCATCATCATCATCTTCTTCTTCGTTGCTGCTCTGAGGATCTTCTGCTGTCTGTAAAAATTCCCCAAGGACACAATCACCAAAAACAGGCTCATCACTGACGATCAACAAGGACAACTCTAAAATCAGAAATTTCCCCATGCTTCTTAAGTAAAATTTTGTTTTACATTCACCCAGCCAACCTTGAGTTTGATGTAGAGCGTTGAGTGTCCGGTAGACCTAATGACCTTGTGGATTTCCTCTGGAGTCAGCTTGCTTAACTTAAGCGGCAGCAGCCTCCGCCTCATGTCAGCCGTGAAGATTTCAAAAGGTTCGTCAGCACACAGCTGAGGGAAGGCGGACCTCAACAGGGTCACAAAATCGGGCTCCTGAAGACCGCAGGGATATCTGAGCTCCTGTACTGGATTGTTCTGAAGCACTGAATATAGAAGGACAATGTTGAAGTTATTAGTTGGCTTGTAAAACCCACCAGGTTGGGACAATCTAGTAGAATTGATGAATCATTTGAACTGTACCTGTTGCAGAGATCACATTGGTGTCCGAGTCGGACAGGAAGCAGAATCGCAGATCTAAATAGGTCGGTTCGTCACTGCCTTGAGAACTTTTTGGTTTCCTTTCATCAGTCAGAAGACTGAGCAACAAAGAACTGGAGGACAATAACAAATCAAGATCATCCTTATGATTGGTTAGTATTGCCAGAGCTTTGTTGGTTAAAACAGTATTGGAACATGTTGACATTTTGCTCATGGGAAATATTGAAATTGAGCTTGTGCGCCTTGCTACTACCCTAGTCGCTGAAGAGTCAGTGTCAGTTGACCAAATGCCTCCCCTGCTTAGCCCATCAAGACTTCCCTACAATTTCCATAAGGTTTTTTTTTTTTTTAAATAGTACAAGTGCACTTTGAGGTGAGTGCAATATCCCCTGCCTCAGTTTTCTTTGAAGATCCCAATACCTACTGGTGGAGTTTTCAACTTTTCAATATAATTACTGTGGCAGAACCAAATTATGATAAGCCCATCATTCACGAATATGTACAACAAAGTATACAACCCATAGCTGTTGGGCTGGATCCTGAGGTAAACCTGTATACCAGGTTTGGTGGTCCTAGCTTGATTCGTTTTATAGTAATAGTAAATGTAGCACTTACCATAGTGCAAATGCAATGTTAACTTTGGACTTTGACCTTTGACCCCTTGACTTCAAACCCATAGTTAGGTAAGGGTGTAAATCATCCAAGATGTGTATTTGACAACTACTGTATCGATTTGAAAAGCCAACATAATTTCTTTCAGTAGTTATTGTGTTTAGAAGATTTAGGGAAAATTTGACCTTTGACCCCAAGGTCATGCGATCAGAGTGAAGTTGCAATATACGCATCATCAGAGTATATCAAACCATGATACTAAGTTTCAAAACAATCAGAACAAGACTATAGGAGTTGATTTCAGAAAAGTGGGACAGACGGACAGACAGACTGACCCATAACATAATTCATGAGGTAACATGAGGTAAAGCTTAACAAAATTTTATTATCTCTACAGAGTTCCAGAGCCAAGGATATTCATGGACTAGACACTGTATTCTTGAAAAAACAAAGATACTTTAATAATTCCAGTTACCTAACTAATAAATCAATCAGTACATGAAAATATCTTTCCTGATGCATTGAAACCTGCCATTGTAACCCCCATACACAAAGCCGGATACAATCAGGAAATTATTAATTATAGGCCGATAAGTATACCTCCTGTTTTGTCAAAAGTCATTGAAAAGGTGGTAGTAGACCAATTGGCAGAACATCTCAAATCTGCTCAGCTGCTGCATCCCATGCAATTTGGTCTGAGGTTGAAGCACTCAACGGAGACTGCATGTTGTTACTTTAGATAGACAGATCGATAGATACTTTATTTCGAACAAAAAAGTATAACAAAAACAAAACAAATGACAAATGCAATAAAGAAACAGTATACAGTGTTCGAAAGGGAGGAGGAAGAAGTGAACACTTATTAATTCCATCTCCTCTTTTCCATAAATACACCCATGTGAATTATATACAAATTATATAATAATAGGTTATTATATTATTATTAGGTTATCTGATAGGTTCCAGTTTGTTCATGTAAATAATTTTTTTTTTTTTTTTTTTTTAGATTTAGTATACTTTATTGATCCCCAGAGGGGAAAATGAGGGTCATCCACCACCTGGATGGATGAAGCAGAGACGATACGGTGCTATCCCTTAACCATTCACACACACATTCACACCTAGGGCCACTTTAGAGTCTCCAATTAACCTAACCTGCATGTTTTTGGCATGTGGGAGGAAACCGGAGAAATCCCGGGGTAAACCCATGCAAACACGGGGAGAACATGCAAACTCCACACAGATCACTGTTGGTCGGGGGCTGGGATCGAACCCATGATCCCACGATCCCCACAATCCCCCGGCCAAGGGTAAACTGTGCTGCCACAGTGCTAACCACTGCACCACCGTGCAGCCCAATGAGTTTTCTTTCGACTCAAAGCTTAGTCATGGAGTTCCACAGGGATCTGTGCTAGGCCCTACTCTTTTTAGTTTATATATGCTTCCGTTAGGCAACATTATTAGAAAGCACTGTATACATTTTCATTGTTATGCAGATGACACACAATTATACCTGTTAATGAAGCCCGATGATAGTAATCAATTAGCCAAGTTAGAAGCCTGTCTTAAGGAAATCAAAGCTTGGATGACTTGTAATTTCCTGCTATTAAATTCAGATAAGACTGAAGTCATTCTTGTTGGTCCAAAAAACTTTCGGAAATTCCTTTCCAAATCAAACTTTCAGTTTGGATTCGGTTACTCTCTCTTAATAGCTCTGTGAGGAACCTTGGAATTATTTTTGATCAAGATCTGTCCTTCAATTCACATATTAAATTTGTTTCTAAGATTGCCTTCTATCATTTGCGTAATATTGCCAAGATTAGGAGCATCTTGTCTCAGAGTGATGCTGAGAAACTGATCCATGCTTTTGTTAGCTCGAGATTAGATTACTGTAATTCTTTATTATCAGGCTGTCCTAAAACATCTTTAAAAAGTCCTCAGCTGATCCAAAATGCTGCAGCAAGAGTTTTAACAGGTACTAGAAAGAGAGATCATATCTCTCCGATTCTGGCCTCCCTTCATTGGCTTCCCATAGAGTTTAGAATTAAGTTTAAAATCCTTCTTCTTACTTACAAAGCTCTAAACAATCAGGCTCCTTTTTATTTAAAAGATCTGATACTACCGTATTATCCTAACAGAGCACTACGCTCCCAAAATGCAGGATTACTTGTAATACCTAGAATCTCCAAAAGTACAATGGGAGGCAGAGCCTTCAGTTATCAAGCTCCTCTCTTGTGGAACCAGCTGCCGATATGGATTCGGGAGTCAGACTCGATCTCTGTTTTTAAGAATAGGGCTAAAACCTACCTTTTTGATATAGCCTACAATTAGGGAGGGATCATGTGTTTCTGAACCCTCCCTTAGTTATGCTGCTAATAGGTTTAGTCAGCCGGGGGACCTCCAGTAATGCACTGGGCCTCACTCCTTTCCTCACTCTCAATGAAATATTTTTTTTTGCTGGTCATTAACATTTGTTTGTTCTCTCCCATAGATTGAGTCCCCATCGTGCTGTTTGCTCTCTACATGTCTGTTCTTTTCATCTTCTCTATCCCCTCACCCCCCAGCCAGTCGCAGCAGATGACTGCCCCTCCCTGAGCCTGGTTCTGCTGGAGGTTTCTTCCTGTTAAAAGGGAGTTTTTCCTCTCCACCGTCGCCAAGTGCTTGCTCACAGGGGATCGCCTGATTGCTGGGGTCTTTCTGCAACTGTGGGGGTTCCCCCTACAGTTGATAGTGCTATGAGATGACTGTTGTTGTGAAATGGCGCTATATAAATAAAGTTGAATTGAAATTACCACATTTAAGACCCCAAGTAAACAATTAACTGTATTTTGTACATATCAGCATTAACACCCATCCATCCTAGCATACATTGACGTCCATACATCAAAACCAGCCTCAAACAACACAGATATACACAGTGCTGTCCCACCCACCATTCCATAGTGTCCCATAGTGTCCCAGAGTGAGCATAGTGAATCGTACATATAAATACTACCCTTCTAACATATATCCTTTCAGCAAATAATGTTTGGACCTCTTTTTGAATTGATTTCTGTTTGTACATAGTTTCAGTTCCGGCTCCAGACTGTTCCACAAATCCACCCCACAGACAGATATGCACATACTTTTCTTGGTTGTTCGTATCTTGGGTTTTGTAAAGTTTAAGTCTCCTCTCAGATTATGATCATCGTTTCTTTTTTTAAATATTTTTTGTATATTAGTTGGGAGTTGATTATTAATTGCCCTGTACATGACTTGTGCTGTCTTAAATTTAAGTAAATCGATGAACTTTATGACATGTGACTTTAAAAACAACGAATTGGTATAGTCTCTATATCCTACATTATTTATTATCCTTATAGCTCTTTTTTGTAATGTGCATATTGACTGTAGGTTGGTCTTGTAGGTGTTTCCCCAGACTTCTACACAGTAGTTAAGATAAGGTAGAAACAGTGAATTGTACAGTAAGACCAATGATTTACAGTCCAAGATGTGTCTTGTCTTCCCCAGTATGCCTATACATTTTGCCAACTTGGCCCGGATGTGACTGATGTGAGGTTTCCAGCAGATTTTATTGTCTAGCGTCACCCCCAGAAACTTATTTTCCTGTACTGTTTCTATTCTGGTATCATCTATCGTTACCATTATTTCATGATTTATTTTATAATTTCCAAACAACATAATCTTTTTTTTTTTTTTTTTTTTAGATTTAGAGACAATTTATTTTTGTTGAACCACTGTGTTAACTTTTTCATTTCAGTTGTGACCACCTCTAAAACCTGCTGCAAATTCTCACCAGTACAAAGGATATTTGTGTCATCCGCAAACAAAATAAATTTCAGAATTTTTGATACTTGGCATATGTCATTTATATACAAAATAAAGAGTTTGGGTCCCAAAACTGACCCCTGGGGCACACCACAAGTGATGTCCATGAAGGGTGATTTGTGCTCACCAATTTGTACAAATTGTTGTCTGTTACTTAAATAACTTTACACCCAACTCAGTCCGACCCCTCTTATCCCATACCTTTCCAGTTTCCTTAGTAGTATTCTGTGGTCAATGGTGTCAAAAGCTTTCTTTAAATCTATAAATACTCCTATAGCAAACTTTTTTTTATCTATACAACTAATTTCTTCTATAAGTTTGATCAGTGCCAAAGATGTAGATTTATCTGCTCTAAAACCATACTGGCTGTCTGTAAGGAGGTTGTGTTTTTCAATGAAATCATCCAGTCTCTCAGTGAAGATTTTTTCAAGTATTTTGGAGAATTGTGAGAGTCAAGAGACTGGCCTGTAATTTGTGAAACAATGACTGTCTCCTGTTTTGTATAGAGGTATTACTTTTGCTATTTTCATTTTGTTTGGAAATTTACCGGTTTGAAATGACAGGTTATAGATGTGGGTGAGTGGCTTAACAATTCCTTCAATTACTTTTTTCACTATCGTCATGTCAATTTCATTCCAGTCCGTTGATTTTTTTGTTCTTAAATTTACTCACAGTCTCGATAATTTCCTTTTCAGTAACTGCACCCAAAAAGATTGTGTTTGGATTTCTATCTTCTATTTCATTTACAGAACCACTATTGTTTGTTTGTTTCTGTTGCCACTATTGATTTTGCTAATTCAGGACCGACGTTTACAAAAAATTTATTGAAACCACTGACCACATCCTCCATATTATTTATCAAATTGCCATTTTCAATAAAATATTCTGGATAATTAGCATTCTTAGGTTGATTACTAATAATCCCATTGAGTACTTGCCATATTCCGCTTAAGTTATTTTTATTATCCTCTAATATTCTGTTGTAATATTCTTTCTTACAGGTCTTCATTATATTAGTAAGCTTATTTTTATATCTTTTATATTTGATCTCAGCCTCCACTGTTCTGCACTTAATGAATTGTTTATATAATGTATTCTTCTTTTTACATGCATTTATTAACCCCTTGGTGACCCAAGGAATATTTCTCTTTTGTTGTCTGTCACTGTATTGTTTTATAGGACAGTTTTTATTGTACAATGATTGAAATATTTGTAAAAATTCATCATATGCTTTATTTATATAATTTTCATCATAAACTGTCTTCCAATCTTGTATTAATAATTCCTTTGTCAGTAAATACATAGATTCTTCGGTTCTTATTCTTTTATATTTAATATTTTTGGTATACTTTTTCTTCCTATAATCACATTGATAGACAACAAAAATCGGCAGGTGGTCACTGATATCATTCGACAAAAGCCCACTCCCGATATTATTTTCCATCATGTTTGTGAATATGTTATCTATTAGTGTGGCACTGTGTGACATGATTCTGCTAGGTCCGGTAATTGTTGAATGTAAGCCCATACTGTACATTGTGTTAATAAATTCTTCTGTCAAACTATGTTGTTTTGAATTCATTAGATCTATATTGAAATCCCCACAGATGAACATAACTTTGAGTTAGTTTTGCATACATTTTTTCCATCCAGTCCTTAAATAAGTCAATATTTGATCCAGGTGTTCTATATACACAGCTCACTACTATATTCTTCACATTGTCCAGACAGATTTCTATTGTAATACATTCATATAAATCATCCACAGTTACTGACAGATTTTCAACAACCTTGTATTTCAAGCTCTTGTCAACATAAATTGCAACTCCTCCTCCTTTTTTCACTTTTCTATTTATATAATTTAATTCATAGCCATCCATGGTAAAATCCACTCCTTTCTCTTCACTGAGCCACGTCTCTGATATTGCCACAATATTGAATGGGACTTTAAACTGATGTAAATAATCTTTAATGTTATTAAAGTTGGCATAGAGACTTCCGCTGTTGAAGTGGATCATAGAAATATTGAAATCAGATGTGACCATTGTGTTAAACTGTTCATCCGTGTAGTAACTACAGTTATTATTGATGGAGCTAAATAAATTATTATCAGGGTCTATGTTATATTCTACGTCCTGTGGGTTGTGATCTGTATATTCAAAAACTTTCAGTTCCTGTTGTTCCTGTTTGTTGATCTTTTGTTTCATGTTGTTAAATGTCTTGTTTATTGTTTATTTTATTGAAATGATTAAAGAAAATCTGGACAGGGGGTGGGGGTGGAAGGAGTCATCTTTTTAGACTTGTGTAAAGCCTTTGATACGGCCAATCACTCAGTCCATCTTTCTAAACTATCAGGATATAAACTGTCCATGAATACCCTTAGCTGGTTAAAATCTTATCTATCTGGTCGCTCCCAGTGCGTGTCACCATTTGTGGATAATGGCTCTCACTGTGGTTCGCTGGAGTCCCAAAGCTTTAGAAATGGCTTTATAACCGTTTCCAGACTGATAGAGCACAATTAGTTTGTTTCTCATTTGTTCCTGAATTTCTTTGGATCGTGGCATGATGTCTAGCTTTTGAGGATCTTTTGGTCTACTTCACTTTGTCAGGCAGGTCCTATTTAAGTGATTTCTTGATTGAGAACAGGTGTGGCAGTAATCAGACCTGGGTGTGGCTAGAGAAATTGAACTCAGCTTTATAAAGATGTGATAAAACAATTAATTTATGTTTTAACAGGGGGGCAATCACTTTTTCACACAGGGCTATGGAGGTTTGGATTTTTCTTATCCTTAATAATAAACACCATTTAAAAACTGCCTTTTGTGTTTACTTGTGTTATCTTTGTCTAATATTTAATTTTGTTTGATGATCTGAAACATTTAAGTGTGACAAAAAAAAAAAATCAGGAAAGGGGCAAATACTTTTTCACACCACTGTAAATGCTGCTTTTCTTTTTTTTTTTTTTTTTTTTTCTTTCCTGTAATCATTGTCAAAAACTGAATATTGGCAGGTCATCACTGATATTGATTAATAATCCACTTTTTGTGTTATCAATGAGTGTAGCACAATGAGATGCAATTCTGCTGGGTCTGGTGATCTTAGGATAAAGACCTAAACTGTACATTGTATTAATTAAATGTGGTTTACTAAATATTAGGTCTCTAACTCCCAAGTCTCTGTTAGTCCATGATCTGTTAATTGATCATCAGATTGATTTAATTTCCCTTACAGAGACTTGGTTAGGGCAAGAGGATTATGTTGGTTTAAATGAATCAACTCCCTCTGGTTATTTAAACTGTCAAAATCCCAGAAGTTCTGGTCGTGGAGGAGGAGTAGCAACAATTTACCATTCCAAATTACTAGTTAATGTAAAGCAAAAAACATGTTATAATTCCTTTGAGGGCCTGGTCCTCAGTATTGGGCACTTTAGCAATTTTAGGTTAAACCCAGTTTTATTTGCCATAGTTTATCGTCCCCCATCAACCTACTCAGAATTTTTATCCGAATTTGCTGATTTCTTAGCTGATTTAGTGCTGAAATCTGATAGAATAATTATAGTAGGGGACTTTAATATACATGTGGATGTAGATAGTGACTGCCTTAATGTGGCATTTAATTCAATATTAGACTCGATTGGGTTTTCTCAGAAAGTAGGAAATTCTACTCATTACCTCCACCATACATTGGACCTTGTTCTGACATATGGCATAGAAATAGAAAATCTTGTAGTGTCTCCTCATAACCCTGTACTGTCAGACCATTGTCTGTTAACCTTTGATTTTACCATTTCTGACTATTTGGCTCCTAAAGAAAAATATTATTACAGTAGATGCCTCTCAGATGATGCTGTTTCCAAATTTATGCAGATTGTTTCCTCTATGCCATGTGTCAACACAACGGAAATAAGCTATAGACAGCTTGCTCCTTCTGTAATTGATAACATGGTGGATAGTGTTTCAGCTTCTCTGCATCAGGCTCTAGACTTGGTGGCCCCCTTAAAAAAGAAAAAGTCTAATCAGAGATTTCTAACTCCTTGGTTCAACACAGAAACTCGTAGCTTAAAACAGAAGACTCGTCAATTAGAAAGAAAATGGCGCTCTACTAATTTAGATGAAATCTATTTAGCTTGGAGAAATCATCTTTTAATTTATAAAAAATCTCTTAGAAAAGCTAGAACAAGTTATTACTCTGCATTAATAGAAGAGAACAAGAATAATCCCAGGTTTCTTTTCAGTACTGTAGCCAGGTTGACAAAGAGTCAGGACTCTGTCAATCCTAGCATTCCCTTAGAGCTTACTAGTCAGGACTTTATGAACTTTTTCAATAATAAAATTTCATCCATCAGAGATAAAATCAATCAGATTCTTCCCACAGTTAACTTAAATACTGTAACTACTACAACTCCTTCTTTTGATGTCTGTCTTGATGAGTTTACTCCAATCGACCTTTGTGAGTTAGACAAAATAGTTTCCTCATCCAAACCTTCAACTTGTCTTTTAGACCCTATTCCTACTAGGTTATTTAAAGAAGTCTTCCCACTTATTGGTAGCTTTATTCTTCATATAATCAATTCTTCATTAACTTTAGGCCATGTACCGCAGGCTTTTAAAACAGCTGTAATTAAACCCTTACTCAAAAAGCCAACGCTAGATCCAGGAGCTTTAGCTAACTATAGACCAATCTCTAATCTCCCTTTCATTTCAAAAATCTTAGAAAGAGTTGTTGCTACGCAATTATTCGACCACCTGCAGGGAAATGGTTTACTTGAAGAGTTTCAATCTGGGTTTAGAATCCATCATAGTACTGAAACAGCCTTAGCGAAGGTCACTAACGACCTCCTCATTGCATCTGATAATGGACTAGTTTCTGTACTTGTCCTTTTAGACCTTAGTGCAGCTTTTGATACTATTGATCATAATATTCTACTTGATAGATTAGAACACTATGTTGGACTTAATGGAACTTCGTTGCAGTGGTTTAGATCTTATTTATCTGATAGGTTCCAGTTTGTTCATGCAAATAATGAGTTTTCTTTCAACTCAAAGCTTAGTCATGGAGTTCCACAGGGATCTGTGCTAGGCCCTACTCTTTTTAGTTTATATATGCTTCCGTTAGGCAACATTATTAGAAAGCACTGTATACATTTTCATTGTTATGCAGATGACACACAATTATACCTGTCAATGAAGCCAGATGATAGTAATCAATTAGCCAAGTTAGAAGCCTGTCTTAAGGAAATCAAAGCTTGGATGACTTGTAATTTCCTGCTATTAAATTCAGATAAGACTGAAGTCATTCTTGTTGGTCCAAAAAACCTTAGAAATTCCTTTCCAAATCAAACTTTCAGTTTGGATGCAGTTACTCTTTCTCTTAATAGCTCTGTGAGGAACCTTGGAGTTATTTTTGATCAGGATTTGTCCTTCAATTCACATATTAAATTTGTTTCTAAGACTGCCTTCTATCATTTGCGTAATATTGCCAAGATTAGGAGCATCTTGTCTCAGAGTGATGCTGAGAAACTGATCCACGCTTTTGTTAGCTCGAGATTAGATTATTGTAATTCTTTATTATCAGGTTGTCCTAAAACATCTTTAAAAAGTCTTCAGCTGATCCAAAATGCTGCAGCAAGAGTTTTAACAGGTACTAGAAAGAGAGATCATATCTCTCCGGTTCTGGCCTCCCTTCATTGGCTTCCCATAGAGTTTAGAATTAAGTTTAAAATCCTTCTTCTTACTTACAAAGCTCTAAACAATCAGGCTCCTTTTTATTTAAAAGATCTGATACTACCGTATTATCCTAACAGAGCACTACGCTCCCAAAATGCAGGACTACTTGTAATACCTAGAATCTCCAAAAGTACAATGGGAGGCAGAGCCTTCAGTTATCAAGCTCCTCTCCTGTGGAATCAGCTGCCAATCTGGATTCGGGAGTCAGACTCGATCTCTGTTTTTAAGATTAGGGTTAAAACCTACCTTTTTGATATAGCCTACAATTAGGGAGGGATCATGTGTTTCTGAACCCTCCCTTAGCTATGCTGCTAATAGGTTTAGTCAGCCGGGGGACCTCCAGTAATGCACTGGGCCTCACTCCTTTCCTCACTCTCTATGAAATATTTTTTTTTGCTGGTCATTAACATTTGTTTGTTCTCTCCCATAGATTGAGTCCCCATCGTGCTGTTTGCTCTCTACATGTCTGTTCTTTTCATCTTCTCTGTCCCCTCACCCCCCAGCCAGTCGCAGCAGATGACTGCCCCTCCCTGAGCCTGGTTCTGCTGGAGGTTTCTTCCTGTTAAAAGGGAGTTTTTCCTCTCCACCGTCGCCAAGTGCTTGCTCACAGGGGATCACCTGATTGCTGGGGTCTTTCTGCAACTGTGGGGGTTCCCCCCTACAGTTGATAGTGCTATGAGATGACTGTTGTTGTGAAATGGCGCTATATAAATAAAGTTGAATTGAATTGAATTGAATTGAATAAATTCTTCTGTGGGTTTATGGTTATTTTGGTTTAACAGAGCTATACTGAAATCACCACATACAAACATGCTCTTTTGATGTGATACAGTGAATGTTTCTTCTATCCAGTCCTTAAAAATGTCAATTTGTGACCCAGGTGTTCTATATAAGCAGCTGACCAATACATTCCTTTTTTCATCCATCCATCTTCTTCCACTTAATCCTTTTTAGGGTTGCGGGGGGGGGGGCTCCCCCCCCCTACAAATTTCATAGTCAAACATTGTAGTAAACCTCCAATCAAAGTTGTCATGATCTTTACCACTCTGAAATGAAGATTTTTATCAATGTACAAGATCACACCTCCTCCACATTTGTTCTCTCTATTCTTATCCACCTTATTCCTAGCCCTCATGATGCCTTGGCTGAATTATGGGCGCAACTTCCGGTACTAGTTTAGAACGTGTGGTTGTCACTAAAACGGGACACTTTTCCTCGTTAAAAAAACAATGACTTTGGCATCAGAAATGCGGGAACGTGGGCTTTTGCACCTCAAAAACAGTAATATAATCATACCACATCCCACGACTATCTAGGGATAGAAGATGACCTTAAAAAGTGGCCTCACAGACAGTAGCTCCATTTGTTAGTGCCACTGCGAAGATGCTAATGCTGTAAACAAATAAAAGCTCTGCGATATATCAATGTCTCCAGTGCAATAAAGTCGGCTGCATTTTGTTAAGATGTTGGACATAATGAAATTTATCTCAGAGCAGACGCAGAATCTAGTCAGAGCCACAAAGAACCACAACACTGAGCTTGGGTGTCTTAATGTCGGGGTAAAACAGACAGCTGCATCTGTTTGTTCTACCCCAACATTAAAATGTTCTTGCTGCTGTCATGCCCTGAATGCTTGTTATTTAACTTATCACTGTACAGACCTTTTCTCACAATTGTTCAGAATTTTATTGACCTATATTTTGTGATAACTTAAAAATTAATGCATGCTGAAGTCCATATCGTTCCAAGGCAGTGCAATGAATGCAAAAAAAACCCCAAAACTGTTTGATATCTTTCTTAAATCGTTAAGCCTTAGGAAGCAAATTGTTACTATTTTTTATTTATTATTTTACTTCACGCGGCCTTCATTCTGGTGACATATACAACAAATAAACATCAGATCTGTGACATTCATACAAATGGAAACATACGTGGTGCTCTTGTGTTTGTCCTGTGTCTGTACCACTGACCACACCAACAGCCCTTTTTCATTTTCAGTGCATCATCGACGCATTGCCAGTGAGGAGCCTCCATTTATAGTCTATGGCACAACCACGAACACCAGCAACAAGTACCAGAACTATGCCAAAAGATTCAAAAAATACAAAAACTACAAGAGCTGAAATTAGCTGCCACTTGAGTGCAAAACACGTATGTGGACTATCGATTAAATAATTTGAATTTGGAAAACTTTTAAAAACGCTATTTTAAATGCCCCTGCTACTCCATTCTTACTGACTGATTTAACACTACCTCAGCCGAAACCGGAAGCTCCGCCCATAATCGTTTCTATAGCGGCACCTGCAGGAATTAGGTGGATAGCACAGTTTATAATCATTCAATTCAAAGTCCACACCCTTCTCAGAATTGATCCAGGTTTCTGTTATGGCGATTATGTTAAATGGATGAGATAACTGTCTTAAATCTTCCTTGACTTTATTAAAATTTGCATCCAGATTTCTACTGTTAAAGTGAAAAATGGATAATCTATGTTCTATCTTGATGTCCTTGTTGAATTGCTCATCTGAATAATAGCAGCAGTTATCATTCAAATTAGAGAAAAAGTTGTTTTGAGGGTCAATATCACATTCCATGTCCTTTGAGTTATGTTCAGTGTATTTAAAAGTTTTCAGTTCTAGGTTATCAGAATCAACAATCCTCTGTGGTAAATTATCTCCAAATGTGTTGATCAAATTATCCATCAGAAAAAAGAAAAAAATAAAGTGAATCATAAACAATAAATTAACTGATATATGCCATGGTAGTCATTACAAAATAAGAAAAGCAGTAGCTAATCATAGCCTGTTACATAGCGAGTCATTTGTATTTATCCAATTCTTTTATGTTTCTTATTTGTGTAGCATTTGATCCTTCTTTTTCTTTACACAAATTTTGCAGTTCCATACCCATGTAGCAAAAATTTTTTAAGCTTCCTTAATTGTCTCAATTGCCCATCAATATCAGCATTTTTTTTTTTGGTTAAATGATCATTTAAGTAGACATTTGTTCCTTTCAGCTGTTGTTCTTTTCTTAACAACTCTTTTTTTGTGTGTTTTTGACTGGATAATCTCAGTATAATCAGAGGTTTGGCCTTCCTATTCTTCTGTGTGATGGTGTGACAAGCAGAAATGGAGTCATTGTGTATATTGATATCTTTGCTTTGTAAAAAAGACAGCACTTGTTCTTTAAGCGATTGGAGCTCCTCAGAAGTGGTGTCCTCTCCGGAATTGTCACCGGTCGCAGAGACAACTAAGCAAAGGAGCGGTGTTTTACATCCAAGCCTGAAATTCTAATATCTTTCCTAGAATATTGCTCTAGTTCATCCACTCTCTGTTCAAGATCCATAATATGTTCGTCTTTTTCTTTAATCAGGGCTTTAAGTCCTTTTACTTCTTCCACGAGTCCAGACAGCTTTGAAAGTTCATTAGACAAAGTTTAGTGATTTTTTTTTTTTTTTTTAATTTCCTCCATATCCTCTTCAAGTTTTTCATTTTTCTCACTTTTCTTTGGAGGGGCCATTATTATTGGTAGGGCCTGTTCTCAGCCTCGTGACTCTGCTGTTGATGGTGGAGACCGGAATCAGCCCAGCGAGCAAGCGGGCGACCAATGTAGGTGGTTAAGCCCCAGCTCAGTCTTATGGCTGCCGAGCCGCAGCTGGTGCTGGGCTTGGGCCCCAGCCCAGCGGCCAGTCCTGATGGTTGGTGAGTGGCCCGGGCTGGGCCTTCTGGCTGGTGGCGGAGCCCGGGCTGGGCCTGGTGGCTGGCAGTGGAGCCTGGGCTTGGCCTAATGGCCACTGAGCCACCACCAGTGCTAGGCCAAGATTCCAGCCCAGAGCCCCAGCCTGGGCCTAGTGGCTGGCGATAGAGCCTGGGCTTGGCCTGGTGGATGTTGAGCAGCTGCTGGTGCTGGGCCTGGGCTCCAGCCCGGTGGCTAGTCTTGTTGGACTTAGCAGCAACCTTTTCCAGGTGAAAACTGCTCCACGTTGCAATCAGCTAAGCTCGGCATCCTCAATCAAATGATTGTCCGGTCAAGATGGCAGAGGTGGTTCTAGGTTTGATTTGTTTGCCTGTTATATCGAGATAAGAGACAAATACAAGACTAAATGGTTGCAGATTTGATTCCCTGCAGCTGGAAACGAGAAAGCACCAACACTCATGGGACAGCAATTTTTTTTTCTCTTCAAGTAGCCTATAGTTTTATTTGATACATCAACATCAGACTATAAGTGAGACACAAACGGCACATCCAGACAGATTCCTCATCACAGAAGGAGACTTCAACCATGCAGATTTAAAGGACCTCCTACCAAACCTACATCAACAGGTAGACTTTCCAACAAGAGGAGACAATTTGCTGGACCTGGTGTACACAACTCACAAGAAAGCATCAACAGCCTCCCCCCTTCACCCTCTAGATCTCTCTGATCACATCACAATCCTGTTAAGGCCGGCATACAAACCCAGAGTGAAAACAATCAGACCAACAAAAAAGCAGGTTTGTGTGTGGCCAGCGGGGACCTCTGATGCTCTGAAAGACTGCTCCAGCACTACAGACTTTTTATTTTTTTTTTAATTACTTATTTTGTACCCGTAGGTAGATTTGTTTTGCAGTCTGGTGACAAGCCACCAGCTGCTGGTCACTGCGTGCGCAAGCGCCCCGTATCCCTAACCTGCATGTTTTTGGCATGTGGGAGGAAACCGGAGAAATCCCGGAGTAAACCCACGCAACACGGGGAGAACATGCAAACTCCACACAGATCACTGTTGGCTGGGGGCAGGGATCGAACCCACGATCTCATGATCCCTGCGATCCCCCGGCCGAAGATAAACTGTGCTGCCGCAGTGCTAACCACTGCGCCACCGTGCACGACATTTTCAAGCATGCAGCCACTCAGTGGACACACAAACCTAGAGGAGTACACTGAGGTTGTTGAGGCACTCATAACGAAATGTATTGATGATCTCACTCACTGCAAAACCATCACTGTTCATGCTAACCAAAAGCCATGGATGACAGCAGAGGTCCACAGGCTTCTGAGGGCTCTGGATGCAGCCTTCAGGGCTGGCAACACTGCAGGACTAACAACAACCAGGGCCAACCTGTCCCGTGGTACCAAGGAGGCAAAACGACAGTACAGCAAGAAAATATCCGGGAACTTCAGCAACACCAGAGATGGACGTTCTTTCTGGTGTGGCATACAGACCCTAACCAACTACAAACCTCCACATCAGACCTGTATGAGTGACACCAAACTGCTCAACAACCTAAACGACTTATTTGGCCAATATACCTTTTGGAATTATGGCCAAAAAGTTCAACCTTGGTTTCATTGGACAATAACACATTTTCCCACATGCATTTGGGAGATTTCAAATGTGTTTTTGCAAAATGTAGCCAGGCATAAATATTTTTCTTCGTAAGATAAGGCTTCTGTCTTGCGACCCTACCCCACAGCCCAGACAAAAGAAGAAGACGGGAGATAGCTGTCACATGTACTAAACAGCCAGTACTTGCCAGAAATACCTGCAGCTCCTTCAATGTTGCTGTTGGCCTCTTGGCAGCCTCCCTGACCAGTTTTCTTCTCGTCTTTTCACCAATTTTGGAGGGACGTCCAGTTTTTGTTAATGTCACTGTTGAGCCATATTTTCTCCACTTGATGATGACTGTCTTCATTGTGTTCCACGGTATATTTAACGCCTTGGAAATTCTTTTGTACCCTTCTCCTGACTGATACCTTTGAACAATGAGATCCCTCTGATGCTTTGGAAGCTTTCTGCAGACCATGGCTTGTGCTGTAAGATGTGACTACAAAAATGTCAGGAAAAGCCTACTAGAACATCCATCCATCCATCCATCCATCTTCTACCGCTTTTCCGGAGGTCCGGGTCATGGAGGCAGCAGTTCAAGCAGAGAAGCCCAGACTTCCCTCTCCCCAGCCACCTGCTCCAGCTCTTCAGAGGGGATACCAAGGTGTTCCCAGACCAGCTGGGAGACATAGTCTCTCCACCGAGTCCTGGGTCTGCCCTGGGGTCTCCTCCCAGTGGGACGTGCCTGAAACACCTCAAGTGGGAGGCGTCCAGGAGGCATCCTAATCAGATGCCCATACCACCTCAACTGACTCCTTTCAATGTGGAGGAGCAGCGGTTCTACTCTGAGCCTCTCCCGGATGACTGAGCTCCTCAACCTATCTCTGAGGGTGAGTCCAGCAATCCCACGGAGAAAGCTCATTTCAGCCGCTTGTATCCGCAATCTCATTCTTTCGGTCATTACCCAAAGCTCGTGACCATAGGAGAGAGTAGGAATGTAGATTGACTGGTAAATTGACAGCTTTGCCCTAGAACTAAGCTCCCTCTTCACCACAACAGACCGGTACAACGTCTGCATCACTGCAGATGCTGCTCCAATCCGTCTGTTGATCTCTCGCTCCATTTTCCCCTCACTCGTGAACAAGACCCCAAGATACTTAAACTCCTCCACTTGGGGCAGGAGCCTGTCCCCAACCCGGAGAGGACAATCCACCTTTTTCTGGCTGAGGACCATGGACTCGGACTTGGAGGTGCTGATTCTCATCCCAGCCGCTTCACACTCAGCGGCAAACCATCCCAGCAAGAGCTGTAGGTCATTGCTGGATGAAGCCAACAGGACAACATCATCTGCAAAAAACAGAGATGAGATCCTGTGGTCACCAAGCATGACACCCTCCATTCCCTGGCTGCGCCTAGAAATCCTGTCCATAAAAATTATGAACAGGATCGGTGACAAAGGGCAGCCCTGGCGGAGTCCAACTCTCACTGGGAATGACTCCGACCAAGTGTTGGCAATACGAACCAAACTCTCACAACGGTCGTACAGAGACCGAATAGCTCGTAACAACAAGCCCGATACCCCATACTCCCGAAGCACCCCCCACAAAAATCCACGAGGGACGCGGTCAAATGTCTTCTCCAAGTTCACAAAACACATGTAAACTGGTTGGGCAAACTCCCACGAACCCTCAAGAATTCTCGAGAGGGTAAAGAGCTGGTCCAATGTGCCACAGCCAGGACGAAAACCACATTGCTCCTCCTGAATCTGAGGTTCGACCAACGGCCGGACTCTCCTCTCCAGTACCTTGGCATAGACCTTCCCAGGGAGGCTGAGGAGTGTGATCCCTCTGAAGTTGGAGCACACCCTCCGGTCCCCTTTTTTGAAGAGAGGAACCACCACCCTGGTTTGCCATGCCAAAGGCACTGCCCCCGACCTCCACGCAATGTTGCAGAGGCGTGTCAACCATGACAACCCAACAACATCCAGGGCCTTGAGGTACTCAGGGCAAATCTCGTCCACCCCCGGGGCCCGGCCACCAAGGAGATTTTTAACCACCTTGGCGACCTCAGCCCCTGTGATAGGCGAGTCATCCCCCTCGTCCCCAAACCCTGCTTCCTCTGTGGAAGGCATATCAGTGGGATTGAGGAGATCCTCAAAGTATTCCTTCCACCGCCCGACGATATCCCCAGTCAAAGTCAACAGTGTCCCATCCGCACCATACACAGTGTGGACGGGGAGCTGCTTTCCCCTCCTGAGCCGCCGGACAGTTTGCCAGAATCTCTTTGAGACTGACCGAAAGTCTTGTTCCATGGCCTCACCGAACTCCTCCCATACCCGGGTTTTTTTCTTCAGCAACCACCCGAGCTGCACTCCGCTTGGCCTGCCGGTACACCTCAGCTGCTTCGGGAGTCCCACAAGCCAACCAAGCTTGATAGGACTCCTTCTTCAGCTTAATGGCCCCCCTCACCACTGGTGTCCACCACTTGGTTCGGGGGTTGCCACCACGAGATGCACCGACCACCTTGCGGCCGCAGCTCTGGGCCGCCGCTTCAACAACAGAGGTGGAGAACATGGCCCATTCAGACTCCATGTCTCCAGACTCCCTCGGAATGTGGTTGAAGTTCTTCCGGAGGTGGGAGTTGAAGACCTCCCGGACAGGGGCCTCAGCCAGATGCTCCCAGCACACCCTCACTATATGTTTGGGTCTACCAGGTCTGAATGGCTTCCTCCCCTGCCATCGGATCCAACTCACCACCAGGTGGTGATCAGTTGACAGCTCTGCACCTCTCTTTACTCGGGTGTCCAAGACATACGGTCGCAGGTCTGATGATACGATAACAAAATCGATCATCGACCTGCGACCTAGGGTGTCCTGGTGCCAGGTGCACATATGGACACCCTTATGCTTGAACATGGTGTTCGTTATGGACAGACTGTGGTTAGCACAGAAGTCCAATAACTGAACACCACTCGGGTTCAGATCGGGCAGGCCGTTCCTCCCAATCACCCCCCTCCAGGTTTCACTGTCGTTGCCCATGTGCGCATTGAAGTCCCCCAGTAGTAGTGTTCCTACTAGAACAGCTGAACTTCATTTAGGGTTAATCAGAGGGACTTTAAATGGTGGCAGGTGTGTACCGACTCCCATTTAACATGAGTTTGAATGTGACTGGTTAATTCTGAACACAGCCACATCCCCAGCTATAGGAGGGTGTGCATATTTAAGGAACCAGGTTGTTGTAAGTTTTTTTATTTTTCCTCTTAAAAGCTTTGTTTGTTTTTCAATTGGGTTGTACAGGTTATAAGGTCACATTAACGGTGGAAAAAGTTTTGAAATGATTTATTTTGGCCTCATTTTTTTTTAATACATCACAAAAACCTGGCATTTGAACAGGGTTGTGTAGACTTTATATCCACTGTAAATGATTGTATCGCGCTTATTTGAATATTTGTCACGTTAATATGACCTGCCGTTGCGAGACAGGTCTGTCTGCAGTTTGGCTGCTCCTTTAGTCTGAGGCTGCATTCAGACCAAGATAGTCCAGGGGTCTCGGTTCGACTGGGTGGGGAATGCCGAGAATTTTCGCACCTTCCTTTGGTTTGGTTTGCATTCACACTGCAGTGGACCAAACTGCCTGGACAACATCACGCAGTTACAACAACTGCTTGTTTGGGGCACTGTAGCCGAAACCACCACTGACCAGGAAGAAAAAATCTTGGTGAAGAAGAAAAATCCGGCTCATTGATTGGCCAGAACCGAAAATGGAAATTGTTCTCTTCATCCGGGTTATTTGGCTGGCACAAACAAGACATTTTTTAACTTTTCTCCACGGCTTTCTCTTGTAAAAGAATTTCTCTGATTTGTGCGGTTTCCTTTATTGTTATTTTCTACCCAAAATGAACTATGGTAAACGCCACTTCCTCTTCTCAGACTACGTGTTGCCATGGTTACACAAACGCTGAGGGGCACTTCTGCCCTTTGGACAGCTCGATAATCCGTTTGGATTCACACTCCAAGTGAAGCGCACCAGACTTTGTCTGCAAGTGAACCGAGACCCCCAGTTTTCAGGGGGATGAGACTTCATTTGTTTGGTGTGCACCAGAGTTCCAACGCACGTTCAGACTGCACCAAACAAACCAAACTATCTGCAGAAGCGGAGCAGAGTTCCTTTGGTCTGGACCAAACAGTGGCCATCTGAATACATCCTGAGAGCGGAAACTCAGCGCGGCCCACCCCTGCATGCTCACAGAGAAATCTCAATTGCAGTGAGCAGAGATGAAAAGGAAGATAACAGAATAAAAGTAGGCTCACCTACATACATTTTTAAGCTATATTGCCCAGCCCTAAATAGAGTGTAATCTACAGGGGATTTTCATCGCCCTGGTTATCGTTTATTACATTATGTGCATAAACCACTTTCAGCAAATCGTACAGTTTGAAAATGAAACATGGCTGTGAATGTAAAGTAACATGTTAATGCACTGGAATCGGCAAAGGTGCATATCAAGACAGTACATGAGATGGCATTCATTAATCCTCCAGAACCAAGACCTGGTCAGCCACAGATAACTTCAAAGATTCATCAGGTATGTACAATGTCATAAAGGTCCCTTTCTCACCTGGAGGACCACACCAGAGTTTGCCAGTTCTCAGTATGGTTATTTAGATGCACACCTAAGGCCGATTACCATGTTATCACCAGACAAAACGAACCGCACTAACAGAGGAAACAAACAAAGAAGAACTCGAGGTCTATTGGAACAAACTAAAGCTTGAAGGTGTGAAAGCGCCCTTCGTGTCAGGAAACTGCACCAATTAAATTCTTATGGAAGGATTCACAACACCTCCCCCACCCCTCTGAAGGAAGTGGTGCAGTTGAGAAATCCTGGACGAGTTCCCACTTTCTACCGCCGTAGTAGGCCAAGGCCAGAATCACCCATTGCCTGGGAACTTCCATTGTCTGTTTCAACCTTCTATGGTCAAGTTGTGCCAACCTATTCTTTTTCACCTGCAGGCAAGGTAGACTCATATACCTACAGTATAGTCTTTTTACCCTTTGGTAAAGTAGACTTGTACCTTCCAACGCAAGACACCATAAGCCATACCCTCACACTCTAACCACTGAGCCAAAGAGGAATTCCTCCACTAGCTATGAGCTAGTAGTGGAGGTCAGTCTTAATATCAGGAGACTGCACAACTGATTAAGTTCGAAGATGGTGGAGGAGGCATTCGAGAGGAAGAGGGCCAAGTACAGGAAGCTGGTGAGCAAGTGCAGCAGCAGTGGGTGGAGGACTCCATTGTTATGGCCCACTCCTTTCTGGAGTGGGGCCTCTCTGTGTTTTTTCTCCTGTGCTGTAGGTGGCGCTGTGAAGGACCGCCCCTGGCTGAGAGGTGAGCTATTTAAGCCATCTCAGCATATCTGCCAGTAGCGCGTTCTGCTCCCGCTGGAGTTTAAGTTTAATGCTTATTTGAAAGGGACAATACATACTAATGAACATTAATACAAATGTAACTATGCCAGATTCAGCAATACTGCTAATTTGTATCTGTAGTCCCCGGCGGGTCACAAAAACACACAAACAAACAATCAGACACGAGAAGAACAACTGCAAAAAAACTGTACAAAATGAATATTCTCAAGTGCATGAGTTAAGGTGCTACAAAACAGGACATTCAAATGTCACACGAGTGAAGTACTGCGTATGCGTACACACACATGCACCCAGGCCGGTCGCCTTCTTTGTGCTCTGCTCTGCCTGATTCTGTCTGTCGCTTGGTCGGGGTTGTGCTGGCGGCCCCTGTTCTGTGTTGTTTGCTGCCTGTAGGTTTTTGATTTTGGGTTGCTGCTGGGCATCATTGCAGCCCCTGACAGAGGCGTGTGATCACTGGGCTGGCCAGTGATTCGTCTTTGTTTGTTTCACACACTCATTCACACACACACACATACCACTGATTACTACAGACACTTTCTTTTGTTGCTTTTCTTTAATTAATAAACTTATGTTGTACATTGGCACTTCCATGTGGTCTCCCTTCTTTGTCTAAGCCCGTGAGCCAGGCTTGTGACACCATTCAAGATTGGCTGCAGAGGCTTTGAAAGCCAGTACTCTGTAGGGCACTGAAGAGGGCTGAACAACATGAGGGCCATAGAGAACATCTCCGATGCCACAGAGAAGGTGCATCATACAAGCCACACTAGCACAAGTTGGGGACTGATCAACCCATTGGTCACCTGGGTGAGGGTGTAGTATGATGTTGAAAAGACCTGATGACCCCAGGTAACATCCCTGATGATGTGCTCAAGTTGCATCAAGAGATGCATCTAAAACTAGTTAGGAAGGGGTAGGACCTCTGTTCTTTAATAACCACCTTTTGTCTCCAGTAATCCTGTACAGTATACCGAAGTGATGGCCAAGTTGGTAGAGCATCCGCCTTACAACTGGGAGGTCATGGGTTCAAGTCCTGGATGGGTCATACCAAAGACCATATAAAAATGGTACTTTGTGCCTTCTAGCTTGGTGCTCAGCACAACAGAATGGGGAAAGGGAAGTTAACGCATAGAGCTACCAGACGAGTGACCCCCCACTGTAGCTTTCACTACTTACAGTAGCTGTGTGGCCTAGGGTCAGTGAAACGGAGATAGGCGCCGCCCCATACACAGTTCTGGTTTTTAACCGATGTTTTGAATGCATATATTGTCGCACAGGGTGAAATATTATTTACAGATTTCACAACAAACTCCTCTGTAAAAAAAACAACAGTTACCTTGACTGGACCTCTGCTGAGATTTGAGGATTGTCGTTTTTCAGTAAATGGTGGAGCTCCGTCACCGCTTCAGTCTTTTCAGAAACATTCAAGGGAGTGAGGTTAGCTTTAACATGACAAAAAAAAAAATAAAAAAAAAAGTCATTAATGGTTAGCACAGTAAACTGGAATCTCTACCTTCAGTCTGATGTAGAGCACAGAGTTGCCAATGGCTTTGTAGATTTCCTCAGGGGTCAGGGACTTTAGGTTTACAGGCTGCAGTCTCTGACCTCTGTTTGTCGCCAAGACTTCAAAAGCTTCCTTTTCCAGCTGAGGGAATTTGGACCTGAGGAGGTCCAGGAAGTCTGTCTCCTTCAGGCCACAGGGACAGTCCAGCTTCTGGATTGGACAGTTCTTCAACACTGGAACAGTTGATCACGAGATCAGTAAAGTAAAACCAGTAATACGCTCACGTTGAACAACAAATTGATCAACTCGCACCTCGGTAAGAAACAATAGAGGTCTGAGAATCACTCAGGAAGCGGATCCGGATAACATAGTTGGTTGGTTGTTCCTTGCGCCGTAGTCTACCCGATCGCCTTGAGCTGATGGAGGAGAAAATAACGCATTAATGATAAAACCCTGAAGCCAGACATTACTCCAACTTTGGGCCTGATTACCTTGTGCTCTCGATGCTAGCCCACGTCTCAGACCTGAATCTGAATTTGGCGTCTTCATCTTGTTCTCCTTCACTGCCGCTCGAAGGAGCTTCCTCCGTCTAAAAGTTCCCAAAAGACATCATTACTAAAAACCACTGATGATGATTTTTTCTTTTTAAATATGATTTAGCTTCAAATTCCCCCAGCCAACCTTGAGTTTGATGTACAGCGTCGAGTGTCCGGTAGACCTGATGACCTTGTGGATTTCCTCTGGAGTTAGCTTGCTTAACTTCAGCGGCAGCAGCCTCCGCCTCATGTCGGCTGTGAAGATTTCAAAAGGCTCATCGGTATAGAGCTGAGGAAAGGCGGACCTCAGCAGGGGCACAAAATCGCACTCTCGTAGACCACAGGGATACCGGAGCTCCTGTACCGGATTGTTCTGAAGCACTGGAACAGAAGAACAGCGTTGAAGTCATTAGTTCTTAGGTTAGGACCATCTATTCTTGATGAAGTATTTAAGCCATACCTGCCGCAGAGAGCACATTAGTGTCAGAGTCAGGCAGGAAGCAGAAGCGCAGATCTAAGTGGGTCGGTTCGTCACTGCCTTGAGGTCTTTCCAGTGTACTCTGACTGGCCAGAAAACTGAGCAACAAAGAGCTGGAGGATGATGATAAATCAAGGCACCGGTTGTTGACTGGTTGGAATTGGGCATGAAAAATTTTACGTTTTACAAAACATAATTACACACACAAACACACACACATCGTATGTGTGTTACAGAGCTAAATAAAACAACTTTGAAGCATCAATTTTAAGCAGAAATGTAAAAAAAAAAAAAAAAAAATTGTACATATGAAATGCTTTTCTCAGTAAGCAACTTTCTCATCGACTATGCAGATTTTTCCCTGTAAATTTTCAACTTTTCTTTTAAATTTGAAACTATCTCATTATTATTAAGCTTTTTCCTGTAAATTGCCAACTTTTTCTGTAAATTTGCAACATTTTCTGATAAATTTTGCATTTTTTTCCTGATAATTTTTCAACTTTTTCCTCAATTATTTTTTACCTTTTTTCCTCATAAATTTGTAGCTTCTTTTCTCATATATTGTCAAAATTTTTCCTAAAATTTTCAACTTTTTTCCCTTATAAATCTACAAATTTTTTTCTTGTAAATTTGTAACTTTTCTTCTAAATTTCGGCATCTTTTCTGATAAAATTTCAACTTTATTCTCTAATAAGGAGAAAAAAAATGGCACATCTATGAGGGAAAATAACAGAAAATTTACAATAAAAATTGCAAATTTATAAGAAAAATAATAGAAATTTTATAATAAAAATAGCTAATTTTGAAGGAAAAACTGGCAAAATTTCCAACAAAAAAGACTAAATGACAAGGGAAAAGGTAAAAATGGCACATCTATGAGAAAAATTAAATCTATAATTAAAAACTGGCAAATTTACAAGAAAAAAAAGGCAAAATGTTCAACAAAAAAGGCTAAATTACAAGAAGCAAATGGTGTCACGGATGTGTGCAATTTCTTTGCTATTGTAGCAGTTTTTGGATGAGATCAACTTTTTTTAGTAAATACGATAGATGACGGCATGCCACTGTGCATTTGTTCCTCTGCAACTAGTCAGGGAAACATGCGGTTTTTAAGAAAGCACACATAATTTAGTACACGCTATTCCAACAGCACACAAACCTCTATAAGCGCTATTCCCGATGTAAACTCGGTACGTCAGGCCAACGTCATTACCAACCTTGACTGAATGTCATAAAACGGCAACTTCACATCATGCTGCGTCTGCATGGAAGCCGTCGATTGTTGCGCCGCATCTTGGTCCTCCTCATCCTCCTCCACCTCGTCAACGTCGTCATTACACCAAACGATGGCGGGCCAGGCCAGGTTGTGTTCGCCTAAATATGTCAATAAAGCTTTTTACAGTGACAGCGGCAACATTCCGTCACTTCAGCTTCTCGGGTTCATTTGAAAACTTAAGAGTGTCAACCACAAACGTTTCCATGGAAACGTCAGAGGATTATCACTAAAGAGAAAAAAAAAGTGAATTCTGAGATTATAGTCAGAATTGTCAGGAAAAAAGTTGGAATTCTGGGAAATATGAACTTAAGGTGTAGGATTAAAGAAGTGCTGACTTCATCCTACTCCTTTTCGAGCAGAATAGATTGTGATGTATCTGAATGAAGAGAGAAAACTAGTTTATTATGTTCTATTTTTCCTTGTGCTTTATTGATTTTACATTTACATGTTTGAAATAACATATTCAATCAGTCAATCAATTAAAGTCAGATTTCTGGAAGTAAAATCACAATGATGAGAAGAGGTTGGAATCTAAAGATTAAAGTCTGAATTCGGAAGAAAAATGTCAAAATTTTGAGATTAAAGTTAGAAATGTGAGATTAAAGGCAGTCAGAAGTTTGGAAAACAAAGGTTAAAATTTTGAGATCAAAATCGGAATTCTGAGGAAAAAAAGTAACAAATCTGGCATTCAAGTCAGATGTCTGAGAATAAAGTCAGTAATTGGAGATTAAAGTCAGAATTCAAATAAAGTCAGAGATTAAAGTTGGAATTCTGAGATTAACACCAGAATTCTGACAAATAAAATCAGAATTTTAAAGATTAAACTCAGATGTCTGTGAATAAACTCAGTAACTGGAGATTAAATTCAGAATTCAGAGATTAAAATCGGAATTCTGAGATTAATACAAAAATTGTAATAATGTCAGAATTTAGAGATGAAGGCAAAATGCTGAGATTAAAATCAGAATTCAAATAAACTCAGAATCCTTGGATTAAAAATCAGAACTGAGATTAAAGTCAGAAACCAGAGATTAACACCAGAATTCTAATAAATAGAATTCTGACAAACTCAGAATCCTTGGATTACGTAAAACTCAGAATTCTGAAATTCTAAAGTTAAAGGCAGAACTGTACAGAAGAAAAAAAAAGGTAAAAATTCTGCAATTATAAAGTCAGAGTTCAGAGATTAAGGCAAGAATTCTAAAGTTAAAAACAGAATTATACAAAAAAAAGTCAAAATCCTGAGATTAAAGCCAGAATTCTGAAGTTAAAGGCAGAATTGTGTGAAAAAAAAAACACTTCAAAATTTTGAGATTAAAATCAGTATTGTTAGATTAAAGCCAAAATTCTGAGAAAAATCTGTGATTAAAGTCAGAATTTTGATATAAAAAGTTAGAATTATGATTTTTTTTTCAGAACTTTGACTTTTTAATGACAAATCTGACTAATCTCAGATTTTTAATTTATCTCAGAATTCTGACTTTTTTTTTTTTTTTAAATCTGAATTCTGATGAATAAATTAATGAGCCTTACTTACGGAGCGCTCAGACCAAACGCAATTTTTTTGCGTGGCGCAATTACATACACAGTCAATGGAAAGAGGCAAGTACACGAATCTCACGCGTTCACGTCCGAGGGATAGCGCTAGCTAGTAATGGCCTTGAGAATCTGTCGTCACAGGAGTAAAAGTATCAACATTGGAGAGTAAACTGGTCTGAAAATGAGACTGACTCACCTGCAGCCAGACGGACCAGGAGCTCTGCAGCTGAACTGTAGTGTCAGAGTTTTCTACCCATGGACTCCTGCCACGGACGTGCTAACAAGGCTAGCAGGCTAGCAGTGTAAACGACCCATCACCCAGGTGAATTTTTGGAGGCGGGGACAATTTTCTCAGGTGAGACCCCTTCGGATTATGTAAACCTAAGCATGACGGTATTTTGGGAATTTCCACAGCTGCAGAAGTTATAAAGGCAACTTGGCCTGTCTGCAACTCACTCAGACGGTCAGTTCATGTCTATTCGCGTTTACATTGAATTATAACGTGATTGCGCTGAAAAATTTGCCCGTTCGCATTTGGTCTGAACGCACCTTTAATCCTTGTCCGTACATTTGTGACCTTCTGTTGCCCGTTTGCAGGGACAATAATCTACATCATCATTCCGTCTTTCTTTTGTCTAAACGTTTTAAAACCCAAAGTGCTGAGTCCTACCTGGCCGGGGCGTGCTCTGCAGCTCGTCCTCCGTAATGGGCATCATGTAGCTGTCCACCGCCATCACCGAGTCTGGATTAAACACATTAAATGTTACATTTACTCACATGTGTGTGTTAAAGTAATAATCGTCATCAGAAACAACAACTTCACCGAGTATTGAACACATGTCAACACTTCTTTTCCTGCATCGAAAAGATCCAAAATGGCCAGCAGGGCGGCCATCTTGGGTACTCTTTTTTAAAATAAATCTCCCAAATTTAAAGCCACGTACCAGTCTGACGCTGCTGCACTTCCTCCACCTCCATCTCCTTGTTCTGCTTGAGCCGGACCGAGCCTTTGCCTGGGCATTCACAATTAATATAAAATAAGTGATTAATATTTCTGATTAATATACCGGCAAATTATGGCCAAACTTTTTGAAAATTTACAGGAAAAAAAAATGGTGACATTTCTGACAAACAAGGCTAAATTACAAGAAAAAAACAACAACAACAACAACAACTACATAATAATAAATAGTAATAATAATAAAATATATAAATAATAATAAAATTATAAAAAATGGCAAATTTACAAGAAAATTTTTTTCAACTTTCCCCCAAAATGGCAAATTCACAAGAAAAAAAAGGACAAAATTTCATTCCAGAAAGACTAAATTAAAAGGAAAAAATGGCAGATTTATGAGGAAATAAATGATAACATCTATGAAAAAAGCAACAGAAAATTTACAATTAAAATGGCAAATTTACAGGCAAAAAAGGCAAAATTTCCAGCAAAAAACGGTAAATTACAGGGAAAAAAAAGGCAAATTTCTCAGGGAAAAATGGCACATGAATCACAAAAAATTACAATAAAAACGGGCAAATTTACAAGAAAAAAAAGCAAAATTTTCAACAAAAAGTGCTAAATTACATGGAAAAAATAGCAGATTTGTAAGAGGAAAAATGGCACATCTGTGAGAAAAATAAAAGAAAATTTACATTAAAAACTGGCAAATTTGGGACTTCCGGTCTGGACGCCATGGCGACTGCAGCTTAACACTGAAGCTCTCAGACTCAATCCAGGATAACACCTTGAAAATCAAACTTAACGGATTTTTGGAGGAGTGAAAATCAAAAGACAAAATCATCATGTCTAAAGGAAAACAGAAGAAACTGAAATTCTCCAGGCTAGGACACGTATCGGCCGGAGAATCTGAACTGGAAGATCCCCGTTCAGAAGACGAGGAGCTGGTGATAGCTAACAAAAGGGTTAGCCTGAAATCACTATTTGAGGAACTACGACGATTTCGCCGAGATGTTACGGCCGAATTTCGGGAATTCAGAGAAGAATTGAAAAGGACAAACAGCAGAGTGGACCAGGCCGAGAACCGAATCTTGGAAACAGAGGATCGAATAAAAGTGCTCGAAGATTCTGTGCTGGACCTACGCAAAAGACAAGCAGCTATAGAGGCTAAGCTAACCGACCAAGAAGGAAAACAAAGAAGAGACAACATAAGAATTCATGGTCTGATAGAAGGAACCGAAAATGGTTTTAACTCAATGGCAGAATGCGTGGAATCCTTACTAAGAGAGAAATTGGATATTCCACAAACCACCGACTTGAAGATAGAAAAGGCACATCGTTCATTAGCCGCTAGGCCGGCGGCGGAAGCGCCCCCACGTTCGGTGTTGGTAAGATTTTCCAATTTCAAAATAAAACAAGAGGTTGTAAGACTGGCCTGGCAGAAAAAAGGATTTATGCACCAGGAGAGAAAAGTCTACGTGGAACACGATTACGCCCCGGAGGTCCTTAAAAAGCGCAGGGAATACAATGACGCGAAAAAGGTGTTAAGAGAGAAGAAATTGCGCTTTCAGACACCATTTCCTGCGAAGTTAAGGGTCTTCTACGGCGATGAAACGTGTCTCTATAATTCGGCGGAAGAAGCAACAGCTGACATGGCGAGAAGAGGGCTCCCGGTAACGGTGTTTAAACCCGCAGCAGACCCGAGTGAGAAGATCAAAGCGCAAACATGGACAACACAAAGACCCTCAAAATCCACGGACCAGCAGCGGGAAACCCAGCACCAGAGCGTCGCGGATAAACTATCCGTTTTCAGGTTGGAATAGCGACCTTTTTTTTTTTTTTTTTTTTTTTTTTTCCCCCCTTTCTCTTGAATCAATCCGCACATCCAACCCCCCTCATACAAGGTAACAAACATTAAAGGAGATGCATATTCAGCATGTGGTAAAACATTTCATGGAACAATCATATTATTTGAAACAAATAAGTCTTTGTAATAAAAAAAAAAAAAAAACTTGTTAAAATAGAAATGTGACAATAATCCACATGTTCTCCTCATACTAACAAATACTGTTTTTGCGTGAATGTTTGATGTGATGGGGGTGGGAGGGTGCACACAATTTCACAGGGTTTAGGCATAAAAGGAAAAAAAAAAAAAAATCATTACAAGTTTGGATTGGGTTCTGAAACTCACGTTAAAAGCATGGGACTACTTTCAGTGGTAAGAGAGGGCCCTCAACACGTAACAGAGTTTGAGGAATTTCCCTCAGAGCCTTCACTCCATCAAGGCTCTTACAGGGTCTTTAAAAAGACCTCAGCTCAGGAAGTTCTTTTGACAGTTTTTTGTTTTAAAGTTTTTTACACTATGTTCTTAATGTTTTTCTTGTTTTTAATGTTCTTTCAGTTTCTGAGTAGCACAAAAGAGGGCCACCACACAGTTATACTAAACAAAACAACACAATGGAGAAACAGGGTGTAACCAAAATAATTTCATATAATGTAAAAGGGATCCTGAATCCAGTTAAAAGATCCAAGATTCTAGGCAAAATGAAAAAAGACAAAGCAGGAATAATACTTTTACAAGAAACCCACCTAACAGACGTGGAACACAATAAACTCAGTAGACAAGGGTTTAAAATGATCTCTTCATCTTCATATAAATCAGGGAGGAGGAGGGGAGTAGCGACATTGATATCAACCAAAATTACATTTGAAAAAAAATCAGAACACAAAGATAAAGAAGGGAGATACAGTTTGGTAACTGGGCGGCTAGAGGGAGAAGATATCACCCTGCTGAATGTGTATGCTCCCCCAGGGGCTAACTGGAAATTTTATAAAAATGTATTCGACCTAATGATAACTAAAGCTCAAGGTTTAGTGATATGTGGTGGGGACTTCAATCTTAGACTGAATCCATACTGGGATGCTTCTGGTAATTCCCCACATCAAAATAACACCCAAAACAGGAAGACTCGGATGCTACTAAAAGAAATGGGAATCTGTGATGTGTGGAGGGAACTCAACCCCAGTGTAAAAGACTATACATTTTACTCAACTCCACATTCTGGCTGCACGGTGGCGCAGTGGTTTAGCACTGTGGCAGCACAGTTTTACCCTTGGCCGGGGGATCGCGGGGATCATGAGGTCATGGGTTCGATCCCAGCCCCCGACCAACAGTGAGCTGTGTGGAGTTTGCATGTTCTCCCCGTGTTGCGTGGGTTTACTCCGGGATTTCTCCGGTTTCCTCCCGCATACCAAAAACATGTAGGTTTAGGGCGCTCGCGCACGCAGCGACCAGCAGCCGGTGGCTTGTCACCAGACTGCAAACCAAGTCTACCTACGGGTACAAATAAGTAACAAAAAAAAAAAAAAAAAAAAAAAAAATTCATCTTACTCAAGGATTGACTATTTTTTTATGTTTAATAGAGACATTGGTAGAGTAAAAACATGTAAAATAGGACTGATGGATCTCTCCGACCACAGTCCGATCTACATGGACTTAAATATCCAAAAATACACAAATAATACATTTTCTTGGAGGTTAAATTCAAATGTCCTGAAAGGACCATTGAAAGATGAATTGGAGTCAGATATTCTCAGATATTTGGAAGATAACGATAATGGAGAAGTATCCCCTTTAATACTGTGGGATGCATGTAAAGCTGTAATAAGAGGAAAGATTATTGCAAAACTGGCAACCCAAAAGAAACTAAGACAAGAAAAACTATCCACATTAGAGTCAGAACTTAGGAACCTAGAAAAAGAACACAAAGGCAACACTCATTCTACTGACTCGCTCAAGATTAAGGAAATTAAAAACCAAATAAATGAGATCTACACAATAGAAATCCAGAAGAAACTTACATTTCTGAAACAAAAATACTATGAAGCAGGCAGTAAATCGGCAAAATTGCTAGCCTATAAATTGAGGAAACATCAAACAGAAAGAGCAATCTACAAAATCAGAGACCCAGTATCAAAGGAAATAAAATTCAGAATTCAGGATATTCTTAAAAACTTCGAGAATTACTATAAGAACTTATACTCCCACAAAAAACATAAAAACGCATCCGAGGCATTCCTAAACACATTAAACCTTCCCCAACTTACGGAGTCACAAAATAAAACACTACTGTCAGAAATACATCCTAAAGAATTGGAAAAAGCAATTATGAAACTTAAAGCTAACAAATCCCCAGGAGCTGATGGCTATACAGCAGAGTGGTACAAAACCTTTAAACAGCAACTATCTCCTCTCCTCCTGAAAACATTTAATTATGTCCTCCACACAGGGGAAATCCCCCCCTCCTGGAGAGAAGGGGTCATTGCAGTTATACCTAAACCTGAAAAGGATAAACTAGAGTGCTCCAACTACAGACCAATCAGTGTACTAAATCAGGACTATAAGCTTTTTACCATTATCCTTGCCAAAAGGTTAGAGAATATACTGACAGACCTAATTCATTTAGACCAAACAGGTTTTATAAGACAAAGACAGACACAAGACAACATTCGACGCACTTTACACATAATTCATCATATAAAAAAATATAACTTAAATGCAGTCATATTAGGATTAGATGCTGAAAAAGCATTCGATTCGGTTGACTGGTCTTTTCTATACAGAATCTTATCCAGTTTCAATTTTCATAACAACTTCATTAGAACTATACAGGCATTATATAAAAAACCAACAGCTAAAATAAGGATTAACGGTAATTTATCATCATCTTTTGAACTGGAAAGAGGATGTCGTCAGGGCTGCCCCCTGTCTCCACTGCTCTTTGCAATCTTCATAGAACCTCTGAGCCAATGGATAAGACAAAACCAAAAAATTCAAGGTATTACACTTGGTCAGAAGGAACATAAAATAGCACTCTTTGCTGATGACATTTTAATTTACCTAGGGCAGCCGGACACTTCTTTACCAGAACTAACCTCAGTTTTTTCAGAGTATGGAGATTTATCGGGGTACAAATTAAATATGCATAAAACCCAAGTTTTAACATTCAACTATGACCCAAATCATTATTCACTAAGCAAACTCAAAACTAACTGGGAGTCGGAATCTATGAAATATCTGGGGGTCAATATCCCGAAACAACTCAACAAAATTATATCACTAAACTATGATCCACTGGTGACAAAAATAAAATCTGACCTAGCAAGATGGAATATGATACCATTCTTGGGTATTGCACAAAGAATTGAAGCAGTCAAAATGAATATACTTCCACGTCTTCTATACCTTTTCCAAACAATACCGGTAGAACCTCCCAAAAAAACATGGCAGGAGCTGGACAGAAGGATCTCAAGATTCATATGGCAGGGCAAGAGACCTAGAATCAGATATAGAACCCTACAGCTAAACAAAGACAAAGGTGGGCTCGCGCTGCCAAATATCAGGGACTACTTTAAAGCCGCACAAATTAAAACTTTAGTAGAGATATGTAACCCAGTCTACTCTGCACAATGGAAGGAGATCGAATGCCAAATAACAAGTGACATCCCCCTACAGGCGATAATAGGGAACAATGTCTTACCTAAGCTTTTGAATAACACTAACCCGTGGATAGAGACCCCGCTAAAAATTTGGTTTAAGATAGTCAGAGAGAATCAAACTAAAGAGCCCTATCGACTTCTGCAATGGATCGCCTATGATCAGGACTTTACTCCTAATAAAACAGACACCAGATTTAAAAAGTGGAAGGAGAAGGGGCTGATAAAATATTACGATTTTTTTAAAGGGCAAATCTTAAGAAGTTTTGAAGATTTGAAAAAACAAGGCCTAATAAATCAAGACCTTTACAGGTTCTTCCAGCTTAGACACCACATAAACAATATACTTAAAAAGGAGGTTTTGGAAAGGGCCCAGTCAGGTGTTCTGAAGGTCTTCTTAATGGCATATAAAGGGATCCCAGGGATCAGATACATTTCTAAAATATACCAAGGTCTTCAAGACTTAAAAGGAGACAACACATCTTATATAAAAGAGAGATGGGAAAAAGAAGGGAATTTCACTTTACATCTGGAAATATGGGAAAAGCTAAATAAACAGCAATGGAAAAGTACCTCATCCCTGCAGTGGAGAGAATTTGGATGGAAAAACTTGGCAAGATTTTTCAGAACACCTGCACAAATCAAATTTACCCATAAGGGATTGAACTGTTGGCGCTTGTGTGGTGAAAAGACTGCAAATCATTTTCATGTGTTTTGGTCATGCCCAGTTATCCACCAATATTGGACCAATGTACAGACAATATTGGGGAAAATATTCAAAATTACAGTTCCCTTTTCTTTTGTAACTTTGTATTTGGGTTTACTACCGGACTCACTGGAAAGACGAGGAGAAAAATACTTATTCAATGTTTTAATATTGGCAAGCAAAAAAGCTCTAACTAAAAAATGGATGTTGAAGGACTGTCCTACACCTGAAGATTGGACTAACGTGATCCAAGACATTTACTCGATGGAAAAGTTGACATTCGCACTGAGACAGGACATGGATGTGTTCATGAACTTTTGGCAACCCTGGACCACATATGTGTCTTCCATTAGATCTAATCTTTGACAAATACCATTTCAATAATGGTTCCGCTCTTTGTTCCAATGCTACTCAGATGCTCTTTTATCTTTATTTACTTACTTTTTCTTTTTGTTTGTTTTTTACTGGTTTGTTTGTTTTTTTTATTTGTTTTTTGTTTTTTGTTTTTTTTTCTCTTTAATTTCACTTTTTCTTTCACTTTAAAAAAAAAAAATAAAATAAGGGGTGTTGTAAGAATTAATCTTCCAATGTTGTCAGATATCAGAAAATAAGGGAACATGTGATGAAAATGTAAACACTGCATTGCTGTAACGACCTGTATACCCTTTACAAAAACTTAAATAAAAAAAAAAAAAAAAAACTGGCAAATTTACAAGAAAAAAATGGCAAAATTTCCAAGAAAAAAAGCTAAATGACACGAAAAAAAAAAATGTAAATTTGTGAGGAAAAAAACGGTACATCTGAGAAAAATAACAGAAAATTTATAATTAAAAAATAGCAAATTTACAAGTCCAAATGGCAAAATGAGAGGAACAGCAGAAATGTTACATGGCAAGTTTACAAGAAAAAATTAAAAATTAAAAAGCAAAATTAAGATAGACAAAATTAGAAATCTGCATAAAATGGCAGATATAAATAAAAAAAATAGAATCTAAAAACTGGAGAATTTAACGGTCAAACCTCACAACCTTAAGGCACACGAATCAAGAACTTATGAGAGAAAAAAATCAAAATTTCTGAGAAATAAATCTGAAAATCTATGAGGAATTCGGTATTTTGGTAAATATTCACAGAACAAAACAAAAAACAAACAAACAAACAAACAAAAAAAATAGAAATTTACACGAAAAATACCTGGAAGAGAAAATTAGCAAAATTCCAGAAAAATGTCTAATTTAGATGTGTGGATAAAAAAAGCAAATCTTAAAAAAAAACGCAAGAAAAAAAACCGGTAAATGTAAAAAAAAAAAAATCCTTACAAATTACAACAAAACTGGTGAAGTTACAAGAAAAAACCCAGCAACGTCACTGAAAAAATGGCAAATTTAGTAGAAATAAAACCGCACATTAATGAGCCAATACTCATTTTTGCTGGGGGGAAAAAGCAAATCTGCAAGATAAAAATTGATATTTGAGGAGATTAAACCGGAAATAAAAACTTATTGGAACGCGCGCCACCGTGCGGCAGATTTTAACACGTAACACTTTCAATGGCGATGAATGCCATTTACGTTGCAGACTTATATTTTCCCACCACCGACCTCTCCTCTCCAGCTTGATCTGAGGCTGCAGCAGCTCCAGCTGCCTCCTCTGCCGGTCGATCTCTTGCCTGAAGCCCGAAGCCTCCTCCTCGTAGTCGGCCACGGTCCTCTCCACCCCCGTTAGGATCTCCCGGACGGCTGCGCTCAGCGTCTCGGTGATCAGTCCCTTCAGTATGTCGCCCTTGGACATTCCGCCTCTCTCCGTCCACGACGACATCTCTGCTCACTTTCGATGTTATGTTTTTTTGTTTGTTTGTTTTTTTATCCTTTGCAATGACCGAATTTCAGAGGCGAGTTTATATGCTCAACAATCACCGGAAGTTGTTCTCCCACAAAGGTCCGCAGAGAAACATGGTCCCCAACATGAAAGTTCCTTTACTTTTAAAGTGCTTGAGTGACGCCCTGTGACTGTGTTGGGAATGTTCACTCCCTCCCTCCCTACTTGTGAATTTAGATATAGATAAATAAACTCAATATAATGATAAAATTAACAGCTTCCGGACACTACTGGGCTTGTTTTCATGGCGCAGTTAATGACGCTATCATGGTGAGACAGTAAAACGTAACAGACTGCATCAAATCAAATCGTTCATTCATCTATTCATCTTCTTCCGCTTAATCCTTTTCAGGTCGCAGGGGGGGCTGGAGCCTATCCCAGCATCTTTGGGCGAGAAGCAGGGTACACCCTGGACAGATCCCCAGTCCATCGCAGGGCCAACACAGAGAGACAGACAGCCATTCACTCTCACAGTCACACCTAAGGACAATTTAGAATCCCCAGTTGATGCCAATTAACCTAACTTGCATGTTTTTCGCATGTGGGAGGAAACCGGAGAAATCCCGGAGTAAACCCACGCAGACACGGGGAGAACATGCAAATTCCACACAGATCACTGTTGGTCGGGGGCTGGGATCGAACCCAGGATCCCCTGGCCAAGGGTGAGTTGCTGTGCTGCCGCAGCGCTAACCACTCCTCCACCACGCCGCCATCAAATCAAATCGTTTTTGCTGAATTAATAAATATAAACACCTTAAGGTAGTTTATGTTGTGATGTGAAGCTCTTCTCTCACTGTTCCATTAGCTGCGCATTGCATTACGCCATGTCCACCTTATTCCTAGCCCCCATGATGCTTTGCGTGAATTATGGGAGCAACTTCCGGTACTAGTTTAGAACTTGAGGCTGTCACTGAAACAGGACACTTTTCCATGTTAAAAAACAATGACTTCGGCATCAAAAATGCAGGAACACAGCCTTTTGCACCTCAAAAACAGTAATGTAATCATACCACATTCCACCTCTATGGAGGGATTAGAAGATGATCTTAAAAAGTGGCCTGGCAGACAATAGCTCCGTTAGCGCCACTGCTTAGATGCTAATGCTGTAAACATACAAAAGCTCTGCAATACATCAATGTCTCCACCGCAATAAAGTCGGATACATTTTGTTTAAAGATGTTGGACATAATGAAATTTACCTCAGAGCAGACGTAGAATCTAGTCAGAGCCACAAAGAACCACAACACTGTGCTTGGCTGTTTTAATGTCAGGGTAAAAGAGACAGCTGCAGCCGTTCGTTTTACCCCAGAATTAAAATGCTCATGTTGCTGTCATGTCCTGAATGCTTGTTATTTAAATAAACACATACAGACCTTTTCTGACAATTGTTCAAAATTTTATTGCTCTATATTTTGTGATAATTTAAAAATTAATGCATGCTGAAGCTGCTAGTCCGTATTGTAACGTCGGGGCCATTTTAAGGGGGGCAGGGATTTCCCAGCATGCTTTGCCAGCAGAGAACGTTATTGTGTGTGTGTGTATTAAATGTGTTATTACTGAGTTATACTGCTGTGTCATTATAACTGCGTTATAATGACCCAGCAGTGTTTAGCAGGATTAGGGCAAGATGTATCATGTGTGTGTAACCATGATTGAAACAGGGGTCTGGGAGAATGACCTCCCCTCCTCTCTGTGCTCAGAACGAAGTTGGGGGTCGGTGGTGTGTAAATAAAGCCTGTTCATCACAACCATCTTGCTCCTCTTTCTTTGTGTGAACCCTGCAAACGTCACAGTATTGTACCAAGGCAGTGCAACAAATGCAAAAAAACCCCAAAAAACTATTTGATATCTTTCTTAAATTGTTAAGTCTTAGGAAGCAAACTGTTACTACTTTTTATTTATTATTTTACTTCATGCAGCTGTAACGGATGCCAACTAGTACTGTTCGGCATAGAACGTTAGTAAAACCTCCCTCCCAAAGCCTCATACAGTATCGGTAGCGCTGAGCTACCGGTCGGACCTTTAGCTCAGCGCGATCGTGCTGTGTCTCCCATGCTCGAACTGTGTAGTTGACTGAGAGGTTGCGGGTTCGTGTCCCGTGTGGGGCGAACTGCGCAGGATGATCTCTGTCACACTGGTGCCGTGACCCGGATGGGAGTGAGGTTTAAGGGGGAGAGTGTAACGGATGCCAACTAGTACTGTTCGGCATAGAACGTTAGTAAAACCTCCCTCCCAAAGCCTCATACAGTATCGGTAGCGCTGAGCTACCGGTCGGACCTTTAGCTCAGCGCGATCGTGCTGTGTCTCCCATGCTCGAACTGTGTAGTTGACTGAGAGGTCGCGGGTTCGTGTCCCGTGTGGGGCGAACTGCGCAGGATGATCTCTGTCACACAGCCTTCATTCTGGTGACATACAGTGGGGCAAAAAAGTATTTAGTCAGCCACCAATTGTGCAAGTTCTCCCACTTAAAAGATGAGAGAGGTCTCCAATTTTCATCATAGGTATACCTCAACTATGAGAGACAAAATGAGAAAAAAAAAAAAATCCAGAAAATCACAATGAAGGATTTTTAATGAATTAATTGGTAAATTCCTCGGTAAAATAAGTATTTGGTCAATAACAAAAGTTCATCTCAATACTTTGCTATATACCCTTTGTTGGCAATGACAGAGGTCAAACATTTTCTGTAAGTCTTCACAAGGTTTTCACACACTGTTGCTGGTATTTTGGCCCATTCCTCCATGCAGATCTCCTCTAGAGCAGTGATGTTTTGGGGCTATCACGGACTTTCAACTCCGTCCAAAGATTTTCTATGGGGTTGAGATCTGGAGACTGGCTAGGCCGCTCCAGGACCTTGAAATGCTTCTTACGAAGCCACTCCTTCATTGCCCGGGCGGTGTGTTTGGGATCATTGTCATGCTGAAAGACCCAGCCATGTTTCATCTTCATGTTTCATCTCCTTCTGATGGAAGGAGGTTTTCACTCAAAATCTCACAATACATGGCCCCATTCATTCTTTCCTTTACACAGATCAGTCGTCCTGGTCCCTTTGCAGAAAAACAGCCCCAAAGCATGATGTTTCCACCCCCATGTTTCACAGTAGGTATGGTGTTCTTTCTCCTCCAAACACGACAAGTTGAGTTTTTACCAAAAAGTTCTATTTTGGCTTCATCTGACCATATGACATTCTCCCAATCCTCTTCTGGATCATCCAAATGCTCTCTAGCAAACTTCAGACGGGCCTGGACGTGTACTGGCTTAAGCAGGAGGACACGTCTGGCACTGCAGGATTTGAGTCCCTGGCGGCGTAGTGTGTTACTGATGGTAGCCTTTGTTACTTTGGTCCCAGCTCTCTGCAGGTCATTCACTAGGTCCCCCCGTGTGGTTCTGGGATTTTTGCTCACCGTTCTCGTGATCATTTTGACCCTACAGGGTGAGATCTTGCGTGGAGCCCCAGATCGAGGGAGATTATCAGTGGTCTTGTATGTCTTCCATTTTCTAATAATTGCTCCCACAGTTGATTTCTTCACATCAAGCTGCTTACCTATTGCAGATTCAGTCTTCCCAGCCTGGTGCAGGTCTACAATTTTGTTTCTGGTGTCCTTTGACAGCTCTTTGGTCTTGGCCATAGTGGAGTTAGGAGTCTGACTGTTTGAGGTTTTGGACAGGTGTCTTTTATACTGATAACAAGTTCAAACAGGTGCCATTAATACAGGTAACGAGTGGAGGACAGAGGAGCCTCTTAAAGAAGAAGTTACATGTCTGTGAGAGCCAGAAATCTTACTTGTTTGTAGGTGACCAAATACTTATTTTACCAAGGAATTTACCAATTAATTCATTAAAAATCCTTCAATGTGATTTACTGGATTTTTTTCCCCTCATTTTGTCTCTCATAGTTGAGGTATACCTACGATGAAAATATACCTATACCTATACCTATACCTATGATGAAAATTGGAGACCTCTCTCATCTTTTTAGTGGGAGAACTTGCACAATTGGTGGCTGACTAAATACTTTTTTGCCCACTGTATATAACACATAAACATCAGATCTGTGATATTCATACAAATGAAAACATACCTGCTGTACTTTTCTGTCTGTCCTGTGTCTGTACCACTGATCACACCAACAGTCCTTTTTCGTTTTCAGTGCATGATCTATGCATTGCCAATGAGCAGCCTCCATTTATAGTCTATGGCACAACCACAAACACCAGCAACAAGTACCAGAACTATGCCAAAAGATTCAAAAAATACAAAAACTACAAGTGCTGAAATTAGCTGCCACATGAGTGCCAAACGTGTATGTGGACTATACAATAAAATGAATTTGAAAAACCTTTAAAAACGTTATTTTAAATGCCCTTGCTACTCCACTCATGCTGACTGATTTAACACTACTTCAGCTGAAACCGGAAGCTCCGACTATAATTGTTCCTACTGTGGGGCACATATGTGTGTTTCATATGCTTCACATATACAGTATATTACTGTGTGCTTATTGTATACTTCACGTCTCAGAGGAACAAAAGGACTGAACCTCCTAGGGGTAGCAGGAGGATGTGAGATCTGGCCTTTTGTATGCAAAGAGATGGCCTTGAGGGATTTCCTGACCACCAGTGACTCTAGGTGGAGGTGAGAAGACCTGGAGGGAGACGCATTGTGACGTGGGATTAAAAGACAATGTGACTTTATGCTTTGATGTCCTGGGGTATAAAAGGGACAGATGTTGGGGGATTCATTCTCTTTCTGTGTTTGGAAGTTGTTGGAGAATGTGAATAAAACTGATTTGAGAAATAAACTCAGCCTCGTCCTTCACCCTTCTCCACACTGGTGACCCTAAGACGTATCATGAGCAGAAGCAATTCTCCTGAGCCAGACTCGTCAGAAACCAGCCAAACGAATGCAGCCACAGTTCAGCTACCGGACTTCTGGCAGGACAATCCGCGCTCCTGGTTTAGCGCGGTCGAGGCGCAGTTCAACCTCCGGAGGATTTCGGTAGACGCCACAAAGTTCTACCATGTGGTTGCAAAGCTGGACAACCACACAGCCCAGCGAGTGGAGAGTCTGATCAACCACCCGCCGGACAGCGACAAGTACAGCACGTTGAAGGCTGCACTCATCCGTTACTTCACCCCCTCGGTGGAGGAGCGAGCAGAGGGGCTCCTGGTGCTGACTGAATTTGAGAGCGACAGACCTGCAGACCTGATGGGGAAGATGTTGAGGCTGAGAGACGCCGAAGATGATAACTTCATCTTCACCCATCTTTTCCTCAGGACCCTACCGTCAGCGGTGAGAGTGACCCTGGCCAGTTCATCACAGTTGGCCCGACGAGACTACCACGAGCTGGGCCAGGAGGCGCAGCGACTCGTCAACGCCCATAAATGGCGCGCGGCTACGGCCGCGGCAGCGGAGCTAGGCGCAACGTCCGGAGATGGCAGGGGGCCAGAGGCTGCAGCACCAGACCCACCGACGACGGCGGCGGCAGGGGCCAGGACACATGGAGCAGACGACGTCCTTTGCTTCTACCATTGCCGCTTCGCAGAGAGGGCACGCAAATGCATTCCACCGTGCCATTTTCAAGCGCCCGGGAGGCGCCGGGACCGGGGGTCGGTGGCAGCTGCGGCCCTCGGAGAGGAGGAACAAGCCTGCTCTACTTGAGGGATGCGCGCTCGGGGAGGCACTTCCTCGTGGACACAGGCTCCCAGCTGAGTTTCATCACACCTTCCTCCGCTGACCGGCTGGCGCCTTCCAGTGGTCCCGGGGTGTCAGCAGCGAACGGCTCGGCGATTAAGACCTTCGGTGAGAGGACTCTGCTTCTGTCTTTACACGGCCGTACATTCGAGTGGACTTTCGTCATAGCTGCAGTCAATTTCAACATGTTAGGGGCCTGATTTTTTGTGCTCACATGGTTTGTTGGTTGATCTTGCTAACAGTCGCCCGGTTAATGCACTCTCTTTTATTCTATTCCCTGTACAGCTCGAGTGGCCCCCACCAACAGCACAAGCCAACGTCACAGCTGCAGGTGGTAAGTTCCACACACTCCTCACTCAGTTCCCAGCACTCACGGGTCCCAACATTTTCGGCGACCGTGGCTAACACGGGGTGGATCATTTATTTACTACCGACCCCGGTCCGGCCCGTTTTTTGCAAAAAGCTCGCGCCTTGGATTTCATCTAAACTGACCATAGCGCGCGAGGAGTTCGCCTACCTGGGAAAGGTTGGGCATCATCAAGGCGTTCGAAGAGCCCCATGGGCGTCACCGCTTCACATGGTCCCCCGAAAGCCTGACGGCTCGTGCCGACCTTGTGGTGAGTTTCCGCAGGTTGAACAACAACTACAAGCGCACGACCGCTACCCGATCCCACACATCCAAGATTTTTTAGTTCATTTGGCGGGGGGCGCGCGTTTTTTCTAAAATAGACTTGGTACGCGGTTACCACCAGGTCCCAGTGCACGCTGAGGACATACCCAAAACAGCGGTAATAACTCCGTTCGGACTTTTCGAGTTTTTGCGCATGCCATTTGGGCTTAAAGGCGCGGCGCAGACGTTCCGACGGATGATGGACGGGGTGTTGTGCGATCTCCCCTTCGTGTTCGTCTACCTGGATGACATATTGGTAGCCAGCGCGTCCGAAGACGAACACGAAAACCACCTCACGGCAGTTTTCCAGAGGTTGGCAGAGCACGGGTTAATAATCAACCCAGCGAAGTGTCAGTTTGGGGTGACGCAGATTGATTTTTTGGGGCATCGCGTCTCTCCAGAAGGAGCGGTTCCTCTGCCTGACAAAGTGCGCGCAGTAACAAATTTTCCCCAGCCACAAACGGTCAAAGCGTTACAGGAGTTTTTAGGAATGGTGGAATTTTTATAACCGTGTCCTCCCCCCAGCGCAGTGCAGCTCATGCAACCATTGTAGGCTGCACTAAAAAAAACAAAAACCCACAAAATCGAATGGTCTCCGGAGCGAGAGCGCTGCAGTGTCGGGCGGAAGTCAAAACAGCCCTGGCAAACAGCTGCGTTGTTAGCACATCCAGACCCAATGGCCCGCATGAGCGCTCACCACTGACGCGTCAGATGTGGCCATAGGGGCGGTCGTAGAACAGTATGTAGCAGGAGCTTGGCCACCGCCGGCGCCTTTTTTCAGCAGGACCTTGCGCAATAGTGAACGGAAATACAGCGCATACGACAGGGAGTTTGTTAGCTCTCCACTTGGGCCATTTGCCACTTCCAGGTTCTGGCTGGAGGGACGCAGTTTTCACCGCGTTCGTTCGACCACAAGCCGCTACTTTTCGCGAGTGGCCTAAGGATTTCAGGAACCGTGGTTGGGGGCCGGCAGCAGAGACAGATGGCCGCGGATATCGAAGGGGGGGGGGGAGTTTACTACCGATATCCAGCATGTAGCGGGTAAACTTAATGTAGTGGCAGGACTGCCTCGCCGCGCGCCGTGGCGGCTCCAGCCCGCGCAGGGGTAGATTTTGCAGCCATGGGCCGCGGACCAAGTTAGCGATGCGGAAAGTGCGTGCAGCCCCAGTCCGCGGGGGGATAGATTTATGCAGCCATGGCCCGCGGAGCAGGTTAGCGACGCGGATGGGCGCGTGGCCTCCAGTCTGGACCACACAGGGGTAAGGCTGGAGTACAGGGTGCTGCAAGGACGGTATGGGCCCCCCCCTAATTCTGCGATGTCTCCACCGGGGTGACCACCGCTGTCCGGTAGGTACCAGCTGCGTGGCGCCCGCCGCGTTTTTGACTCGATCCATTCTCTGGCGCACCTGGGAGTGCGCACGTCGGTCAAAATGGTAGGAGAGAAATTTGTGTGGCCGAGCCTGCGCAAACAAGTTAAAGATGGGGCGGCAGCCTGCATGGCTTGTCAGCGGGCCAAGGTTCATAGACACACGAGAGCTCCCTTGGAGCCGTTTCACATTCCAGCTAAAAGGTTTGATCAAGTCCACGTGGACCTCGTAGGCCCCCTCCCGCCCTCACAAGGGTGCACACATCTTCTGACAATGGTTGACCGCACCACGCGCTGGCCGGAAGTGGTTCCGCTGTCATCAACCACAGCCGAGGAGGTGGCGCGCGCGTTTTTAACGGTATGGGTAGCGCGTTTTGGAGTCCCATTGGACATTACGTCCGACAGAGGCCCACAGTTTGTTTCCGAACTTTGGTCAGCGATGGCCCGCAGCCTTGGGGCAACGATCCACCGCACGACCGCGTACAACCTGCAGGCTAACGGGTTATGCGAACGTTTTCACAGGTCATTGAAAGCAGCTCTCAGAGCGTCGTTCACGGATGCAAATTGGGTGGACAAGCTACCATGGGTTTTATTGGGGTTGCGTTCTGCACCTAAAGAGGATTTAGAAGCCTCCCCAGCTGAGCTAGTTTTCACACAGCCACTTCCAGGCTGCCCGGGGAATTTCTCCCAGATAATCCAGGCGCCAGAGTGCTGCCCGGCTCTCAGCGATTACAGGATAGCACGGGCCCCGAGCACGCTACCTGGGCCCCCGTTCACCACAGATTTCCACGTTGTTTTTTGTGCCCATGGCGTTAAAAAATGCAGAGTTTGTTTTTGTCAGACATGATGCCCATCGGCCCACCTTTACGCCTACCTTACGATGGACCATATAGAGTGCTGGAAACAGGGGATAAGCATTTTTGCTAGATTTGGGGGGCAGGAAAAGAAATGATTGGCATAAACAGGCCTCAAACCTGCTTTTGTGGTACGTGGACGAAGTTGTGCAGTTGGCTAAGGCTCCTCGGCGTGGCAGACCCCCTAGAGAGCATTCCCCAGAACACCCACAGAGATTGACTTCTAATCCTCAGGCAGCAGCTCCACAGCAGGAAGACGCCGCGGAGGGGGTACAGCCTGCGTACAGCAAATACGGGAGGAAGGCTGAGGCCTAAGCGGCATGTGACCTTATATGTAGTGATTTTATTATGACATGCAATCTGTGGTTATGTTGTTCCATCTTAGACGTTTGGGGGGGGGGGGGGTCATGTGGGACACATATGTGGGTTTCATATGCTTCACATATATATTACTGTGTGCTTAGTGTATACTTCACGTCTCAGAGGAACAAAAGGACTGAACCTCCTAGGGGTAACAGGAGGATGTGAGAGCTGGCCTTTTGTATGCAAAGAGATGGCCTTGATGGATTTCCTGACCACCAGTGACTCTAGGTGGAGGTGAGAAGACCTGGAGGGAGACGCATTGTGACGTGGGATTAAAAGACAATGTGACTTTATGCTTTGATGTCCTGGGGTATAAAAGGACAGGATGTTGGGGGGATTCTTTCTCTTTCTGTGTTTGGAGGTTGTTGGAGAATGTGATACAAACTGATTTGAGAAATAACTCAGCCTCGTCCTTCACCCTTCTCCACACTACAGTGGATACCCCCAGGAATAAGGGGTAATATTGGCTAATATACCTGACCATTCATTGGTACACTACTTTTCAAAATGCATTTTGGGACCTGAGTGAATGAAATTTTCAGTTAAGATTTCGAACAGCACTACAAAATGGTTGATTCACTATATAGTACACTATATGGGGAATGAATGAAAATTTTGAACACATCACGTGTCTCCATATTGGGACCAAAGATGTAAAATTCAGTGATGACCCCCTTGTTCTGAGGCGATTCTAGACTCTCTAGGGGCCCTAGGCAAAAATTCACAGGGGGCCCCTCCAACCAGCAGTCGTAATCTAACACTAACAAAAAAATGAGTGCCTGCTAAAACACAGAATAAACAGTACGGTATGGAACGTTCTGTACATGTTCCCTACAGGACGTCTGCCAGTCCTGCCTGCTGTCAGTTCTTTGTCAATGTACCTTCGTCATGAGCCACGGTCCACACTTAGCACAGCATGCTCTGTACATATACCATGCATTTTCTGTACCAGACTGTTGTAAATAAACACAATTGCAATTACCAATAAATAAATACATGCAATAAGAAATTAAGGAACACACCATAAGATTTATTGGTTGTGTTTGCTCATTAATCCATAAATCACAAAAACCATATACAGTGGGGGAAAAAAGTATTTAGTCAGCCACCAATTGTGCAAGTTCTCCTACTTAAAAGATGAGAGAGGTCTCCAATTTTCATCATAGGTATACCTCAACTATGAGAGACAAAATGAGAAAAAAAAATCCAGAAAATCACATTGAAGGATTTTTAATTAATTAATTGGTAAATTCCTCGGTAAAATAAGTATTTGGTCACCTACAAACAAGCAAGATTTGTGGCTCTCACAGACCTGTAACTTCTTCTTTAAGAGGCTCCTCTGTCCTCCACTCGTTACCCGCATTAATGGCACCTGTTTGAACTCTTTATCAGTATAAAAGACACCTGTCCACAACCTCAAACAGTCAGACTCCAAACTCCACTATGGCCAAGACCAAGGAGCTGTCAAAGGACACTAGAAACAAAATTGTAGACCTGCACCAGGCTGGGAAGACTGAATCTGCAATAGGTAAGCAGCTTGGTGTGAAGAAATCAACTGTGGGAGCAATTATTAGAAAATGGAAGACATACAAGACCACTGATAATCTCCCTCCATCTGGGGCTCCACACAAGATCTCACCCCGTGGGGTCAAAATGATCACGAGAACGGTGAGCAAAAATCCCAGAACCACACGGGGGGACCTAGTGAATGACCTGCAGAGAGCTGGGACCAAAGTAACAAAAGGCTACCATCAGTAACACACTACGCCGCCAGGGACTCAAATCCTGCAGTGCCAGACGTGTCCCCCTGCTTAAGCCAGTACATGTCCAGGCCCGTCTGAAGTTTGCTAGGGAGCATTTGGATGATCCAGAAGAGGATTGGGAGAATGTCATATGGTCAGATGAAGCCAAAATAGAACTTTTTGGTAAAAACTCAACTTGTCGTGTTTGGAGGAGAAAGAACACCATACCTACTGTGAAGCATGGGGGTGGAAACATCATGCTTTGGGGCTGTTTTTCTGCAAAGGGACCAGGATGACTGATCCGTGTAAAGGAAAGAATGAATGGGGCCATGTATCGTGAGATTTTGAGTGAAAACCTCCTTCCACCAGCAAGGGCATTGAAGATGAAACGTGGCTGGGTCTTTCAGCATGACAATGATCCCAAACACAACCGCCCGGGGCAACGAAGGAGTGGCTTCGTAAGAAGCATTTCAAGGTCCTGGAGCGGCCTAGCCAGTCTCCAGATCTCAACCCCATAGAAAATCTTTGGAGGGAGTTGAAAGTCCATGTTGTCCAGCGACAGCCCCAAAACATCACTGCTCTAGAGGAGATCTGCATGGAGGAATGGGCCAAAATACTAGCAACAGTGTGTGAAAACCTTGTGAAGACTTACAGAAAACGTTTGACCTCTGTCATTGCCAACAAAGGGTATATAACAAAGTATTGAGATGAACTTTTGTTATTGACCCAATACTTATTTTACTGAGGAATTTACCAATTAATTCATTGAAAATCCTTCAATGTGATTTTCTGGATTTTTTTTTTTCTCATTTTGTCTCTCATAGTTGAGGCATACCTATGATGAAAATTTGAGAATCTCTCCTCATCTTTTATGTGGGAGAACTTGCACAATTGGTGGCTGACTAAATACTTTTTTCCCCCACTGTAAGTTTTTTCCGGAAGGTCCAGTTTTATACAAAACGTGCTTTAAATAAACTGTCTCTGATACCTATGTTTTTCTAGCATTCCATACCGAACGTTCAGTATCTACAGAATATGTACGGACCATTAGCTAGCAGGACTGCTACGGAACATGTACATTTAAGTAACGTTATATTTTCATGCTAGTAAAACAGGTAGCAGGACTAGCTAGTTTTCCCTATGGAACATTCCATATCTAATGTTACAAGTACATGTTCGTAAAACACTCGAGACCACTAGTTAGTAGGACTGCTAGCTAGCAGGACCACTAGTGTTCCACAAGGAATGTTCCGTATCTCATGTTACATATACATGTTTGTAAAACACTTGAGAGTAGGGTTGCCACCTTCAATGCAGAAAAATAAAGGACACCCCTGTGGTTCTTGGACGTGGTGGCTCACTGTAGGTGACGTCATCATGTGGCAAACTGGCTGTGGTGCTATACAGTGCCACCCTTCTGTGTATAGTTAAGTTATGTGATGAATAAAGGAGAGCGTAGTTCATACCCGCTGTCCGTGCCTAATTCTTAGACATACCAAAGGTGACAAGGATAAACCCTAATAACTCCATCATGAAAGTGTGCATGGAGCCCCCGCAGCCGTTCCTCACTCTAGCAGATGAGCCACCGATTCCCTGGCCCTGCTGGCATAAGAGTTTTATGAATTATATTGTGGCTACCAGCTTGAATGATGCTAACAACAAGAGGCTAAGGGCGATGCTAACCTGTTATCTTGGCACTGAATGAACAATGTTCGCTTGACTCTCTGGGTCCTAGAGACACGTACAAAAACTATGTAGCCATGATGGACATATTTTACAAGGCCTATAACAACATAATGGCACGGAGAACGGCCTTCTTCCGGCATTGCCAGAGCGAAGGTGAGTAGGTCCAGCATTATGTAACAGAAATCCGGGAGCTAGCAAATACCTGTGATTACGGAGCAAGGATGGAAGACATAGGCTAGCGGAGAGTACTAACAACAGGAGGCTGCGGTATAGGCTGTTTTCAACAGCAGGCAAGCTAACACTGGATGAGACTGTGAAATGGGCGTCTCAGGTGGAGGCAGAGGACGAGCTATTATCACAGCTAACACCGCCTAGCCAACAAGTGCCTTGCCTGACCCTGCGAACACAGGTCGCCACCATCACCATCCAGCACCCCGGCCCCACACCTCTGAAGCAACCGAAAGAAAAAAGGTAGGAAACAGGACAACGAAGGAGAGCGCCCACACTGCAGTGGTTGTGATTCATCTAAACATCAGACGCAATCACTTGCCTGCCGAGCCAGAGGGGTAAAATGCTACTGCTACAGGAAACTAAATCATTTTGCCAGGGTCTGTCGCTCAACCTGCACGGAATCAATGGCCCGCTCGCCAGGCTCAGCCACCGCTCACTCAATTGGTGCCAAATACTCGCCATTCAGGTGGTGCATGGTGGAACTGGATGGTGTCAATGTGCCACTGATGCTGGACACGGGGGGCCTTGAGGTCCCTTCTGAGCGTGTCTACAGTCAGGAAGCTGTTTCCTCAGAAAACCGTGGCAACTGAAGCAGAGGACTTATTCAATTATGGCCACACCAGAATTGGTATGGTAGGGAAGGTCAGTTTTTCTGTGTGGTACGGCCCCAAGGCTGTTCCATCGTCCACCTTCCAGGTGACATGTCAGGGGGCTGATCTGATGGGCATTGACCTGATCAGTGAGCTGGGTTTCTCCATCACTGACCCAAGGGGCGACACCATTCTGGTGGTCACCATATCCTGGCAGCACCGCTGGCCAACACTTTTCATGGGGCTGGGCTGCCTCACCTCTTTTAACCACTGACAGCTCATTGACACAACGGTGCCTCCGAAAGTTCAGCCTGTACACCGGCTACCCCTTGCACTACAGGATGACATCACAACAGAGTTGCAGAAGCTGTTGGATGCTGGCATCATCGAGCAGATCAACGCATTCCCCTGGATCTCAAACCTGGTGGTAGCAGAGAAGAAGATGGGAGGCCTACGACTATCAACCTCAGAATGGTAAGCAAAGCAGTGATCCCTGACAAATGTCCCCTGCCCATGATAGAGGCGCTGACGGCAGCATTCCATGGTTTGAAGTTTTTTCCAAACTAGACCTCCGTCAAGGCTACCTACAGGCTCCCCTCCACCCAGACAGCTGCAACCTGACAGCCTTCATCACCCACATGGCAGTATTCAGGTACACCCACATGCCCTTCAGCATTAGCTCCGCCCCGAGTTGTTTTCAAAAGATCATGGCCACCATCTTCGCCGGTCTCCCAGGGGTTGTGGTGTACTTGGACGGCATTGTGGTGCATGGCACAACAGCGGCCTCCCACAATGCCCACCTTGATCAGTCCCTCCAGGATTTTGCGATGTTGCAATCACACCATTTCATGCAAAATCAGTCAATCAACACAACTATTGTACGACCTTGCGACTTTGTCCAATTACCGCAACTTTCCCGCAATTTTGGCCAATCCTCGTCAACTTCAGCCATTTTCACCAATCAAATTTGTTTCGAACTGGTGCTGAAACACTCAGTCTAACCAATCAAATGCATCGTTACACCGCGTTCACTTCCGTGTTTACAGTGAGTAGTGAGTTTATAGTTTACAGTGAGTAACGGAACACATCTGGCAGAGTGTGTGATTTAAAAGAAACACTCATCCGTGAGGTTTTCAGCACTGTCCCATCCTCCGTCTCTCCCAGCCTGCCCCGTGGACGCCTCACAACATCTCTGTCCTGACCGCGTGTGCGAAGCGCTGGGTTTGTGTTGAAAAACATGCACCTGCCACAAAAGCATCCCATTGCGGGAGCGCTCGTGAGGAGAGTACACTACACTACAGCCAGTGTTTGAACATTTATACATCTTTAGAGGTAAAATCATTACTACATCTGGTCAATGAGCGTTTAAACTGTGAATCTCCGGTGTGGACTCTGGACGGACAAATGCACCCATCCATCCACGCCCCCCTCGCCATCCCACTGTAAATGAAAGATGTGTGTGTGGGTGTGTGAAGACTGACATGCAGCAGGCAGACAGGTAGGCATGGAAAGAGAGAGAATATTCTCTGCATTTTTTTTTTCAGAAAAACACAGACTCCAATAGCCAATACAGTGCAACAGAATAATTTATATTTTCCTCTCTGCTCGGTACCAGTGGTTGGGAACCGTAGAGTTTTCAAATGAAGGTGCTGCTAATAATTTCCAAATCTATGCTCTTTAACATGCATTCAATGCAATTTAGCTGCTGTAATGGATATTGTGCTGTTTGTATTTGCTGTTGCACAAGAGTTTTTCTGTATAGCAGAAGTTTCTGCTTAATTTACATATCACTATAATAGGAAATTTTTGACAGAAAACACTAAAAATATTGCAACTTTTATCGCAATTTTTTTAAAAAAGCTTCCACGAATTCAGGCTTTTTGGCCTGCAACAATCACAAAAACATCCTATGAAATCCTGGAGGGACTGCTTGATAAAGTCATGGAGGTACTAGCAAAACACACTCAATAGAGAGAAACACACTCAACAGAGAGAAGTGCATCTTTGGAGCAACGACTGTTGAGTTTGTGGGTTTCCGCCTGTCTGCTCAGGGTCTGAGTCCCCTGCACTCGAACGTCGAGACGATACCGCAGCTGCCTGAACCATCATGCCCGGCACAGTTCTCGTCCTTCTTAGGCATGATGAATTTTTATGGGTGTTTTATCCCTTGGTACTCAAGAGATGATAGACCAATACGCGCCCTCCTGAAGCAGGATGCAACCTGGGTATGGACCCCCGGCATGCCCTGTCGCTGTCAGTGACTTAAAGACACGACTCACCTCCCCACCAGTACTCACCCACTTAAACCTACAAAACCCCACGTTTTGTGATGTGTGATGCTTCCAACACATCAGTGGGAGTCGTTTTTATCACAATTGCAAGAAGGAACCGAGTGCCCAGTGGTGTTTGCCTCGAGGTTACTCATCTCAGCTGAGCAGGAAGTACTCAGAGGGAGAGAGGGAGGCACTGGTGTGCATTTGGGCATGTGAACGCTGGCACATGTACCTATATGGATCACACTTCACATTGCAAACAGAACACAGAGCCCTCATGGCACTGCTAGAAACATCGGGTCGGACACAGACCCCTGCGCATCTACAGGTGGACAGAAAGACTCAGGCGTACAACTTGAACAACCCAGTTCACACCGGGCAGAGAAAATGTGGTGACGGACCTCCTGTACCGGGCCAAACCTAACCCCACTCCAAACGGCGACCAAGAACCCCCCTGGAGCTGGAACTGATTCACATGCTGTATGGGCTACTCCAAAATCTCATTTCCCTACATAGAGGTCCAGGAGGCATCTGAACAGGACCGACACTGGACCCAAGCTGGGTGCATTCATTCACGAGGCTGGCCGGCCAAGGTGCCGGGGGGAATTGGCACCCTTCCACAGAGTCAGGGATGATTTACATGCTGGAACGACGTCTGTGTGACAAGGGGACACAGCACGGTAATTCCAGAGGCACTTAACCCTTTGCACTCGGGTCAATTTTCCTAAAAATGCCCCAAAAAATGTGCCCAAAGTAAATCGAAAGCTGTTCTTCAACCCTTTGCAGCATCTTCATGGGGTTGGTCTCATTTAAAAGAAAACACTTTGAATTTTTTGGCAAAAAAAAAAACATGATCTCTCTAAGTGCTCCGGCCACTGAGTTACAGTCATCTAAACATATGGAAACTTGAAGAAAATAAATTTGGCCTGGGTGTTTTGTTGGATACAAATGCTTGCAAATTTAAACACACAGCTTCAGATCCGGGCTGAAAATGCAACAGAAATGTAGAACCAAGTGTTATCCAGCTGAGGTCCAAATTTTGTTAACAATACCACAAAAAATGAATATATTACACAGCTTTGTTCTCAGGCTGTTCCCAGGCGTTTTGGAACTGTGCCAAATTGTGCCAAATGGCACAGTATGGAAAAACGTCTGTAACTTTTGAATGATTCAATGTAGAAGCTTCATTTTGGGCTCTAATGAAAGGTCACATTCAGGGCTGTGTGTGTGTGTGTGTGTGTGTGTGTGTGTGTGTGGGGGGGGGGGTTATCCCCCCCCCCCCCCCCTACAGAGGACGGAGATCCGCCCTCGCTACATGACGGATTACACTCGATAAGGCATGTTTCCACAGCACCGCTGTCACTGCGGCTCCCCCCACCCCCCCGCTACAGAATCGTAGCAGCAGTGGGGGGGCGTTCACGGGTCCGGAGGCAGCGAACGAACCGTGTAACGCGGCGCACGTAGCACTTCGGTCATCGTGCGCCCGCACAGTTGTAATTTTACCGATCGGTCCAAAAGTCATTTTTTGATTACAATTTTTCAGGGATAAAAAATATTTTGGCTTATAACACCTTATCTCTTCACAGCCACATTGTCCTGGGCCAACTTCTCTTCCTCATTGTCAGACGAACCGACGCTGGTCCGCTCGGTTCTGGTCTCGCGACCCGGTCAAAACATAATTCCATGACTGCGGTTTTGGCGAATGATTTACGACCTTCGTCGCGGCCTCCGTCGGTCTATGATGACCATATAAGAGAATCCTAAAACACTCTGCTGGAATTAAAAAAAAAAAAATAAACCACTGCCTGTGGCTGCTGAAGCAGTCTGTCTTCACCCAGCTTTAGACAAAACAGCGCAGCGAACTTCTGTGCTTCAATTGGCTCGCAGCCGTTGGGAGGCAGGTCCTTCTGGCTAGGTTTTCAGTCATTGGTTCTTCAAGGTTTCAGAAACCCAATTCAAGGCTCTTATTAGTTGAATGAGAGGTCAATCAGATGACTAATCTGTTCGCGGGCTGTGGTCTGCAGCTTTTATTTTCAGTGCGCGCTTGGACGCCATACACCACCTTCATCAAATCTCCATGAATCGTCCTAGAGCGCACGAGAGCGCCCTCGTGCGCTCTCGTGCGCTCTAGGACGCAGAGACTTGCCCACCCATGGGACAACGGAGCGCAAGAGGTTAAAGGCCGCATCCTGACCGACACAAGGGTCACCTGGGCTTTGTCAGGGTAAAACAATGGTGCAGAGGCTCAGTGTGGTGGCCAGGGATTGACAAGGACATGGAGGTCATGGTGAAAGACTGTGCACCCTGCCTGGCCAGTGAGAAAAACTGGCATGCCACCACCCCCACCCCTGCAACCCAGCCATGGCCATCAGCACCATGGAAACACGTCCAATTGGACATATGTGGTGAACTGCATAGCGCCCCCACAGCACCTACGCTTTCTATTAGTGACTATGACCTCCGCTCAAAATGGCCCGAGGTGTGGCCCTCCGGCTCAGTCACCACCAATTAGTCACTGACTTTCTCACCTTCCTTTTTTGTTCTGCTGAGGTGTACTGGAGGCAATCACAACGGACAATGGGCTGCAATTCACTTCGACAGATTTTGAGGCCTTCACCGAGAGAAGGGCATCAAACATATAAAAAAACGCCTTCTACCACCCTTAAGCGAATGGGGTGGGGTGTGGGGTGGTTGTTGTTGTTAAACCAGACCCTCAAGAACGGTCTCAGGGCACATCTAGAGATGGGCTCCCATTTTCAGCCACACTACAGAGCACCCTACTACATTATAGAGCAACACTCCACACCACGACGGGCAGCTCCCCGGCATTACTGATGCCGGGACGTGAGATGAGTCTTCCCCTGGACCAACTGTTGTGTTATGGTTATGTTATGTTTATATTATGTTGTGTCACTCCTTTATACCATGGGTGGCGTCACCACCGGAAACCAGTAGTAGCCACCCCGGTCTAGCCCATGACCAACCCGGCTGCCATCATTGTAATACAGCCTATTTACATACGCATTTCCCCCCCCCCCCCTTTCAAAAAATGGATGGAAAAATTGATTTTCAAAAAAATGCACACATAGCCCTCCCACATTTGCTTCCTGACTCACATGCTAAAACAAAACAATTACAGAAACAAATAAGCAACCTATCCATGCACACAACTAAGCTGTGGGCGGGGGGGGGGGGGGAGTTGGCTAGGCGGATTATTCTGCTGCCAAATATACAGAGCAAAACCGTGTAACTAAAGTATTAAAGTCCATGTACGGTGACATTTTTTTTATTCAACTAATAAACTAATTGTATGAAAATATTCCATTCTGGCCATTCCCCTGATTTAATATGTGTCACCAGCCTCTATAAATGACTTTATTTGGTAATAGCCCATCTTTCACTTAGTGATGCTGCAGTACCGCCATCTCTTGATAGGTGCGGGCAGCAGTGACGTCAGCACAGGGAGAAAAAGATAATGGTACAAATGGCAGAACGAGAGCAAAGTGATTCGGACAGCGATTATTTTCTCGAGTTTGACGACCGCAATATAAATGATGACATTGAAAATGAAGAATCTGATGATGAAGTAGTTTTTGGTGTTGCTGAGGGGGGTATTCAGCCTTATTTGTTCGAGCTAGAGGGAGAGGAGGAAGACGCAACACAGACGGGAACAGACCACGTTGACGACGATCGGCTGGAAGATTTATCTTGGTAAAAGATGCTTAGAAATATTTTTCTTTGGCGACATGCATGGTCACACACTTAATTTTCAAACTAAAACTACCCATTGGTCACTCGCTGCCTGATGACATGTTGTTAATCATCATCTTCTCAATACTTTTAACAGCCGCTGATGAGCACCTGCTGGTCTGTGCGCAGCTGGAGCTGATCATCGTCCACACGAGTGAGTTTATAAAGAAATATTTTTTTTTTGGTGACATGCAGGGTCACACACTTAATGTCCAAAATAAAACTACCAATTGGTCACTCGCTGCCTTATTTGGCGACTTAGAAACATTAGAAACATTTAGAAACATTTTCATTAGAAATAGATAATGTATGTGAGCGAGAATATGTGTACTTTACGAGTTTGTCAGGATATGTTGTTAATCATCATCATGTTAATCCTAGTCTCAAAAGCTACATAATTCTCTAAGAGATCGATGGATCATGTTTAAGAATTATTCTGATTCATTATTGTTTTACTATAACTTCTCTTTCTGCTCAAAATTTTTTTTACATGTTTTTAATTTTTTCTAATCAAACTTCATAGACCAATTTATATAGCACTCCCACGAGCCATTAGTTTATTATAAGCATCTGATTATACCATTTTTTTTTCACAGGTGCACTTGTGAGAAATGTATCATTATGCCAACATCAAGTGAATGTCGGTGCTGCCAGGAGAATTAGAAGGTGAAGGAGAAAGTAGAAGAACTGAAGGGCTGTGGATACACCGATGCTAATCTACCAAGGTGTATCACTGATCACCCCGGTTTCCGTTCTGTCTGTCTTGATATCTGGGTTTTACAGACACCACAGCTCACCATCACGATTCTGTGCCTGCTTGCGGCCTGCATTTTCATTAAAGTGCATTGCAGCTAAACAAAGTCTGTAATTAGAATATTATCACAATGATTTATTTTTGGACATATAAGTGATCTGTCTATCAGCAGAAACTCTATGTAATTGGCACTGTTATTATAATTGCATTTCATATTTTGGTCACATATTGCATCTCCTCACCTTGTCAACATTCCAAGGAATGAGAAGTGTACACTCTTTGGTGCAAAATGAATAATCAGACTGTGGAAAGCCTCCACATTTGAAGTTTGCTGCCCTGGACTCAGCTTTTGCACATCCCTGAGGACCCGTGTTTTGTTGATCATATCAACAACTTTTTCACAGCCCTTTGTGCCTGAAATAAATAAATTGAGGCGCAGGTGTGCGCGCAGCTGAAGCCGCTGATGAGCGGCGAGTCGTGACACAAATTGCATCTTATTCTCGAAATCGCTGTCAACGAAATGTCTACTGCACATGTTGGGTGAGTTACCGACATCATTCCAATTTTTTCGCGTTTTCTGAACGAATTTCACCCATGCCGTTCTGATTTTCCCAAGGACGGGAAATTCAAAAACACTCACCGCATGCTCCGCTGGTATAACGTCGCACCCGTAGACAACACAACGCCAAACCATAATTAATTCAATTCCTGAAATCCTAATCTTAATAAATAATCTATTTGTAATCCACAAGTACTCCGAGAAATATCCGTAATCGCCGATTTTAAAACTTAAACAACAAGCAATGTCCGCCGAGCGTGTGCGTGTCTCTCCCTGTGATGATGTCACACAGTCAGTGGCCATCTTAGCCGCTGATCGCTCGGCTGAGTCAGACAGCTCTCAAGGACAGCGTACTTCAAGAGCGCATTGTCACCTTATGCGACATTTGTTGACACCAAAACATGTGCGGTTCAAATTAGCTCGTCTCACACAAAAATTTAAGATATGATTTAGCGATATTGAATTTTCGTCTGGACAAGGCCTTTAAAGTAAAATAACCCCAGAACCCCAGAACAGCTCCACACAAAGCACACAAAACTACAACACATATAACAGCTACTGGCACCCCCTCCAACACTCACCCCCACAACGGGTACATTATAAGGAAACAAACGTTGGGTATGTAAGTACAAATGAACACACAATTTACACGGGCCAAACACACCCCACCACCCCTAAACCTGGGCACTCAAACAACATATTACTAAAATTTTTCCCCATCAACTTACTATTTTAAAGTCAGCAGAATCCCACAATTATCACACAAACCCCTTAAGCTAAAATTTAATTCTTACATATCTCTTTTCCCAATAATAGAAAAAACTTTCTCTCTCTCTCTCTCTCTCTCTCTCTCTCTCTCTCTCTCTCTCTCTCTCTCTCTCTCTCTCTCTCTCTCTCTTTTTTTTTTAAATCAAACCAGGGTACCAAACCAGCAGCAAATAAACATTAGCAAATAAACACATCAGGACTGGAGAGAAAAACACAGACAGAAAATAAAGACATAATACGCTCAGTCGTTAGACGGGTCCTTCTCCAGTTGCCTCCGTCTCTTGACTGCAGGGCTCCCACCGCACTGATTCATCTCCTCCACTCTGCGCAGCTCGTTCAGATGCCTCCAGGTCTGGTCAGACAAGCGCAGATACCTGTCACTCCGAGCAGCCTCCACCCGGAATCGTCCCCTCACGCCGCGCCACTCGCGCGAGCCGTGTTCACCCCTCATCCGAGCCTCAACCCTGGGTCGCACCATGTTGCTGACCCACAGGGAAGCCTGCGTCCTCCTCCTCTGGTGATGTTGGGTTTGACTGGTCTCCATCAACGGTCTGGTCGACTCGTGGGCCCGGTCCATGTTATCCATGGCAGACCGTCTTCCCGAGCGATGTAACAACTCGCTCTCTGGTCCCGCCCTTTCTGGATCCAGCGTGGGCACCTCGTCCTTACAGGCCGCCACTGGGGTCCCGTCGTGCTGTCCCTCACCCCCAGTTTAAGCATCAAACAGACTGGCATCGGGTCCAACCCGCGGCAGCCCGGCGCAGTGCCGAACTTGCTCTCCTTCGTTACACATGTCCAACCAGTCCGATTCCCTCACTCCCACGCCATCCATCAACGGAATCAGCCGGCTCCACAGTCCACAGCCCAACCACTCGTCACCCGACTCATTGGTGACAGAAAAACCCAGGCTATAAAACAGACTACACCCCATGATGTTAACCCCCGCAGCAGTGACATGAATGCGGGCTCGGGGCACCACAACCGACTTGTAGCGGGCCTCCACCTCCCCAAAGCCCACAACTGCCAGTCTGTTCAGTCCATAGCCGTAATAGTCTCTCTCCTGCTGTTTAATCTGTCGGTGGGGAAACAAACTGTTCACGGTTGCCAGGTTCAACACCGAGGTAACAGTTCCTGTGTCTACCAACAGCTGAACCACGACACCGTTGAGCATGACATCACAACCGATCACAACCGATCCTCCCCGTTGTCTCCGGGGAGACCGTGTGTACAATAGTCGGAGTCTTCTGCGCAGCACTTGGTTCCTTCCCATGGCACCTGCGTTCGAAGTTGTTGCACGTCCTGGCAAAGTGGTCCCGCAAACCACACTTGCCACAGTGCTTTCCTTTTGCTGGGCACACACTGGCCTTATAGCGGTGAACAGGGGACCCACAACCGTAACAGCGTGGCGTACCAGGGGCAGACCTTATCTTCACCACAGAGGCATACGAAGGCAGCATGTGCGGTTGGGAAAGACTGTTTGGACTCTGTTAGCATCAGCACCGGATCACCTCAGGCTGTGTACTTCTCTCCCCTGCTCTTCTCCCTGTACACCAACTGCTGCACCTCTAGCCTACAGGTCTGTCAAGCTGATTAAGTTTGCAGACGACACCACCCTCATCGGGCTCATCTCCAACGGCGATGAGTCCGTCTATAGGAGGGAGGTGGCCCGGCTGACGTCTTGGTGAAACTACAATAACCTGCAGCTGAACGCTCAGAAGGCAGTGGAGATGATTGTGGACTTTAGGAAAGTCACAGCCCCTCTACCTCCCCTTGTCCTTACAGATTCTCCTATCACCACTGTGGATTCCTTCCGTTTCCTGGGTACCACCATCACCCGGGATCTCAAGTGGGAGCCGACCATCAGCTCCCTTATCAAAAAGGCCCAGCAGAGGATGTTCTTTTTGCGGCAGCTGAGGAAGCTCAAGATCCCCACCAGAGATGTTGGTGCAGTTTTATACGGCCATCATCGAGTCCATCCTCACCACCTCCATCATCGTGTGGTACGCGGGAGCCACTGTCAAGGAGAGACTAAGACTGCAGCGCGTTGTGCGCACTGCTGAGAAGGTGATCGACTGTAAGCTTCCATCCCTCCAGGACCTGTACATCTCCAGGACCCGGAGGAGTGCAGGTCGGATTACAGCCGACCCTTCACACCCTGGATACGCATTGTTTGCTCCCCTCCCTTCAGGTAGGACACTACGGTCCATTCGGACTAAAACTTCTCGAACATGAACAGTTTTTTTCCCCTCGCAATCAGACTGTTGAACTCTAGAGTGACTTATTAGACTTTTGTCCACCAGGTACAGCAGCTCAACTGACTCATGTACAATTATCATTCTTTTTTTTTTTCACTGCTGAACTGTACTATGTGGGACTCCACAATATCTGTTGTTTTTTAATATATTTAAAAATCGTATAGAATAGCATTATTTTTTTATTCTATTTTTATTGCATGTATAGTTTTCTATTTTTTTATCGCTTGTGTTAGATCTAGTCTAATGTTGCAGCATTGCACCGGGACAAATTTCCTAGTTTGGGGTTATTACATGAACAATGGCAAGTAAATCTATTCTGATTCTGATTCTGATTCTGAACAGGGGACCCACAACCGTAACAGCATGCGTACCAGGGGCAGACCTTATTCCTCACCACAGAGGCATACGTGCCTCCTCCGTCATCACCATCATTAGGGCCCCAACTCAGTGCCTTAGCGCAAGAATCATCCTCACTCAGAAAAGTCCCTAAGGAAGGCCTTCTCACAATGATCTCTGCTGCCTCAAACTGCTGGGTGAGCTCGATAGCCGTGGCCAGTGTCAACTCTCCTGGAAACTACAACAACCCTGGACCAGACCGCCTCACTACAAACGTGTTCCTCTATTGGTCCCAAATCATCTCCTCTTCCAGGCGTCCAATCACACCCCCCACCCCCCCCCCCCCGCCAGCCTTTGGAGCTCTTAACGAAGAGCCATCACTGGCTCCCCCAAACGCTGGCGGCCTGTCAAAACTGGATGCGCCGGACCGTGACGCTCTCCTCACCATGAACATGGCACGCCATCAACTCCACCACAACCATTGAAACTATCAGCCCCACCCAGGCTCTCCAATACTCTCTGCCCTCAGCATCCAACTTATGGACTAACACAGCCCTCACGCGAAGCCGCTCTCACACTCGCCGAGGTTCAAGACCACGAGATAGTTGGTAAAAGCAGTGAACAAATGAGGCCACGGCACGGGCGGCCTGCCCGGAGCCTCCAGAAACGGCTGAAATTCAGTAATAAACTTATCCATTCCTGTTTTTATCTCGTCACTAAATGTGTGTAATTGGGTAAAGCAAACACTTGATCGCTGCAGTTTACGGAGCTTTATTTAACAGAGTGTGTCACATACATATATGAGGCTTACGGCACTCGCCTGCTTGCCAGGTGGCTCCCGCGACGAAAGAGGCAGAACCTCTTCCGCCCACTCCTTTATACCATGGGCGGCGTCACCACCGAAACCGGTAAGTAGTCACCCCGTCTAGCCCATGACCAACCCGGCCGCCATCATTGTAATACAGCCTATTTGCATACACAACACCGACTGTGCCCCCCAGCAACTGATACACCACCGAAGATGCCCTCACCTAGAGGGAGGGTGGTTGAACAACAACAACAGATGAAGCAAAGGTTTGACAAGAAGCGCAGGGCAAGGGAATCCGGACTCGCAGTGCTGGACTGGGTTTGGATCCAACGTCCCAACCAGGTCCACAAGTTGCAGTCGTTTTGGACAACACTGATACAGATCACATTGCAGTTGGGTCCAGCCACTTTTTGTCTCTCTGATGGGTCACGGTGGCACACCAGCTGCCTCAGAAAAGTGATACCGACCTCGGCCCCGGACCAGAAGACAGCCGTGGACATGACGAGCCCCGACTGGGACTGCGACAACACAAGACCTACAACCCCCAACGAACGTTCGCCGGAACTGGCAACGGTGGTGTGACCTGAGCGCTGCTTGGCTCGGGTCCGACAGAGACCCTGCTACCTTAGAGACTTTTTGACTAAATAATGGACTCTAATGGACTCTTGAGTGTAGCCAGGACATGACCGATAACAGTGCCAGAATAACCCACATGGTCACGCGTGGGTGGGCATACAGGTAGTCCACCCGGGTGCCCAGGTAGCTGTATATAGTTCTTGGGGTTTTCAAGGGGACCGGGCGGGGTGAGTTTGGTGGCTCACCGTAGGTGAGGTCATCACATGGTGAACTGACTGTGGCGCAATATGGCGCCGCCCTTCTGTGTATAGTTCAGTTATGTGTTGAATAAAGGAGAGCGCAGTTCATCCCGCTGTCTGCGCCTATTTCTTAGACATACGTAACAACCTCCCCCCCACCCCAAGGTGATGTGTGGGGATGCTAGGTGTGGTTTTATAATAACATATTCATTGTTTAAATAAAGTATTAACATAGTACTCATAGGCCAAAACTTGAAGTACTCCTTTGACAATGTTTATAACTTTCAAGTTCGAAAGTAAAAATGTCTCTGTCTACTACAAATGAAAGAACCCCCTCAAAAAATCTGGGTGTGCAAATAACAATTTATTGAACATTAGAACTATACAACTTGTTTACCAACATTTCTTTCTATTTGTGTTGAAAACAGCTTTGCAGTTTTCCTTGTACTCGTCTTTGATGTTGTCAGGCCAGTCAGTGAGTTCTTCCCACTCATGTTGGTACTTCTGCAAACTTTTACATTTGACTGATGCACGGGGCAGCCTATTGGGACACGGTGCAGCCCTAGACATGTGGGTCTGTGAGAAGCCAGCAAGGCTCTGCGGCTGCTGCTCACCCACCTGGCTATCTCTCACCCAATTACTTCTCGAGCATTGATTTCAGGTGTGGTGCATAAAAGTAAACAAGATCAACCAACAACTACTGAGTAGAGAGCAACATGCAGAATGCAGATGAGAAGTGCTGTGATAAAGACACCTATAAATACAGGACAAACCGTGTCCTTTATTGATTCAATACAGGATGCATTATTTTAGTGTAAAAAACAGGACAATACTGTATTTTACAGGATGGGTGGCAACCCAACTTGAGACCGATAGCATTCTGTAAGGAATGCTCTGTATCTACGGCACTTGGGAATGGCAGTGTTGAGGAGCCCACACACACTGCTGTACCCAAAATTTAGTGTTACACCCCTTAGTGGGCCTGACAGTAATAATCGCTACTCCATGGATGATTATGAAAATGGTTCGTACAATTAAAATAACAGTGGGCATACTTGAATGACAATGTATCTGTATTATTTTAATGCAAGATAAATTTTTCTTCATCTCTTTGAGTTTCATTCAATGCAGGATAATTAAAATGCTGCAACATACAGTAGACCATTTAATGACCGTGAACAGCACTGATTTTTCATAGCATTGGCCCCTGCACTGACAGACAAGTCAAGAGGATTAACCTTAGCTTTGTGGGGGCATAGTGTTGGACTTCTCCACCCATGGAATAAGGGACAGAAAGAGGAGGTGTCACTGGGGGGTATCATACGGGACAGTAAGGACCATGCCCCCCCCCCCCCCAGAGAGGAGTAAATGCCAGAGCCACTGAAGAGGAAACGTGTGATAGCGGCGCTGGCGTTATGTCATGTTAATGTGCCACGCAGTTCTTTGTGCAAATAACAATGTGTTATGTCGGGAAGTTCCGGTCTTGATGCACGGAGTAAAGAGATAAAAGAGGAATGCGCAGAGACCTGGGATTCTCGTTTGCTGTAAATTATGTTGGAGAAGGAATAAAGTTTCTCTGTCGTCCAGCTCGTTGCCTCACCTGCCTCCTTTCTCCACACTGGTGACCCGAAGATGTGCCATGGAAAGCGAGCCGAGCACTGCCCCGGAGGCTGCCTGTAGAGAGAGCACCAGCGCTGCATGCATGGTCTCAGTCGAGCTCCCAGACTTCTGGCTTCACAACCTGACCACGTGGTTCTTGCACATAGAAGCCCAGTTTGCACTCCGTGGGATAACAATGGACAATACCAGATATTACTATGTGGTTGCTGCGCTGGAAGCGCGCGCCACGCAACAGGTGACAAGCCTGCTCCAGGAGCCACCGACCCAAGGAAAATATGAAGTGCTCAAGAGGATGCTTCTCCAACGCTATACCCTGTCTGACAGTGAGAGGGCAAAGAGGTTCCTAACGCGTTCGGAGTTAGAGGACAAGTCAGCAGTGGAGCTTATGGAGAGCATGTTGGCACTGAGGGGAAGGATAATGAATCTTTCCTGTTCGTCCACTTATTCCTCAGGAACCTACCGGCTACAGCGAGGGTGATCCTGGCCAACTCGCTGTGGCTGGTTGCTAAGGATGACCGTGTCCTGGCGCAGGAAGCAGACCGCATCATCTTGGTGACCAGAGCTCCCAGCGTGCAGACAGTGGCACCAGCATCCATGAGGGACTCTAGCGAGGTCGAGGAGCCGTTCATGGTAGTCGGGACAGACACCAGAAGACGAAGGAACGGGGTGATCTGTTTTTATCATCGCTGTTTCGGCTTGAATACCCAGTGCTGCCTGTCGTCATGCCAATTCAAGAAGCCAGGAAGATGGTACGTTCAGAATTCGGTGGCAGCTGCAACCGATGGCAACAGGAACAGACTGCTTTATGTCATGGACACACTTCGGGGAGACGTTTTTTGGTGGACTCTGCTCCCAGAAGAGCCTCATTCTGCCGGTCAGTGCAGACAGGGTGGCAGACACAGCAGTCCCAACTCACGGCCACCAAACGGATCCACCATCAGGACATTTGATGAGTGTGACACTGACGATAGCTACATGGACTCATCTTTCAGTGGACTTTGTGATAGATGCATGTTCCGGCCCCATTCTAGGTGCATATTTTTTATGTGCTAGGGTTGTTAGTCGATGTTGCTAATAGGAGATTAGTAGATGCTGTCTCTTTCACATCACTCGCCCTGCACAGCTTGGGGGAGCTGGGTCGACACCACTGGCTAACATTATAGCTCCAGGGGGTAAGTACCAACAGTTTGCTAACACAGTTCCCAACACTCACGGTCCCGACTTTTTCAGCTATGGTAATGAAACACGGGGTCGAACACTTCATAATGACAAAAGGCCCTCCGGTGTTCGCATGACCTTGGCGCCTGGACGCAGCTGAACTGGCCAGCACACAAGAGGATTCTGCCAACTTAGAGCAGTTGGGTATCATCAGGCACTCCAACAGCCCATGGGCATCCCCACTACACATGGTGCCTAAACCGATGGGTCGTGGCGACTGTGTGGCGATGTCCGGCACTTGAATAACGCCATGGAACACAATCGAGATCCAATTCTGCACATCCAGTATTTTTCCATGCACCGCTGGCCAGGGCACGCGTTTTTTTTTCGAAAGTGGATCTGGTCCACGGATATTATCAGGTCCCGTGCACGTGGAAGAGGTCCCAAAAAAACAGCAGTAATAACTCCCTTTTGGCCTTTTCAACGTTTTACGCATGCCTTTCAGATAAAAAGGTGCGGCACAGACGTTCCAGAGGATAATGATGCGGTGCTTTGCGGCTTGTCCTTCGTTTTGTCTACTTAGACACATTTTGGTAGCCAGCTGTCCGAGGGAGAACACATCGCCCATCTCGAGACAATTTTCCAGAGGTTGGAAGTGCAAGGACTGATAGTTAACTGGTCTCACTCGGGAGCCCAGTTGACTCCCGAGTGAGACCAGGCTTTTACAAATGCCAAAACAGAGCTGGCAGATGCCGCGTTGCTAGCCCACCCGGATCCGTCTGCACGGATAGCGCTCACTACAGATGCATCTGATGTCGCCATAGGGACAGTGGTGGAGCAGTGCGTCTCAGGTTTGTGGCAGCCGCTCGCATTTTTTAGCCGAACTTTGCGCGACAACAAACGCAAATACAGCATGTTCGATAGAGAATTGCTGGCTCTCCACCTGGTGATGCGCCATTTCCAGTTCTGGCTGGAGGGACGCAAGTTCACCGCGTTCGTGGAACATAAGAGGCTGATGTACGTGATGTACAAGGTCTCGGAACCGTGGACGGCCCGGCAGCAACGGCATTTGGCCGCAATTTCGGAGTTTACGACCAACATTCAACACGTTGCCTGTAAGCTCAACGTTGTGGCCGATTGCCTGTCATGCGCGTTAAGTCACGTCTCGATCTACATGGGAATAGATTTCCCTGCCATGGCCGCGGAACAAGCCGGGGACGCGGACATTTGCGCGCTCCAGTCTGCTGCAACTGGGTTAAGGCTGGAGAACAGGGTGGTGCAAGAAGGGTGCCCTCCCTTGCTCTGCGACGTCTCCACCAGTTGCCCGCGCCCGGTGGTTCCAAGCTCTTGGTGCCGTCGTGTTTTTGAGACGGTCCACTCCCTTTCGCATCTGGGAGTACACGCTTCAGTGAAGCTAGTGGGGGCGAAATTCGTCTGGCCACGCTTGCAAAGACATGAAAGGGTGGGCTGCAGCTTGCATTGTGTGCCAGCGGGCCAAAGTACACAAGCACAGCAGAGCCCCCACTTGAGCCATTCCAAATCCCGATCAGGAGGTTTGACCCTGACCATGTGGATTTGCTGGGACCCCTTCTGCCATTGCAAGGTTTTATGCACTTCTTAACAATCGAGGACCGCACCACGCGCTGGCCTGAAGTGGTTCCGCTGGCTTCTACCACATCCGCAGAAGTGGCTCGCACCTTTTTGCCAGCTTGGTTTGCACATTTTGGATCTCCATCGGACATCACATCCGACAGGGGTCCACAATTCGTTTCAGAACTCTGGTCCGCTATGGCCCAGAGCCTGGGGGTCAAAATTCACCACACTACTGCGTACAACCCCTAGGCTAACGGGTTATGCAAGCGTTTTCATAGGTCGCTTAAAGCAGCGCTCAGAGCTTCACTCACAGACTCAAATTGGGTCGACTGCCTGCCCTGGTTTCTTTTAGGGTTGCGCTCTGCACTTAAGGAGGATTTGGCAGTCTTCCCGGCAGAACTCATTTTTTCTCAGCTGCTGTGGACCCCTGGAGAGTTTTTAGCCCGTGCCCGAGGCTGATCCGCCCACGCAATTTTTACACAGTACGGAGGTACTGAGCATACCGGGCCCGGCCCACCACTGTTTTCCCCACACATTCATCCCAAAAAGCTTGCAGAACGCCGGTTTTGGTTTTGTCAGGCACGATGCACACCGGACCCCGCTGCGTCCACCATACAACGGACCATTCAGGGTGTTGGAACCTGGAGCGAAGCATTTTGTGTTAGACTTGGGGGTACGTATGGAGATCATCTGCATCGACAAGCTGAAGCCCGCTTTTGTGTTGGCAGACGAGCAGGTGGTGTTGGCCCAAGCTCCCTGGCGCGGACGTCCACCACTGGTGGCTTCGCAGGTTGGTGATCCCTCAACAGGGACCTGCACTCATGAAGATATTGTGTTTTCCCCCCTCCCATTTTTCTCCCTCCACAGACTGATGTGCCCTCCTATACACCTCACCTGCAGGTGGTTCGAGCTGGACCGGTGACCCCCCGCTACAGGCACTGTGGGCACCAGCTCAAGCCTAGAGGGAAAGGGGGGGGGGGGAGTTAGTGCCCCTTCTGGGTGTTCGGGTGGGGGGGGCTGTGTGGGGGGCATGGTGGGGGTTCTCCACCCAGAGAGGGGCAGGGGAAAGGGGGAAAGAATGGATCGAAGGAGGAGGTGTCACCGGGGAGTGTCAGACGGGACTGCTGGGTCTATGCGACCCCTGGGGAGAGTGAGAGCTGCCAAAGCTGCTGAGGGTAGAAGGGTGTAAGAGTGGCCTGGGTGTCATGGTCATGTTAATGTGCCACACATTCCTTTGTTCAAACAACAATGTGTTATGGTGGAAGTTCCGGGTCTCAATGCATGGAAATAAAGACATATAGTGGAATGCACAGAGACATGGGATCGCTGTTTGCTGTACTTTTCATGTTGGTGGAAGAATAAAGTTTCTGTGTCCTCCATCTCGTTGCCTCGCCAGCTTCCTTTCTCCACACTCCAAGCTAACTAGTTTAGCTCCTCTTGTGCCAACAGTCTCACTACCCTACAGCCCCAGCTTCTTGTCCCTTGGATTTCCTTCTGACCGCTGCAATCCATTCCATCCCACGCCTCTTTTATTTTTTAGGCTATGGGTCACATTTTGCTCTGAAATACCTCACGCACTGGAATAAATCACATCAAACTGGTAATAAAAATCCATGTCACTCCAAGCTTTGGCTGTTAATTATTGATCACGGTGTTACTTTTATAAGCCGATTGTGATTCGGGCTGGTGAGAAAGAGTGGAATAAGGGGTCTCTGCAGAACGCTGCCGCAGCAGAACATCTCACCATCTACTTGAGTTAAATAAGCAGTCATTGTTTCTACAAAGTCGAAATACGTCAAGATTAATGTCTAGCATTCCCCAAAATTATTTCTAACATATGAGTAACGCTCTTTGAACCCTTCTGGCATCCTCGTCTCGAAGAGGCGATGGTTAGCGCATCAAGGGTTGGAGCAGCGCCTGGAATGACTGTACAGCCCAATCCTTGAGTGGCAGTCTTTGGAGCAGTTGGCTCAGATGAAGGTTGATGGTGCACGTGCTGATGGTGCACGTGCTGATGCTGCGCATTCTTTCCTTGCCGCACACTTCGTCGCCATCTGGACTCTCATATTCGCTTCCATCTTGAGAACACCCTCTTTGACACTGTGGCGCCAGGTGACTCGACCTTGGGCAATAACCTCCCAGTTATTGGCGTTGATCTGTGCACACCAAATGTCGCATTTACAGACATCTTTAAAATGCAACAGCGGTCGGCCCACAAGGCAGACGCCCACCCACAGCTCTCTGCAAAAGATTTGTCTTGGCATGCGGTCAGGCTCCATGTGGTGCATGTGGCCAAGCCACCGGAGTCATCTCTAGCTGAGAAATGCAGGGATGCTTAGCAAGTCAGCCTGCTCAAGGACCTTGGTGTTGGGAACTCTGTCTGCCACTTGATGTGCGATAAGGCACCGAAGACAGCAGAGGTGTAACCCATTTAACCGCTTCTCCTGCTTGGCATAAGCTGTCCAGGACTCGCTGCCGTACAGGAGAGTGACAGGATGCAAGCTTGGTAGAGTAGCTTGGTCTTCAAACTCAGCAGACTGTTGTTCCACACACACTTGGAACAGTTTTGTCTGGTTTGGTCAGACAAAACTGAAACAGAGGAAATTCTTGGATCAGGTTGTTAGATGGTCCAGTCGTTTGCTTGGTGAGTCATAGCTGAGCCTGACATCCCTGTACACCAGACAGGTACAGAGGATTGCTACCTCCATTTTAAATGATGACTCCCACCCTTTGCACTGCCACTTTCAGCTTCTTCCCTCCAGACGGAGGTTTGCTGTCCCAAAATGTAAAACCCAGTGCTACAAAAACAGCTTTGTTTCCTGCTGCTGTTAAAGAGTTGAACAAGATTGTAACAATATATTGCACATAATTTAGTTACATATTTATTAATTTTATTTTATATTTACTTATTTTTGTAGGTTTTTTTTATTTGGGTTCTAAATCTTTATTGGGTTTTAGACTTTGAGTTTTTAACCTCTTTGACTAGTCTTTAACTTTTTAATATGACCCTTCTCTCTTATCTCTGTTTTTTCTCTTATCTCTTTGTCCTATGTCCTGATTGGTGGAGCCTTGAGTACTTCTATCATGTTTATAGTGCAGCTTCATGTGTGCCTGTGTTTTGTGTTCATGTTGAATGCAATTGTGGTTTGTAAATATGGATGTCACCTGACTGTAAAACAAATCTACCTACGGGTACAAATAAAGTAACCTGAACCTGAACCTAAACGCTTGTTGAGTTTGGCCATGACAGCAGCTGCTTTGGCGGTTCTGGAGCTGACCTCAGTGTCCAGCGAGAGCATGTTTGAAACAGTGGACCCTAGGTAGGTAAAGGTGTCCACAACCTCCAGCTGTGTGTTGTCAATGGTAATGACAGGAGAGGAGACAGCATCTTGTGCCATGATGTTGGTTTTCTTGAGGCTGATCATAAGCCCAAACTCCTTGCAGGCATGGGACAGTTTGTCGACCAGGTGCTGCAGGCCCTCCTCACTGTGCGATGCAAGAGCAGCATTGTCTACAAACAGCAGCTCACGTATGAGGACCTCGTAGACTTTGGTTTTAGCACAAAGTTTTGCGATGTCGAGGAGTTTTCCGTCTGATCTCGTGCAGACGTAAACACCTTCAGGACAGTCGGCAAAGGCGTAGTGGAGGAGCATTGAGAAAAAAATACCAAAGAGAGTTGGTGCTAGAACGCAACCCTGCTTCACTCCACTGCTGACTGGAAAGGTGTCTGAGGTGGGTCCATCAAAGCAAACAGTACTATGCATGTCCATGTGGAAGGAGGAGATGATTGCAAGGAGCTTTGGGGGACAACCGATCTTTCGCAGGATCTGGAAGAGCCCGCTTCGACTAACTAAGTCAAAGGCCTTGGTCAGGTCCATGAACGCAAGGATTAATGGCTGCTGCTGCTCCTGACACTTCTCCTGCCGGAGGGAGAAGATCATATCCACTGTGGACCTTCTGGCTCTGCAGCCACACTGAGACTCAGGATAGACTCGTGAAGTGAGGCTCTGCAAGCGGAACAGGGTGACCCGAGCAAAGACTTTGCCAACTATGCTCAGAAGAGAGATGCCGTGATAATTGTTGCAGTCACTGCAGTCGCTTTTCTTCTTGTACAGCGTGACTATGTTGGCATCTCTCATATCTTGGGAAATGTGACCTTGCTCCCAGCAAAGGCAGAGGAGATCATATAGTGGTTGTAAGATGGCTGTTTTCCCCATGCTTTCAGCGAAGGTCTGAGCCTTGATCAGATCAGAAGTTCCGCAAGTGTTGATGCGGGGGCGACCCTTAGTCTTGGCATGGTGGCTCATCCTTGGCTTCAGTCTGACCTTACTGCAAAAAGGGAATGATCTGTATCACAGTCAGCCCTGTGATAGCTTCTCGTGTGAAGAAACACTGCTGAGGTCCGCTCTTTCTGATGATGACAGGATCTAGCTGTGCCATTGACGGGGACCGGGGGTGTCTCCAAGACACTTTCTGCAGCTCTTTACACTTGAAGTAGGAGTTTGTAATGCAGAGGCCGTGATGACAACAGAATTCCAACAGCCTCTGTCCACTCTCGTTCATCCTGCCTATGCCAAAGTGGCCAAGACAGGATGGCCACCCTTGCCAGTCTGCTCTGACGCGAGCATTGAAGTCGCCAAGCAAAAATAAGCCTTCAGAGTGGGAATTCTAGATAGCACTTCCTCTAGAGCACAGGTGTCAAACTCATTCCCATGGAGGGCCAAGACCCTGCAGGTTTTACCTCCACCCAGTGTCTTCAACAGGTGATTTCTCTGAATTTCTTCCTACTGATTGCTGATCAGTGAAAACACCTGCTGAAGAGACTGGGTGGAAGTAAAATCTGCAGGGTCTTGGCCCCTCCATGGAATTGAGTTCGACACCCCTGCTCTAAGAGCCTCATAGAACTGATCTTTGGCTTCTGTGGTAGACGTGAGGGTCGGAGCATACACAGAAAGGATGTTCACAAAGCCCGACGATGTCTTCATGCAGAGGGTGAGGATTCTTTCGGACCCTCCTGTAGGGGTTTCTGTGGTGGTGGTCAGCGAGTTCCTCACTGCAAAGCCTACACCATGCTACCTGGATTCGTCCTGAGACAAGCCCTGCCAATAAAAGGTGTAGTCTGTTTCTCTAAGAGAGCCGCTGTCGGCCAGGCGGGTTTCCTGAAGGTAGGCAACATCGATGTTAAGTCGTGCCAGTTCCTTATTGATGATGGTGGTCTTGCGAGAGTTGTCCATTTGTTGGAGATCAGTGGTAAGTCCAGGCCACATGGTGCGAATGTTCCAGCTTGCAAATCAAAGAGCTGGGGTCTTCATATATTTCTCCATTTGACTGCCTGGTGCAGATTGACACTTGCTTGTCAGGAGAGACCCCTAAGCTCTACGCACCCAGCAGAGCAGGCAAGCCATGGCGGGGCGGCACCTTACTGGCTGGGGGCTGCCCAGCTTGGGGCGGGCAGTAGCTGCCCAATGAAGCTGCGAAGGCTTCTCCCACCGTCGGACGAAACCCCTGGCGCTCCTCCCTATGCCAGTTGGTTGGAGCTTATAACTGGTAACTGCCTCCTCCCGTGTTGTGCCGGAATCTTGCCACGCCGCTGGAGTGACCTCTCCAGGTTGCGCTAAAAAGCCTGGGTGGGGTAGTATGGGGACACTGGGCTGCCCATATGTCAGTGTCCCCCTGTTGGCATCACTGGCTGAGTCCAAGGGAAAGGATGATCCAATACAGTTTGGGACCAGTTCCACTGCAGGAGTTGCCGGAAAGTAGTGCTGAGCATCTGCCAACCACCTTAGGGCTCCACTCCGGATTTATCCTCGAGGTTTACTCCCGAAGACTTTCCTGTAATCAGGTACAGTGGGACAAAAAAGTATTTAGTCAGCCACCAATTGTGCATGTTCTCCCACTTAAAAGATGAAAGAGGTCTCCAATTTTCATCATAGGTATACCTCAACTATGAGAGACAAAATGAGGAAAAAAAATCCAGAAAATCGCATTGAAGGATTTTTAATGAATTAATTGGTAAATTCCTCGGTAAAATAAGTATTTGGTCAATAACAAAAGTTCATCTCAATACTTTGTTATATACCCTTTGCTGGCAATGACAGAGGTCAAACGTTTTCTGTAAGTCTTCACAAGGTTTTCACACACTGTTGCTGGTATTTTGGCCCATTCCTCCATGCAGATCTCCTCTAGAGCAGTGATGTTTTGGGACTGTCACTGGGCAACACGGACTTTCAACTCCCTCCAAAGATTTTCTATGGGGTTGAGATCTGGAGACTGGCTAGGCCACTCCAGGACCTTGAAATGCTTCTTACGAAGCCACTCCTTTGTTGCCCGGCGGTGTGGTTTGGGATCATTGTCATGCTGAAAGATCCAGCCACGTTTCATCTTCAATGCCCTTGCTGATAGAAGGAGGTTTTCACTCAAAATCTCACGATACATGGCCCCATTCATTCTTTCCTTTACACGGATCAGATGTCCTGGTCCCTTTGCAGAAAAACAGCCCCATAGCATGATGTTTCCACCCCCATGCTTCACAGTAGGTATGGTGTTCTTTCTCCTCCAAACACGACAAGTTGAGTTTTTACCAAAAAGTTCTATTTTGGTTTCATCTGACCATATGACATTCTCCCAATCCTCTTCTGGATCATCCAAATGCTCTCTAGCAAACTTCAGACGGGCCTGGACATGTACTGGCTTAAGCAGGGGGACACATCTGGCACTGCAGGATTTGAGTCCCTGGCGGCGTAGTGTGTTACTGATGTAGCATTTGTTACTTTGGTCCCAGCTCTCTGCAGGTCATTCACTAGGACCCCCTGTGTGGTTCTGGGATTTTTGCTCACCGTTCTCGTGATCATTTTGACCCCATGGGGTGAGATCTTGCGTGGAGCCCCAGATCGAGGGAGATTATCAGTGGTCTTGTATGTCTTCCATTTTCTAATAATTGCTCCCACAGTTGATTTCTTCACACCAAGCTGCTTATCTATTGCAGATTCAGTCTTCCCAGCCTGGTGCAGGTCTACAATTTTGTTTCTGGTGTCCTCTGACAGCTCTTTGGTCTTGGCCATAGTGGAGTTTGGAGTCTGACTGTTTGAGGTTGTGGACAGGTGTCTTTTATACTGATAATGAGTTCAAACAGGTGCCATTAATACAGGTAACGAGTGGAGGACAGAGGAGCCTCTTAAAGAAGAAGTTACAGGTCTGTGAGAGCCACAAATCTTGCTTGTTTTGTAGGTGACCAAATACTTATTTTACCGAGGAATTTACCAATTAATTCATTAAAAATCCTTCAGTGTGATTTTCTGATTTTTTTTTTCTCATTTTGTCTCTCATAGTTGAGGTTTACCTATGATGAAAATTGGAGACCTCTCTCATCTTTTAAGTGGGAGAACTTGCACAATTGGTGGCTGACTAAATACTTTTTTGCCCCACTGTATAGCCGCAAGGCAGCAGAGGTTTGGAATCAGAGTTTACCTTCTCCTAGGTAGTTTGCCGGCCAAGGCTAACGGGCACCACCTGCCCAGATTTGAAATCAGAGTGGTCCTTCTCCTAGGTGGACTGACATCCAAGTCTGACGAGCCCCACCTACCCGGAGCAACCTGGTTATAGTGCCAGAGACTCGCTGACACCCTCTGTCATTTAGTGAAAACAGGGTCGGCATGAGAAGCCAGACAGTAGGATTTGGTTAGGAGAGGCTACTGGAGAGACGCTGTGCTATGAGTGGGGTATTTCAGTGGAAATGTAGGTGCTCATTTCTGCATTCCACACTAGCAAGTCCTAACCCATTAGACCACGACTACTTTAGAGACTATCTAAAGATAGATAGATTCGATAAAGATATCAAATGTAGGTGAAGAAATTACATACTGCCGTCATTCTGTATCTATAGTAGGGAGACACGTAATAATAGTTGGATGAATCACCAAACTTGATTCTGTGCTTACAGGTTTTGGTCTGACCGCTGAGGGCACATTCTTTTGGTCCTCCACACTCCAGATCAATCAGCTGATCGTGCACGAAAAAAAAAAAATTGGTATAATTGACATATTGTTCGGCCCAGGAAACACGCATGCAGGCTCAGGCAGATTTGAAAGCTTTATTTACAGCAGTGTTCGTGTATGGATGCGTGTATGTGAGATGCGAATGTGATGTGGGTGGAGGATGCAGGTCAGGACAGAGCAGTACACCGTACGGCCAGGCAACCCTATAATGAGAGGAGAGCAGGGGTTAGCTGGGCAACCACACAGGAGAGTGAGAATGTTCTGTGCTTACTTGTAGCGGGGTGGTGGCTGGCATTGGCAAGGTCCCAAGCCTGGGAGACAGCGTCCTGCTGTGCGTCCGGGATGATGCAGCGAGGTAGAGGAGCAGCGAGACGAGGGGGAGTGAGTCCGCTGCCAAGGAATCCACCTGAAGGAAAGGATGTTGCTGAGTTGAGTATGCAGGGAGACAGACGGCTCCAGGCTGCAGCTCAGGGCAGGATGGAATAAATAGCTGTGCACTAACGAGGAGCAGGTGTGCGCACAGCTGAGGTGGAAGCCCGTGAGCTGCGGGTGATGACAGTACTCCCCCCCTACCAGCACCTCCTGGCGCTGGCTTACCTGGGTGTGTCCGGTGGAACTCCGCAATGAGGTCTCGATCCAACACCCACGAAGAGCGCACCCAGGACCTCCACTCCAGACCATAACCTTCCCAATCCACCAGATATTGCAGCCCACGACCCCGACGCTGGGAGTCCAGGATGGCAGTAACACCCCACGCCGGGTCACCGTCGATCATCCTAGGTGCAGGAGGAGACCTAGGAGGAGTGCAGAGTGAATTGGAAAGGACAGGCTTGATCTTAGAAACGTGGAAGGTGGGACACACACGAAGGGAGGGGGGGAGGGCCAAACGCACAGCCACCGGGTTGATGATTTTGGAAATAGTGAAGGGGCCGAGGAACCTCGGTGCCAACTTCTTCTTCTCACCTTTCAGGCTGATGTCCTGGGACGAAAGCCAAACCCGCTGACCCACCTGGTAGGCAGGAGCCGGCCTTCTGTGGCGATTGGCGGTGGAGCTGTTGCGCGCCGCTGTGCGTAAAAGCGCGTCCCTGGTCTTGGTCCACACGCTCCGGCAGCGCCTGATGTGCGCCTGGATGGAAGGGACGGCCAGCTCACCCTCCTGCTCAGGAAAAACAGGGGGGTCGTACCCCAAGGACGCTTCAAAAGGCGACACCCCAGTAGCAGTGGACCGGGCCGAGTTATGGGCGTATTCCACCCAGGTCAGGAAGGAGCTCCAGGACGAAGGATTAGAGGATGTTACGCAGCGCAGGGCGGCCTCCAACTCCTGGTTCATGCGCTCGCACTGCCCGTTAGACTGGGGGTGATAACCAGAGGAGAAACTGACTGTAGCCCCCAAGGCGCTGCAGAAGCTCCTCCAAACCTGGGAGACAAACTGCGGACCCCGGTCCGAGACCACGTCCAGCGGATCCCATGCAGCCTGATGACATGCTGCACCAGGAGATCGGCCGTCTCACGCGCCGAAGGGAGACCCCGAAGAGGCACAAAATGAGCGGCTTTGGAGAACCTGTCCCCAATAGTCAGAACCGTGTCATAGGTGTTAGAGACAGGGAGTCCGGTGACGAAGTCAAGGGCGATGTGTGACCAGGGCCTGCCCGGGACCGGCAGAGGCTGGAGTAGACCCGCAGGTGGAGAGTTCTGGGACTTGCCGGTAGCGCACTGGAGACAGGCCTGGACATAGTTGGTAACGTCCTTCTGGAGACCCGGCCACCAAAACGAGCGTTGCAGCCAACTCACCAAGCGGGTGATGCCTGGGTGACAGGAGAGTTTGGAGGTATGGGCCCAGTGGATCACTTCACCCCGAACCGCCGAAGGAACATAAAGCCTCCTCTCCGGCCCCCCGCCAGGATCCGGCTCCGCCTCCTGGGCCTTCAGAATCTTGCCCTTGATGGACCATGCAATCGCCCCCACGACGCACGAATCGGGCAGGATGGTATGCTTGGACTTCTCCGGACCTTCTGGGGCGAATTGCCTGGACAGGGCGTCGGGCAGCCCATTCTTCGAACCTGGACGGTACGTGATGGTAAAGTTGAAGCGAGTAAAAAATAGGGACCAGCACGCCTGGTGGGCATTCAGGCGCCTCGGTGACCTCAAGTACTTGAGGTTTTTATGGTCCGTCTGGACCACAAAGGGCTGGGCTGCCCCCTCTAACCAGTGACGCCACTCCTGTAGTGCGAGTTTGACCGCGAGGAGCTCCCTGTCGCCGACATCATAGTTGCGCTCTGCTGCTGATAGCTTCCTGGAGAAGAAGGCGCAGGGCCGCTTGACACCATCCCCCGGTGATCACTGGGAGAGCACCGCTCCCACCCCCGTATCGGACGCGTCGACCTCCACCAGACACTGAAGTGCGGGATCAACCTGGGTCAGGACCCGAGAGGAAGAGAACTCCGCCTGGAGAGTCTTGAAGGTGGTGGCCGCTTCCTCAGACCACTGAAAGGGCACTTTCGATGACGTGAGGTGGGTCAGGGGGGAGACGATGGCGCTGTAGTTGGGAACAAAGCGCCGGTAGAAGTTCGCGAACCCAATGAATTGCTGCACCTGCTTCCTGGAGGTATGCGTGGGCCACTCGACCACCACTTTAACCTTAGCGGGGTCGGGGAGGATCTGATTATGGGAGATCACGAACCCCAGGAAGGAGGTGGTCTGGGCGTAGAATTCACACTTCTCGGCCTTTATAAACAAGCGATTCTCCAGCAGACGTTGCAGGACCCGCCTCACATGGGCCTGGTGTTCCTCCCGTGATCTGGAGAAGATGAGTATGTCGTCGAGATAAACGAAGACGAAAACTCCCAGGAAGTCCCGCAGAATGTCATTTATGAGGCGCTGGAAGACGGCAGGTGCGGTGGTGAGCCCGAACGGCATCATGAGATATTCGAAGTGGCCGCTGGGTGTCCCAAAGGCCGTCTTCCACTCGTCTCCCTCCCGGATCCTAACAAGATGGTAGGCGCTGCGGAGGTCAAACTTGGTGAACAAGGTCGCCCCCTGGAGGGAGTGGAAAGCAGTGTCCATGAGCGGAAGTGTGTAGCGGTCCTTTATTGTGATGTCGTTAAGCGCTCTGAAGTCGATACAGGGGCGTAGGGACCCATCCTTCTTACCCACGAAGAAGAAACCCGCGCCAAGCGGGAACGAGGAGGGGCGGATGATCCCAGCGCTGAGTGACTCCTTAATGTAGGTGTCCATCGCCTCGCGTTCCGGTGCAGAGAGACTGTATAGGCGGCCAGACGGCAGGGGGGCCCCCGGGCGGATGTTAATCGCACAGTCGTATGGTCGATGCGGCGGAAGGGACAAGGCTCTGGACTTACTGAATGCTGCCCCCAAGTCACGGAACTCCTGCGGCACTAGAGTCAGGTCCGGGGGCTCAGAGACCAGAGCCGGCGGAGGAGAGGATGGAGCACAAGCCGCCGACTGGAGGCAGGTGCCCAGGCAGAAGGTGCTCCAGGACAGGACGCTGCCGGTTCTCCAATCCAGGACAGGGTTATGCAGCCGCAGCCAGGGGTAACCCAGAATGACACGGTCCGGCAAGGAGGGCAGGACGTAGATGGTCAGATCCTCCCGGTGGTTGCCGGAGATGATGATGGGAATTGGCTTAGTGCGGTGTGTAACTGTACCCAGAGAAGAGCGTGAGAGCGTCACCAAGTTCAGGGGGGTAGGCAGCAGTTGTCAGGGTATGCCCAAACGGGTTGCCAGGCTCTTAGAAATAAATTTCTGCTCTGCCCCAGAATCCACCAGTGCGTGAGTGGAATGCCCGGTGGAGTTGTGGCAGAAACGTATAGGCAGTGTGCATGAAGATAGGGGATTTGGTCGGTTAGAGTCCGCGAGGCCCCCTACAGTGACTCGCGGACCTCCCCGTTTGGCTTCACCGGGCACAGCTCCACGGGATGCAGGTCATCTCCACAATACATGCAGAGACCCCGTTCCCGCCGGCGTTGTCTCTCCGCTAGAGGGAGCCTAGTGCGCCCGATAGCTATGGCCTCTGGTTCATCAGCGGACTCCGGAGCCGGTAACGCCAGGGGGTGCGACTGAGCTGGGCGGGGGGAAGCTCCGCGCGAGCGGCTGACAGACTTCCGCTCCGCAGCCCGCTCACGTAGCCTGTTGTCCAGGCTAATCGTGAGCGAGATCAACTCAGAGAGTCACCCTGGGAGATCCCGACCAGCTAGCTCATCTCTCAGACCAGAATTGAGGCTCCGGAGGAAAATGCTGCAGAGAGAAGCCTCTCCCCAGCCTACCTCCTCCGCTGCCACCCGGAAGTCGACTGCGTATTCCGCCGCTGACCGGCTTCCCTGTTGGAGACTAAGGAGCCGATCAGCGAGGACGCTGACAAGACGGGAATGATCAAAGACTTCTAAGAAGTCCTGCACGAACCGGTCATACGAGAGGTTTGCGTAGCTGGGCTTCGTCATTACAGCGTAAGCCCAAGCTAACGCTCGCCCCTCGAGAAGGTTAGCCATGTACCCGATTCGACTATGGTCTGAGGGAAAATCCCCGGGAACGCGCAGAAACACCGGCTCACACTGCAGGATAAACCCCTTCGCTCCACTGAGTTTCCCGTTGAAGCAAGCAGGGGTTGGAATAGGTGTGAGACGGGTTGGCGCTCCCGAGCTAGGCTGGCCAGCTGTGGAGGCAACCGGAGCTGCAACACCAAGAGGACCCAGAGGGAAAGTCCGCGGAGGGTCCAGGCAGTCTAACCGGTTAGTGATTAAGGTCAGTTGGTTTAATATCACCTGCTGCTGATGAGCTGTCATATCCACCCGAGCCTCGAGGGTGGAAAAACGGCGTGCGAGCCCGCTGTCTGCTGGGCCGCTTTGCTGGAGCCGTACTGACATATTGTTCAGCCCAGGAAACACGCACGCAGGCTCAGGCAGATTTGAAAGCTTTATTTACAGCAGTGTTCGTGTATGGATGCGTGTATGTGAGATGCAAATGTGATGTGGGTGGAGGATGCAGGTCAGGACAGAGCAGTATGCCGTACAGCCAGGCAACCCTATAATGAGAGGAGAGCGGGGGTTAGCTGGGCAACCACACAGGAGAGTGAGAATGTTCTGTGCTTACTTGTAGCGGCGTGGTGGCTGGCGTTGGCAAGGTCCCAAGCCTGGGAGACAGCGTCCTGCTGTGCGTCCGGGATGATGCAGCGAGGTAGAGAAGCAGCGAGACGAGGGGGAGTGAGTCTGCCGCCAAGGAATCCACCTGAAGGAAAGGATGTTGCTGAGTTGAGTACGCAGGGAGACAGACGGCTCCAGGCTGCAGCTCAGGGCAGGATGGAATAAATAGCTGCGCACTAACAAGGAGCAGGTGTGCGCGCAGCTGAGGTGGAAGCCCGTGAGCTGCGGGTGATGACAATAATTAGCTGCTATAAAAACATCCTAAATCAGGGCAGTGATGTTTTTATAGTCACCTGAAAGAGGAGAATCTGCTTAATTTAACGATGCCAAACATTCTATGGACTTCAGTCCCCAGCTGATATTAAATCCGTGTGTAATGAAGGTAACAAGTAATCACAACTTGAAGAAAAAATCAAAGAAAATCAGCAACACAAAAAGCTCCCATTAAAAAAAAAAAAACTGCTCCAGATTAGCAAGAGAAATTGGGAATAACAGAGATGATGTGGGGAAATTATTTGATTTTGCCCTGTGTATTTTTACACAAAAGGATTAAGCAGAAGAAGATGGATGGATGGATGGATTGAGAGATGATCGAGAACTGTGGCTGAGGTACGCAGGGCACACAAGACAGCTGCTCTGGAGAGGGGACATCTTTCTGCACTTATAAATATCTTTTAAATCCCAACTTAGCTTGGTGAAAATACTGTGAACACATGACCATGTGTGCAGGAATGTTGTCGGAATGTTGGGGGCTGCACGGTGGCGCAGTGGTTAGCACTGTGGCAGCACAGTTTACCCTCGGCCGGGGGATCACGGGGATCGTGAGATCGTGGGTTCGATCCCTGCCCCCCGCCAACAGTGATCTGTGTGGAGTTTGCATGTTCTCCCCGTGTTGCGTGGGTTTACTCTGGGATTTCTCCGGTTTCCTCCCACATGCCAAAAACATGCAGGTTAGGGATAAGGGGCGCTTGCGCACACAGTGACCGGCAGCTGGAGGCTTGTCACCAGACTGCAAAACAAATCTACCTACGGGTACAAAATAAGTAATAAAAAAAAAAAGGAGCTGATGAATTTCCTTCTGACCACTGCAATCCATTCCACCCGACTGCCTCTGTGTTAGCTCAGAGACCCGATTCTCTCCATTTTTTTTTCCAAGTTGGGAATTTAAGAAAGCGTAAGTCGTTATTAAGCTTTTTCCCACGCCAATCGTGAGAGCAGTTGCTACATTTAATAACGCAGCAAAACCTCCCCATTCTAACGATATGTGGATGAACAATAAACAGACTGAAGCAATGCTGACTAAACAAACAGAGACAGTCCGGCTTTCCCACAATTCCTTGCGGTTTTTCCATTGGGTGACATCACGCACCCATTCCCTATGGAGGGACAGTGAATTCTGAGCATACTGGGTGACTGTGATAGTTTTGATGAAGTGGTTGAGCTAATGGCGCGCCACTTTCGCGCCCTGGACAATGTCATAGTTCGGAGGATTACATTTTGACAGTGCCTCCAACGGGTGGGCAAGTCCATTCAGCGGTTCGTGGCAGACTTAAGGCCACTGGCTAGCGAATGTCGGTTCGGGCTGTTGGAAGAGGAGATGGTTCATGACCAGTTGGTGGAGCATACCAACTGCACTGCAACTAGGTCGAAGCTGCTCACTTTTTGGGGTAAACTGACGCTGTCCACGGCCATCGAGTTAGCTCTTCAGCTGGAAGCTGTGGATAAGATGTCACAGACAATGTGGAAGGTGCCAACGCTGTGGATTTGAGGTCTGCCCCGGGGAAGCCCAGGTATATGGGTTGTGGGTCCACGAAGCACAGTTTCAAGGCCAGAGACTGTCCGGCAAGAGGGAAGCATTGCGGCAAGTGTGGTCACTTGCATCATTTCGCCAGGGTATGCCGCATGTTCGAGCGAGGAAGTCCGCTGTATAAATTGGACTCTCCCGCCCCAACGGTTGTCCACACTGTGTCCCCAAGCACCAACGGCTACACGTACTGCATGGTGGAGTTTGGCGAGGTGGAGGTGCCATTATTGATCGACACGGTAGCGGAGGGTTCCTTGTTGAATTGGGCAACCGTGACACGTTTTTTCCCGCACTACAAGATTGGAGGTGACCCGGCACTGCTTTGGGGTTATGGAGGAGGATGGCTGGCCACAGTGGGAACACTGAGACTGACATCTCGGTACAAATCAGCTGAGATGCGTGACCTGCAATTCACCGTGATGGCCTGTGGCGACAACATGATGAGCTGCAACCTCTTTTACAGTCTGGGCTTTGCCATTAAAAGCAGTGCTGGGGAGGAGTGGTCGGGCTGTGAACTGTGGGACCGACTGATCCCAAGAGTGGTAGACGATGCAGTGTGGGATGAGGAACTACCTGGCACCCTGGAAAGTGAGTAAAACCAATATCGCCCAGGGTCATCACAGGAGGGTCCCTGTGCCAGAGCCCAAGTTGCCCTGGACAAGGGTAATGGGTGGCACGGTGGGATGTCTGTGATGATGGGGGATGTCGAGAGGCTGGTTTCACCTATTCCCAGAGCTCGACTGAAGTAGGCCAGTGAACAGGGGATCACAACGGCGATGGTGGCGGCGGATCTAGAAGAGGTCGGGGCCAGACCGTTAGGCACAGTGAAGCAACGTGCCAAGCAGAGACCCTGCAAGCCGAGCAGGGCCCCTCTGGGAGTCGCGGACTTGGTCTGGGCTCGGGAGGAGGCGCGATCACGGCAGATATGGGCCAAACGGCGGTTGGGAAAGCACCAGGGGCGGCTGTGCGTGGTGGCCAGACATGAGGACGCTTATCTCCAGCTGTAGGATGGCTCATGGAGGCACCCGAACGAGCTGCGGCGTGCTCGAGAGGAGACTGAGGGACATGGGCCTGGATGAGCGGAGCATCCGGTGGTGAGGAAGAGGAGGTGCACTGGTGCTGAGACATCCTGCTGCGGCCCAGGAGGCAGGCTGATGACAGGGAGGTCCAGGGGGCCCATGGACTTGTTTTCTCTAGCCATATGTATACAGTTGACTGTGATGCATGCGTTTGAATTGAATTATGTGTGTGTTATAAGCTGATTGGCGTACATAGGTTCTTTGTTATGCATGTGTTTGAACTTTTTTTTATTGTTTCTATGTATGCAGTTTTGGGGATTAATTTGTGAGTTTTATTTCAGTTTAGGAGACACGGTGGTATTTTTGTTTGTAGATGGACTTTCATGTAGTATAAGCGGCAGAATAATCTGCTTTGCTGTGTGGGGTGGGACAGCAGTCTACCCGTTCCCCCTAGTTTCAGTTGTTCCGGTGTGAATGTGTTCAGCCATTTATGCTATATTGTTTTATCATTTTAGTGCATGATTCGGGTCCTAAATTGGGGTGGATCTGAATTGTATGTGTGTTTTGGACTTTTGTAAGGGGAGGGGGTTTGTGTAGTTATTTATAATATAATGTTGTTCTGTACTTTTATTTGTGAGGCACAGGGTGGTGGCTCTGCCTTCTGGTTCCGCCACCACCCGTGGCTATAAAAGGGCAGTAGGCAGGAGGGGCAGTCTCTTTGCCATCCCTTCTGCCTGCAAGTGTGGTGTGATGTGTGCTGATAATAAACGTGTGTTCAGTACGACACCTGGCCTCGTCCTTGGCTCCTTGTTCCAACATAGCACTTTCACCACGAGATCGGATCAGATACGATCAAAAACTTTTAAATTTGTGATCTCAAAAAGTGTCCCTACCATCTACCGGCCAGTCTGTGGCGGAATGATCCAACAGAGCGGCTAGAAACAACATTTATTTATATTTGTAACTACCGGATGGATGCTCTAGCTTTGCTGTACATTGGCAGAACACTCTAGTAAAAGAAAATAAATTGTACCTGCTGTGGAAATCCCCAAAAAGCCGTCCGTAGTGTTGGGATTTACTACAGGGTACAGCGTGATGACGCAGCCTGCGGGTGACGTCATCACGCCACTATATATATGGGAGAGTCTGCCATCTCATGGCAGAGTTAGAGTTACCTCTTAGCTACGGCTTGTCCTTAGGGATATGACTGAGTCCTCAGTGTGCACTAAAGTTGTGTAATAAAGTTCAGTTTGAGCACAGCATCCTCATCCGTCTTCAATCCAGGTTTGTGGACACAGCACTGTCGTGTTTAGGTTTTCAAAATTCATCCACTGGAGCTCACAGGAAAAACAGTCTCCCATCTCCCATACGGGAGGTGCTGTTTGTTTACACTCATTAGCCCTTGTTAATCCCGACACTTCGTTTCAGCTCTACAGAGCTTTGGTCCATTTGTCAGCAGGTGTCAGTCTTATTTTTAAAACTAGTTTAATTGCATTGTTGATACGTTTACTCTGAGGCTGATTAGCAGCTCATATTGGAATGAATGTTCCTACCGAGCCAACACGTTTCTATGCTAATGCTATTCTAGCTATCAACTCCCTCGAATGCAAATTTGGGTGTTTTTCGCATGTTCGCACTGTAGAATGTATGAATAATGAGGCAAGTTGGTCTCAGACAGTTTATTACACATTCTCACATAAGAGCATGGCAGAAGAGAGAGCGTCTCAGAAAAAACTCGTCCTTTATATATCCAGGACTCTCACAGCTCACAAATCACATTCCATTCAAATCACAAGTAACAATGCCTTTTCTCTTTAATCCCTAGGCATCTCCCCCACAGTCCTTGGCCTACAAAGAATCCCCCCAAGGCCATCTCTTGCATAACAAGGATTACACTTTCACAGCTTCCTGTTATCTCCAAGGAAACTGTGCCTTTGCTCTTATCTAAGATGTGAGGCAAAAAGTAAGTCACATGTGTGGCCACACGACCCCCCCCCCCAAACAATTTAGATCGAACAACAGAATAACAGTCTGCATTACGTGACAGAATCATTACACATCAGTCCCCCTGCTGCTTGGGCTTTAGTCTTCTCCCGTATCTGCTGTAACCAGGAGTCACCGCCTCCGCGGCGCTGTCATGCTGGGGGGCTGTTGTCTTGGGGTGAAAACCTTTTGTCAGTCCCTGCGGGTGTTCTGGGGGATCTCCCCGTGGGGGTCTACCACGCCGGGGGGCCCTTGCCAACAGCACTTGCTCGTCCGCCACCACAAAAGCGGGTTTGAGTCTGTTTATGCCAACCTTTTCCCTCCTACCCCCCAAATCTAGCAAAAAATGCTTGTCCCCAGTTTCTAACACTCTGAACTGTCCATCATAAGGTGGTCGAAATGGGGGTCAATGTGCATCGTGTCTGACAAAAACAAACTCCGCATTTTTCAAGGTTTTAGGTACAAAAACGCGCGGAAAACTGTGGTGAACGGGGCCAGGTAGCGTGCTCGATTCTATGTTACGCTGCAACAGCTGAGACGGGGAGCTGTCCGGCGCAGGATTATCTGGGAGAAACTCCCCAGGCAGCCGAAGTGGCTGTGCAAAAACAAGCTCAGCTGGGGAGGCTTCTAAGTCCTCTTTAGGCACAGAACGTAACCCCAATAAAACCCACGGTAGCTTGTCTACCCAATTTGCATCTGTCAGAGACGCCCTGAGAGCCGCTTTCAATGACCTATGAAAACGTTCGCATAACCCATTAGCCTGCGGATTGTACGCGGTTGTGCGGTGAATTGTGACACCCAGGCTGCGGGCCATTGTTGACCAAAGTTCGGAAACAAATTGAGGGCCTCTGTCGGACGTAATGTCCGACGGGACTCCAAAACGCGCCACCCATGCTGTTAAAAACGAGCGCGCCACCTCCTCGGATGTGGTTGACGCCAGTGGAACCACTTCCGGCCAGCCCGTGGTGCGGTCCACCATCGTCGGAAGGTGTGTGCACCCCTGTGACGGCGGGAGGGGGCCCACAAGGTCCACGTGAACATGGTCGAACCTCTTAGCCAGGATGTGAAACGGCTCCAAGGGAGCTCTCGTGTGTCTGTGTACCTTGGCTCGTTGACACGCCATACAGGCTGCTGCCCACTCCTTAACTTGTTTGCGAAGGCTCGGCCACACAAATTTCTCTCCTACCAGTTTGACCGACACGTGCACTCCGGGTGCGCCAAAGAATGAATCGAGTCATACTGGGCGACCGCATCCGGTCGCCCAGTGGAGACATCGCAGATTAGGGGGGGCATACCGACTTGCAGCACCCTGTTCTCCAGCCTTAACCCTGTTGGTCCAGACTGGAGCGCGCGCACATGGGAACTGAGTGAGCAGTGTGTGGAACTTACCGCTTGCAGCTGTGACGTTGGCTTGTGCTGTTGGCTGGGATGCTCGAGCTGTACAGGGAATAGAATCAAAAGACAGTGCATTAGAGTGCAAAAGACAGGGCTGCACGGTGGCGCAGTGGTTTAGCACTGTGGCAGCACAGTTTTACCCTCGGCCGGGGGATCGCGGGGATCATGAGATCGTGGGTTCGATCCCAGCCCCCGACCAACAGTGAGCTGTGTGGAGTTTGCATGTTCTCCCCGTGTTGCGTGGGTTTACTCCGGGATTTCTCCGGTTTCCTCCCGCATACCAAAAACATGTAGGTTTAGGGCGCTCGTGCACGCAGCGACCGGCAGCCGGTGGCTTGTCACCAGACTGCAAACCAAATCTACCTACGGGTACAAATAAGTAACAAAAAAAAAAAAAAAAAAAAAAAATTAACCAGGCGCCTGTTAGCGACATCAACCAACAAACCATGTGAGCACAAAAAATCAGCCCCCAATATATTGAAATTCAATGCTGCTATGACAAAAGTCCACTCAAATGTACGGCAGTGTAGAGACAGGAGTAGAGTCCTCTCACCAAAGGTCTTAATCTCCGAACCGTTTGCTGCTGCCATCTCGGGGCCGCTGGATCCTGCCAGCCGGTCGGCGTAGGACGGCATGATGAAACTCAACTGGGCGCCGGTGTCCACGAGGAAATGCCTCCCCAAGCGTGCGTCCGTCAAGTAGAGCAGCTTGTTCTCCTCCACGAGGGCCGCAGCTGCTACCGACCCCCGGTCTTGGCGTTTCCCGAGCGCTTGAACTGGCACGGTGGTATACATTTGCGTGTCCTCTCTGCAAAACGGCGGTGGTAGAAACAAAGGGTGTCTCCTCCACGTTCCTTGGCCCCCGCCCCCGCCGTCGTCGGTGGTTCTGCTACCGCCGTCGATGGCTCCTCGCTGTCTCTGGTCGTCGCGCCGAGCTCCATCGCCGCCGCCGTGGTCGCGAGCTTTCTGCTGGCCATGATGATCCGGTGTCCCTCCCGGGCCAGTGCACGGTAGTCCCGCTTGGCCAGCAACGGCGAACTGGCCAGGGCGGCTGTCGTCGCTGACGGAAGGTTCCGGAGGAAAAGGTGGATAAAAATGAAGTGGTCGTCGTCCGAGCCCTTCAATCTCAGCATCCTCTCCATGAGGTCAATAGCCGTGCAATCTCCCAACCCGGTCCGCATCAGGAGCCTCTCTGCTCTCTCTTCAACCGAGAGTGTGTAGCGCTGGATAAGTGCGGCCTTCAACGCGCCGTATTTGTCGCTGGCTGGTGGCTGATCCAGCAGGCTCTCCACATGCTGAGCCGTGTGGGTGTTGAGCTTTGCGACCACATGGTAGAATTTTGTGTCATCCACCAATATCCCCCGGAGGACGAACTGCACTTCAACCAGGTGGAACCAGGAGCGCGGATTGTGCTGCCAAAAATCCGGTAGCTGGATTGTAACGGCATACGCTTGGCTGGGGGCTCCCAATGAGGCTGGCTCCGGGGAATTCTCTTCGTGTTGCATGCTTCGTCTTGGGTCACCAGTGTAGAGTGTGCAAATGATGAGGCAAGTTTGTCTCAGGCAGTTTATTACACATTCTCTCACATGAGCATAGTAGAAAAGAGGGCATCTCAAACAGAACTCTTCACTTAAATACTCAGGTCCTTCTACATATCAAAAGGTCACATTGCATTCACATAAAAGATCACATTGCATGCACTTGCAATATTTATAATATTTATAATTGTGTATTTATAATTTTTCTGCATTGATGTATGTGGTTATTGTGTATATTTTTTATCTTGATTCTTTTTTCTAAAGCCCATCCAGGGACAAGAGTTGCAAATTAGCTAATAGCTATACACTCTATGTGCAACACATCAGATTGATTGTCTTTGATTAATTGTCTATGTTTATTGCACTGTCCCTGTCAAATAAACTAATCTACTACTACTACTACACTTCCTTAATCCTTAAACATCCCCCTCACAGTCTCTGGCACACAAAGGATCCTCCAAGCCGTCTCTGACATACAAAAGATCACATTTCACAGCTTCCTGTTATCTCCAAGGAAACTCTGCCCTTTGTTCTTATCAAAGATGCTGCTCATTATGTTTTGGCCATGTGCGGCCACAATATAATTTTATTAGTAATTTTAATTCTAATATGATTAAAAAAAACTGTGTCATGAGTCTGATGTTCCCTCTGAGCTCAGACTAAATCTATTTCTGAGTTTTGTATGTCTGTTGTTGTTATGTTGTCAGTTTTCTGTATATATTTTGGTTTTTTGACACTTATCTGCCCTCTTCTCTCAGACACTCCCACTTGCTGTTCACAGTCTGTTTCCCAGCTGTGAACAGTTGGGTAACTGGGTTACCTGCCTGCTTAGTCCACACCTGCTGCTCATCTGTCTGCCCAATATTTAAAGTAGAACTGAACTCACCTTTTTGCCAAAAAAGTAGAATAGCAGATAAATTCCTTATTACCTATTGTATTTTTCAACACATAAAAGAAATTTTTAGGCCGTGCGATGGCCAAGCTATAAGCCGATAAACTTTTGCCTCTGGCTGGCAGTGCCAAACAAACCGGAAGTAGTGCAGACGACGCTGCGTGACGTCACGAGTGTGACCCTTATCAAAACAACAATGGCAGATGATAGCAGTTCCAGCAGTCAAGAACACCAGAGTTTTCAGAGTGAAGAGGCATTCAGGATCGGTGACAAGACAGAGGATGATGCAGGAGTGTCAAGTGAACAGGAAGAGAGCGAGGGAGGCATCGAACCGTACAGATTAGAGCCAGAATTTTCGGGGGATTCCGGCACCGACTCAGACCGCAGCAGTGATGGGGAGGAGAGTCGCTTATTGAATACAGAATGGCGAGTCTTTACTTTGGCATGTTTGGGGTGTCAGGATAAGGAAAATTAACAATAAAAAAGAAAGGGAAAAAAAACCATCAGCATTTTTCCAACTTATTACAGTGATCCCTCACTTATCGCGTTTAATGGGGACCAGAACCAACCGCGAAAAGTGAAAAACCGCGAAGTAGCGTCACCCCCCCCCCCAAGGGCGTCACAAGCACTATTTTGCACAAAAAGGCACAAGAGAACAGTGAAAAGTGCCACTAAGCAACACCAATCAGCTTGCGAGGTAAAACGTCTCGGCCAATCAGCTTGCGAGATTCCCGAGCGGTGAAGAGGTGGGCGGAGAGGAGTGGAGCGGTGGTCAGAGAGGTAGATTTTCAGTTGTGCGGGCTCTACATGTTGATACCTGATGTTCTAATGTAGAAGGCTGGGAGAAGGCAGGGAGACTACATTAGGACATCAGGTATCAACACGGAGAGCCCGCACAACTGAAAATCTACCTCTCTGACCACCGCTCCACTCCTCTCCGCCCACCTCTTCACCGCTCGGGAATCTCGCAAGCTGATTGGCCGAGACGTTTTACCTCGCAAGCCGATTGGCCGAGACGTTTTACCCAGCGAAGGAAGACCGCATTCATTGTTCTTTATCGCTCGTGTTGCTTAGTGGCACTTTTCGCTGTTCTCTTGTGCCTTTTTGTGCAAAATAGTGCTTGTGACGCCCTTGGGGAGGGGGGTGACGCTACTTTGCGGTTTTTCACTTTTCGCGGTCGGTTCTGGTCCCCATTAAACGCGATAAGTGAGGGATCACTGTATATCTAGAAACGCATCGTTTCCCGGTCGCTTTTCCTCCCCCTTTCTTTTCTTTCGTCGCCATGACAGCTTTCCTTGGCCACTGAACAGATCTTCCCAGGTGTTGGAAGTGTTTTGTAGTCGACTATCACGACAAAATGCACCAAAAACAACCAGTGTCGACGTGCTCGCAATGGTAAACATGGAGGACTGTGTCACACTCGTGACGTCACGTGGAACTCCGGCTGCACTTCGGCGGATTTGTCTGATTTTTCAGGGCGGGAAATTCAAAATCGTGATTTTCTCCAAGATTCCGGGATTTGTGGAGGGGGTGCCAATGATAAATTATCTTTATAATTGTATGTACTATCACCCAGTGCCGTTCAATGCCGTTCAGTTCAGTTCTACTTTAAGCACTGCCAATTCACTGTGGCAGTATTTGATTGCATTGCTCGATGTAACTGGACTTCATTCTCTGTAAGTTTTTTCTCCTTATCTCCTCCAGAGCAATTCCTACTCTGGAGTGCCTTCCCTGTATATAACCTTGTTTGTAGTGATGGCCAAATGAGGCTTTCTGGAGGACTTGAGGCCTTTCATCAAAATGGTTCACATAGACAAGGCCTCATGTGGGACTTCATTGTCTCTACCAGGCTATCTAGTGGACAAAATGTATACAACATGCTGATTTTTACAAGGGTATTGTTAGTTTAATGTGTATTTTTTTCAGTTTCAATAAATGTGCTGTCTTTTAAGAAATAATAAAACTGAGGTGACTACAGTGAATGTGCTTGCGCTACTTATCCTTTTTTTTTTTTTTTTTTTAAAGAAACAACTTTTCAACAGTCATACTGTCTTTCTCAGTACATTCATCTCTGTCCTTATTGTCATGCAGGGCACAATAGTGCCTCAGCATAATGATGTGTTATTGTTGTACCCAAGCTCTTTCAAACAAAAGACACTTACTTCACTGTGTAAATAAATTATTAGAATGACCCAGCTGGGACTTGAACCCTAGCATCCTAGTTGTAGGACTGATATTTTACCTCTAAGCTATTACTTAACCGTGGACATGCAGGGCTTTTTTGAACACTTGAGCCTTTCATCAAAATGGTTCACACAGATAAGGCCTCATGTGGCACTTCATTTGCTTTACTGGGCCATGTAGTTGACAAAGTATACAGCATGCAGATTTTTACAATGTGTATTTTTCAATTTCAATAAATGTGCTGTCTTTTAAGAAATATCAATGATATTAGATTCCTTTATTAGTCCCACAGGGAAAAAAGAAATAATAAAATTGGGGTGACTCCAGTGAATGTGTCTGTGTTACTTCGTGTGCTTGTGCTACTTATCAATTTTTATTAAGAAATAATAAATTTTCAACAGTCTTATACTGTCCCAGTGTATTTAACTCTGGCCTTATTCTCATGCAGGGCACAATGACAATAATGCCTCAGCATAATGATGCGTAATAATGATCCAAGCTCTTCCTTGCAAATAAAAATGAAATTAAAAGAATGACACAGCTGGGATTTGAACCCAGGTCTTCCACTTGCAAAATGGATATTCTACCACTAAGCCATCACCTCAGATACAACAAAAAGCCACTATTTGTGAAAAATACATCAATGGGAGAAGCGAGCTCAAGTGTTTTTGATGTTGGCTCCATCTGAAAATTGGCTGTAACAAATCCCTTACACAGTCAAACATGACAAAACAAAACGTGAGGGACGGGGATTTCCATTGGGTAGCGCTGCTCAGTTTATTTCGCCTGACCCAGTCACCTGGTCCAACGTCAACACATACGTCCCGAGTCACGCCTCGCCAAATATTTTCTGGATAAGATCGGATCACCGTTTGGAGCACCGGTGCCTGCCCGCCCATCACTACTTGTTTGCATTTTTGTTGTGTCTGCACAGTTTTGTTCTTTTGTCAATAAATGTCACAACTACTGTTCAGCGTGTGGGTTTGTCTTTCTGCCCCAAAGTGGCGTTCATGACACACTGAGTAGCTTTTATTTTCATTTTCATTTTCAGTTTTAATTGTGAAACTTTGGACTTTGAAGAAAATACCCTCCAAGGTTTACACGTAAATCTGGCCCTCAGGAAGTGAGGAAAAAAATTTGTGGCCCTCATTACCACCAAAGTTGCCCATCTCTGGCGTAAGTTGACGAGGACTGGCCAAAATTGCGGGAAAGTTGCGATGATTGGACAAAGTTGCAAGTTCGTGCAAAAGATGCGGCGAATCACTGATTTCAGGTGAATTAGTGTGATCACAACATCGCAAAATCCTGGAGGGACTAATTAGCCTATCAGAACATCATACCACTGTATTCAACTCGCATTCTTTTCTGTTAGCTTAAATGTACCTACCAGAACATCATAACATAGGTACGCTATTCTGACAAAGCAGGCTAAACTGATAGTTATACAGTGGGGAAAATAAGTATTGAACACGTCAACATTTTTCTCATTAAACATATTTCTGATGGAGCCATTGACCTGAGATTTTCACCAGATATCAGTAACAACCCAAGTAATCCATAAATACAAAGATATCAAGGCAACTGTGCTCACAAAACAAGTTATAGTTAATAAAGTGGAATGGCACAGGGAATAAGTATTGAACACACTTGGTGAAATTTATTTAATATTTAGTAGAAAAGCTTTTGTTGGTAATAACAGCTTCCAGACACTTTCTGTATGGAGAAACTAAGCACAGGCATTGCTCAGGAGTGATTTTAGCTCATTTTTCCACACAAACTGTCTTCAAATTTTAAAGGTTCTGTGGGCGCCTATGAACTCTGATCTTCAGTTTGTTTCATAGATTTTCAGTTGGATTCAAGTCAGATGACTGACTGGGCCATTCTAGCAGCTTTATTTTCCTTCTCTGGAGCCAGCTGAGAGTCTTCTTGGCTGTGTGTTTGGGATCATTGTCTTGCTGAAATGTCCACCTTCGTTTCATCTTCAGCATCTTGGCAGATGGCAACAGGTTCTTATCAAGGATGTCTCTGTACATTTGTCCATTCATATTTCCTTCAATTATATTAAGTCTGCCTGTAACATGTGCTGAAAAACACCCCCACACCATGATGGGATGTGCAGTGCCATTTCTCCTCCAAACATGCTGTGTGTTGTGACATCCAAAAAGTTCAATTTTGGTCTCATCTGACCAGACTATATTCTCCCAGTATTTTACTGGCTTGCCCAAATGTTATGCAGCAAACTTTAAACGAGCTTCAACATGCTTTTTCTTCAGCAAAGGAGTCTTGTGAGGTGAGCGGGCATGGAGCCCATGTTGGTCAAGTGCATTACTTATTTTCTTTGAAACAGCAGTACCTGCTAATTCTAGGTCTTTCTGGAGCTCTCCACGAATAGTCTTTGGCTCTTGTATAACCCTTCTGATAATTTTTTTGACTCCTCTGTCAGAAATCTTGCGAGGAGCTCCTGGTCGTGGCCAGTTTATGATAAAATGACGTTCTTTCCATTTCCGAATGATGGCTCCAACAGTGCTGACTGGAACATTCAGCTGTTTAGAAATGCACCTGTAACCAATGCCATCATTATGTTTTGCAACAAAAAGGCTGTGAAGGTCTAGAGAGAGCTCTTTGCTTCTATCCATCATGAGTTCTTTGTGGTGTGACAATCTGACATTCACAGACCTTGTTAAAGGCTATCAGTTAGGACTTAACCAGCTGAAATTAATTTGCACTGATGAGGGATCAGAATCAGAATCAGCTTTATTGGCCAAGTATGCACAACACATACAAGGAATTTGACTTTGGCTAAAAACTTGCTCTCGTTGTTCAGGTGGAGGATTTAAATAAGGATTCAATGACAACAGAGTATGTACAGTAAATTACAGTCTGTCCACGTTTCTATAAAAGGATGCAAATATATACAGGAATATATGCAGTTATTTACTCAGACTAACCACACTTTGCAGAAATATATGAAAAAATATACAGTCACACAGTATTTCAATGTGAACTCAGATTCAGTGATATAATGTGAATGAAGTAAAAAGCAGTGTGAGAGTTATGTGCAATGTAATAATGGATGAAAAGTCATGAGTACAGCAACAGGTAGGACTAGGTGAATGTTAGGAGTTCATCAGAGTGATGGCTTGAGGAAAGAAACTGTTCCTGTGACGGGTGGTTTTGACCTTCAGTGATCTGTAACGACGACCAGAAGATAGAAGTTCAAACAGTTTGGGGCCGGGGTGTGATGGGTCAGCACAGATGTTTCCCTCCCGTTTCCTGGTTATGGACCGATTGCGGCGGCATGGAATAAAGCGGCGTTGTTGGAGGTTTTAAGTAGAGTTTTATTATCATACCGCCGTCACGAGCTCCACTCCCAGCGCCGTGCATAAGCGCCGGGAGCGAGCCCACGGCTCTCAGAGAAGGAGAGGAGAGGCGGACACGTGTGTGTGTCTACCAGTTGCAGGATCAGAGTGAGAGAGAGTTTGCGTTACAGAGTTGCAGCATATATACTCGACCACAACAATACATCAAAAGGGCATACCCCAGTGGTTGGTATGATCAAAGAGATAACAGAACAGGCACAAGACATTTGCATTTGAGAGACATATTGATCTCAGTCCCTAGGTCACAGTGAGGACAGGACGCATGAGCACAATGCATGAAAGGCAACCATTAACATCACAGAAGTGAGCCAGACGAAACGCGTCTGCCTGTAGACATTAATACACATTACACTGTTCTGTTATTTGCTCTAGCCGAGCGCTGTGTTTGACCAGTCTTTTTGTGGAGATTTACCTCAAAGCACATCTACATATGTAAGATGACAAGATGCATGAACACTTTAACTTCACGGCTGTAAACGCAGCATGCAGCGTAAAAACCCAGGAGTGCGAGCTGACTGTCTCAGTGTTCTGTCTGTGTGTTGTGGGGGTTTAATCAAACCGCTACACTGCTCCCCCCCCAGAGGGAAACGGTAGGGGACCGTGACCTCGATGTTGCAGTCCGGGCAGCGAGCAGGGAAAAGCTCTGAGCAGGAGGAGGGGGGGGGGGGGTAGTACATGTTGACCGGGCGCGGGAAAATCGTTCCAGTTGCGCCAAGAGTGTTTGCTGCTCCGCGATGTCCCGTCTGAACATGCAGAGATCAGAAGAAGAAAAATTAGTCTCTGGCTTCTCTCGTGGCCATGAAGAAAAGCAGGAGCGGCTGTAAGAAAAAAATAAACAAAAGCAGAGGGACTGGCGTGTTGGCTTTAGGTGCAGAAGCAACCCCAAAGCCCCCGGGAACAGCTGACGGCTGAAATCCCTTTGTGCCGTGGCTAAGACCATTAAAAAATCCAGTGGCGAGCTGCGTGCTTGCTTCAGGTGAACGAGCAGCCCTGAAGGTTCTGTGAGCAGCGGCGGAGGACGATGGCGGTCTCTGGAGCCGTTACTTGTCCCGTGCGTGATGCGCCGTCCTCGTAACTCCCCGGTGCGTGGGCGGGGGTTCCGTGCGTGGGTGGGCCGCTGGAGAGGAGAACCAGGGTGCAGAAACTTGGTGGAGATCGGCGCAGACGGCGTCGATAAAATCCAGGTTGAGCTGTGGCTGTAGATTGGCCATGGTGCGTTGGAGCGGTGAGAGGAAATAGACGATCTTTTGTCCCTCAGGCTCGTGCAGATGTGTTGGAGCGGTGGGAGGGAATAGACGATCCTGGGCACCGCTCGGCCGTGGTGCGTTGAGGTCCGCGTGTTGCGTTCTCCGCCGGCCCTGGAGGTTGCCGTCGTGGGGAAGGGACGAGGTGCCTGCGCTCTCGTTTGGAGGAGTTGCGAGCGCGGCCGGTCCAGCGTGGATGAGCAGATCTCAGACGTGCAGATCTCATCCTGAAGAACGGGTCACCAGCGCAGCTGTCCAGCTCAGAAGGTTGCGTCGCACAAAGCGTGTGCGTGTTCAAGGGGTCACCAATGCGGCGGCATGGAATAAAGCGGCGTTGTTGGAGGTTTTAAGTAGAGTTTTATTATCATACCGCCGTCACGAGCTCCACTCCCAGCGCCGTGCATGAGTGCCGGGAGCGAGCCCACGGCTCTCAGAGAAGGAGAGGAGAGGCGGACACGTGTGTGTGTCTACCAGATGCAGGATCAGAGTGAGAGAGAGTTTGCGTTACAGAGTTGCAGCATATATACTCGACCACAACAATACATCAAAAGGGCATACCCCAGCGGTTGGTATGATCAAAGAGATAACAGAACAGGCATAAGACATTTGCATTTGAGAGACATATTGATCTCAGTCCCTAGGTCACAGTGAGGACAGGACGCATGAGCACAATTCATGAAAGGCAACCATTAACATCACAGAAGTGAGCCAGACGAAACGCGTCTGCCTGTAGACATTAATACACATTACACTGTTCTGTTATTTGCTCTAGCCGAGCGCTGTGTTTGACCAGTCTTTTTGTGGAGATTTACCTCAAAGCACATCTACATATGTAAGATGACAAGATGCATGAACACTTTAACTTCACGGCTGTAAACGCAGCATGCAGCGTAAAAACCCAGGAGTGCGAGCTGACTGTCTCAGTGTTCTGTCTGTGTGTTGTGGGGGTTTAATCAAACCGCTACACCGATATAAGTTCTCAATGGAGGGTAGGTCGGTACCAATGATCCTCTCCGCAGACTTAATGATCCGCTGCAGTCTGGTCTTGTCCTGTTTAGTGGCAGATCCAAACCAGACAGTGATGGAAAAGCAGAGGACAGATTGGATGATGGCGGTGTAGAAGACAACCAGCAGCTCCTGAGGCAAATCAAGCTTCTTGAGCTGACGCAGAAAAAACAACCTCTGCTGGGCCTTTTTCCGGACAGTGTCTATATGGGAGGACCACTTCAGGTTCCGGGAGATTGTGGTACCCAGAAACTTGAAGGAGTCCACAGTGGACACTGTGCTGTTGAGGATGGTGAGTGGGGGGAATGAAGGGGGGTGTCGCCTGAAATCCACAGTCATCTCCACCGTTTTGGCTGGGTTAAGTTCAAGATGGTTCTGGCTGCACCAGAGGATCAGCTGCTCCACCTCCCGCCTGTATGCAGACTCATCATCATCCCGGATCAAACCGATGACTGTGGTGTCATCTGCAAACTTCAGGAGCTTCACCGAAGGGTCCTCTGAGGTGCAGTCGTTGGAGTAGAGGGAGAAGAGCAGTGGGGATAGGACACATCCTTGGGGGGCGCCAGTACTAATTTTTCGGGAGCTGGATGTAAATCTCCCTAGCTTCACCTGTTGCCACCTGTCAGTCAGAAAGCTGGAGATCCACTGGCAGGTGGAGGGGGGCACCTTGAGCTGGAGGAGTTTCTGATGAAGAATGCCTGGGATGATGGTGTTGAACGCTGAGCTGAAGTCGACAAACAGGATCCTGGCGTACGTCCCTGGGGAGTCGAGGTGTTGCAGGATGTAGTGTAGTCCCATATTCACTGCATCATCTACTGACCTGTTTGACCGGTAGGCAAACTGCAGTGGGTCCATCAGGGGGACTGTGATGACCTTCAGGTGGTTCAGCACCAATCTCTCCAAGGATTTCATGACCACAGAGGTCAGGACAACAGGTCTGTAGTCGTTTAATCCTGTAACAGAGGGTTTCTTGGGAACTGGAATGATGATGGAGCGTTTGAAGTAGGAAGGCACTTCATGCAGCTCCAGTGATCTGTTAAAGATCCGGGTGAAGATGGGGGCCAACTCGTTGGAGCAGACTCTCAGGCAGGACGGAGACACACCATCAGGTCCTGCAGCCTTCTTGATCTTTTGTCTCTGAAAGACCCGGCGCACCTCCTCTTCACAGATCGTTAGTGCTGGTGGGAGGTCAGAGTGGAGGAGGGATGGAGCTCCTGGGGCTGCAGATAATCCTTTTGTGTAGGTGGGAGGTGAGAACTGTAGGTTCTTTTCAAACCTACAGTAAAAGCTGTTTAGGTCGTTAGCCAGCTGGAGGTTTTCCACAGGGTGGGGGGATGGTCTCCTGTAGTTGGTGATATTCTGCAGGCCTCTCCAGACAGAAGCAGAGTTGTTGGCTGAGAAGTTTTTTTGTAACTTCTCACTGTAGCTCCTCTTAGCAAGCCTGATCTCCTTCGTCAGCATGTTTCTGGCCCGCTTGTACAGAGTCCAGTCACCAGTCCTGTAGGCCTCCTCCTTGGTCTGACGTAGCTGCTTCAGTTTAGGAATGAACCAGGGTTTATTGTTGTTGTATGTGCAGAAGGTCTTGGTCTGCACACACATGTCCTCACAGAAACAGATGTATGACGTCACAGTGTCAGTGAGTTCATTTAGGTTAATGGCTGCAGCTTCAAAAACACTCCAATCTGTACAGTCAAAGCAGGCTTGTAACTCCAGCTTTGATTCCTCAGTCCATTTCTTCATAGTCCTTACAACAGACTTGGAAGTTTTTAGTTTCTGTCTGTATGTTGGAATAAGATGGAGCAGGCAGTGGTCAGAAAAACCCAGAGCTGCACGGGGGACGGCATGATAGGCGTTTCTTAAAACTGTGTAACAGTGGTCAAGTGTATTTGTGTCCCTGGTGGGACATTTAATATGCTGTCTGTATTTAGGAAGCTCATTTGTGAGATTAGCTCTATTGAAATCACCCAGAATGATAAGCAGAGAGTCTGGATGTTTTTCCTCCACGTCTGCTATCTGGTCAGCGAGGTGCTGCAGTGCCTCCGTTGTACAAGCAGCAGGCGGGATATAAATTCCAACCAGAATAAACGAGGAGAACTCTCGCGGTGAATAAAAGGGTTTACAGTTTATGAACAGTGACTCTAGGTTAGGGCTACAAAACTTCTTCAACACTGTGACATCAGTACACCAACCTTCGTTTATGTAGAAGCAGATTCCACCACCTTTAGTCTTTCCAGAGAATTCTCGGCTGCGATCAGCGCGAAACAGTTGGAATCCATCCAGGCGCACCGCGCTGTCCGGGATGTGTTCACTCAGCCAGGACTCCGTGAAACAAAGGGCGCCAGATCTGCTAAAATCCCGGTTTTTGTGAGTCAGGAGCAGCAGTTCATCCATTTTGTTTGGCAAAGAGCGGATATTTGCCAGATGGATCAATGGGAGCGGCGTGCGAAATCCTCGTTTCTTCAACCTCACTAGTGCACCGGCACGTTTACCACGCCGCCTTCGTTTCCGGCCAGCGCCAATAGCCGCTGCTCCCACAGCTAAGATCGACTGAAAAAACTTCAGATCAGCAGCAGAAACTGGCGGAGAAGTTGCATTGGGAGGTAGTCTGAGTGAAAGTAGTTCCTCCCTTGAATAGGTGACTCGGACAGAAGAGCAGAAGTCCAAAAAACACACAAAATTATCAAAAACATCAGAGAGCAGAAGCCAGTGGCTGCCATCCGCGGCGCCATCTTGGATTTTTTTTTTTTTAGGATCGCTTCCTATATTCTGATGGATTTCTGTGCCTTTTGCACCTCTTTTTTTGCATGTGTTCAGTACCTATTCCCTGTGTCATTCCACTTTATTAAATATAACTTGTTTTGTGAACACAGTTGCCTTGATTTCTTTGTATGTATGGATTACTTGGGTTGTTACTGATATCTGGTTAAAATCCCAGGTCAATGGCTCCATCAGAAATATGTTTAATGAGAAAGACGTGTTCAGTACTTTTTAATTTTTTTTTTAAATTTTACCTTTATTTAACCAGAAGGTCCTATTGAGATCAGAGATCTCTTTTGCAAGGGAGGCCTGGCCAAGGTAGCAGCCTTACAGAATCAATACGACAGCTATTCAAGCACAGTAGCCTCTCAAGAAAAACAATGACATTCCTCCCGTACTGCATTCTTTATGATATTCTTGAAGTCATTAATAGATATGAATGTTTTTAATTTAAGGACTTTCTGAAGATTATTCCATGACCGTGGTGCACGGTAAGAAAACGCTGTTTTGCCAAAGTCTGTCAAAGCCTGAGGAACCTTCAAGAGCAACCACTCAGAGGTGCGGCGATGGTAGCTAGTAGGGCTGACAGAGAGAAGAGTATAAGCGACTTTCGCATCTCGGCTCGCTCAAAGCATCATGGGAACGTGGCTACCAAACGTGCTCTATTGATGCATTTAATTTATGCAAAGTAGCTGATCTTCGAGCATATTGTATGCGTAGGGGTCTTCCCGGTTGTACCTGCAAACGCAAGGATAAATTAGTTGCGCTTGCATTTGCATCCACGTTGCAGAAATTGGCCAAAATGGCCCCCCTGTATGTACGCTGACATAGCAAATTTTTTGTTGTCAAGGACCAAGCACCCTTACTTGTGAGACTCCAGCACAACTACAAAGAAGGTAAGTGAATGGTTTGACAGCTCAACTTTGGTTTTGTCATTTTGAGTAAATTTCACTACAAGGCATAGCCTGCTTACTTAGATCTATAGGTCAATACTACTATAGTTTAAGTACCATATGGAAGTCAGGTTATTTCGCACCTCAGACAGAGACAATGAATACACATCGGAGAACAATGTCCAAGAGGGTGAGAGGGGGTTGAATGAAGTGTAGTGTAAATATCATGCTGTGTATGAGGAAGTGCCTTGAAGCTTGTGAAGGTGACTTGGGATATAGAGAGGAGCACTTGCTTTAACCTGTCAGTCTGTTCTGTGCTTGTGAGATGTGAGTGTACAATAAATCGTCTGACATGAAGCTGCCTCTTCATTTACACACTCCACACTGGTGACCCAAGACGTATTATGGAACACGAGGCGAGAACCCCGGAGCCCGCCCGGTCGGGAAGCCCCAGAGACGCAGCAGCCATTCCACAGACAGCCAGGACTGGAACCCCCAGCAACGCGTGTGCAGTTTCAGTCAAGCTACCGGATTTCTGGCAGCACAACCCGCGCTCTTGGTTCCACCACACCGAGGCCCAGTTCGCCCTCCGGGGAGTAACGGCAGACGACACCAAGTTCTACCATGTGGTAGCAGTGCTGGACTCCCGCATAGCCCAGCAGGTAGCAAGCCTGCTTGATCAGCCACCAGCCAGCAACAAATATGAGGTGCTCAAGGCTGCACTCACCTGGCGCTACATGCTCTCGGAATGTGAGAGAGCAGAGAGGCTCCTGGCGCGGACTGAGTTAGGAGATGGGTCGGCCGTAGACCTGATGGAGAAGATGCTGGCGTTAATGGGCACAGATGACGGGCACTTTCTGTTTGCCCACCTTTTCCTCCGGAACCTTCCAACAGTGGCGAGAGCGGTTCTGGCCAATTCGCCGTTGCTGGGCGCGCGTGACTACCGTGCGCTAGCCCAGGAGGCAGACCGGATCATCCTCACCACCAGGGCGATCACAGTCAACACGGCAGCGGCGGAGCCCAGCGAGACGACCAGAGGAGGTGAGGAGCCACCGACGGTAGCAGCAGCGGGGGCCAAGGAGCACCAGAGAGACACGCTCTGTTTCTACCACCGCCGCTTCGGAGAGAACGCACGCAGATGTGCACCACCATGCCAATTCAAGCGCTCGGGAAAACGCCGAGGCTGGCGGTCGGTAGCAGCTGCGATCCTCGTGAAGAGAACAAGCTGCTCTACATGACGGACGCGCGCTCGGGGAGGCGTTTCCTCGTGGACACTGGAGCCCAAAAGAGCTTCATCCTGCTGACCTACGCCGACTGGCTTGCAGGACCTAGCAGCCCCGTGATGTTTGCAGCAAACGGCTTGGAAATTAAGACCTTTGGTGAGAGGACACTGATCTTATCTCTACACGGCCGTACATACGAGTGGATTTTTGTCGTAGCAGCACTGAATTACCATATCCTGGGGGCTGATTTTCTGTGTGCACATGGTTTACTGGTTGATATTGCTAACAGGCGCCTGGTTAATGCACTGTCCTTTGACTCTCTCCCCTGTATAGCTCGAGTGACCCAGCCAACAGCACAAGCCAACGTCACAGCTCCAGGCGGTAAGTTCCAAGCACTGTTCACTCAGTTCCCAGCACTCACGGTCCCGACGTTTTCGGCGGCCATCGCTAAACATGGGGTGGAGCACTTTATCACCACCACTGGGCTGGGCCGCCCGTTTTTGCAAGACCTCGGCGCTTGGACGCAGCTAAACTGGCCATAGTGCACGAGAAGTTCGCCAACCTGGAAAGGTTGGGCATCATCAGGCGTTCGAACAGCCCACGGGCATCCCTGCTACACATGGTCCCTAAGGCTGAGGGATCATGGTGACTGTGTGGTGATTTCCGCAGGTTGAACAACGCCACAACACATGACCGCTACCCGATTCCCCACATACAGGATTTTTCCGTCCACCTCGCCGGAGCATGCATTTTTTCCAAAAGAGACCTGGCCGCGGTTACCATCAAGTCCCAGTGCGCGCTGAGGATGTACCCAAAACAGCGGTAATAACTCCGTTCGGTTTATTCGAGTTCCTGTGCATGCCATTCGAGTTAAAAGGCGTGGCACAGACGTTCCAGCGCATGATGGATGCAGTGCTGCGCGATCTCCCGTTCGTGTTCGTCTACCTGGACGATATCCTGGTAGCCAGTGCGTCCGAAGACGAATATGAAACCCACCTCAGGACGGTTTTCCGGAGGTTGGAGGAGCACGGGTTAATAATCAACCCGGTGAAATGCCAGTTCGGCGTGATGGAGATTGATTTTTTGGGGCACCGCGTCTCTCCGGAAGGAGCGATCCCGCTGCCTGACAAAGTGCGCGCCGTGGCGGATTTTCCCCGGCCTCAGACAGTCAGGGCGCTGCAGGAATTTTTGGGGATGGTGAACTTTTATAACCGTTTCCTTCCCCACGCGGCGCAGCTCATGCAACTATTGTACGCCACGCTCAAGAGACAGAAACCCGCGGATAGGGTCGAATGGACCCCGGAGCGAGAGAGGGCGTTCTCGGAGGTCAAAGCAGCCCTGGCAAACGCCGCACTGCTGGTGCATCCGGACCCGGCGGCCCAGATAGCGCTCACCACCGATGCTTCAGACGTGGCCATAGGGGCTGTCGTAGAGCAGCGCGTCGCCGGGGCTTGGCAGCTGCTCGCTTTTTTCAGCAGAACTTTGCGCAACAGCGAACGTAAATACAACGCGTTCAACAGGGAGTTGCTGGCTCTCCACCTGGCCATACGCCACTTCCAGTTCTGGCTGGAAGGGCGCAGCTTCACTGCATTTGTGGATCACAAGCCACTAACGTTTGCGATGGCCAAGGTTTCAGAACCGTGGTCGGGCCGGCAGCAGAGACAGCTGGCCGCGATCTCAGAGTTTACTACCGATATTCAGCATGTGTCGGGTAAACTGAATGTGGTGGCGGACTGCCTCTCGCGCACCGTGGTGGCCCCATTCTATGTGGGGATAGATTACGCAGCCATGGCCGCGGAGCAGATTAGCGATGCAGACGTGCGCGCGCTCCAGTCTGGACCAACAGGGTAAAGGCTGGAGAGCAGGGTGTTGCAAGACGGCATGCCCCCCCCTAATCTGTGATGTCTCCACGGTTCGCCCAAGTCCAGTGGTCCCGGTCGTGTGGCGCCGCCGCGTGTTTGAGTCGGTTCACACCCAGGAGTGCGCGCGTCGGTCAAAATGGTGGGAGAGAAGTTCGTGTGACCAAGCCTACGCAAACAAGTAAAAGAGTGGGCTGCAGCCTGCGTGGCGTGCCAACGAGCCAAGGTACACAGACACACGAAACCTCCCTTGGAGCCGTTTCGGGTACCGGCTAAGAGTTTCAACCATGTTCACGTGGACCTCGTGGGCCCCCTCCCGCCATCACAGGGGTGCACGCACCTCCTGACAGTGATGGACCGCACCACGCGCTGGCCAGAAGCAGTCCCACTGGCGGCAACCACGTCCGCAGACGTAGCACGCGCTTTTTAACAGCATGGGTGGCGCGTTTTGGAGTCCCGTTGGCCATTACGTCCGACAGGGGCCCTCAATTTGTTTATGAACTCTGGTCCGCGATGGCCCACAGCCTGGGTGTTACAATTCATTGCAGAACTGCGTACAACCCACAGGCTAATGGGTTATCTGAGCGTTTTCATAGGTCACTGAAAGCAGCACTCAGGGCTTCACTGACGGATGCAAATTGGGTGGACAGGTTGCCGTGGGATTTATTGGGGTTGCGCTCCGCGCCAAAAGAGGATCTGGAAGCTTCCCCGGCAGAGCTGGTTTTTGTGCAGCCCCTACGGCTGCCCGGGGAATTTCTGCCAGATAATCCTGCGCCGGACAGCTGCCCGTCTCAGCTTTTGCAGCGTAGCGCAAACACAGGCACGCTGCCGGGCCCGGCCCACCACTGTTTTCTGCATGTTTTTGTGCCTAAAACTTTGAAGAACGCGGAGTTTGTGTTCGTCAGACATGACGCCCACCGCCCTCCATTGCGCCCACCCTATGATGGACTGTTCAGAGTGTTGGAAACAGGGAATAAGCATTTTGTGCTAGACTTGGGGGGTAGACGGGAGAAAATTGGCATAGACAGACTCAAACGCCTTTGTAGTGGCGGATGAGCAAGTGCTGTTGGCGAGGGCCCCTCAACGTGGAAGACCCCCACAGAGAACTCCCCAGGGGAACGATTCATCAGAGCAGCCACACGGACAGAGCGAACCCCCCACCACCACCACCACGGCTCACCCGCAGTCGGACACACTCCCAGCAGCCCCCCACCGGCACAGCAGCGCCACGGAGGCAGTAAACCCCAGTTACAGCAGATATGGGAGGAGACTGAAGCCGAAATAGCATTGTGGACTGATATTCTATTGTTCTATCTAAAATGCTGGGGGGGTGGTGGTATGGAAGTCAGGTTATTTCGCACCTCAGACAGAGACAATGAATACACATGGGAGAACAATGCCCAAGAGGGTGAGAGGGGGGTTGAATGAAGTGTAGTGTAAATATCACGCTGTGTATGAGGAAGTGCCTTGAAGCTTGTGAAGATGACTTGGGATATAGAGAGGAGTGCTTGCTGTAACCAGTCAGTCTGTTCTGTGCTTGTGAGATGTGTGTAATAAATCGTCTGACATGAAGCTGCCTCTTCATTTACACACTCCACAACCACACGTTTTCAATGATTTGCAATTTTATTTTATACCAGCCTACTTATCAATGGCCTTAATTATATGCGTGTGTAGATCAAGCTTCATTACCAATATACAAAGAACTATATCCTAGATCCAGGCCTGCCTGTCCGTACCTACTACTTCAGGGTTTAGACTCGTGTCAATTCGGGTAGAACTTGAACAATACACAACACTATTTATGTTATAATATAGACTTACTGCTTTAATCCAACAATTACGTCTGTCCGGATCTTTCAGCTCTGTGGGGAATGTATATAACGTGAATGGCGGCGGACAGATCGGCGGACAGATCGGAGCAGCATCTGCAGTGATGCGGACGTTGTACCGGTCTGTTGTGGTGAAGAGGGAGCTTAGTTCTAAGGCAAAGCTGTCGATTTACCAGTCAATCTACGTTTCTACTCTCACCTATGGTCACAAGCTTTGGGTAATGACCGAAAGAACAAGATTGCGGATACAAGTGGCTGAAATGAGCTTTCTCCGTAGGATTGCTGGACTCACCCTCAGAGATAGGGTGAGGAACTCAGTCATCCGGGAGAGGCTCAGAGTAGAACCGCTGCTCCTCCACATTGAAAGGAGTCAGTTGAGGTGGTATGGGCATCTGATTAGGATGCCTCCTGGACGCCTCCCACTTGAGGTGTTTCGGGCACGTCCCACTGGGAGGAGACCCCGGGGCAGACCCAGGACTTGGTGGAGAGACTATGTCTCCCAGCTGGTCTGGGAACGGCTTGGTATCCTCTCTGAAGAGCTGGAGCAGGTGGCTGGGGAGAGGGAAGTCTGGGCTTCTCTGCTTGAACTGCTGCCTCTGCAACCCGGACCTCCGGAAAAGCGGTAGAAGATGGATGGATGAATGGATGGCAGCGGACATGTGCACACGCTGGTCCTGAAGTTAGACACATGTATGCTGCAAGTTTGCTTTTCCCACCGCTCTAGATGATACATGCCGTTCCCACACTTCACTACGGCACAATGTGCACCTGGCATAACGGAGATTTAAAGCTTAAAGCAAACTTTAAGCGGCAATTGTTCAGGTGTGACAGTACTGTTTGTATACAAAAGCAAGGCGGCTACCAGAATGTTTGGTAGTCGTTGTGGGGAGAGTGAAATGAAGAAGCTGAATGGTTTCATAATTCAGGTTTAATCATGAAGTCACATCCCTAACAATCTCTCAGAAAACAGAAGAGGCTGAACGCAGTCAGGACCTCTCTATTTATACATGTGACAACAAAGGTCTCATCACACATCCTTGTTACATCTCCTTCTTGACTATAACCCCCCTCCGTGTCCTTCAGTCTTCCACCTGGCCTCAGGGGGTCAGGAAGTCCTTTCAGGTCCTTACCGCCGTGCCTCCATGTCCCCCGCTGTTCTCCACAGGCGGTCCAGACCTATTGTCCTCCTCTAAGACGTGAGGTCAGCCACATATGTAATCTCCAACATCCCCTTGTGCTTACATATATGCAGGCATGAATATCTGAGCCACAGTCGTGAACTTTGAACTCACATAGTCCACACATGCGCACTCGTAATGCCAAAGTTGCTTATTGAGGTTTTCTGGGAGTTTACCCAGCAGGATTTTATAGATGAACACATACCAGTGTTGTTGTCTGCGAATAGTCTGATGTCCATCCAACTAAATCACAGAGAATGCAGTGGTGAGTGAGAGATTTTGCATTTGAAATGAAATGTAGAGAAGCATGATATACTGAATCGAGGCTCCTTAAAGTGGAGGAGGCTGCATGCATGCACAGTATATCACCATGATCAATCACAGAAAGGAAGGCAGTTTCCACAAGTATTTTTCTTTGCTGAGAATGTAAAATATGATTTCTGAAATAAAAGCCTATTTTCATTTTGAGTTTCTTCACTAGATTAGAAATGTGTACATTAAATGAAAGCTTGTTATCAATCCATGTTCCCAAATACTTGCACCATCAGATGTAAAAATTTCTAAACTGTCAAAAGTTTTGCAGGTGAGCTTTTGATAAAATCATAAACTTTGTTTTCTGGGCATTTAAAACCAACTTTAGACCCTTCAAAGCTCTTTGTAATAACTGAAATGCAGTCTTAAGTTCTTCAATCGCCTGTGCTGCTGAAGGAGAAGATGTACAGATGATTGTGTCATCCGCATACAAATGCAATTTAGCTTGAATGTCTTTACCAATTCATTCATCTTCTTCCGCTTAATCCTTTTCGGGTCGCGCGGGGGGAGGGCTGGAGCCTATCCCAGCATCTTTGGGCGAGAGGCAGGGTACACCCTGGACAGATCGCCAGTCCATCACAGGGCCAACACAGAGAGACAGACAACCATTCACCCTCACAGTCATACCTAAGGACAATTTAGAATCCCCAGTTTGATGCCAATTAACCTAACTTGCATGGTTTTGGCATGTGGGAGGAAACCAGAGAAATCCCAGAGTAAACCCACGCAGACACGGGGAGAACATGCAAACTCCACACAGATCACTGTTGGTCGGGGGCTGGGATCGAACCCAGGATCCCCCGGCCAAGGGTGAGTTACTGTGCTGCCGCAGCGCTAACCACTCCGCCACCTTTTTTTTTGTACTTATTTTGTACCCGTAGGTAGATTTGTTTTGCAGTCTGGTGACAAGCCACCAGCTGCCGGTCGCTGCGTGCGCAAGTGCCCCTTATCCCTAACCTGCATGTTTTTGGCATGCGGGAGGAAACTGGAGAAATTCCGGAGTAAACCCACGCAACACGGGGAGAACATGCAAACTCCACACAGATCACTGTTGGCTGGGGGCAGGGATCGAACCCACGATCTCTGCGATCCCCTGGCCGAGGGTAAACTGTGCTGCCGCAGTGCTAACCACTGCCGCCACCGCGCTGCCCCTGTCTTTACCAATATCATTCATAAAAGCAGAAAATAAAATAGGAGCCAAAATGGAACCTTGGGGAACACCTTTAGTTATCTTGAGAAAGTCTGATTTGTGGCCCTCTGTTTGGACACACTGAGTCCTACCTGTTAAATTTTTTTAAAACCATTTAAGAGCCGTAGAACCAAAGCCAGCATTCCTGAGTTTGTCTCGAAGTAGTTCATGATCCACTAGATCAAACGCTTTTGAAAGATCCACAAATAAAGCGGCACAATGTTGTTTTCTGTCCAAGGCACCAATGAGATCATTAGTCACAGCCATAGCCGCAGTGACAGTACTGTAACCACTTCTAAAACCAAACTGAAACTCACAAAAAATATTAGCAGATAAAAATTGTTTCAACTGTAAATTGACCTGAAATTCAAGAATCTTAGTCAGAACTGAGAGTTTGGAAATGGACTGATAGTTGTTTAACTCAGAAGGGTCTCCACCTTTATGTAAGGGGAGAACGTATGCAGCCTTCCAGATTTTTGGTATTGTGTTTAATTGGAGACTTAACTTAAAAATATATGCAATAGGCTGGGCAATAATATCTGCAATAATATCTGCAGCTGTAGCGGTTTGATTCAACCCCCCACAGCACCATGATTGCTGGGGTCTTTCTGCAACTGTGGGGGTCCTCCCTACAGTTGATAGTGCTATGAGATGACTGTTGTTGTGAAATGGCGCTATATAAATAAAGTTGAATTGAATTGAATTGAATTGAATTGAATTGAATTGAATTGAACACACAGACAGAACACAGAGACAGTCAGCTCGCACTCCTGGGTTTTTTCCGCTGCATGCTGCATTTACAGCCGTGAGGTTAAAGTGTCATCCATGCATTGTGTTCATGCATCCTGTCTGTACCTCTGATATGCAAATGCTCAGATTGACTGCTGTGAATGTCTTTGATCTATTGTTTGAGTTGAGTATATAAGCTGCACTGTGCTGTAAATCTGCCTCTCAATCTCACTTCTGCATCTGCTGCTGCTGGACACAGACATTGTGTCCTCCTTCTCTGAGAGCCGTGGGCTCACTCTCGGCGCGCATGCACGGCGCCGGGAGCGGAGCTTGTGACGGCGGTATGATAATAAACTCTACTTAAAACCTTCAACAACGCCGCTTTATTTCATGCCGCCGCACAGCTATCTTTAAGAGGTAAGGATCCAAGTTGTCTGGACCTGCAGATTTTTGGTGGTCAATGTCTTTTAGGGCTTTGCAAATTTGGGTGACTGAGATGGGTTTAAAAATTAACAAATCCAGACTTACATCAGTTACTGTGGTGGAAGAGCAGGGGTCAGAGGTATTTACATAAATGCTGTCAAATATGGACCCTGCACTGATAAAGTTTTTGTTAAAGTGATTCACAATAGCACCACTGTATCTATCAATTTGCCATATGGGTATGCTATTCTGATGGGTATGCTAAAATGTAAGAACGCCGATCCCAAGCCTGGATGCAGACCCAAATCAGGATCATTGTGAGTCAGTTCGGTGACAATCTGGGCAAATGCCTACGAGGAGAAGCGATTCCCGTGAAATGTAGACGGATGGACGCCGTGTCGACACATTGGCACCTTCTTTGCCAGAAGAAACTAAAAAAGTCACGTTTAAGAGCAAAAAGTGGCACATTTCAGAGAAGTCACAAATTTACAAGAAGAAAGTTGATAGGCTATTGAAATTAAAAACTCCATAACTCTCTACTCCATAAATCAAAGAAAAAAATTCACACAACACTGGTGTGACTGATCTAACATTACATTACATTACAGTTGATCGTCACTTCCTTGTGGTAACGTATCGTCACTTCCTGTTTTGCTGTCTGCCTGTGTGGTTTGCTCTCCAGCTCTCGAGCCACTAGCTATGGCTACTACCTCTCTTTCCTCTCCTCCTCTGGTGTGCTCTCTCTGTCAGATGTTTAGCTACACCTCTGCCTCTTTTAGTGATAACGGTAAATGTAATAAATGTTGTCTTTTTGAGGCGCTCGAGGCGAGGTTGTCTGATTTGGAATCCCGGCTCCGCTGCATTGAAACACCGTCTGCGCCAGTTAATCTCGACGGACGCCCATTAGCTGCAGCGGAGCTAGCTAGCTTAGGTCCCCCTGTCAGCGGTTCCCCGGCTCTCCTCTGCAGCGAGGAGACTGGGTGGGTGACGGTGAGAAGGAAGCCTAGTCGCAAAGCCCCGGTTCACCACCAACCTGTTCACGTTTCTAATCGTTTTTCCCCGCTCAGCGACACACCCGCTGAGGAAAAAACTCTGATCATTGGCGACTCTGTAGTCAGAAACGTGAACCTAGAGACTCCATCGGCCATAGTCAAATGCATTCCTGGGGCCAGAGCAGGCGACATCGAGTCAAATTTGAAAATGCTGGCTAAAAGTAACTGTAAATACTCCACAATTGTTATTCACGCCGGCATTAATGACATCCGTCTCCGGCAGTCGGAAGTCACGAAACTTAATATAGAATCGGTGTGTGACTTTGCAAAAACGATGTCTGCCACTGTAGTATTCTCTGGGCCCCTCCCCAATCTGACCAGTGATGACATGTTTAGTCGCTCATCATCCTTGAACCGCTGGCTGTCTGTGTGGTGTCCTAAAAATGACGTGGGCTACATTGACAATTGGAGCTCTTTTTGGGGAAAACCTGGTCTTATGAGACGAGACAGCATTCATCCCACTTTGGATGGTGCTTCTCATTTATCTAACAATCTGGCATCTTTTTTATCCAAATTTCCAAAACCCTGACTACTCAGAGTTGGGACCAGGAAGCAGAGTCGCAGTCTTACACGCCTCTCTGCAGCTCCTCTTCATCCGCCACCCCTCAGCTTAGCCCCTGTCTTCCCCATCAGAGAATCGTTGTCTGCTCCCTCCAAAGTAAATAAAAATATAATGTATAAGCATCCCAAAGTGATAAAGCAAAATATTGGTAAAACTCAAATTAAACATAAAGCCTCTAAATTCAATGATTTGGCCTCTGTTCCTCCTCATAATTTAAAAATTAAATGTGGTTTATTAAATATTAGGTCTCTAACTCCCAAGTCTCTGTTAGTCCATGATCTGCTAATTGATCATCAGATTGATTTAATTTCCCTTACAGAGACTTGGTTAGGACAAGAGGATTATGTTGGTTTAAATGAATCAACTCCCTCTGGTTATTTAAACTGTCAAAATCCCAGAAGTTCTGGTCGTGGAGGAGGAGTAGCATCAATTTACCATTCCAAATTACTAGTTAATGTAAAGCAAAAAACATGTTATAATTCCTTTGAGGGCCTGGTCCTCAGTGTTGGGCACTTTAGTAATTCCAGGTTAAACCCAATTTTATTTGCCATAGTTTATCGTCCCCCATCAACCTATTCAGAATTTTTATCCGAATTTCCTGATTTCTTAGCTGATTTAGTGCTGAAATCTGATAGAATAATTATAGTAGGGGACTTTAATATACAAGTGGATGTAGATAGTGACTGCCTTAATGTGGCTTTTAATTCAATATTAGACTCGATTGGGTTTTCTCAGAAAGTAGGAAATTCTACTCATTACCTCCACCATACATTGGACCTTGTTCTGACATATGGCATAGAAATAGAAAATCTTATAGTGTCTCCTCATAACCCTGTACTGTCAGACCATTGTCTGTTAACCTTTGATTTTACTATTTCTGACTATTTGGCTCCTAAAGAAAAATATTATCACAGTAGATGCCTCTCAGATGATGCTGTTTCCAAATTTATGCAGATTGTTTCCTCTATGCCATGTGTCAACACAACGGAAATAAGCTATAGACAGCTTGCTCCTTCTGTAATTGATAACATGGTGGATAGTGTTTCAGCTTCTCTGCATCAGGCTCTAGACTTGGTGGCCCCCTTAAAAAAGAAAAAGTCTAATCAGAGATTTTTAACTCCTTGGTTCAACACAGAAACTCGTAGCTTAAAACAGAAGACTCGTCAATTAGAAAGAAAATGGCGCTCTACTAATTTAGATGAAATCTATTTAGCTTGGAGAAATCATCTTTTAATTTATAAAAAATCTCTTAGAAAAGCTAGAACGAGTTATTACTCTGCATTAATAGAAGAGAACAAGAATAATCCCAGGTTTCTTTTCAGTACTGTAGCCAGGTTGACAAAGAGTCAGGACTCTGTCAATCCTAGCATCCCCTTAGAGCTTACTAGTCAGGACTTTATGAACTTTTTCAATAATAAAATTTCATCCATCAGAGATAAAATCAATCAGATTCTTCCCACAGTTAACTTAAATACTGTAACTACTACAACTCCTTCTATTGATGTCTGTCTTGATGAGTTTACTCCAATCGACCTTTGTGAGTTAGACAAAATAGTTTCCTCATCCAAACCTTCAACTTGTCTTTTAGACCCTATTCCTACCAGGTTATTTAAAGAAGTCTTCCCACTTATTGGTAGCTTTATTCTTCATATAATCAATTCTTCATTAACTTTAGGCCATGTACCGCAGGCTTTTAAAACAGCTGTAATTAAACCCTTACTCAAAAAGCCAACGCTAGATCCAGGAGCTTTAGCTAACTATAGACCAATCTCTAATCTCCCTTTCATTTCAAAAATCTTAGAAAGAGTTGTTGCTACGCAATTATTTGACCACCTGCAGGGAAATGGTTTATTTGAGGAGTTTCAATCTGGGTTTAGAATCCATCATAGCACTGAAACAGCCTTAGCGAAGGTCACTAACGACCTCCTCATTGCATCTGATAATGGACTAGTTTCTGTACTTGTCCTTTTAGATCTTAGTGCAGCTTTTGATACTATTGATCATAATATTCTACTTGATAGATTAGAACACTATGTTGGACTTAATGGAACTTCGTTGCAGTGGTTTAGATCTTATTTATCTGATAGGTTCCAGTTTGTTCATGTAAATGATGAGTTTTCTCTCAGCTCAAAGCTTAGTCATGGAGTTCCACAGGGATCTGTGCTTGGCCCTACTCTTTTTAGTTTATATATGCTTCCGTTAAGCAACATTATTAGAAAGCACTGTATACATTTTCACTGTTATGCAGATGACACACAATTATACCTGTCAATGAAGCCAGATGATACTAATCAATTAGCCAAGTTAGAAGCCTGTCTTAAGGAAATCAAAGTTTGGATGACTTGTAATTTCCTGCTATTAAATTCAGATAAGACTGAAGTCATTCTTGTTGGTCCAAAAAACCTTAGAAATTCCTTTCCAAATCAAACTTTCAGTTTGGATGCAGTTACTCTTTCTCTTAATAGCTCTGTGAGGAACCTTGGAGTTATTTTTGATCAGGATTTGTCCTTCAATTCACATATTAAATTTGTTTCTAAGACTGCCTTCTATCATTTGCGTAATATTGCCAAGATTAGGAGCATCTTGTCTCAGAGTGATGCTGAGAAGCTGATCCACGCTTTTGTTAGCTCGAGATTAGATTATTGTAATTCTTTATTATCAGGCTGTCCTAAAACATCTTTAAAAAGTCTTCAGCTGATCCAAAATGCTGCAGCAAGAGTTTTAACAGGTACTAGAAAGAGAGATCATATCTCTCCGGTTCTGGCCTCCCTTCATTGGCTTCCCATAGAGTTTAGAATTAAGTTTAAAATCCTTCTTCTTACTTACAAAGCTCTAAACAATCAGGCTCCTTTTTATTTAAAAGATCTGATACTACCGTATCATCCTAACAGAGCACTACGCTCCCAAAATGCAGGTTTACTTGTAATACCTAGAATCTCCAAAAGTACAATGGGAGGCAGAGCCTTCAGTTATCAAGCTCCTCTCCTGTGGAATCAGCTGCCAATCTGGATTCGGGAGTCAGACTCGATCTCTGTTTTTAAGAATAGGGCTAAAACCTACCTTTTTGATATAGCCTACAATTAGGGAGGGATCATGTGTTTCTGAACCCTCCCTTAGTTATGCTGCTAATAGGTTTAGTCAGCCGGGGGACCTCCAGTAATGCACTGGGCCTCACTCCTTTCCTCACTCTCTATGAAATATTTTTTTTTGCTGGTCATTAACATTTGTTTGTTCTCTCCCATAGATTGAGTCCCCATCGTGCTGTTTGCTCTCTACATGTCTGTTCTTTTCTTCTTCTCTGTCCCCTCACCCCCCAGCCAGTCGCAGCAGATGACTGCCCCTCCCTGAGCCTGGTTCTGCTGGAGGTTTCTTCCTGTTAAAAGGGAGTTTTTCCTCTCCACCGTCGCCAAGTGCTTGCTCACAGGGGATTGCCGATTGCTGGGGTCTTTCTGCAACTGTGGGGGTCCTCCCTACAGTTGATAGTGCTATGAGATGACTGTTGTTGTGAAATGGCGCTATATAAATAAAGTTGAATTGAATTGAATTGAATTACCGGGTCTACAACCTGCAGCTCTTATACCCGTAGCTGGCGGTTCCCTCTGACTTTGACTGGAGATGAAAAAAAAGCTTGTTTGCACATTTTACACCTCAATATACACTACCGTTCAAAAGTTTGGGATCACCCAGACAATTATTTTGTGTTTTCCAAGAAAAGTCACACTTATTTACCACCATGAGTTGTAAAATGAATAGAAAATATAGTCAAGACATTAACAAGGTTAGAAATAATGATTTGTATTTGAAATAATATTTTTTTCCTTCAAACTTTGCTTTCGTCAAAGAATTCTCCATTTGCAGCAATTACAGCATTGCAGACCTAACATGATTGCACAAGGGTTTTCTAATCATCCATTAGCCTTCTGACGCAATGAGCAAACACATTGTACCATTAGAACACTGGAGTGATAGTTGCTGGAAATGGGCCTCTATACACCTATGTAGATATTGCACCAAAAACCAGACATTTGCAGCTAGAATAGTCATTTACCACATTAGCAATGTATAGAGTGTATTTCTGATTAGTTTAAAGTTATCTTCATTGAAAAAAAGTGCTTTTCTTTCAAAAATAAGGAAATTTCTAAGTGACCCCAAACTTTTGAACGGTAGTGTATGTAATTTTCCATCCTGTGTGCTGGAATGGTGGCTCCCCCCATCAATTTCCAAGAGCCTGAAGAAACTTCTAACACCCAGACAGAAACCCCCCCCCCAAAACACTCATTTCACTCAGCAAAGTTTACTCGCCAGATTTTATGGTTATCAATTATAAGTTATCTTATAAATAAGTTTTAGTTCTATTTCGGGACACAAAGACCTTCAAATAAGCTACAATGATAGTGTGAGAACACAATAATAAAAACCCTTCACGCAGCAGAAATAAAAACAATAAATATTTTAAAAATCCTACAATAAGTTAAGAATAAATAGAAAAAAAATTGAAAAAAAAAATCATTGAAAATAAGATAAACTGTATATAAAGTAATTAAAGATTTAAAGTGACCCACAAATACAGATGAGGAAAGTTTCAGAGTGTCCTGTAAATCATTCCATGCTACTGGCGTAAGATAAGAAAAAACTGTCAAAACAAAATCTGTATTATGAGTTTCAGTGCCGTGTGGGGATTTTTTCTTTAAACAAAATGGCCAAAGTTCATTCTTCTTCTTTTAGATATGATTGGTAGTTGGCAACCAGCTTACAGGTGCATTACTGCCACATACTTCACTCTATATCATCACTCTATCTGGTCAGGAGCTGTAGTCCTTACAAATTCATCACTCTATGAATGGTCAAAGTTGTTAGTAGAATAAGGTAAAGCTGCAGTAAATCAGACCATGCTGATTCAGGACGTGGATGGACTCGTGGACGGCTTCTCTTCAGCAGCGTGTCTCATCATGTGGGTTTTCAGGGAGCGGCTCTGACTGTAGGCTTTGTTACAGATGGTGCACTGGTACGGTTTCTCTCCGTTATGGGTTCTCATGTGGACCTTCAGCTGCTCCTGGCGAGAGCACGCTTTCCCGCAGACGTTGCACACGAACTGTTTGATGCCGGCGTGGATCCAGAGGTGTTTGTTCAGGTGACTCTTGTCCTTGAAAAAGCGGCCGCACTCGGGACAGCCAAACGGTCTCTCGCCAGTGTGCACCCGCATGTGTAGTGTCAGGTTACCTTTGTATAAAAAACGTTTCTCACACATGGCACAGCCGAATGGCTTCTCACTGCTGTGCGTCTTCAGGTGAGACACTAGACAACTGCGCTGCATGAAACTTTTGCTGCAGATGTGGCACAGGTGTGGCCGCTCCCTCACCGTGTGGGTCTTCTCGTGGGACCTCAGCGTGTTGGGGAGCTTGAAGGTCTTCCCACACACTCGGCAGCTGAGGGTTTTTATCTCCATGTGTGTCATTTTGTGCAGTCGCAGACTTCTGAGGTCACAGAGGGACTTGCCGCAAATGTTACAGACGTACCTGTCCCTGACCGTGTGCACTTTGATGTGAGCCACGAGCTGTATCTTCAACCCAAAAGACTTCTGGCAAATATCACACCTGTATGGCTTCTCCTCCGCATGGACCCAGCGGTGAGACTTGAGGCTGGAAAGGTGAGGAAAGGTTCTGCTGCAAATGTCACATTTGTACGGTTTGCTTCCCGTATGAACGGAGATGTGGGAGTTGTAGTTGATGACCTGTGAGAACGACTTCCCACAAACTGAACACTCATAGAGTTTATGGGAATTTCTAAGATGTTCTTTTAATTCTTCTGCAGATGCAAAATGTTCACTGCAGACTCCACAAACATTTGGCATCTCGTCCACATGACTCCAGGCGTGTTTGATCAGGCTGCCCTTCAGACTGTAACAGATACCGCACACTTTACACGGGATTTCATTCTTCAAAACTGGATCACTTTTGGACCCTTGTTGCTTCCTCATGTTTTTCTGCTGCTCCTGCTTTTCCTCGGGCTTCCAGTTGTCTCCATCTTTGTCAAGGCTGGAGTCCATCTCTTTTTCGTCGGGATCGTCCTCCATTTGAAGGTCTTGGTGTTGCCATGGTGATGAGGGACCAGGTGCAACATCTTCACGATGTTCAGGGCTGACCAGAAGCCAACATTTTGAGTTAATACAATGAACTAGTCTTGAACAAGTCTATGATTCTGTCTTAATCTTTAACATCATATAATAATGTTTTTCATCTGTGGCACCATGTAGAATCACTGCTTTGACTTATGCCCTGAATTTTGCTGCTGTTCTTAACACACATTTATATTTGTTAACTTCCATGGATGTAATGCCTTGTAATAATAATGTTATCATAATAGCAGTAACAATCACTGTACTAATCTTCTAATATCCTCCAATTAGGGGCGGTATGTTGAATTTCAAAGTATCTGAATCAGTGCACTATTCTAACATTGCTTTACAAAAAAGATCCGGTTTTCTTTTAGTGTGGGAACAGTGGGTGTCATCTGCATATTGACTGAGTTTTGCAATTATTTTGCTAAAAGTAGAATTACACTCCTAAAGGGTTGGCTATAGAAAGATCATACAGGTAAATAAACATGCCCTTCTTTATTTTTGTTTTTATCTACCTTGAATGAATCTCTTTTCTTTTAGTGTGGAAACAGTAGAATGCCATCTGCATATTGACAGAGTTTTTCAAATATTTTACTGAAAGGAAAATTAAGTTCCTAAAGGGCTGGATACAGGAAACTAATACAGGCTAATCAACAATTTATTTTTCTTTATTTTTGTTTTTTAATTACCTTTTCTTTTAGTGTGGGAACAGTAGAGTGTCATCTGAATACTTGCAATTATTTTGCTAAAAGAAAAACTAATTTTCTAAAGGGTTGGATGTAGGAAGCTAATACAGGCTAATAAACAAGCTCTTCTTTATTTACCATGAATGAATCTCTTCTTCGTTTCTTTCCATCACATCAGCGTTTGTAAACTGAGGATTGTTGTTTCTTGGTAAATGGTGAAGCTCCTCCATCTCTTCAGTCTGAAAAAGGTTTGCGTTTCAGATGTTTTTTTTGTACTAGTAACAGTTTTAAGTCTAATTTGATTTGATAATAATGGCATAATTGCACAAACAACAACATCTACCTTCAGGCGGATGTAGAGTGACGAGTTACCAGTGGCCCTATAGATCTCATTCGGAGTCAACGACTTTACGTTCAGAGTCTGCAGCCTCCGACTTTTGTCTGACAAAAAGACGTCAAAAGGTTTATCAGGACCCAGCTGAGGGAAGGTGGACCTTAGCAGGTCCAGGAAGTCGGTTTCCTCTAGACCACAAGGACACTTCAATATCTGCTCCGGACAATTCTGAAACACTGGGACGATTGATGATGAAATCAGAGATGTACAAGCAAGGAATGATCGATAATTGGTTCAAGCCAATTAACAAAATATTTGACACATACCTTGATTAGAGAGTACATGGATCTGGGGGTCTTTCAGGATGCGGATCCTGATAAAGTAGTGAATCGGTTCTTCCCCATGTCGAGGTCTTCCTAGCATCCTTCTGGGAGGTGATAACCTGGCAAAGAGAAGATACCGGCTGTGTCTAAAGTCATTCAAAACTGCTATATCAGGCATTTCATGACACATGGAGAAGATCAAGTATCTGCAGTTGAAGAGGCATCTTCGCCTAATACGTCCTGCATGTCTTCATTGAACTCAGCCAGTGTCACATCTTTCAACTGAAGACACTTGATCACTGCCCAACACTCGAGTTTCTCAATTTTTCATGATGTTTAAAGAGTATTTTAACCATTAAACTTGGGCAGCATATTAATAAGATGTGGCAGATTTTGAGGACAAAATGCTTTAAAGTGACCAAAGAAAGCAACAATGACTCCATCTTTGATTCTGGTTACCTTCCATCATCTTGACTAGATGACATGTCAGAGCAGGATCTGGTATCGGGATCATCTTCTTCTTCTCTGTTGATGTTCTGTGAATCTTCTTCTGTCTGTAAAAGTTTCCCAAAGGACACCTTCACCAAAAGCAGGCTTAACCCTGCTGATGAAAACTAGCAGTGAAACAGTCAAAAATGTGGACGACACGAGATGGTAGAAAAGCATACCACAGCAGGCTGGGTCTATAAAATTTATAACCTGGATCTAAACATTTACCACCATGTCCATGCTGATGATATTGGGGCAGATGCCTACGATAGACTGAGACGAGCAAAAAGCGATCCCATAAGCTACAAGTTCACTGTTCTTATTACGCAGCGGCATTTTCGGACAGAGATGTTTTAATATAAACATGGACAGAAAGACCAGCAAATGGACCAACGAGGAGCTTCAAGCTCTCCTGGCACTTTTGTGTCACAGAACATAAATGCTGTCACTTCCTCACTCTCCATCGTTGTAGTGTTTTTGTTGAGTATGGCTCTTAAGTTGCATGTCTCTGTCACAGACGCTTGCGTCACACCGGCCCCTACCATGGTCCCTTACTGCCTATGTGAATGCAAAACAAAAAAGTTCCCCTCAGGGAGGGAAGTTCTTACAATGAAATTCAAGATGGACAATTCTTCAAACTTCCCTGTTCGAAAGGAGCCGAAGACACAAGTCAAGAAAACCACCATCCATCCATCTTCTACCGCTTTTCCGGAGGTCCGGGTCGTGGAGGCAGCAGTTCAAGCAGAGAAGCCCAGACTTCCCTCTCCCCAGCCACCTGCTCCAGCTCTTCAGAGAGGATACCAAGGCGTTCCCAGACCAGCTGGAAGACATAGTCTCTCCACCGAGTCCTGGGTCTGCCCCGGGGTCTCCTCCCAGTGGGACGTGCCTGAAACACCTCAAGTGGGAGGCATCCTAATCAGATGCCCATACCACCTCAACTGACTCCTTTCAATGTGGAGGAGCAGCGATTCTACTCTGAGCCTCTCCCGGATGACTGAGCTCCTCACCCTATCTCTGAGGGTGAGTCCAGCAATCCTACGGAGAAAGCTCATTTCAGCCGCTTTGTGAATTTTAAAAATACACCAAATAAAACACCTCTCGGCGCCACACGAGTAGGCTGCCTTTTGCAACAGCGGCTCGATTCCGAGTCTTTTTCCCTTCCTCTCTCTTTTGATCCGTCTTTTTTTTTCACCCCACTTATATCACGGACACACAGATCATCCCAAATGTCTCCTGAGCCGGTGGACGGAGCCACTGTTTATAGCAGGATACGATACAGCAGGGAACAGCTGCTAGCATTCAACCGCCACCCGGTCCCATTGGAAAAACTCGACATACCGAGAGAACTGAGGCGAAAACGCCGCGGCTGCCGGGCTGGAGTAAGGCGGAGGACAAAAAATATAAGGTACAGACCCTCCCTTCCATCTGTTGTCATGGGAAATGTACGGTCGATACTGGGAAAGGTAGATGAGCTAGCGGCTATCTCCCGTTATGATAGCACTTACCGGGAGTGCTCTCTCCTTTTGTTTACTGAGACGTGGCTAACTGAACTAGCAGCAGATGCTAACATTGAGCTGGAGGGTTTTCACATGATACAAGCAGACCGAACACCAGACAGTGGCAAAGCAAGGGGCGGTGGAGTGATAATGTATGTTAACAACAACTGGTGCAGACCGGGACATATCACTGTTAAACGACACTGCAGCAAAGACATTGAGTTGCTAGCTGTTAGCATGCGGCCTACATATCTCCCGAGAGAACACTCACACGTGATCTGCATTGTTGTTTATGCAAATCCGACGGCGAACGCTGGGACAGCGCGTGACGTCATCCATTCAGTAACCAGCAGGCTGCAGACAGAACACCCAGATGCTCTTCTCCTCATCTCAGGCGATTTCAACCATGTTTCACTGTCTCCCATTCTACCCACATTCACCCAGTATGTCACATGCCACACTAGAGACAATAAAACACTGGATTTATTCTACACAAACACTAAGGAGGCGTACACCTCATCACAACTCCCCCCACTCGGGAGATCGGATCACAACTTGGTTCATCTCCGGCCGGTGTACAAACCCCTAGTGCACAGACAACCTCCGGCCATGCACACTGTGGAGTTATGGTCTGAGGAGACAATGGACACTCTAAAGGACTGTTTTGAAGCCACCGCCTGGGAGCAGCTCTGCGATCCACATGGTGAGGACATCGATGGCCTCATTCACACCTTCACGGGCTACCTCAGCTTCTGTGTGGACAAATCCGTTCCCACCAAGACCATACGGCGTCACTCAAACAACAAACCCTGGATCAACCTGAGATAAAAACACTTCTGAGAGAGAAGAAGAGGATCTTCAGGTCGGGGAACAGGGAGATGCTGAAGTCCGTACAGAGGGAGCTGAGGAGAAAGATCAGAGAAGGCAAGGACAGCTTCAGGAAGAAGATGGAGGACAAGCTGCAACAGAGCGACATCAGCGGGGTCTGGAGAAACCTCAAAACCATCTCGGGGCTCCAGAATACCTCCCCCCAGGCCACGGGGGGCAGGGAGTGGGCGAACAACCTGAATCTGTTTTTCAATAGATTTGACCAACCGCCCTCCCCCCTGTCTGCACAACAACCACTGCTGCCTCTAAAGAAATCAAGTCCTGCTGCCCACTCCCCACTCCACCAACACCCCCCCACTCCCAACACACAGCCCCCCATCCTGACCCTGACCAAGACCCAGGTGAGGACGGAGCTGAGGAAGATCAAAGTGAGGAAGGCGCCGGGACCGGACGGCATCAGCGCAAAGCTCCTCAAGTCCTGTGCAGACCAGCTGTGTGGGATTGTGACATATATCTTCAACATGAGCCTGAAACTGGGGAGGGTACCACAGCTGTGGAAAACATCTTGTGTGGTACCTGTACCAAAAACTTCCCACCCCAAAGACCTGAACAGCTACAGACCGGTGGCCTTGACGTCCCACTTGATGAAGACCCTGGAGAGACTGCTCCTTGCTCACCTCCGTCCCCTGGTGGAACCAGCGATGGATCCACTCCAGTTCGCCTACCAGCATGGCATTGGGGTGGAGGATGCGGTGATCTTCCTCCTTCACCGTTCTCTGTCCCACCTGGAGAAGCCCGGGAATATGGTGAGGATCATGTTCTTTGACTTCTCCAGTGCTTTCAACACCATCCAACCGATGATCCTGAAGGACAAGCTGCTGCGCGCAGGGGTGGACCAGCACCTGTCATCATGGATCCTGGACTACCTCACGAACCGGCCTCAGTTTGTGAAAACCCGGGACTGTGTGTCCGACACGATCATCAGTAGCACGGGGGCCCCCCAGGGAACGGTGCTGGCTCCCTTCCTGTTCACTCTTTATACTGCGGACTTCTCACACAACACAACACACTGCCATCTACAGAAGTTCTCTGATGACTCTGCGATCGTTGGCCTCATCTCCAATGGAGATGAAGCTGAGTACAGAGGGCTTATCCAGGACTTCGTGGACTGGTGCCATCGGAACTGCCTCCAGATCAACGTGAGGAAAACTAAGGAGCTGGTGGTGGACTGCCGCAGGCATGGGCAGCCCCTCACAGCACCAGTAAATATACAGGGAACAGACATTGAGATGGTGACATCCTATAAGTACCTGGGTGTTCATCTGAACAATAAACTAGACTGGTCACACAATACTGACGCACTCTACAAGAAGGGACAGCGCAGGCTGTTCCTGCTGAGGAGACTCAGGTCTTTTGGTGTACAAGGGACGCTGCTGAAGTCATTCTATGACACGGTGGTGGCATCAGCCATCACTTTTGGAGTGGTCTGCTGGGGCAGTGGCATTACTGCAGCTGATAGGAAGAGACTGAACAAACTGATTAAGAAAGCTAGCTCTGTCCTGGGGCAGCGCCTTGATCCGATGGAGGAGATAGGAGAGAGAAGGACGGTGGCTAAACTGTCATCTCTGCTGGAGTCCGAGTTCCACCCTATGCAGGACATACTGAATGCACTGAGGAGCTCATTTAGCAGCAGACTACATCATCCCAGGTGCACAACCGAGAGGTTTCGTAGGTCCTTCCTACCAACGGCTGTCAGACTGTACAACCTAAGCAGGGCTGCTCGCAGAGATAGCAAAAAGACGTAACAAAATAATAGTTTTTTTTTTTTTGAATGCAAAAGATGCAATAGACTTACACAATGGTCCCCTCCGGCATACAACTAGGAACATACCGGTCGCTATGGAGGGTGAGAATATGTATGGGCACATAATCATACCATGTAGGATAACTAAGTAGACGGTTATGCTGTTTCATCCCATCTAGCAACAATGCTCTGCACTGTGTGTGTTTATATATTTACATATTTATTCCATCTAGCTACAATGCTCAGCACTGGGTGTGTTTATATTTATATTTATATATCTATATATTTATTCCATCTAGCTACAATGCTCCGCACTGTGTTTTTATATATCTACATATTATTCCATCTAGCTACACTGCTCCGCACTGTGTGTGTTTATATACTTGCATATTTATTCCACCTAGCTGCAATGCTCCGTACTGTGGGTGTTTATATATTTACATATTTATTCCATCTAGCTACAATGCTCTGCACTGTGTGTTCATATATTCATATATTTATTCCATCCAGCTACAATGCTCTGCACTGTGTGTCTGTGTGTATATATATATTTTATAGTAATATGTACATATGTATATTAGCTGCTCTTGCTTGCTTGTTTTTTTTCTTGCCTTCTGATTGTTGCTCTGAGTGTTGCTATCCCTGTGCTGTTGCAATCCTGGAATTTCCCCGTTGTGGGACTAATAAAGGCTTATCTTATCTTATCTTATCTTATCTTATAACAAACTCCTCAAGCTACATAATGAACTGTTGATGACATAATGCCCAAAAAACATGAACAAAGCAATAAACTTCACAACATTATTAGCTAAAATTAGCAAAAACGGCAGTTCCTCAAATGTCCACTAGAGACTTCCTCCAACAGTGAGTAAAATCCCATTGACTAACATTAAAACTGCTGAAAGACAACGAAGTCTGTTTCTGAAGCTGACAGGGTCACATCAACCCCCACCATTATTAAAATGGGTACAGTTAAAAATGGTCGGGGGAGGGAACTCTTGCAATGAGCCCTCAGTAAGCTAGACAAAATTTTTCTTAAAAATCAGCCAACCTTTAATTTGACATAGAGGACCGAGTGTCCAATGGACCTGATGGTCTTGAGGATTTTTTCTGGAGTCAGATTTTTTCCTTTCAGGGGCCGCAGCAACGATGTCTTCCTGTTTGTTATGAAGAAGGCGAGCGGTTCATTGGCACCCAGCTGAGGAAAGGTGGACCTAAGCAGGACCAGGAAGTTGGACTCCTGCAGACCACGAGGACACTTCAGCTCCTGCACCGGATTGTTCTTGAACACTGGGACAGAACAACAGTGTAATAGTCACAGTGCCCTCTATAACATTCGTGACAAAGGAAATTATCGTCTTACTGGTAAATTTGATGGAATCTTTGAACCATACCGGTCTTAGAGAGGTCATTGGTCCGAGTATCTGCCAGGATGCAGATCTGCAAATTTAAATGGGCCCGTTCGTCATTGCCTTGAGGTCTGCCGGGACGTCTCCTTTCAGAGTGATGTCTGGACATCAACGACCTTAGAATAAACAACGCAAGTTACCACTTCTCATTAGTTTGCATTCTCAAAATTTTATGCAGGTAGAATTCACTACGATGAAAACTTTTACTGTTTGTTAAAATACAGTGCATCCGGAAAGTATTCACAGCACTTCACTTTTTCCACATTTTGATGGATTAAATTCATTTTTTCCTCAAAATCCTACACACAATACCCCATAATGACAACGAGAAAAAAGTTCTTTTGAGATTTTGGCAAATTTATTAAAAATAAAAAAACTAAGAAATCACATGTACATAAGTATTCACAGCCTTTGCCATGAAGCTCAGAATTGAGCTCAGGTGTATCCTGTTTCCACTCATCATCCTTGAGATGTTTCTACAGCTTAATTGGAGTCCACCTGTGGTAAATTCAGTTGATTGGACATGATGTGGAAAGGCACACACCTGTCTATATAAGGTCCCACAGTTGACAGTGCAAGTCAGAACACAAACCAAGCATGAAGTCAAAGTAATTGTCTGCAGACCTCCGAGACAGGATTATCTCGAGGCACAAATCTGGGGAAGGGTACAGAAAAATTTCTGCTGCTTTGAAGGTCCCAATGAGCACAGTGGCCTCCATCATCCATAAATGGAAGAAGTTCAGAACCACCAGGACTCTTCCTAAAGTTGGCCGGCCATCTAAACTGAGCGATCAGGGGAAAAGAACCTTCATCAGGGAGGTGACCAAGAACCCAATGGTCACTCTGTCAGAGCTCCTGCGTTCCTCTGTGGAGAGGAGAACCTTCCAGAAAGACAACCATCTCTGCAGCAATCCACCAATCAGGCCTGTATGGCAGAGTGGCCTGATGGAAGCCATTCCTTCGTAAAAGGCACATGGCAGCCCACTTGGAGTTTGCAAAAAGGCATCTGAAGGACTCTCAGACCATGAGAAACAAAATTCTCTGGTCTGATGAGACAAAGATTGAACTCTTTGGTGTGAATGCCAGGTGTCATGTTTGGAGGAAACCAGGCACCGCTCATCATTAGGCCAATACCATGCCTACAGTGAAGCATGGTGGTGGCTGCATCATGCTGTGGGGATGTTTTTCAGTGGCAGGAACTGGGAGACTAGTCAAGATAGAGGGAAAGATGAATGCAGCAATGTACAGAGACATCCTGGATGAAAACCTGCTCCAGAGCGCTCTTGACCTGAGACTGGAGCAACAGTTCATCTTTCAGCAGGACAACGACCCTAAGCACACAGCCAAGATATTAAAGAAGTGGCTTCAGGACAACTCTGTGAATGTCTTTGAGTGGCCCAGCCAGAGTCCACAACTTCAATCCAACTGAACATCTCTGGAGAGATCTGAAAATGGCTGTAGGTGCTGCATAGAGGAATGGGCGAAACTGCCCAAAGATAGGTGTGCCAAGCTTGTGGCATCATATTCAAAAAGACTTGAGGCTGTAATTGCTGTCAAACGTGTATCAACAAAGTATTGAGCAAAGGCTGTAAATACTTACTGGATGTACATTTGATTTTTAATAAATCTGCAAAAATCTAAAAAATTTAAAAAAATAAATAAAATCATGTTGTCATTATGGGGTGTTGTGTGTAGAATTTTGAGGAAAAAATGAATTTATTCCATTTTGTAATAAGGCTGTAACATAACACCCCCCACCCCCAGGTATGTTCTATTGCCTTCTATGACCTTTTGTCGGGGTCACAGGGCAGCAGGAACTCAGGAACTCATAAGGGTAGCTAGCCTTGGGGTAGGTACTTTGGTGAGGCTCCAAAAAACTGCTGGGTGGGGCTTTGGATTGACTCACAAAAAAGTCAAAAAGCCACCAGAAAAAGAGCATAGTGAAGATCTCATGGTGAGGAACAATCAGATTGACTACACACCTTGGTGAAGAAAAACATCCTGAGATACATGAACTCCTCCATCTGAAGCAGGACCTCATCCACATGGTGATGAGCAAGTTTCGTGTGGAGCAACTTGACTTTCCTACACAGAGCCCTGACCTCAACACGACTGATAGAACACCCTAGGGATGAATTAGAGTGCAGACTGCAAGCCAAGCCTTCTTGTCCAACATCAGTACCTTCTGGAAGAATGGTCAAAAATTCCCATAAACACACTCCTGAACCTTTTGGAATGCCTTCCCAGAAGGTTTGAAGCTGTTGTACCTGCAAAGGGTGACTTTCCACAAGGTTTAGGAGTGTGTTTATGGGAATTTTTGACCAGTCTTCCAGGCCAGTCAAGTTCCTCCACACGAAACTCGCTCATCCATGTCTTTAGGGACCTTGCTTTGTGCACTGGTGCCCAGTCATTTGGAGGGGTGTCCCAATAATTTTGGCAATCTAGTGTATCAGGCTCATGGGAGAGGAGCAATAACTACTGCGCTAGCCTCACTAAGCTAACAAGGCTAGCAGTGCGGCCCATGTATGATTTCAAAAACTCACAGGGACACTGTCATTAAAATACGAGGTGTGTCAGGAAAGTAACAGGATTTGGTGTACTGTCTCACCAAGGGGCCAAACAATCAACCAGCACATCAACAAAAAGATCCTGTTGTAGAGGATGTGCTCAAGGATGAGGCTGAGTTTATTTCTCAGGTTCAGCTTTATTAACAGAACACATACTCTAACAATCTCCAAGCAAGAAAAGAGACAGATCAATATCACATCACTCTTTTATATCCTGGAACATCGAAACTCAAGTCACATGGTGTCTAAGCAAACATACAATCACATGGTACTTAATCCCAGTCACAATGTAACCCTTTTGATCTTCCACCATTGTCCCTTAGCCTTCGATGGTCCGGAAATCCCTCCAGGGCGTCTCTCTGAGACAAAGGCCAAATCTCACACCTTCTCAATATCTCCTGCAGACTCAGTCCTTTTGTCCCTCGAAACGTGCAGCACACAATAAACATACAGCAATATATTTGTGGAAAATATGTACCCAACATATGTGCCACATGACCCCCCCCCAAACGTCTAATATGGGACAAACATAATCAGAGATGCATGACATAAAAACATTACTACATATCAAATATCAATCCACCAGTTTCCTAGGTCTAAACCTCCTGCCGTATCTGCTGTAAGCCGGCTTTGCTGCTTCTGCAGTGTCCTCCTGCACCTGTGGATTAGAACTGTTAGCCAATCTCTGTGGGTGTTCTGGAGAATGCCTTCTCGGAGGTCTGCCGCGACGGGGGGCTCTCGCCAACTGCACTTGTTCATCCGCCAACACAAAAGCGGGTTTGAGTCTGTTTATACAAATCAAGTCCTTTCTGTCTCCCAAATCTAGAAAAAAATGCTTCTCTCCTGTTTCCAGCACTCTGAAAGGTCCATCATACGGCGGCCGCAAGTTTGGACGATGAGCATCATGTCTAACAAAAACAAACTCCGCATTTTTTAAAGCCTTCGGCACAAAAACACGTGGGAAACTGTGATGAACCGGGCCAGGAAGCGTGTTTGATCCTGTGCCGCTCTGCAACAGCTGAGCGGGGGGGGCAATTTGGCGCAGGATTGTCGGGGAGAAATTCTCCGGGCAAACGGAGAGGTTGTGCAAAAACTAACTCAGCTGGGGAGGCCTGCAAATCCTCCTTAGGTGCAGAACGCAACCCCAATAAAACCCATGGAAGTTTGTCCACCCAATTTGTATCCGTAAGCGACGCTCTGAGGGCTGCTTTCAATGACCTATGAAAACGTTCGCATAAACCGTTAGCCTGGGGGTTATACGCGGTAGTGCGGTGGATCTTCACCCCTAGGCTGCGGGCCATCGATGACCAGAGCTCAGAAACAAATTGAGGACCTCTGTCAGAAGTTATGTCCGACGGAACTCCAAAACGCGCTACCCAAGCTGTTAAAAACGCGCGCGCAACTTCCTCCGCTGTGGTTGATGCCAGAGGGACCGCTTCCGGCCAACGCGTGGTGCGGTCCACCATTGTCAAAAGGTGTGTGTACCCCTGTGACGATGGAAGGGGGCCCACCAAGTCGACATGCACATGATCAAAGCGCTTAGCCGGAATGTGAAAAGGTTCCAAAGGAGCCCTAGTGTGCTTGTGTATTTTGGCTCGCTGACACGCTACGCAGGCTGCCGCCCATTCCTTGACCTGTTTGCGCAACCCCGGCCAAACAAATTTCTCCCCCACCATTTTTACCGATGCGCGCACCCCCGGGTGCGCCAGACAATGGATCAAGTCAAAAATGCGGCGGTGCCACGCAGCTGGTACCACGGGGCGCAGCCGCCCCGTGCAGACATCACAGATTAGGGGAGGCATACCTATTTGCAGCACCCTGACCTCCAGCCACTAGAAGTCCCAGAGAGGGGCCATTTGGCCTTTTTACCTAGAAAACCCACAAGAGGTCCAATTGGCCCCAAGTCCCCCCTGTGGACACTCATTTTGTTATGGAAATGTGGCTGTTAGTGGCACACGGCCGGAGCCACTTGAACCTGTGTGGGGGAGGGGACACACCTTACAGCTTAGGAGGTTCTTTTGAGAGCAAGCTTTAGTTCTGAGATGGATAAATACCTCAGTGAACATAGCCATAAAGACTTAAACTGGACTGAGCTGTATGCAGTGGAAAGGATCAACAGGAAGGAAGGGATCAACACACTGACATTTATTGTTAAAAAAAACAAAACAAAACATATTTACAAAGAATGAAAAAGCAACTTTTTTTTCCCAGTTTTGGTGTGGAGGGTTGTTGCAGAAGTAACTGTTATTTTTGTGTGCTAAAAATAGTAAAAAAAAAAGAAACCCAAGCATATTTACAAAGAATGAAAAACCATGCATTATGAGTGAAATACATTTGAGCAGTCACTCACAATCCTGGCACTGCCATTGCTCCTTTCGGCATTTCCCACATGTATATCGGTAGCAGTCAACACAGCGTACAGTTGCATGATTGTCCTTACATTTAATTTTAGCCTGACACTTGGCCCTTTTTCCTAGTTGTGGTGTGGAGGGTTGTTGCCGAAATAATTGTTCCTTTTGGGCCTTTTTCATACCCACGTGGGAGTGAGCCAACTCTCTTGCAAGCTCCAGCAGGAAATCCACCCGTCTCTCCTGCCTCCCGGTGCATAATTGATAGAGCACGTGTGCATTCAGTGCTGCCATATCTATCATGTTATAGAACACTGCTACTGGCCAGCGCTGTGTTCCTGCGCGGACAGTGTACTCCCGCACCATCTGGTCCATGACATCGACGCCGCACTTTGTTGTGTTGTAGAGTGTGATGGTGTTAGGCTTCTTTTTGGTGGTATCCTGTGTCTGAATCATGCTGTGCATGCTGCTGAGAACATATACAGTCTTCTTCCGCTTGGGCGCATACACCGTCAGTGTGGCACCAGTGGTTGAAAATACTTGGGTGGTAAATTCATTGCGGTGCATCTGTCTAGTTGACAGTGGAATTTCTTGGCGAATCTTGTTGACTGTGCCGAGGATGGTTGTATTCCGGCTAAGTAGTCGTTTTGCAAGTGACAGTGATGTAAAGAAATTGTCCGTGGTAACATTTCTGCCCTTGTCCAGGAATGGTTCCATCAGCCTCATGACTACACTCTCAGACACTCTCTCCCCACGAGGCTGAGTGGGGTCCTTGCCAAGATATGGGAGGATGTTGCAGACGTATTTGGTTTTCAAGTCACACGCCACCCAAAACTTGATCCCAAACTTGTCTGGTTTAGATGCAATGTACTGTAGGAAACAGCAGCGAGTCTTGGACGGGAAAAGTTGTTCGTCGATGGTGATGTGTCGACCAGGGATGTAGGATGTGATGCAGTTGGTGACAAACAATCCCCATATGTTCGAAATTGCAGCAAACTTATCGGTCTGTGCTCGCTCGCTGCGGGTGTCTCTGTCATCAAAGCGCAGGTGATGCATGATGTTTTGGAAACGCCCTCGGGACATGGTTTCGATGATCTGTGGGCTTCCCAGGTTTTTCGACCAGCAGTCACGCAGTGATGGCACCCTGATGATTCCCCGCATAATGGTGATGGAAATAAATGCCATTAGTTCAGGGAGGCCCATGAACCAATCCACATGCTCCGTTTGCTTTGCATGTTGAACTGTACATTCTTGAATGATACCAAGCATGTCCAGAGTGATGAAACACAGGAAGCTCTGAAGACGACTTGTGATTGACCTCCTGGCCTTAGCTGTTGGCTCTCCATCTGCGTTGTATGGTGATGGCGGGGTGAAATGTGGACCCGTTCCCACCTGTTCTTCATGCCATACTGTGCCGGCTTTCGCAGTCTCTGTCACATCAGTCCCCAGCCGAGCTCTCTTTTTTGGTTGGGGAGTCTCCTCATCTGTAGTGTGAAAAAAATGTAATTATGAGCAATGGGAAAGTCAAATGATATCACAAATGCAAGCATAGAAGCTAATAATAATAATAATCCCAGAACATCTCAAATAGGTTGGCTAAGGTGCAGACACCTCAGGAGAAGTAGAATCAAACAAAACTGACGGCAGTCCGCACTCAGAAACAAAATGGAGGCTCTATTCACATGGTGCTATATTTTCCAACTTCCTCACTGAAATGAAATGTAAAATAGGAAATAATATGAAATGAAATCTTACCTGAAGACGACTGAGACAGCTCGGAGTCTGAATCCACCTGAAGGTTGATGTCTTCTCCATCCGAGTCGCAAGGGTTTGCTCCATCCAGGATCATTTCCAATGCCTGTTGAATGTTGAATCTCTGCATCTTCGTTCCTTGGAGAGGAGCTTCTTTCACCACAAAGTTCTTGAGGGAACTGAAGCGATAGTCCATGTGCAATGAGGTATTTATCCATCAAACAATTGTCTGGTTGCAGTCACATGAGTCGTTATGGTCACATGGGACATTCACATGTTCACATTTTAGAATAGAATGTGTTTTTATTCCTCATTCTCACATTCACACAGAAGTAGCCAACATGACTTCACCACTGAAGTGTGAAGTGTGTGAAGTGTGACCCCCTCACCCCACACACTGCCACTAACAGCCTCATTACCATAACAAAATGAATGATTAGTGTATTAGGGAAAAGCGGTCAGGCCAAATGGCCCCTATGTGGGTCTTCTAGATAGACAGAAAAATGCTGGGACTTCTAGTGATAACCCTGTTGGTCCAGACTGGAGTGCGCGCACGTCCGCATCGCTGACCTGCTCCGCGGCCATGGCTGCATAATCTAACCCTACGCGGACCGGGGCCGCGTGCGCATCCGCGTCGCTGCCCTGGCCCGCGGCCATGGATGCAGAGTCTGCCCCCACGAGGCCTGGCGTCGGCACAGCACGCGAGAGGCAGTCTGCCACTACATTATGTTTACCTGCGACATGCTGGATATCGGTGGTGAACTCCGATATCGCGGCCAGCTGTCTTTGCTGCCGGCCAGACCAAGGTTCCGAAATCTTGGCCATCGCAAAAGTCAGCGGTTTGTGGTCCACGAACGCGGTGAAACGGCGCCCTTCCAGTCAGAACTGGAAATGGCGGATGGCCAAGTGTAGGGCCAACAACTCCCTGTCGAACGCGCTGTATTTTCGCTTGCTATCGCGCAAGGTTTTGCTGAAAAACGCGAGCGGCTGCCAGGTCCCCGCTACAAACTGTTCAACGACCGCCCCCACCGCTAAATCGGACGCGTCAGTGGTGAGCGCCATGTGGGCCGTTGGAACTGGGTGTGCCAACAAAACCGCGTTTGCCAGGGCTGATTTGACTTGGGAGAATGCGCGCTCCCGCTCAGGAGACCATTCGATTTTATTTGTGGGTTTTTGTTTCTTTAGTGTAGCGTACAATGGTTGCATGAGCTGCGCTGCGCTTGGGAGGAAACGGTTATAAAAATTAACCATTCCCAAAAACTCCTGTAACGCTTTGACCGTTTGAGGTCGGGGAAAATCTGTTATTGCGCGTACTTTATCGGGCAGAGGGACCGCTCCTTCTGGCGAAACGCGATGCCCCAAAAAATCAATTTGCGCCACCCCAAACTGACACTTCGCTGGGTTAATTATTAACCCGTGCTCTGCCAGCCTCCGAAAAACCGCTGTGAGGTGGCTTTCGTGTTCGTCTTCGGACGTGCTGGCTACCAAAATGTCATCCAAGTAGACGAACACGAAAGGGAGGTCGTGTAGAACCGCGTCCACCATACGCTGGAACGTCTGCGTGGCACCCTTGAGCCCAAAAGGCATGCGCAAAAACTCAAAAATCCCGAAAGGAGTTATTACCGCTGTTTTGGGTATATCCTGAGCGCGCACTGGGACCTGATGGTAACCACGCACCAAGTCAATTTTAGAAAAAATGCGCGCCCCCGCCAAATGAACCGAAAAATCTTGGATGTGCGGAATCGGGTAGCGGTCGTGTGCTGAGGCGTTATTCAACCTGCGGAAATCACCGCAAGGTCGCCACGAACCATCAGCCTTTGGGACCATGTGTAGCGGTGAAGCCCAGGGGCTGTTAGAATGTCTAATGATGCCCAGTTTTTCCAAGTTGGCGAACTCCTCGTGCACTATGGCCAGTTTAGCTGAGTCCAAGCGCCGAGCTTTTGCAAAAACGGGCGGCCCGGTGGTAGTGATAAAGTGTCCCACCCCATGTTTAGCCACTGTCGCCGAAAACGTTGGGACTGTGAGTGCTGGGAACTGAGTGAGTAGTGCGTGGAACTTACCACCCGCAGCTGTGACGTTGGCCTGTGCAGTCAGCGGGGCCACCCGGGCTGTGCAGGGAATAGAGTGAAAGGACAGTGCATTAACCAGACGTCTATTAGCAAGATCAACCAATAAACTATGTGAGCACAAAAAATCAGCACCTAACATGTTGAAATTGCCTGCCGCTATGACAAAAGTCCATTCAAATGTACGGCTGTGGAAAGAGAGAGACAGGGTCTTCTCCCCGAAGGTCTTAATCGCCGAGCCGTTCGCTGCTGACACCCCGGGACCACTGGAAGGTGCCAGCTGGTCAGCATAGGAAGGTGTGATGAAACTCAGCTGGGAGCCTGTGTCCACGAGGAAGTGCCTCCCCAATCGTGCGTCCCACAGGTAGTGCAGCTTGTTCTCTTCACCGAGAGCCGCAGCTGCTACCGACTCCCGGTCTTGGCGTTTCCCGAGCGCTTGAACTGGCACGGTGGAATGCACTTGCGTGCCCTCTCGGTGAAACGGCGATGGTAAAAGCAAAGGACGTCGCTCGCTCCGCGTCTCCTGGCCTCCGCCGCTGCTGTCGTCGGTGAGTCTGGTGCTGCAGCCTCTGGCCCCCTGCCATCTCCGGATGTTGCGCCCAGCTCCGCTGCTGCGGTCGTGGCCGTGTGTCGCCTATGGGCGTCGACGAGTCGCTGCGCCTCCTGGCCCAGCTCGTGGTAGTCTCGGTGGGCCAGCAGCTGTGAACTGGCCAGGGTAACTCTCACCGCTGAGGGTAGTGTCCTGAGGAAAAGGTGGGTGAAGATAAGACCATCATCTTCGGAGTCTCTCAAACTCAGCATCTTCGCCATCAGGTCTGCAGGTCTCTCGACCTCGCCCTCAGTCAACGCCAGGAGCTTCTCTGCTCGCTCTCCCAGCGAGGGGGTGAAGGAATGGATGAGAGCAGCCTTCAATGCGCCATACTTGTCATCGTCTGGCGGGTGGTTAATCAGGCTCTCTACTCGCTGGGCTGTGTGGCTGTCCAGCTTTGCAACCACATGGTAGAATTTCGTGGCGTCTGCCAAAACTCCCCGAAGATGGAACTGTGCCTCGACTGTGTTAAACCAGGAGCGCGGGCTATGCTGCCAGAAATCAGGTAGCTGGACTGTGGTAGCTGCATTAGCCTGGCTGGCTCCTGATGAGTCCGGTGCGGGAGAATCGTCACCGGCCATAATACGTCTTAAGGTCACCAGTGTAGAGGATGTGCTCAAGGATGAGGCTGAGTTTATTTCTCAGGTTCAGCTTTATTAACAGAACACATACTCTAACAATCTCCAAGCAAGAAAAGAGACAGATCAATATCACATCACTCTTTTATATCCCGGAACATCGAAACTCAAGTCACATGGTGTCTAAGCAAACATACAGTCACATGGCACTTAATCCCAGCCACAATGTAACCCTTTGATCTTCCACCATTGTCCCTTAGCCTTCGATGGTCCGGAAATCCCTCCAGAGCGTCTCTCTGAGACAAAGGCCAAATCTCACACCTTCTCGATATCTCCTGCAGACTCAGTCCTTTTGTCCCTCGAGACGTGCAGCACACAATAAACATACAGCAATACATTTGTGGAAAATATGTACCCAACATATGTGCCACACTGTGGCATTTGCTTTGTTTGGGGTGTGAGAAGAGGCGAGAGTTGTGGTAAAACAACTCATGGCTACCAATAAGAGGACCGTGACAACGAAGCTGCAGAGAATCCTGGGAGACTCCTTCCAGGAGTGCATTGCGGCATGGCGGAGAAGGATGGGAAAGTGTGTTGGACTCGAGGGGCATTATTTTAAAGGGGAAAACTTGTAGTTTGTAGTTTACATTTGAAATAATTGTTTTGTGACCCCAGTCCTGTTTCTTTTCTGACACACCTTGTAGCTGGAAATAAAGATGGGAAGTGAGGCATATCTGAACAGCTCGCTGAATGAGACATTTTGAGACGAAGATGGATTCTAACAGTTTTTTGAATGTTAGCATTGGCAAAAACTCTAGATTCCCAAATTCATATGCAAAAGTGCTGAAAAAGTTGAAATTTCAAAGCATGTCCTTTTTGTGCTGACACACTCTGACAAACAGGACTTTGAGGGTCAAAAATACTTGGGCACAAATCTCCATTCTTGTGTTCAGTTCAACAGCAGAATTAACCTACTATCCCTGTTAGCACAACGCTACATTACCAACCTTTATAAAGGGCCCAGTGGTCAAACTAAAGCCAAATTATCTATAAAACATAGTCACTTCTGCTTCCTTCACATGCTTTTGTCTTTACACTAGAATCTACAGTGGGTTGTCTTCTTTAATTACTGAAATGGAATTTCAAACCTTGGTGGTATTTCGAAGTCCGGATCTTTCAGATCTGAAGGTTCCACCAACAGTTCTTTGTCCTCACTGACATCATTGCTGTACGAAAGGCGTCCAAGGCTTCTGGAGTCTGCCACACCTTAACACATCAAAAGACTGTTTTTGTTAAATATCTGCCCCCCCCCCCACCATATGTACGATGGTAGAAGCATGCTTCCACTCATCAGCTTCAATTAGATTCACCACTTTCAATTTATCTGAAGATCTTGAATATCTTAGAGCTCGCCTAACCTTTAACCTGCTGTTATTCGCTCTCTCTCTCTCACTGTCCTCATACATGTCCTGCACCACCGTCACATACTTCTCTGCCACTCCTTACTTCCTCATACAGTCCCGCCCTATCACAAGCTTTCTCTAGATCCACAAAGACACAGTGCACCTCCTTCTGACCTTCTCTGTACTTCTCCATCAACACTCTTAACGCAAACATTGCATCTGTACAACTCTTTCTTGGCAATAAGCCATACTGCTGCTCACTGAATATGACCTCTCTTCTTATTCTGCACATCATTTAGAGCTTGAGCTCTCTGTCTAGCCAATTGACACAAGTCCTTTTCTCACTATATGTGTTTTCCTTTGCCTTTACTACCTCTCTTTTTGCCATACACCAAGACTCCAAGTACTCCTGTCTACTTCTGTCTTCTCCCTGACTATCCCATGTTTTCTTTTCCAACTTCTTTGAATACTTTGCTGTACCTCTTCATTCCACCACCAAGTCTCTTTGTCTTCTTTCCTGTGTCCAGAGGATGCACCACATACCTTTCTAGCCATTTCCCTCAATACTTTAGCTGTACTTTCCCAGTCATCTGGTAATTCTTTTCTGCCAACTCCTTCCAGAACTCTGTGCAACATTCTTCCTTCTGTAACTTCCCCCACTTAATCTTTGGCTCTACCTTCACTGTTTTGCCCTCTTCTTGGTTTCCAATGACAATAAAAGCACATATTTCAGCAAACCTACCCGTCTGACGTTGCTCTCTGTCTTCTGCCTCCTGGTTTTCCTCATCTGGGACCAGATCTTTGTGAATTCCGTCAGAATAAAAGAAGACCTTGTTAATATTTTAGCAGGCAGGAAAAACACAAAAACTCCCGTGTTTTCACCAATTAAGAAATACGGGTGATGGATATTTTTGTGAGAAAAAACTTGTAAAATTATGAGGAAAAAATTCACAACGTAAAATGGAACAAATTTGAGAAAAATACAAATTTATGAGAAAAAATTTGCAAATTTACAAGACAAAACTTGGAAAATTAGAATATAAAAATTTAAGATATAAAACTTTGTTTAAAAAATTGGTAAAACTCAAAATATTGAGAAAATATAATTCACAAGTCTTAAATCAGTGTTGAAAGTTGAAAATATAGAAAATGAAAATAAAAAAATACAAAAATATGAAAAAAACTCAACTTTCTGAGACAAAAGTGATAATTTCACAAGACAAATTTTGCAATATTACATAGGAAAGAAAAAGTTAATTAAGTTAAAACTAACTTATAACAAAAAATGACTAGCTTTGGACACAATGCTCACAAATTTATTACAAAAAAAATACAACTGAATTCTGGGGAAAAAAGTAGCACATTATGAGAAAAATTGAAAATATATCAGAAAAATTTGACTCTTCGGCTTTCACATAAATTTCCAAATTTTTACTAATAAATTGCAAACTTATTATTTTTGCTTTTTCCCCTCATAATTTAAGAATTTATAAATTAACTTTTTCTCATAAATGTTTTTAAAATGTGTACATTTGACGTAAATTTGAGAACATTTTCTTATTAAAAAAAATGTGAAGTGGTTTTTCTATTTAAAATCTTTAAGATCGCCCCCACCTGAAGGCTCCAGTTTGACCTCCGGCTGCAGCAGCTCCAGCTGCCTCCTCTGCCGGTCGATCTCCCGCCTGAAGCCCGAAGCCTCCTCCTCGTAGTCGGCTACGGTCCTCTCCACCACCGCTAAGATCTCCCGGGCGGCGGTGCTCAGCTTCTCGGTGATGATTCCTCTCAGGATGTCGCTCTTGGACACTCCGCTGCTCTCCGCCCATAATGACATCTCTGCTGTTTCTCTGTTTTTTGTATTTTTGGGGGAGAGTGTGTGTGTAAGCCGTCCTTTGTTTTGGGAAGGCTTCAGGTGTAGAGTCCGTGGGGAAACATGGGCTCCATTTTTTTCTGTTCCTACCGTAAAAAAGTATCATAGTTTTGGAAAGTTTAAAAAAAAAAAAAAACTGTTACGAAACGAACATGAGAAGTAGCAATTTTACGTGAAAAATGTGCAAATATAGACAAACCATGTTACATAACTGAATAAAACGACATTTAACCACCAATTTTAAGTAAAAATGCAAAAAAACAAAACTGTACATTTTCAACTTTTCCCTTCACAAATCTGCAACTTTTTTTCCTAAAAATTTATGACTTTTTTCCTCGTAAATTTGCAGTTATATTCTTGTCAATTTGCAATTTTTTTCCTGTAAATTTTCAACATTTGTTCTTATAAAATTTTTAAACTTCTTTCCTCATAGATTTGACACTTTTTTCTTAAAAAAGTAGTTTTATTCATGCCAATTTGCAACTTTCATTCCTAGATTTGTGATTTTTTTCTCATAAATTTGCAACTTTTTCCTTATAATTTGCAAAGGTTTTTTGTGAACATTTGCAGTTGTTTTCCTGCACCAATGTTAAGCAGAAATGCATATATATTGTGGTGGACACAATGCACATGGCAATCCACACAGGACAAGAGGGTTGGTGGGGGAGGGGGAGATAGTTAGAGGTGCTGTTATGTTCAAGGAGGAAGCTCAGGGTGCAGTTGAACGTCACTTTATTAATACACAGAACCAAACTCACAGGTGCTCCATACAGGTCAAGGGGTCAACGGCGAAGAGACCAGGTCTCTTCCGCCCTAGCCCTTTATACCCCTGGTGACGGCAGAACTGGAAAGGTGGGCCGTCTCCTCCCACTACACCCAGGATGGTATGGGTGTCATCTTACTACACCACAGATGCTAATGGGGAAAGCTGAGAGGAGCCTGTCACGAGCTCCTGTGTGCCATTACGTGGCGCACGAGGGAAAGAATGAAAAACCCAATTGCAGGAGTAGAGAGTGCCAAGTTTATTGAAGTTCGCCAAAATAACAAGTTCAATAATCACTAAATGCAGTTCAGTTTACCACACAATATATGGAGTAGTGTAATGAGAGGGCGCCTGCCGAATGCTCAACAGCCTGGTGAATATGGAGCATAGTGCTGCAGGGCTGCGTTACGCATGAAACAGGAAAGGCGAGCAGCCTAATGCTGCAGGGCTGCTAGCACAGGAGAAAAGGCTAAGACACACTTACAGATCTGGAGGTAATCTGGGGCGAACCGTGCAGTCTGGAGGCAGAGGCAGAGAAGCGGGACCAGCCGAAATACCAAGGAATGGATCATCTTAAAATGTCAGGCTGAGTTGAACGCAGGGAGTGAATACCATACGCAGAGGAACACGCTGCCATGTATGAAGGGGAATGCCCCAACAGTCTCCTTCCTCATCAGTGGCAAACAAATACTCTAGAAGCTAACGAGAAAAGAGATTGCTGGTGTGAGAATGCGTGGGCAGAACTGATTGGGAACAGGTGAGTGAGAGGGCATGTGAATGAGAGTGAATGGAGCTTGTGCATGTGTGTGTGTGTGTGTGTGTGTGTGTGTGTGTGTGTGTGTGCATGTGGGTGTGTGTATGTGTGTGAGCACCAGTGACAGCGCAGCTGATGGTGCTTGACAGGAGGAGAGGGCGTGCCAGAGATGTCGGGAGGAAACTAGGACAAATCATAATAATAAGTCAGAACTGCGTTTGGCCTCCAAACCCGGATTCATGACAGCCCCCCCCCCTTCTAGGGGTGGACACCAGACACCCCAGTACCATCAGCCAAAAACGAAAGGGAACAGCACCCCTCAAGGGACCCCTCCCCCTGGCAACAAACACTAACCCAGGGTGGGAGGTGGGGGAAAACCGGTTAGGAGGGAAGTAACCAGTGAAAACACAACAGTACAAAAACAGAATAAAGAACAACCCTTCCTAACGAACCCCCAACCTGGAGCACTAGCCCCCCTCTCCAGAAGTCCAAAGTTCGAGGGGTCGACCAGAGTCCCAGGCCCCCAGTGTGATGAGGAGTGGCAGATCGGGTGGCCTGCCCAAGTCCCAAGTCCAGCAGGTGGCCTGTGGGATAGTGTCCGGCGGCCTGCCTGGGCCAATGGACCACCCGATCCATAAACCAAGTCCCTCGGGTGGCCGACCAGTGTGGTGGAGCCACCAGGACCTGCAAGGAAGGTGGAGCGGCAGCCTCCATACTCGAGAACATCGGCGGCCAAGCCAAGGAACAGGGGCCCCCCTGCCATTCGAGGCTTGGAGCAGGGGCGCCGTAGCACCCACAATGGTCCTGGCCTGGGACGTGGCTGCATCCGCAGTGGACCCCGACTGGGCCAGCTTCGCAGCACCCACGATGGCCCCTGACCGGGCCGGCTCCGCTGCACCCACGATGGACTCCAGCGGGAGTCTTTCAGCACCCATGGTGACCTCCGGCTGAGGCTCTGCTGCACCCCCGGTGACCTCCGGCTGAGGAAGTGGGCTCCAGTTGGAGCACCGGTGCATGCAACGGTGTATGCAGAGAATTCTCTGACCTTCCATGCTGAGATGGTGGGCCAGAAGTGCTTGTCTTCGTTGTCATGGTTAATAATGCCTGACAGCTCACGTGCACGATGCAACAGCACAGGAAGTAACCACACAAAGGGGCACATTTGAAAGTTTATTAAATTGCAAAACACAAGCGCACAGCTGAAGAAACAATCCCTCGCCACCCCGTGGAGAGAAGACAAGAGCTGTGAGCAGAGGAATGGAGTAAGGGGAAATGGGCTAGCCAAATTGCCACGTACTTGGGTAACGAGAGAGAACTGGCAGGACTCCAGAGAGAAATAGATGAACCAGTAGGGTAGGGGAAATGAGCTAATGGTGCCTGACCGGGTGGAGGTTGTAGCCGAGGAATTTATGAGATGTGGCAAGAGAGCGCGTGCAGACCTGGAGACACACCCGCATGATGGCAGCAACCTGAAGGAGTGAGGAGAAACAAGGTGAGACAGCGTGTCTAGACCTGTTGTAATATACTTACTTGTTGATGAACGGGCAGCATACCCAGACGAGCCAGCGTTGAGTGGGTGGAGAGAGCCTCCTTAAGTACTCTGGCTGATGAGCGGGTGCAGGTGCGTCTTCTGTCTTGGGTGCAGTGATGAATTGATGAAGGTGAGGCAGGACAGGAGGGGCGCGCTCTCGCTGCCCATGACAGGGCCCCCCCTTCTAGGAGTGCCTCCTGGCGGTCCAGAGGGCTTTTCCAGGTGAGCTTGGTGATAGGCCCGGAGCATCCCTTTATCCAAAACCCAAGATGCAGGGACCCAGGAACACTCTCAGTCCACTAGATGCTGAAGGCCCCGGCCCCAGGACATCCAGGAACATCCAGGATACGACGCACAGTGTAGGCGGGGTGGCCGTTGATGATCCGGAGAGGAGGAGGCGGCTTTGGGGGAGGGGCATAGGGGGCTGGCCGAGAGGGGCTTGATGTGAGCTACGTGGAACGTAGGGTTCACCTGCAGGGTCGGTGGCAATTTGAGCTGGACCAACACATAATTGATCACCCGTGAGATGGTGTAAGGGCCCAGGAAGCGAGGGGAGAGCTTCTTAGATTTTTCCTTGAGAGGAATCTGGCTCGCTGCCAACCAGACCTGCTGCCCGATGACATATTTGGGGGCAGGGACCCGCTTCCTGTCAGCAGCAGCCCGGATGCGTTCAGTGGAACGGGCGAGGGCGGCCCAAGTAGACTTCCAGATGCATCGGCAGTGACGAGCATGAACCCCCACGGACAGAACCGCTACCTCCCTCTCGGCCATGGGTAGAAGCAGCGGTGTGTACCCCAGTGACGCCTCAAATGGAGTGAGTCCAGTGGCAGTGGAGATGGCTGTGTTCATTGAATACTCCACCCAGGTCAGGTGCGTGCTCCAGGAAGAAGGATTATCAGCTGCTACACACCGCAGGGCGGCCTCCAAGGACTGGTTGACGTGCTCCGCCTGCCCATTGCTCTGAGGGTGATTTCCGGATGAGAGGCTCACCGTAGTTCCCAGGGTCCGGCAAAAGGCCATCCAGACCTGGGACGTAAATTGAGGGCCCCGATCAGACACAATGTCTATAGGGATGCCGTGGATCCGGATCACGTGGTCGGTGAGCAGGACCGCCATTTCCAAGGACGAGGGGAGCTTCGGGAGGGCAACCAGATGCACCGCCTTGGAGAAGCGATCACCATCTTGCCACGGGAGGAGGGGGAGTCCGGTGATGAAATCCACGGCAATGTGGGACCAAGGACGACCAGGGGTGGGGAGGGGATGGAGGAGGCCTGATGGGGGGAAGGAGTCCAATTTCCCCCTGATGCAGGTCTGACAGGCCTTGACATATTCACATATGTCCCACCACAGCGTGGGCCACCAGAATGCTCGCCGGACGAAGTCCACAGTTTGAGTGATACCAGGATGGCAATGCAAAGCGACTGGTGTGGGCCCACTGGATGACATCGCTGCGGAGGGTGGCCGGGACGTACAGATGGTTCTGGGGGCACCCTACTGGCACAGGCTCCTGGGACTGGACCTGGCGAACCCTCCACTCGATATCCCAAGTAAGGGCTCCGAGGATGCATGAAGGCGGTATGATGGTTTGGGGGAGGGTACTACTTCCTTGGAATCAAACTGGCGCGATAGGGCGTCCGGTTTGGTGTTCCGGGCACCAGGCTAGTACGAGATGGTAAAATTAAATCACTGGAAAAATAGAGCCCAGAGAGCCTGCCTGGCGTTAAGTCGGTGGGCTGACTGCAAGTACTTGAGGTTCTTGTGGTCGGTCTACACGACGATGGGGTGACTAGCCCCCTCTAACCAATGCCTCCACTCCTTCAATGCGAACTTAATGGCAAGCAGCTCTCTGTCCCCCACGTCATAATTCGTCTCGGCCTGTGTAAGCCGACAAGAGAAATATGCGCATGGGCAGAACTTCTGATCAGGGGGGGGGGGGGGGTGCACTGCAACAGCACAGCGCCAACCCCTGAATCAGATGCATCCACCTCAAGGACAAACTGGAGCTGTGTGTTGACTTGGGCCAAGATTGGTGTTCCTGTGAACAGGCGCTTGAATTTTACAAACGCCTGTTCAGCTGCCTCGGTCCAGCGAAAGGGGACCTTAACGGAGGTCAGCTGTGTCAAGGGCAGTGCTCCCCCACTGTAGTTCCTGATGAACCTGCGATAAAAGTTTGCGAACCCGAGGAAGCATTGAAGCTCCTTACGGGAGTGGGAAGTTGGCCAATCAAGCACTGCCCTCACCTTGGCTGGGTCGGCAATCAGTCTCCCTTCAGCCACTATGAAGCCCAAGAAGGTGGTTGATGTAGTGGAGAACTCACACTTCTCGGCTTTGACATAGAGCTGGTTCTCCAAGAGCCATTTCTTAACAAAACTGGGATTTTCTCCTAAATTTGCATTTTTATTCTTGTCAATTTACAACTGTTTTTCTGCAAATTTGCAACTTTTTTCATCGATTTGTGATATTTTTTTCCTGATAAATTTGCAATGGTTTTTTGTGTACATTTTTAAACTTTTTTACAGCACTAATGCTAAGCAGAAATGCTTATTCAAGATTCAGCGCTTCAAAGATTTTTATTTGTCAATACTTCTATACGTACAAAACATACAGTAGAGTTGAAATGCTGTTTCGCTCTCTCTTAGTGGTGTGCACAATATATAAGAAAAGAAGGAATAAGGATGAAAAACAGCAACAGTACAGTAATGCTACCCATAGTGTAAATAATGATAAAACACAGCAATCCTATGTACAGAAAAAAAGTAGGGCTGTAATACCCGTGACTGCAAGTTCGATGTGGTGGTGTAGGTGCAGACAGTGACAGACTGGACTGCAACATGATCAATATTGTGATAACAGATAGCAACAGGAATGGCATTTGTGCAAATGGTTGTAGTAAAGTGCAGAGACATACAGCAACAGATGTATTACTGTTGGTGTGTCAGTCTTTCTGTGCAAACAGCTGAGGTAGTTATTGTGTGGGTGAGTGTGTTACGGTCGAGGGGTGGGGGGTGGGGGGCAGAGTTAAGGGTCCTGATGGCCTGGTGAACAAAGCTGTTTAGCAGTCTTGTGAAGCGGGCCCAGAGCCTCTGGTACCTTTTCCCTCAGGGCAGGGGGCTGAAGAGGGAGTGTGAGGGGTGGGAGGTGTCACCTGCAATGTTGATGGCTCTGCGAGTGAGGCGGTTGAGGTAGATGTTTGAGAGGGAGGGCAGAGGGGCACCGATGATCTTGCTGGCTGTTTTCACTGTGTGTTGTAGAGTCTTCTGGCAGAAGGCGGTGCAGCTTCCATACCACACCGTGATCCAGCTGGTGAGGATGCTCTCAATGGTGCTCTGGTAGAATGAGTATATGATGTGACTCGTGCTTTCCTCAGTTTGCAGAGGAAATGGAGATGAATTTGAGCCTTCTTGGCCAGTGATGTGGTGTTGTTGGACCAGGAGAGGTCCTCAGAGATGTGCACCCCCAGGAACTTGGTGCTGCTCACCCTCTCCACAGCTGCTCTATCGATAATCAGAGAGGGATGCTGTGTGTGTCCTCTCCTGGAGTTGACCACAATCTCCTTGGTTTTACCCACGTTCAGGAAGAGATTATTGTCTTTACACCACTGGACCAGTTGGCTCACCTCATTTCTGTAATTGGCCTCTTCATTGTTGGTGATGAGGCCCACCACAGTTGTGTCGTCCACAGACTTGATGATGTGGTTGGTGCTGTAGGCTGGTACACAGTCATGGGTCAGCAGGGGAAGAGCAGCGGGCTGAGCACGCACCCTTGTGAGGCCCCTGTGCTCAGTGCGATGGTCTCGTTGCTGCCGACCCGCACGTTCTGTGGCCTCCCTGTGAGAAAGTCCAGCACCCAGTTACAGAGAGAGGTTTTGAGTCCCAAGTGTCTGAGTTTTTGTATTAGGTCCTGGGGGATGACTGTGTTGAAAGCTGAATTGAAGTCCAAGAACAGTATTCAGACATAGGAGTTCTTTGAGTCCAGGTGGGTGAGGGCTGGGTGGAGAGCAGCAGAGATGGCATCTTCTGTGGATCTGTTTGACCTGTATGCAAACTGAGATGGGTCATGGGAGGGAGGGAGGGTGGACTTGATGTTCTGCATGACCAGCCGCTCGAAGACCGTCGTTATGGTGGGGGTCAGTGCTATTGGCCAGTAATCAATGTAGATGGATGGGACGGGTTTCTTTGGGACTGGTATTATGGTGGCAGTTTTGAATCATGTGGGGACAACAGCTTGAGTCAGGGAGATGTTGAAGATGTCGGACAGGACACACTTGAGCTCCTCCGCACAGTCCTTCAGAATGCGACCGGGTATGTTGTCTGGTCCAGCTGCCTTGCATGGGTTGCTCTTGCAGAGGGTCCTCTTCATGCTAGCTGGATCCAGACTTACAGAACAGAATAGGCTCTACTGTCATTGTACAATTGTACAGCACAACGAAATTGTGGAAATGGAATAAGTGCTGGAGATGTCGGAGTTAAGTTGGCCAATGCCTAGAAGTTCCTGGCGACTGTAGGTAATTAGTCCGTCGCAGAAGGAGGACAGAAAAAGGCAGGAAAAACACAAAAACAAGCGCAGTAGTCCGGAATGTCTAGCTGCAATGTGTGAACATGCAGCCATCTTTGCAATATACACACCTGCTCGTCTGGAGGAGTCTATATAGTCTGCAACTTTTTTCTCATAAATTTGAAAATTTTCCTCACATATTAGCAAATTTTCTTAAAAAAATTGTGATTCTCATAAATTTGCAGTTTTATTCTTGTCAATTTTCAACTTTTTTCCTGTAAATTTTCAACTTTTTTCTCAAAAATTTGTGACTTTTTCCTCATAACTGACATTTGCTTTCTTGTAAATATTCAACTTTTTTCATCAATTTGTGATTTTTTTTCCTGATGAATTTGCAAAGGTTAGAAATGAAAATATATAAATGCAACTTTTTCCCCATACATTTTAATTTTTTTCCTCAAAAAATTGCATCTTTTTCCTCACAAATCTGTAACTTTTTCTTAAAAATTTGCGATCTGTCCAGGGTGTAGCCTGCCTCTCACCCAAAGATGCTGGGATAGGCTCCAGCCCTCCCCACGACCCGAAAGGATTTACATTTTTTCCCCTATGTATTTTCACATTTTTTTTCTTGTAAATGTGCACCATTCACCTGGACACTGGTGAAATTTTAATTCTCGCAAAAAATGTAAAGAAATTATAATTTGCAGCTTTTCAATTTTTTAATTGGCATCTTTTCATATCTTTGAACATTTATTTTTGCAAATTTGCACATAATTCACATTTATCCATCTGTACCTCATGCTGAATTGGTGATGAGCCCCCCATCACCCTTGTTAAAAAATAATAAATCGTTCACTGACTACATCTACAGTGGTGTGAAAAAATGTTTGCTCCCTTCCTGATTTCTCATTTTTTTGTATGTTTGTCACACTTAAATGTTTCAGATCATCAAACAAATTTAAATATTTGACAAAGATAACACTTGTAAGCACAAAATGCAGGTTTTAAATGAAGGTGTGTATTATAAAGGGTAAAAACAATCCAAACCTACATGGCCCTGTAGGAAAAAGTGACTCCCCCCTGTTAAAACATAAATTAACTGTGGTTTATCACATCTTTGGAAAGCTGAGTTCAATTTCTCTAGCCCAGGGGTCAGCAACCTTTACCACTCAAAGAGCCATTTGGACCCATTTCCCACAGAAAAGAAAACACTGGGAGCCACAAAAACCCTTTTGACACTTAAAATGAAATAACACTGCATATAACTTTTTTTCCCTTTTCTTGCCGTCGGCCTCCGTCGGTCTATGATGACCATGGAAGAGAATCCTAGACGTCTACTCTGCTGGAACAGCACCGCCTGTGGCTGAACAGGCCGATGCGCGAATGGCAGTCCCTGTCACACAGGTCGCACTTGTGGGTGGTCTCCGTGCTGCTGGGTCTGTGGCGGTCCTTCCTGTGGGTCTTTTTTTCATCTGCTGCAGCAGTCAGTCTCTCTTCACCTGCCTTGAGCTGTCTGGTCAGGGTGCCTCTCCATTTGGAGCGGTCCGTTGCAAGGTCCTTCCAGCGATCTGTGTTGATCTCCAGGGCCTTCACGTCTCTCTTGCAGACGTCTCTAAAGCGCAGCTGTGGGCGGCCAACGTCTCTCCTGCCAGTTGCCAGTTCTCCGTAGAGGACGTCTTTTGGGATTCTGCCATCCTCCATACGGTGAACGTGGCCTAGCCAGCGGAGCCTGCGCTGCCTGAGTAGAGTGAACATGGAGGGAAGGCCGGCGCGGGACAGAACTTCTGTGTTGGGCACTTTGTCCTGCCAGGATATGTCCAGGATGTGGCGAATGCAGCGCAAGTGGAAGGAGTTCAGTCTCTTTTCCTGTCGGGCGTATGTTGTCCACGTCTCACTCCCATAGAGCAGTGTGCTGATGACGCAGGCGTTGTACACTGCCATCTTTGTCTTGACAGAGAGTTTGGGATTCTCCCACACTTGTGTGGTGAGGCGAGCGAGTGTGAAGGCTGATTTTCCAATCCTCTTGTTGATCTCTGTATCAAGGGAGAGGTTGTTGCTGATCGTGGATCCCAGGTACGTGAACTGATTCACAATCTCCAGCTCGTAGTCGTTGATGGTGATGGTTGGTGGTGCTTCTGTGCCTTGCGCCAAGACGTTAGTCTTCTTCAGGCTGATGGTAAGCCCGAAGTCCTTGCATGCCTGGGAGAAGCGGTCCATCAGGGTCTGAAGCTCCTGCTGTGTGTGGGTTGCGACTGCAGCGTCGTCTGCGAACAGCATGTCTCTGATTAGAGCCTCGCGTACTTTGGTTCTGGCTTTCAGGCGGGCGAGGTTGAAAAGCCTGCCGTCAGATCTTGTGTGCAGGTAGATTCCCTCTGTTGCTGTGCTGAAGGCATGCCTCAGGAGCATAGCAAAGAAAATCCCAAAGTGGGTTGGCGCAAGTACACAGCCCTAACTTTTTTTCCCTTTATGCTATGTATAAACAAACTATAATGTGTTGCATTTATGAAATCAGGGAACTCCTGCAGAGAAAACAAAATTACATTTCTGTATGCAACAAAAACATTTTGAACTCCGAAAAAAAAAGGACATTGGGTTGAAGGTTGTCATTGGGTTGAAAGAAGAGTGCTATTTCTAGCACTGATGACTCCTGATCCTTCGATAAAAATCTCATAATTCTGCTGAAAACAATACCGAAAGCTCAGAATTCCAACACGAGCCAGCGATGTGATTTGGGGTTGGGGAATTTATCTGAAAATTCAGCAGGGGGTCTGGGGGACATAGTCCCCCAGCGGGGTCCGGGGCGGGGTGGGGGGGCAAGTGGGGCAAAGCCCCCCGAAGCTCCTGGGTTTTTATGATTTTTAAGTACCAGAACTGTGCTTAAATGACATAAAACAAACAGCTGAATGCCACTTATTAATGTATAATATTGACTTATGTTCCAAGAAGATAGCATTCCTAAAATATTCCAACAAGCATTATCCATCACATGCTTTAACACTTGATCAAATCAAAATCAGTTAATTTTATCTGTTCCATAATAGAAATAAAATTCCAACATACCATTACTTTTTATAATTTCAGCATTCATTTCAGATCACCAGTTTCAATCTCCATTGAGTCTTGAGCAGTTCATTTTGCACAATCACTGATGCAGCCAAGTCTTAGAAATATTCAAAAGTTATGAGTCAATGTCCACTGTGCACTGTCAATTTCAAACTGTTTGGAATCATAAAAGGGGATGGTTAACTTTTATTACCGTTTAATCCCTCGCGCCAGCCCAGCTCATACAGCCGTTGTCCGCCGCCAGTAACAGAGAGTTAATAATAATGACTCTCCACCTGGCCATACCGATTACCGGAAGTGGCCATACGCCACTTCCAGTCCTGCCTGAAAGGGCGCAGCTTCACTGCGTTCGTGGACTACAAGCCGCTAACGTACTTAACGTACTTTATCTTCCTGGAAGATAAAATAAAGCGGAATTCGGCGAATTAGCAGAAAATCACATCCCTGAGAACACGCCGCCATGAATCTTTGAAAAAGCATACAACGAGCCATTTGATTGGTCCAATCGTTTGCAACTATCCAATCGCAGGGCTGTCAAGCTACTGCAATACAGCAGTAGCTTGAACACAACACATCCGGGTTATCGCGGGAGACGACTTCCGGGGAAGCGCTGAGTGCTTATGTAATCGTGTTGCTTTTTCGCTGATGGTGATTAAACTTTAACACGTTTTTTTTTTAGATTTTACAAGATCACCATAATCTTCAAATTTAGAATTACATTTTAAAAACTAATGAACTAAAATAAAATACATTTTAATTAAATACTCATTATTTATTTTCCAAAGCCATAGGGAGCCGCAGCAGAGGGATGAAAGAGCCGCATGCGGCTCCGGAGCCGTGGGTTGCCGACCCCTGCTCTAGCCACACCCAGGCCTGATTACTGCCACACCTCTTCTCAATCAAGAAATCACTTAAATAGGACCTGCCTGACAAAGTGAAGTTGACCAAAAGATCATCAAAAGCTAGACATCATGCTGCAATCCAAAGAAATTCAGGAACAAATGAGAAACAAAGTAACTGAGATCTATCAGTCTCGAAAAGGTTATAAAGCCATTTCTAAAGCTTTGGAACTCCAGCAAACTCCAGTGAGAGCCATTATTCACAAATGGCATAAACATGGAACAGTGGTGAACCTTCCCAGGAGGGGTCAGCTGGCCAAAATTACCCCAAGAGCGCAGCAACGACTTATCCAAGAGGTCACAAAAGACCCCACAACAACATTCAAAGAACTGCAGGCCTCACTTGCCTCAGTTAAGGTCAGTGTTCATGACTTCACCGTACGAAAGAGACTGGGCAAAAATGGCCTGCGTGGCAGAGTTCCAAGATGAAAACCACTGCTGAGCAAAAAGAACATAAAGGCTCGTCTCAGTTTTGCTAGAAAACAACTTGATCATCCCCAAGACTTTTGGGAAAATACTCTGTGGACTGACGACACAAAAGTTGAACTTTTTGGAAGGTGTGTGTCCCATTACATCTGGAGCAAAAGTAACAGCATTTCAGAAAAGGAACATCTGTCAGAACATCTGTCAGAAGGAACAGCTCACGTGCAGCGAGCAACACCAGAGAAAACACTCAACACACAAAGAAACAAGTTTAGACAGTTTATTGAAAAATTTCAAAAGAGGAGCTCTTGTAGAAAAAAGGTCACTCGCCAGAGGAAAACTGGGCCTGTGGGGAGGACAGGAGAGGTTAATGAGAGCAGGGATCAGGTGACGTGGTAGACCAAATAGGCAACTTACATGAACCGAGCAAATAACCCAACAGAGCACCAAAAGTATTAGACGAACCAACAGGATGAAGCTGGTCGAGGGTAGATTGAAAGTGGTCTGACCAGGTGAAGTGAGGAAACTGAGATGGGATGAGGATGATGGAGCAGGTGAGCGCACAACAATCCCCAGAAGCACACCACACATATGGCAGCAACCTGAAAAAGGAGAAAAGGAGAGGGAACGTGAGAAATAATTCCCTCTGAACAAAACCAAACACTTACTCGTTGCATAGGCAGTTTACCCAACGAGCCAGCGCCGAGGTGTTGAAGAGATGGTCTATTTAAGCGCTGACAGGGAAGAGGTGACAGGTGTGTCCAATCCTGCAAGTGAGCTGATTGCCTGCGGTACTAGAGGAAAGTTCAGCAGGATGGGAGGGGCGAGCGCTTACCTACACATGATAGTATCCCCCCTCAAGGAACACCTCCTGACTGTCCACTGGCCTTGCCAGGATGGGCTTGGTGGAAGGCCTGGACCATACCTTTGTCATAAAAGTAGGATTTTGGGATACAAAAAATGTCTTCAGGGCCATAGCCCTCCCAGATGACTAGATATTGTAGCCCTCGGCCCCAGTGGCGAACGTCCAGAATCCTCAGTACGACGTAGGTGGTCTGGCTGTTGAGGACCTGAGGGGGAGGAGGAGACTTGGGGGGGGGGGGCAGAGCGGGCTGACGTAGAGGGGTTTGATCTGTGAGACATGGAAAGTCCAGTGGACAAGAAGGGCCCGTGGGAGCTGAAGGTGGACTGTGGCATCGTTGATGATCTGCGTGATAGGAAACGGCCAAAGGAAGTGGGGTGAGAGCTTCCTAGACTCAGCCTTCAGAGGTATCTGGTCCTCCGATAACCACACGTGCTGCCGGATCTTGTATTCCGGAGCTGGGGTCCGCTTACGGTCCGCATACTTGCTGTTCCGTTCGATGGATCGAAGAAGGGCGGCCCGGGTGGCTCTCCAGATCCAGCGGCGTGCATGAGCTCCCACAGATGGCACAGCAACCTCCCTCTTCACCGTAGGCAACAGGGGCAGGGTGTAACCCATCAAAACTTCAAACTGTGTAAGCCCCGTGGCAGCAGAAACAGCGGCGTTATGAGCAAACTCTACCCAGGTCAGATGCATGCTCCAAGTAGCGGGGTTTTTGGCTTCTACACATCTCAGGGCGGCCTCCAATGATTGGTTGGTACGCTCAGCCTACCTGTTGCTCTGGGGATGATAACCAGATGTCAGGCTCACGGAGATTCCCAGGGAGCGGCAGAATGATTTCCAAACTTTAGAGATGAATTGAGGACTCCGGTCAGACACAATGTGCATGGGGATACCTTGAAGGCGAATGACATGGGTAGTGAGGAGATTGACAGTTTCAAAGGCAGAGGGCGGTTTGGGGAGGGAAACCAGGTGTATGGATTTAGAAAACCGGTCGACGATAGTGAGGATAACAGTTTTACCACGGGATGGGGGAAGTCCAGTGATAAGATAAGATAAAATAAGATAAGATAAGATAAGATAAGATAAGATATGCCTTTATTAGTCCCACAATGGGGAAATTCCAGTATTGCAATAGCACAGGGATAGCAACACTCAGAGCAATAATTTAGAAGATAAGAAGATAAGAGCAGTGAATGTACATATGTACACATAAACATATAAATATATATACACACAGTGCGGAGCATTGTAGCTAGATGGAATAAACAGCATAACCGTCTATTTAGTTACCCCACATAGTATGAATATGTACCCATACATATTGTCACCCTCCGTAGCGACTGATATTGTCCTAGTTGTATACTGGAGGGGACCGTTTGTGTAAGTCTGTTGCGTCTTTTGCATTCAATACTATTAGGTCGTCATATTTTTTTTTGCTATCTCTGTGCGCAGCCCTGCTTAGGTTATAAAGTCTGACAGCTGTAGATAGGAAGGACCTGCGAAACCTCTTGGTCATGCACCTAGGATGATGTAGTCTCCAACTAAATGAGCTCCTCAGTGCGTTCAGTATGTCCTGCATAGGGTTGGACTCAGACTCCAACAGAGATGACAGCTTAGCCACCATCCTTCTCTCTCCTATCTCCTCCACTGGGTCAAGGCGCTGCCCCAGGACAGAGCTAATTTTCTTGATCAGTTTGTTCAGTCTCTTCCTATCGGCTGTTGTGATGCCACTGCCCCAGCAGACCATTCCAAAAGTGATGGCTGATGCCACCACCGAATCATAGAAGGTCTTCAGGAGCACCCCTTGTACACCAAAAGACCTGAGCCTGCTCAGTAGGAACAGCCTGCGCTGTCCCTTGTTGCACAGTGCGTCGGTATTGTGTGACCAGTCTAGTTTATTATTCAAATAAACACCCAGGTACTTGTAGGATGTCACCATCTCAATGTCTGTTCCCTGGATGTTTACTGGTGCTGTGAGGGGTTGTCCTTGCCTGTGGCAGTCCACCACCAGCTCCTTAGTTTTCCTTGCATTGATCTGGAGGCAGTTTCGATGGCACCAGTCCACGAAGTCCTATATAAGTCCTCTGTACTCAGCTTCATCTCCGTTGGCAATGAGGCCGACGATGGCAGAGTCGTCAGAGAACTTCTGCAGATGGCAGTGTGTTGTGTTGTGTGAGAAGTCCGCATTATAAAGGGTGAACAGGAAGGGAGTCAAAACCATTCTCTGGGGGGCCCCCGTGTTGCCAATGATCGTGTCGGACACACAATCCCGGGTTCTCACAAACTGTGGCCAGTTAGTGAGGTAGTCCAGGATCCATGATGACAGGTGCTGGTTCACCCCTGCGCACAGCAGCTTGTCCCTCAGGATCATTGGTTGGATGGTGTTGAAAGCACTGGAGAAGTCAAAGAACATGATCCTCACCACGTTCCCAGGCTTCTCCAGGTGGGACAGGGAACGGTGAAGAACGACGATCACTGCATCCTCCACCCCGATGCCATGCTGGTAGGTGAACTGGAGTGGATCTATCGCTGGTCCCACCAGGGGGCGGAGGTGAGCAAGAAGCAGTCTCTCCAGGGTCTTCATCAGGTGAGATGTCAGGGCCACTGGCCTGTAACTGTTCAGGTCTTTGGGGTGGGAAGACTTTGGTACGGGTACCTTACAAGATGTTTTCCACAACTGTGGCACCCTCCCCAGCTTCAGGCTCAGGTTGAAGATGTGCTCCACAATCCCACACAGTCTAAGGCAATATGATGAAGTCTAAGGCAGTATGGGACCAGGGTCAACCGGGAACGGGTAGGGGATGGAGCAAACCAGAAGGGGGTGATGAGCTGGATTTATTTTGGGCACAGGTTTGACATGCTTTAACAAACTCCTGCACATCCCTCCGCAGGGTGGGCCACCAGAACGCTCGCTGGACCAGATCAATTGTGTGGATGACTCCCGGATGACAAGCGAAGTGGCTGGAATGACCCCATTGGATGACATCACTGCGGAGGGCAGCAGGAACAAACAAACGGTCCTTGGGGCACTCCACTGGTTTGTGCTCCAAGGACTGGGCCTGTCAAACCTTCTGTTTGATTTCCCATGCAAGAGCTCCTACAACACAAGAAGGTGGAATAATCGGCTGGGGGTGGGACAGGGGGGCTAACTGGCCGGCACCAAATTGCCTGGAGAGTGTCCGGTTTGATGTTCCAGGAGCCGGGCCTGTAGGTGATGGTAAAGTTAAATCTAAGGAAGACTAAGTCCCAGCGGGCCTGCCTGGTGTTAAGTCAGCGGGCTGACCAAAGATATTCCAAATTCTTGTGGTCAGTACACGTGACTATCAGATGGACAGCTCCCTCCAACCAGTGTCTCCATTCCTCTAGTGCCAATTTAATGGTGAGTAGCTCTTGATCCCCAATGTCGTAATTTCTCTCAGCTGGGGTGAGCCGCCCAGAGAAAAACGCGCACAGATGGAACTTCTGACTGGAGGCTGAACACTGTAAGAGAACAGTGCCCACCACCGTATCAGATGCAGCCACCTCCATGATAATTTGGAGCTGAGGGTCAAACTGCGCTAAGATTGCTGTTTTGGTGAACAGAGCCTTTAATTTAAAAAAATGCCTGTTCAGCTGCCTTGGACCATAAAAATGGTACCTTAACGGAGGTCAGCTGTGTGAGAGGCTGTGCTACCCCACTGTGGTTCCTGATGAACCGGCAATAAAAGTTTGCAAATCCCAAGAAACGCTGAAGCTCCTTGCGGGAGTGGGGTGTAGGCCAATCCAGCACAGCCTTCACCTTAGCTGGGTCGGCTCTCAACTCCCCCTCCGCCATAATGAAATCGAGGGAGTAAGTGGAGCTGGTGGAAAACTCACACTTTTCAGCCTTCACAAAAACTTGATTTTCCAGGAGCCATTGTAATACGGCCCTGACATGCACCCTATGTTCCTCTGGCGAAAGAGAAAAAATGAGAATATCATCAAGATATACAAAGACAAACTGGTTCACCATATCCCGGAGGACATCATTCATAAGCCGTCGAAAGACGGCGGGGGCATTAGTCAGCCCAAAGGGCATGACCAAATATTCAAACTGCCCCAGATGCATTTTAAAGGTCGTCTTCCACTCATCAACCTCATGGATACGGATAAAATGATACGCATTATGCAGATCGAGCTTAGTAAAAGCCTGCACCCGCTGAAGGAGCTCAAATGTGGAATTTATTAGGGGCAGAGGATATTTGTCTTTCACTGTTATGGCATTAGGCTCATGGTCGATGCACTGATGCAAAGTTCCATCCTTCTTACTAACAAAAAAAGAACCCTGCTCCAAGCGGCGCCGAGGAAGGCCAAATAAGGCCAGTGTTCAGAAAATCTTTACTATATCTCTACATTGCATCCCTCTCCGGCCCAGAAATGCTGTAAAGCTGGCTGGATGTCAGCTGTGCACCCGGGAGGAGGTCTATAGCGCAGTCGTATGAGTGATGAGGTGGTAAAGAGAGCGCTCTAGACTTGCTAAAAAACTCCCCAAGGTCATGATAGACCTCGGGTACGAGGGAGAGGTCGAGCAGCTCTACCGAACACTCGGACGAGCTTAAGCAAGAAGCCAAACAGTACTGGCTCCAGCAGGAAATGGAATTATGCGCCCAACTGATTATAGGGTTATGCCTTCGGAGCCACGGGTACCCCAACACCAACAGGAGGAAGAATTTGGAAAAACAAGGAATGAAATCTCCTCCCGGTGGTTCCTGGAAAGAAGGATGGAAACAGGCACTGTACTTTCCGAAACTGATGCCACCCTCTGGCCCGAAAGAGTGGTGACATTGAGCGTGACAGGCAATTTGGTAGTGGATATTCCCAACTCCTGCACCAGTTGGGAGGAGATGAAATTCCGCTCAGCCCCTGAGTCAATTAGAGCCGTAACCCTCCTCTCAACCCCTGACAATTGAATGAGGGCCAAAACAGAGAAATTACTGGGGGGATGAGAAAGTGTCCCGCCCATCAGACCCCCCCATGGCTACTGACGGGCCACATTTTTTGGCTTCAGATGGCACTCGTCAAGTCTGTGCTTCAGTGAACCACAGTGCAAGCATGCACCAGCCCTCCTCCGCCACTGATGCTCTTCTGGAGTCAGCTGAGACCGGCCAAGCACCATTAGTTCGGAGAGGGTGCACGTGCGAAGGGCGGGCGAGAGGAGGATTTACTCTCCTTCGCGCACTCGCGGTATCGATTATCCAGCCCAACTGCTTGATCAATTAAACCATCCAAGGAGGAGAGAACTGCATGAACCGCTAGGTCATCGCGGAGGTTGGAGTTTAAACCCTGGAGGAAGGTGCTTCGTAACGAAACGTCATTCCATCCAGAGTCTGCAGCTTCGACCCGAAACTCCGAGTAGTCGGCTACGGACCAACTACCTTGGCGGAGAGACAACGGGTGGCTCATGATATTACCTTCACTTTCTCTACGGTCAAAAGTACGAATGAATTCTGTGACAAAGCGATCAAATGTACTATAATGTGGGCTGTCTGGGCTGTTGAGAGCTGATCAAGCCCAACTCAGAGCCCAGTCGTGCAGCAGGAAAGTCATGAAATGAATTTTAGCTATGTCGTCCAGGTACTCTCCCCCACCTGGCCCAAATAAAGCCGCACTTGGCAAAGGAAATCTCTACATTTCCCCACCTCCCCCATGTACGGGGCAGGCAAGGGAATGGAGATTGTGCGGCGAACGGTGGAAGAAACGTGGCAGCTGGAGTCGCGGGAGAACCCGAGCGAGATAAATGGGTCAAATGATCGGCGCCTGTCCCCAGCTGCTGCGTAATCGTTTCCAGCTGCTGCGTGAGCGCAGCCACCTGCCTCTCTGTGGCATCTAAGCGATGGAGGGGGGAGTGTTCCACTGATGCAGTGCCCGCTGAGCTTGAGCTGTGGCTGGTTCGTTCTGTCATATTGATAGAAGGAACAGCTCACGTGCAGAGAGCAACACCAGAGAAAACACTCAACACACAAAGTGATGCTGAGAAACTTATCCACGCTTTTGTTAGCTCTAGATTAGATTATTGTAACTCTTTATTATCAGGTTGTCCTAAAATATCTTTAAAAAGTCTTCAGTTGATCCAAAATGCTGCTGCAAGAGTTTTAACAGGTACTAGAAAGAGAGATCATATCTCTCTGGCTCTGGCCTCCCTTCATTGTCTTTCCATAGAGTTTAGAACTAAGTTTAAAATCCTTCTCCTCACTTTCAAAGCTCTTAACAATCAGGCCCCTTTTTATTTAAAAGATCTGATATTATCCTATCATCCTTACAGAGCACTACGCTCCCAAAATGCTGGATTACTTGTAATATCTAGAATCTCCAAAAGTACAATGGGAGGCAGAACCTTCAGTTATCAAGCTCCTTTCCTGTGGAACCAGCTGCCAATCTGGATTCGGGAGTCAGACTTGATCTCTGTTTTTAAGAATAGGGTAAAAACCTTCCTTTTCGATATAGCCTACGATTAGGGAGGGATCATGTGCCTCTGATCTGACATTGTCAGATGGCGGCGCACATAGTTGCAGCGGCTCAATGGTTCACCAGTCGGAGCGGTATTTGGATGTGGGGTTTTTTGTTTTACGTGCTTGTTTTGTGCACATTTTGCTGAGTGAATATCACCTATAGCCGGCATGATATTCTGAAGATTGGAATATTCTATGAGGGGAAAGTAACAAGTGATTTTCTTCGCTTACACAAGATCCCGGTGGAAGTAGCGAGGAGTCCTGGCTCTCCATGGATTACCATCCCAGCGGGGAGGAGGCGCAGGTGGCGGAGGGAGAGGAAGCAGAAGCGGGGCTGTAGGGCCGGCGCGCTAGTAAGGCTACAGAAGCAGCCATTCAAACCTCCGCTTCCCAGCCTTTTCCTCTCAAACGCCAGATCTCTCGTGAACAAGATGGAGGAGCTAAGGTTCATGCATTCTTCTTATCACCGAGACCTGGCTTCAACCATCTGTCCCGGACTCGGCTATCAAGCTAGCGGGGACCGAACAGCGGATTCCGGTAAGAGCAGAGGAGGAGGGCTCTGTGTGTACGTAAATAACAGCTGGTGTACTAACTCAGTGATCATGGAAAGTAACTGCTCACCAGACATAGAGTATCTGACTATTAAGTGCAGACCTATTTATCTCCCGAGGGAGTTTACTGTAGTTTTGGCAATGGCTGTTTACTTTCCACCGGATGCTAATGCTAACTTAGCTATCAGATTGCTACATGCTAGCATTAGCCATACACAGAGTATTTACCCTGACGCCATGCAAGTTATAGCGGGGGATTTCAATCATGCAGACTTAAAGGCAGCACTCCCTAAATTCCATCAGCATGTCAAGTGTCCTACTAGGGGAGTGAACACTCTGGACAAGGTCTATTCAAACATCAAACTGGGCTATAGGGCTAGACCATTACCACATCTGGGCCAGTCTGACCATTTGTCCATGCTATTAATTCCTGCATACGCCCCCCTCAGAAAAACTGCTCCCATCATCTCTAGGACTGTTGCCATATGGCCGAAGGATGCTTCCCAGCAGCTGCAGGATTGCTTCGATAGGACCAACTGGGAAGTCTTTGAACATCAGGACCTGGAGCTGTTCACAGAGAGTGTGCTGTGCTATATCAAAAATTGCATAGACACTATCACAGTGAACAAACGGATCCGCATCTTCCCTAACCAGAAGCCCTGGATGAACCGGGAGGTCCAGCAACTGCTGAGGGAGAGAAACATCGCCTTCAGGTCTGGTAATAGCGAACTTTACAGCACAGCTCAGGCCAACCTGAAGAGGGGCATCAGAGAGGCTAAGGCAGACTATAGGAGGAGGATTGAGGACCATCTGGACAGCAATAATAGCCAGCAGGTGTGGCAGGGCACCCAGCACCTGGCTAACTATCGAACGAATCCGGGAACCGCGGTAGATGACCTCACACTGGCGGAGGAGCTGAATATCTTCTTTGCCCGCTTTGAGGTCGCTGCACCTATCTCGGCCAACCAACACCAGGCCCACAGCAGTACGTTCCTCACTTTGGAGGAACATGAGGTGAGGCGCACCCTGCGGTCCATCGACCCAAGAAAAGCAGCGGGTCCGGACAGTGTCCGGGGACGTGTGCTGAGGGACTGTGTAGATCAGCTGGCTGGAGTCTTTACTAAGATTTTCAACCAATCCCCGGCACAGTCCACTGTCCCATCCTGCCTGAAGTCCTCCACCATAGTCCCCTTACCCAAGAAACCTCACATTTCTAGCCTCAACGACTACAGACCAGTCGCACTCACCCCGGTGGTGATGAAGTGCTTTGAAAGGCTGGTCAGTAGTTATATCATAGCAGCCCTGCCCCGCAGTATGGACTCCCACCAGTTTGCCTACAGAGCGAATTGATCCACAGAGGATGTGGTGGCCACAGCACTCCATGCCACTCTAGCCCACCTGGAGCGGCAGGGGAGCTATGTGCGGATGCTCTTCGTGGATTATAGCTCTGCATTTAACACCATTCTTCCACACAAACTGGTGGTCAAGCTGGGGGACTTGGGGCTTCCTCAGGCTATTTGTATGTGGATTAGCAGCTTCCTCTCTGGTCGCAGACAGAGAGTCAGGGTGGGCCATCATACATCTACAGCCCTAAGCCTCAATACCGGATCCCCCCAGGGCTGTATGCTGAGTCCCCTGCTCTACTGTCTGTATACACATGACTGCACCCCCGCCCATCGCAATAACACCATCGTGAAATTTGCAGACGATACTACAGTGGTGGATCTCATTTCGGGGGGGGACGAGTCTGCCTACAGAGATGAGGTGGTGCAGCTGTCATCATGGTGTAAAGAGAATAACCTTCTCCTGAACACCTCTAAGACTAAGGAATTGATAATAGACTACAGGAGGAAGAAGACAGAGATTTCCCCTCTCATCATCAACGGGGACTGTGTAGAGAGGGTAGCTGACTTCTGTTTTCTAGGAGTCCACATAGAGGAGAACCTGTCCTGGACTGTGAACACCTCTGAGCTGGTGAAAAAGGCCCAGCAGAGACTGTACTTCCTGAGGATTCTCAGGAAGGAGAACATCACACAGAGACTGCTGGTGTCCTTTTATCGAGCTGTCGATACTGCTATCGATACTGTATATGTATCTGGTACAGTAGTTGTACAGTAGCTCAGAGGAAAGCACTCCAGAGGGTCATTGACACCGCCCAGTTGATCATTGGCTGCCCTCTCCTCACGCTGGAAGACCTACACTGCTCTTGTTGTCAGAAGAAGGCTTAAAATATTTTAAAGGATACTTCACATCCTGGACACTCATTGTTTGAACTACTGCCATCTGGGAAACGATATAGACTAATGAACACAAGGACAAACAGACTCAAACACAGCCTCTATCCAACAGCAGTAACCATTCTGAAGAAAATGAGGAAGTAATGTGCTAAATGGACATGATTATATGTTGTTGAATACTCCTTGCAAAGACTGTGTGTGCATGATGTCCTGTGTTGATGTCTGTGTGAATGTGGCTTGCTATTTATTCTTTTTAATTATTATTTTTAACTGATTTTTTTTTAGTAATTTTAGGTCTATGTTTTTTTATAATGGGGCAATATTTTTATAAATGGGGCACTGACTGGAGAGCACTTTGAATTTCGTTGTACCTGTGACAATGACAATTAAAGATCTATCTATCTATCTATCTATCTAAACCCTCCCTTAGTTCTGCTGCTAATAGATTTAGACAGCCGGGGGACCTCCAATAATGTACTTGGCTTCACTCCTTTAATGTTTGCTCTCTACATGTCTGTTCTTTTCTTCTTCTCTATCCCCCCCCCCCCCAGCCAGTCGCAGCAGATGACTGCCCCTCCCTGAGCCTGGTTCTGCTAGAGGTTTCTTCCTGTTAAAAGGGAGTTTTTCCTCTCCACCGTCGCCAAGCGCTTGCTCACGGGGGATCGCCTGATTGCTGAGGTCTTTCTGCAATTGTGGGGGTTTCCCCTACATTTGAAAGTGCTATGAGATGACTATTGTTGTGAAATGGCATTATATAAATAAAGTTGAATTGAATTGAATTGAACAAAGAAACAAGTTTAGACGGTTTATTGATAAATTTCAAAAGAGGAGTTCTTGTCCAAAAAAACATCACTCGCCAGAGGAAAACTGGGCCTGTGGGGAGGACAGGAGAGTTTAATGAGAGCAGGGATCAGGTGATGTGGAAAACCAAATAGGCAACTTACATGAACTGAGCAAAGAATCTGACAGAGCACCAAAAGGATTAGACGAACCAGCAGGATGAAGCTGGTCGAGGATAGATTGAAAGTGGTCTGACCGGATGAAGTGAGGAAACTGAGATGGGATGAGGATGATGGAGCAGGTGAGTGCACAACAATCCCCAGAAGCACACCGCACATATGGCAGCAACCTGAAAAAGGAGAAAAGGAGAGGAAACGTGAGAAATAATTCCCTCTGAACAAAACCAAACACTTACTCGTTGCACAGGCAGTTTACCCAACGAGCCAGTGCTGAGGCGTTGAAGAGATGGTCTATTTAAACACTGGCAGGGAAGAGGAGACAGGTGTGTCCAATCCCGCAGGTGAGCTGATTGCCTGTGGTACTAGAGGAAAGTTCAGCAGGATGGGAGGGGTAAGCGCTCACCTACACATGACAACATCATACCAACAGTAAAATATGGTGGTGGTAGTGTGATGGTCTGGGGCTGTTTTGCCACTTCAGGACCTGGAAGACTTGCTGTGGTAAATGGAACCATGAATTCTACTGTCTACCAAAAAATCCTGAAGGAGAATGTCCGGCCATCTCTTTGTGACCTCAAGCTGAAGCGCACTTGGGTTCTGCAGCAGGACAATGATTCAGAATACACCAGCAAGTCCACCTCTGAATGGCTTCAAAAAAACAAAATGAAGACTTTGGAGTGGCCTAGTCAAAGTCCTGACCTGAATCCCATTGAGATGCTGTGGCATGACCTTAAAAAGGCAGTTCATGCTCAAAAGCCTTCCAATGTGGCTGAATTACAACAATTCTGCAAAGCTGAGTGGGCCAGAATTCCTCCACAGTGCTGTAAAAGACTCATTGCCAGTTATCGCAAATGCTTGATTGCAGTTGTTGCTGCAACCAGTTATTAACCAGCTGTTACTGCCCAACCAGTTATTAGGTTTAGGGGGCAATCAGTTTTTCAGACAGGGTCATGTAGGTTTGGATTTTTTTCCACTTAATAATAAACACCTTCATTTAAAAACTGCATTTTGTGTTTACTTGTGTTATCTTTGTCTAATATTTAAATTTGTTTGATGATCTGAAACAATTAAGTGTGACAAACATACAAAAAAAAAAAAAAAAGAGAAATCAGGAAGGGGGCAAACACTTTTTCACACCACTGTAAGTCCCAAGTATCGACAAACACAATGTGAACAATTATAATATTTCATGTCTTTACTGCATTAAACATTCACAGTGCAGGAGGAAAAAGTAAGTGAACCCATGCTTTAAAAACTGATCATTTTTGTTCCATTTCCATAAGAAATTCCTGTTAAGTCTTTATTATATTTGACTAAAAATGATCAACAGAACAACGTGTCTGGATCTGGTTTCCTCTGGTTAATATCATCTGTGTCAGAGGAGAATTTGTAGAAAAATAATGGTGACAGCGGCGGTCGAAGATCCTCGGGGAGACTCACCCCAACAGTGACCCTCGGACCCTGTAGGGAGTTGAGGGAGGAGGGGTCAGAGGTCAGCATGAGGGAGTAGACATGTCATGAAAAGATCATGTTTTCAGTGCTTTTTCACATTTATTTTGGTATGACTAATTCATCTACAAAATTATTTGAAATGTGTAATTTTGAGTAACAAAACACAAATTTGCAACAATGAAACTAAAATTTGTCGCTTTATATGGGAAAATATGTTAATTTATTATGCAAAAAATGTCAGTATGTGAGAAAAAACATTTAATTTACAAGAATAAAGGTCACCTATTATGATTGTTTTACCCGATGTTAACACAGCTCTCAGAGGTGTCAAAGAAACAACTGACTGTCATAATCTGGGCTTGATCATAGGATCAAGCCCACACTTTATGTCCATTTTTTTTTTCTGTGTTTATGTATGATTATCAGTTGCATTTATTGCCCTCTGTGTTCTCCTGAGTCCTCTGTCATTGTCTTCTGTGTTATTGCCTGTCTGGTCCTGAGGCGTTGTGTGTACCTGTTCATTTATCATTCCAGCTCCTCATGTTTTCCGTGCCCATAGCCACTGCCCTCTCTGTGTTACTACTGTATTGTTGTCCTGTTTTATGTGCATCCCCTGTCTGTGTTTGTCTGCACAGCCCCTCACATCCTATGCTCCTCACCTGCAGCCACTTCCCTGCTTTCCCTGATTGCTTCTCCAGCTGTCTCTCGTTTGTGATTATCTGTCTCCATATATATGTGAGTTTTCAGTGTCTATCTGGTGTGACATTGTCGTCTATTATTCCCTGCCAGTATCCTCTAAGTTTTTTATCTTGAGTTATTTTCCAGCCCACATGCTGTATTTTGTTTGTTCATTTGTGTTCTTCAATAAATCACCATGTTATGCTGGAGTTCTGCCTGCATGTGTGAATCCTTTCCTCCTGTCATACCAGAGGTGCTTTATGACAGTGACATGAACTGGTTAGAACATCTCAGGGTTTAATTTCTGCAGTACCATTTTACACATGGGGAAGGAGCTCTCTCCTCAAAGTGGGCTGTTTTATAGAATTTTTATTTCAGTGGTAATGAGCCCCAGTTTACTCTACACTCCCTCTTATTTAATGTAGTGAGCAGGTTTCAGTAACACTGGTGCAAATTAGGTAAAAAAGTAATAAATTTTCACATTTTTTCTCCTAAATTTGCAAGAAAAAGTGACAGCTTTATAAAAAAGTAGCAAATTTAGGAGAAAAAAGTCACAAATTTAGGAGAAAAAGTGAAAATTTAGGAGAAAAAAGTTGCAAATTTACAAAAAAAAGTCACAAATTTATTACCATGCGTTATCAATCCCTGCTATGGAAGCACTGGCACACCTGTTTGTGTTGACTGTGAATTTTGTGTGTTTTTTTTCTTCTTTATGTGTTTGTTTGTAACTGGACCAATGATTCTGAATATATATATGTATATATATATATATATATATATATATATATATACTACCGTTCAAAAGTTTGGGGTCACTTACAAATTTCCTTATTTTTGAAAGAAAAGCACTTTTTTTCAATGAAGATAACTTTAAACTAATCAGAAATACACTCTATACATTGCTAATGTGGTAAATGACTATTCTAGCTGCAAATGTCTGGTTTTTGGTGCAATATCTACATAGGTGTATAGAGGCCCATTTCCAGCAACTATCACTCCAGTGTTCTAATGGTACAATGTGTTTGCTCATTGTGTCAGAAGGCTAATGGATGATTAGAAAACCCTTGTGCAATCATGCTAGATCTGCAATGCTGTAATTGCTGCAAATGGAGGATTCTTTGACGAAAGCAAAGTTTGAAGGAAAAAATTATTATTTCAAATAAAAATCATTATTTCTAACCTTGTCAATGTCTTGACTATATTTTCTATTCATTTTACAACTCATGGTGGTAAATAAGTGTGACTTTTCATGGAAAACACAAAATAATTGTCTGGGTGACCCCAAACTTTTGAACGGTCGCGTATATATAGTGGAGAAAGGAAGCAGGTGAGGCAATGAGCTGAACAACGCACAAACTTTATTCCTTCTCCAACATTCAGTACAGAAAAATCTCCTGGGTCTCTGTGCATCCTCTTTTTACAATCTTTAATTCCATGCATGAAGACCCAGGAATCTTGACCATAATCATTGTGTGGTACAAAGACATGCGTGGCACATGAACATAACATAACAAAACATAACATAACATAACATAACATAACATAACATAATGCCAGTACCGCATTCTCACACCCTTTCCTCCTCCAGCGGTCCTGGCGATTCCTCCTCAGCTGCCGTCTCTGGGAGGAGAATCCCTCACCCGTACCACCACAGTATATATATATATATATATATATATATATATATATATATATATATACAGTGGGGCAAAAAAGTATTTAGTCAGCTACCAGTTGTGCAAGTTCTTCCACTTAAAAGATGAGAGAGGTCTCCAATTTTCATCACAGGTATGCCTCAACTATGAGAGACAAAATAAGAAAAAAAAAATCCAGAAAATCACACTGAAGGATTTTTAATGAATTAATTGGTAAATTCCTCGGTAAAATAAGTATTTGGTCAATAACAAAAGTTCATCTCAATACTTTATTATATACCCTTTGTTGGCAATGACAGAGGTCAAACGTTTTCTGTAAGTTTTCACAAGGTTTTCACACACTGTTGCTGGTATTTTGGCCCATTCCTCCATGCAGATCTCCTCTAGAGCAGTGATGTTTTGGGGCTGTTGCTGGGCAACACGGACTTTCAACTCCCTCCAAAGATTTTCTATGGGGTTGAGATCTGGAGACTGGCTAGGCCACTCCAGAACCTTGAAATGCTTCTTACAAAGCCACTCCTTCGTTGCCCGGGCGGTGTGTTTGGGATCATTGTCATGCTGAAAGACCCAGCCACGTTTCATCTTCAATGCCCTTGCTGGCGGAAGGAGGTTTTCACTCAAAATCTCACGATATATGGCCCCATTCATTCTTTCCTTTATACGGATCAGTCGTCCTGGTCCCTTTGTAGAAAAACAGCCCCAAAGGATGATGTTTCCACCCCCATGCTTCACAGTAGGTATGGTGTTCTTTCTCCTCCAAACACGACAAGTTGAGTTTTTACAATAAAGTTCTATTTTGGTTTCATCTGACCACATGACATTCTCCCAGTCCTCTTCTGGATCATCCAAATGCTCTCTAGCAAACTTCAGACAGGCCTGGACATGTACTGGCTTAAGCAGGGGGACACGTCTGGCACTGCAGGATTTGAGTCCCTGGCGGCGTAGTGTGTTTCTGATGTAGCCTTTGTTACTTTGGTCCCAGCTCTCTGCAGGTCATTCACTAGGTCCCCCAATGTTGGTTCTGGGATTTTTGCTCACCGTTCTCGTGGTAATTTTGACCCCACAGGGTGAGATCTTGCGTGGAGCCCCAGATCGAGGGAGATTATCAGTAGTCTTGCATGTCTTCATTTTCTAATAATTGCTCCCATAGTTGATTTCTTCACACCAAGCTGCTTACCTATTGCAGATTCAGTCCTCCCAGCCTGGTGCAGGTCTACAATTTTGTTTCTGGTGTCCTTTGACAGCTCTTTGGTCTTGGCCATAGTGGAGTTTGGAGTCTGACTGATTGAGGTTGTGGACAGGTGTCTTTTATACTGATAACGAGTTCAAACAGGTGCCATTAATTCAATTCAATTCAATTCAATTCAACTTTATTTATATAGCGCCATTTCACAACAACAGTCATCTCATAGCACTATCAACTGTAGGGGGGACCCCCACAGTTGCAGAAAGACCCCAGCAATCAGGCGATCCCCTGTAAGCAAGCACTTGGCGACGGTGGAGAGGAAAAACTCCCTTTTAACAGGAAGAAACCTCCAGCAGAACCAGGCTCAGGGAGGGGCAGTCATCTGCTGCGACTGGCTGGGGGGTGAGGGGATAGAGAAGAAGAAAAGAACAGACATGTAGAGAGCAAACAGCACGATGGGGACTCAATCTATGGGAGAGAACAAACAAATGTTAATGACCAGCAAAAAAAAAATATTTCATAGAGAGTGAGGAAAGGAGTGAGGCCCAGTGCATTACTGGAGGTCCCCCGGCTGACTAAACCTATTAGCAGCATAACTAAGGGAGGGTTCAGAAACACATGATCCCTCCCTAATTGTAGGCTAGATCAAAAAGGTAGGTTTTAGCCCTATTCTTAAAAACAGAGATTGAGTCTGACTCCCGAATCCAGATTGGCAGCTGATTCCACAGGAGAGGAGCTTGATAACTGAAGGCTCTGCCTCCCATTGTACTTATGGAGATTCTAGGTATTACAAGTAATCCTGCATTTTGGGAGCGTAGTGCTCTGTTAGGATAATACGGTAGTATCAGATCTTTTAAATAAAAAGGAGCCTGATTGTTTAGAGCTTTGTAAGTGAGAAGAAGGATTTTAAACTTAATTCTAAACTCTATGGGAAGCCAATGAAGGGAGGCCAGAACCGGAGAGATATGATCTCTCTTTCTAGTACCTGTTAAAACTCTTGCTGCAGCATTTTGGATCAGCTGAAGACTTTTTAAAGATGTTTTAGGACAGCCTGATAATAAAGAATTACAATAATCTAATCTCGAGCTAACAAAAGCGTGGATCAGCTTCTCAGCATCACTCTGAGACAAGATGCTCCTAATCTTGGCAATATTACGCAAATGATAGAAGGCAGTCTTAGAAACAAATTTAATATGTGAATTGAAGGACAAATCCTGATCAAAAATAACTCCAAGGTTCCTCACAGAGCTATTAAGAGAAAGAGTAACTGCTTCCAAACTGAAAGTTTGATTTGGAAAGGAATTTCTAAGGTTTTTTGGACCAACAAGAATGACTTCAGTCTTATCTGAATTTAATAGCAGGAAATTACAAGTCATCCAAGCTTTGATTTCCTTAAGACAGGCTTCTAACTTGGCTAATTGATTAGTATCATCTGGCTTCATTGACAGGTATAACTGTGTGTCATCTGCATAACAATGAAAATGTATACAGTGCTTTCTAATAATGTTGCCTAACGGAAGCATATATAAACTAAAAAGAGTAGGGCCTAGCACAGATCCCTGTGGAACTCCATGACTAAGCTTTGAGCTGAAAGAAAACTCATCATTTACATGAACAAACTGGAACCTATCAGATAAATAAGATCTAAACCACTGCAATGAAGTTCCATTAAGTCCAACATAGTGTTCTAATCTATCAAGTAGAATATTATGATCAATAGTATCAAAAGATAAGATAAGATAAGATAAGATAAGATAAGATAAGCCTTTATTAGTCCCACAACGGGGAAATTCCAGGATTGCAACAGCACAGGGATAGCAACACTCAGAGCAACAATCAGAAGGCAAGAAAAAAAAAAAAAAAACAAGCAAGCAAGAGCAGCTAATATACATATGTACATATTACTATAAAATATACTGTATATATACACACACACACACACAGACACACAGTGCAGAGCATTGTAGCTGGATGGAATAAATATATGAATATATGAACACACAGTGCAGAGCATTGTAGCTAGATGGAATAAATATGTAAATATATAAACACCCACAGTACGGAGCATTGCAGCTAGGTGGAATAAATATGCAAGTATATAAACACACACAGTGCGGAGCAATGTAGCTAGATGGAATAATATGTAGATATATAAAAACACAGTGCGGAGCATTGTAGCTAGATGGAATAAATATATAGATATATACGTAAATATAAACACAATATAAACAAAAGCTGCACTAAGATCTAAAAGGACAAGTACAGAAACTAGTCCATTATCAGATGCAATGAGGAGGTCGTTAGTGACCTTCGCTAAGGCTGTTTCAGTACTATGATGGATTCTAAACCCAGATTGAAACTCTTCAAGTAAATCATTTCCCTGCAGGTGGTCAAATAATTGCGTAGCAACAACTCTTTCTAAGATTTTTGAAATGAAAGGGAGATTAGAGATTGGTCTATAGTTAGCTAAAGCTCCTGGATCTAGCGTTGGCTTTTTGAGTAAGGGTTTAATTACAGCCGTTTTAAAAGCCTGCGGTACATGGCCTAAAGTTAATGAAGAATTGATTATATGAAGAATAACGCTACCAATAAGTGGGAAGACTTCTTTAAATAACCTGGTAGGAATAGGATCTAAAAGACAAGTTGAAGGTTTGGATGAGGAAACTACTTTGTCTAACTCACAAAGGTCGATTGGAGTAAACTCATCAAGACAGACATCAATAGAAGGAGTTGTAGTAGTTACAGTATTTAAGTTAACTGTGGGAAGAATCTGATTGATTTTATCTCTGATGGATGAAATTTTATTATTGAAAAAGTTCATAAAGTCCTGACTAGTAAGCTCTAAGGGGATGCTAGGATTGACAGAGTCCTGACTCTTTGTCAACCTGGCTACAGTACTGAAAAGAAACCTGGGATTATTCTTGTTCTCTTCTATTAATGCAGAGTAATAACTCATTCTAGCTTTTCTAAGAGATTTTTTATAAATTAAAAGATGATTTCTCCAAGCTAAATAGATTTCATCTAAAGTAGTAGAGCGCCATTTTCTTTCTAATTGACGAGTCTTCTGTTTTAAGCTACGAGTTTCTGTGTTGAACCAAGGAGTTAAAAATCTCTGATTAGACTTTTTCTTTTTTAAGGGGGCCACCAAGTCTAGAGCCTGATGCAGAGAAGCTGAAACACTATCCACCATGTTATCAATTACAGAAGGAGCAAGCTGTCTATAGCTTATTTCCGTTGTGTTGACACATGGCATAGAGGAAACAATCTGCATAAATTTGGAAACAGCATCATCTGAGAGGCATCTACTGTGATAATATTTTTCTTTAGGAGCCAAATAGTCAGAAATAGTAAAATCAAAGGTTAACAGACAATGGTCTGACAGTACAGGGTTATGAGGAGACACTACAAGATTTTCTATTTCTATGCCATATGTCAGAACAAGGTCCAATGTATGGTGGAGGTAATGAGTAGAATTTCCTACTTTCTGAGAAAACCCAATCGAGTCTAATATTGAATTAAAAGCCACATTAAGGCAGTCACTATCTACATCCACATGTATATTAAAGTCCCCTACTATAATTATTCTATCAGATTTCAACACTAAATCAGCTAAGAAATCAGCAAATTCGGATAAAAATTCTGAATAGGTTGATGGGGGACGATAAACAATGGCAAATAAAATTGGGTTTAACCTGAAATTGCTAAAGTGCCCAATACTGAGGACCAGGCCCTCAAAGGAATTATAACATGTTTTTTGCTTTACATTAACTAGTAATTTGGAATGGTAAATTGTTGCTACTCCTCCTCCACGACCAGAACTTCTGGGATTTTGACAGTTTAAATAACCAGAGGGGGTTGATTCATTTAAACCAACATAATCCTCTTGTCCTAACCAAGTCTCTGTAAGGGAAATTAAATCAATCTGATGATCAATTAACAGATCATGGACTAACAGAGACTTGGGAGTTAGAGACCTAATATTTAACAAACCACATTTAATTTTTAAATTATGAGGAGGAACAGAGGCCAAATCATTCAATTTAGAGGCTTTATGTTTAATTTGAGTTTTACCAATATTTTGCTTTATCACTTTGGGATGCTTATACATTATATTTTTATTCACTTTGGAGGGAGCAGACAACGATTCTCTGATGGGGAAGACAGGGGCTAAGCTGAGGGGTGGCGGATGAAGAGGAGCTGCAGAGAGGCGTGTAAGACTGCGACTCTGCTTCCTGGTCCCAACTCTGAATAGTCATGGTTTTGGAAATTTGGATAAAAAAGATGCCAGATTGTTAGATAAATGAGAAGCACCATCCAAAGTGGGATGAATGCTGTCTCGTCTCATAAGACCAGGTTTTCCCCAAAAAGAGCTCCAATTGTCAATGTAGCCCACGTCATTTTTAGGACACCACACAGACAGCCAGCGGTTCAAGGATGACGAGCGACTAAACATGTCATCACTGGTCAGATTGGGGAGGGGCCCAGAGAATACTACAGTGGCAGACATCGTTTTTGCAAAGTCACACACCGATTCTACATTAAGTTTCGTGACTTCCGACTGCCGGAGACGGATGTCTTTAATGCCGGCGTGAATAACAATTGTGGAATATTTACAGTTACTTTTAGCCAGCATTTTCAAATTTGACTCGATGTCGCCTGCTCTGGCCCCAGGAATACATTGGACTATGACCGCTGGAGTCTCTAGGTTCACGTTTCTGACTACAGAGTCCCCAATGATCAGAGTTTTTTCCTCAGCGGGTGTGTCGCTGAGCGGGGAAAAACGATTAGAAACGTGAACAGGTTGGTGGTGTACCGGGGCTTTGCGACTAGGCTTCCTTCTCACCGTCACCCACCCAGTCTCCTCGCTGCTGAGGAGAGCCGGGGAACCGCTGACAGGGGGGCCTAAGCTAGCTAGCTCCGCTGCAGCTAATGGGCGTCCGTCGAGATTAACTGGCGCAGACGGTGTTTCAATGCAGCGGAGCCGGGATTCTAAATCAGACAACCTCGCCTCGAGCGCCTCAAAAAGACAACATTTATTACATTTACCGTTATCACTAAAAGAGGCAGAGGTGTAGCTAAACATCTGACAGAGAGAGCACACCAGAGGAGAGGAAAGAGAGGTAGTAGCCATAGCTAGTGGCTAGAGAGCTGGAGAGCAAACCACACAGGCAGACAGCAAAACAGGAAGTGACGATACGTTACCACAAGGAAGTGACGATCCCTGGCGTCTCCGTAGGATTAATACAGGTAACGAGTGGAGGACAGAGGAGCCTCTTAAAGAAGAAGTTACAGGTCTGTGAGAGCCAGAAATCTTGCTTGTTTGTAGGTGACCAAATACTTATTTTGCTGAGGAATTTACCAATTAATTAATTAAAAATCCTTCAATGTGATTTGCTGGATTTTTTTTTCTCATTTTGTCTCTCATAGTTGAGGCATACCTATGATGAAAATTGGAGACCTCTCTCATCTTTTAAGTGGGAGAACTTGCACAATTGGTGGCTGACTAAATACTTTTTTGCCACACTGTATATATATATATATATATATATATATATATATATATATATATATATATAATTATGTGGAAAATTAACTTTTAAATTGACAGACATCATGCGTAACTCGTGGCAATATTTGATCGGGATCAAAAGATAATTTTGCTTTTGCCATTCATTTCGATGGAGAATTTTTTTTACTTAAAGTCCAAATGTCACGTAATTTTTTTTTCCAAATGCCAACGAATTTTGATAAAATACACATAGCTTAAACCAAATATTCATACCGGAGACCATATCACCCACCCGTATTTACATAATTGCACAAAATACACCAGGCGAAGGCCCCCCCTAGCGGCTGTCAGTGTGTGACAGCCAATCCAGACCGCGGCCATGTTTTTGATGTCACAAATTTCACCCTGGCTGCCCTGCCGTATCCACATTCACACTTATCAACATTGGACAATCATGACGGAAAGTGACAGCGATTGTGAACAAATTAGTTTAGTTTTGTCCTCTGGTGAATCGGACTTGGAATTCAGGGAAGACGACACCCCAGATACTGATGACAGTGGTTCAGACAGTGACAGAGGCATAGAACCTTACAGGTTCGAGCTGTCCGAGACGGAATCAGATGCTTTGTCTGATGACAACAGTTCCAACAATGACCAGAGAGCAGAACCGGTGGAAAATGTCATTGAATTGGACATTAATCGCCTCCAGAATGTTGAATGGTAAGCCAAAAGAAATCTGTGATGTTTAAATTAATTATAACCACTGGCAAAATTGGGAAGCCGAAGGGGGTCTGTCGAGGCTAACCCTATAACATATATTATTTAATGCATATCAAGAAAAATATGTTTTGTCGAGTGCCATCCAGCAATACGATAGATGATTTATTTCTAAGGATAAAATTGTTGGTCGTTGTTACGTTGGTAACGAGGGGTAACTAAGAACAAAAATAGTGATTGCCTTCCACAAATAAAGGAAAAAAACTGTCTTTGTATTAAAAATATGCGGTGCCTCCACTGAGGTTCCAGAAGGCAGCAAAGCCACCATATTACAGATATAGGACACATAAAAATCATACCTGTCAAGGCATACCTCATGCCTCCCTTATTGGGGGGCTTTCACACCTGTACTGAGTACTTAAAAACTGTATTTATTGGCAGATGAAAGAAAACTAACCCCCCCCCCCCAAAAAAAAAAAAAAAAACAGCAACTGCAACATGACCTATTTCAAACATATTTATTCAAATGTACACTTTTATGGACACAATCTTGAGCCACAACTTTTTGGTAATGTGAAAATAATAAGCCAAGTAGCACAAAAAAACAAAACAAAAATAAATTTATTTTTTTTTTCAAATTTACATTAGCACAAGGTAGATTGCTTAATTTGAAAGTACACAATAAGAATTATTCTGAATATAGTTCTTAATTGTCAGCTAGATACTGTATATACACTTGGAATTAAAGAGTTTTTATTTGTCAGCTTTGTTACACTAATGCACTTGGATGAACTTGAAACAAGAAAATGTTCACTGATGCTGCGTGTTATAGTTCCAAGTAGCAGCCTTTGCTGACTCTAGCATTTCTGAAGTGGCAGATCAGATCAGGTGGCAGATCAGAAGTGATCTGCCACCAATGGGGGTAGATTGTGCCCTGCCACAAAAAAATGACAAACCATCACTTCTGCTAGTGATGCATTGGATTTGGAAGGCGATTCCTCTCTGTTCCGGAGCCGCAGGACAGTAGAAAGTGTGAGGCCATCAGCCTAATGATTAAGTCCACACTTCTCACTGTAGTGATAATAGCTCACGCTGAGCGCTCTGCCCACCCCGGCCATCAGCCTAATGATTGAGTCCACACTTCTCACTGTAGTGATAATAGCTCACGCTGAGCGCTCTGCCAGCCACCTAGCTGTGGGGGTCACACACACAACGTGTTCCTCAACACACTCACTAATATTTTTTCCCGTATATTTTTCTTTTGGGCATACAGAAATGGCAATACGCCCGTATTTGCTAAAATTGCATTTTCCCCGTATTAAAATACGGCGAAAACGTATCACTTGACAGGTATGTAAAAATACACATATCTATGGGTATGGGTACCGTAAAACGGGGCTATAAGGGACGGCTGGGTAATAAGGGACACTTTTCTGCGTCCTGCTCAAAATAAAAAAAGCAGAATTACACTTAAAACATTTCCCAGAAAAGTGTCCCTTATTACCCAGCTGTCCCTTATAGCCCTGTTTTACGGTATGGGTGAAATATCCAATTTTTTCTTTCTTGTTGCTCACTTCAATCTTCCAGTCTCCATATAAACAATCAATCGGGATACCCCAAGCATCAAACTAGGGTACAATCTGTTTCGTCACTTCCGCCTTCTTTCCCAGGCGATTCCGGGGGCCCTGAGTGGTAATGTCAGGCCAAGCGCGGCAGTTTTAAATTAACGAATGTTCTGGCGTTACTGAAGCATATGCACCAAGACCCGAACAGATCGGTTCCCTTTTATATCTAGTTTCAAGACATTTTAAGGACCCTATTACGTGACATTTGGACTTTAAGGTCCCATATGCATTTATCTGTATAAAAAAAAACTGGATAGCTCACACCCCGGTGAGTACAGAGCTGAGTGGAGTTGGGCGGGCCACCTCTATAGAAGGGTTGCACTGACATCAGACGGGTCACATGTCTTTTGTTTACTGCGCCATTTTGGACGGCAACAAACAGTCAAATCACCAGTAGGAAGCGTGAGTGAGTGTAATCAGCAAGATAAATAGCTACACAGAAATTAACACTGTGGTCCAACAACGAGGTGCAGACTTTTCTGTGCTTGATAGCTAATTAAAGAAATCCAGAGGGAGCTGGACGGAGCGACCTGAAAAGAATTCACGGCCACTGACCGGCGAAGGCAGACGGAGGCAGAGTGGCGTAGACCCAACCACGGCATCATTATTATTTAAAACAGTGATAGAGGATGGTGAGTGATGTGATATTATGTATCTTTGCCGTTATTTATCCCAGTGGTGGAAAGCTCACTTTGAACAAGGAACACCATTGTCTCCTGTATGCAGACAATGAGCTAACTAGTTAGCCATCAATGCTAACTCCGTGCTCTGCTTGTATTTTGCGCTTGTGTTGACATCTGACAAAATAAGCTAGTGTTAATCCTGGTTAAAAAGTAGTTTTTTATATGTTGCACTTTTCATGCTGTGCATGTACTTAAGTTGTGTGTCTATTTTCGTTCGAGAGTCCTACCGCAGGCTGAAGATCTGCTGAACCGGAACCAGTGTCAGCGGCACATCCAGTTGCTTCGCAGTGAGGCAAGAGAGCATGAAACTACCTTGTGAAGGGAGGAGATGGCTCAGAATGCTGCCTTCAATTAAGCGTTCCTTGGTGTGCTGGGTGACATTGCAGAGGCGACGAGTGGCCGGCGTGTGACCCATTCTGAGTTTTTTGTACAGTTTAAAGTTTGAATTTTGCACATTCTAAATATTCTGTATTTTACTGCTGATTTTAATAAACAATTTAGTGTCTTTGTGTTTGCAACATGATTTTTTATTTTGTCTGTTAAGACACCAGTGGGAAAAGAGTCAACTAAAGCGGATGATAAAATAAAGGCAGCGTTGGATTTTTAAATAGCTTTATTATCACCCGCCTTCATCAGAACTCGGCTGCAGCCCATGGCTTGAGCAGGCTGCAGCTTCATTCCTCCAGCTCTCAAAGAGGAGAGGAGACACACGGTGTGTGTGTCCCCGAGCAGTTGAAGGAGTCAGTGAATGAGAGGCAGATTTACAGAACAGTGCAGCATATACAGTATACTCAACTCAGACAATACATCAAAGACATTCACAGCAGTCAATCTGGGCATTTGCATATCAGAGGTACAGACAGGATGCATGAACACAATGCATGGATGACACTTTAACCTCACAGCTGTAAACGCAGCATGCAGCGGAAAAAACCCAGGAGTGCGAGCTGACTGTCTCTGTGTGTTGTGGGGGTGTTGAATTCAACCCGCTACACCGCTCCCCCCCAGAGGGCACGGCAGGGGGCCGAGACCTCGATGTTGCAGCTTGGGCAGCGAGCAAGGAAAAGCTCTGTGCAGGTGGAGGGGGAGGGGGAAGGTACATGCTGACCAGGCGCGGTGAAATGTTCGGGCCGCACCAAAAATTGTTTGCTGCTCCGCGATGTCGAGGGGCTGTCCCGTTGAACTTGTGGAGATCACCAGAAGAAAAATTAGTCTCTGACTCCTCTCGTGGCCATGAAGAAAAACAGGAGCGTTGCGTAAACAAATGCAGAGGAACTTGGCGTGTTGACTTTAGGTGCGTGCGCAGCCCTAAAGTCCTCGGGAAAAGCAGACGGCTGAATCCTTTGTGCGCCGTGGCTGAAACCATCAGTGAATCCTGTGGGCGCGATGCACGCGTGCTTGCTTCAGGTGAGCGCGCAGCCTTGAAGGTTCTGCGTGCAGCTGCGCAGGACGATGGTGGTCTCTGGAGCCATTCTTGTTCCGTGCGTGTTGCGCCGTCCCCGTCACCCCCGGTGCGTGTGCCGGGGCTCCTTGCGTGGGTGGCCCCGCTGGAGAGGAACCAGGGTCAGAAACTTGGTGGAGATCGGTGCAGTCGGCGCCGAAAAACATCTAGATGAACCGTGGCTGCAGATTAGTCATGGTGCGTTGGAGCGATGAGGGGAGATAGACGATCTTTGTCCCTCAGGCTGTCCCGCGTGGATGCCCCGATCTCGGCGAGGGTCGCGCCATGACATTTACTGCCGTTTACCCGGTCTTGGGCGATGTCCGGAGAGTAGCTCGCCTGCCGTGAGCTCTGCGTTGAGGTCTCCCTGAAGCCGCAGGGAGGGCAGATCAGTCAGACTGCTGCGTTCGCTCTTCGGCGGAGCATCACTGCCGGGTGCTGCGTTCACCGGCAGCTCGTTTTCTTCAGCGTCGGGTCGCCAGCGTGGCTGTCCAGACTAGAAGGTTGTGTTTGCACAAAACGTGTGCATTCTTGGGGTCACCAGTAAAGTGGATGATAAAATAAAGGCAGCGTTGGATTTTTAAATAGCTTTATTATCACCCGCCTTCATCAGAACTCGGCTGCAGCCCATGGCTTGAGCAGGCTGCAGCTTCATTCCTCCAGCTCTCAAAGAGGAGAGGAGACACACGGTGTGTGTGTCCCCGAGCAGTTGAAGGAGTCAGCGAATGAGAGGCAGATTTACAGAACAGTGCAGCATATATACTCAACTCAGACAATACATCAAAGACATTCACAGCAGTCAATCTGGGCATTTGCATATCAGAGGTACAGACAGGATGCATGAACACAATGCATGGATGACACTTTAACCTCACAGCTGTAAACGCAGCATGCAGCGGAAAAAACCCAGGAGTGCGAGCTGACTGTCTCTGTGTGTTGTGGGGGGGTTGAATTCAACCCGCTACACAACAAACCATTTTTCAGTGACGCTGAAAATAATGGCTCATTTTTAAGAAAAACTAACCAAAAACAATTGTTTTATTTACTGAAGACTGCATTGTTGGATTAGACAGTGCAGAAAACACTGCACACTTTAGTGACAGTACCAGTATATTGAGGAATTCTGGGCCATATTAGCATCTGGATTTCCTAATAATGGGTTAGGGTTTAATGGGATTTAACATGTTTTAACACAAACAACTTTATGGTTCATAATTCTGTTGACAACATACACCAAGCTAAAAGTGATTTCTCAAACTGCTGGATTATTTAGATAGCTTTTCCAATCTTTTAGCATTTAATTTATGTCACTAAATCATGGTAACCTTCACAAATAAAACAAACAAAAGTGGAGACATATCTGCAAAAAGCACAAAAGTTTATTGTAAAAAGTCCTAGTGCAATACAAAAGGAGTACATTGTACATTATTCACACATAGTATATATATTTATACAGTATCTACATGTATATATCCAGTAAATCCATGTATTTTCCATGTAACCTTGTGCCTGTATTATTTTAATTGCTTTTAATCCTAGATGAAGTTTGTTTTGGGTTAAAAATGCATCATAATTGATAAAAGTATTTTATTACACCTAACAGTACTGTTTACCTGTTGAAATCTATATTTTATGGCTAATATAACTCCATAACTACAATATGGCACCTGGCAATCAATTTTTGACAGCTGATCACTTTTTGCCACAATACCACCGGCTGGAGCAGGTACATCCCATGATGTCTCAACAGTCTCTCCATGATTTTCACACAGATCAGAGCAATTTGTAGCACAGGACGCTAAATGTTTCTACAGAATGTTATGTCAGTAAATACCTTTAGAAATGATGAGGCCAGGTGAATGGGTGAATTCAGCTTATTGATATGTTGGCCACACAATGCAGCCACCAGGCTGGGGCATCGGCAAAGAGGCCATGAAATGGATGCCCCTGGTATTTATAGGGCGGTGCAGTGGCGGAAGAGGAAGTGACCACTACTACACTGCACTTCATAATAAAACCACAATAATACAACACCACATCCCCCCCGTAGAAAGTCCAAAACACACACACACAATTAAGACCCTCTCCAATTTAGGACCCAAATCACACACTTAGAAAACTAAACTGAAATTATGAAATAGCCTACCACATTCACACAACAAAACTTAAACTAGTCCAAAAGTCCATTAATAACTTAAAATACTGCTGTGTTCCTAACTAATAAAACACCCCAAACAATAACATTTATTGCATGTACAAACATATGAAAACCAGAACTAATTAAAAGAATTTACATGACTGTCCCTTGGGCAGAAAAGGGTAGAACCGGCTTGGGGGGCCCAGGGCAGCGTCTCAGCAGACGCGCCCCTGGAAGCAGCAGGCTCCCAGAATAGTGGCTGATCTTATGGACGAAAGCCCCTCTCATCACCACCGACTGCTGCTCTCGTCCAGCCCCTCCACCAGAAGCCTCTTCTGGGACATGCCACAACTCGTTGGCATGCCTCACCGTGCCATCAGACGGCTGGAAGTAAGCTGTACCCAGCTTAGCCACGATGTGTAGGTGTTCCGCTGGCTGTCGTCTGGCCCTTATTCGCCGGGGATGTCCCACTTCTCGAACCCGGACCAAGTCCATGACCCTAAGCGGGGTTCTGCTTGGCCTGATATGGTGCTGCTTGGCACGCGGTCTCTCCGTGCCTGTCAGTCTGGTCCTGTCCTCTTCTAACACTGTTGTAGCAGTTGCCATCATAGCTGCCAATCCTCCATCCCTCTGCGGCCAAGCTCCAGAGGAATCGGGGCTAGCACATTGGCATCACTCGCCAGCGCAGGTACCTTGCCACCATGCTCGGTACCCCCTTCTACTGTTTTCTGAGTGCCGGCACTGAGTCCCTCCTGCGCCGAACCTGGGTGAGGCTGGTCATGCTTGACCGCTGTGGTGTCCATTAGTTCTTCATCACACACAATGTCGTTCTCTACCACCGCTGAGGGTTCCACTGGCCACAATCAGACCATTCTTCCCCAGCGTAGTCTTTAATGGCGAAACCCAGTCCATAAAACAAGTCATAGCCCATGATGTTGTCGCCTTGGGCAGCCACGTGAAACGTGAAGTCCGCCATCATCACAGACTTGTACCGAACCATTAACTCCAACGTTCCAACCATGCACAGCTTGCGACCTCCATAACCATAAAGTGGCGCTGGGTTAGCTTTTATCCTGTAGTGAGGACAAACTTCTTCACCGTGGCTCAATTCAGCATCGATCCCTCCGCCCCCATGTCAAGCAGCAGTGGCACCTCCACACTGTCAAGCTTCACTGTGCACAATGCGAACCCACTGGTACTTTGGGACATCGTGTGGATAGTTGTTGGGGACGGGCAGAGTGATTTCTTCCATGGGCTCTCTGGCTCAGATACATGGCACTCTCTAGCATAATGGTTCAAGCATCCACACTTGCCACAGTGCTTCCCTCTAGCTGGGCAATTCCTAGCCTTGTACTGGTGCTTCGCGGACCCACAACCCATGCACAGGGGTTTTCCCGGGGCAGACCTTGGGCTGATAGCATTGGTTTCCACGTTGCCGTCATCCAAGCTATCCTTGCTATCAGGGTCCACTATTACTGCCATGGTGGTAGGCTCCAGCCGCCATTGCAACTGGTGCCACTTTAGCTCCGAAGCTAGCTTGTCTGCGGTCTCCATTTGGAGAGCGAGCTCAATAGCCCTGGGTAACGTTAAGTCACTTGGCACTGTGAGAAGCCTAGCTCGTAAAGCAGTGCTGTTCATGTACTCCACCAGCTGGTCACCTAACATTTCTTCCTCCAATGGTCCAAAACGACATTCAATAGCTAGCAGCCTCAAGTCGGCGATAAACTGACGGACAGTTTTTTTTTTTATCCAAGATGGCGCCCACAGTGGCCACCATGGTGCTTCGCTGCGCCTTTCTTTGTATGTTTTTGTTCGTCAATTGTGTGTCTGCCTGCTCTTACACCCGTGAAGAGCTACTAAATATCAGGACTTTCACTCCCACGGACCTACTCCCAGTTTTTTTGGCTCCTGCCGCCGATCTAGTTCACTTTTTAGCCCAAAAAGTGAGACGGCGAAAGAGAGGAAGGCGAGCGGGCGCTCTCGTGTGGCTTCGCAGGAGAGGCACATGCACGGCTTTGCCTGGCATATTTCTGTCCAATGTCAATTCTCTCTTTAACAAGGTAGATGAACTGAGACTGCTGATGCGATTTAAGGACCTATCTACCTCGTCTGCCCTCTGCTTTACTGAGACCTGGCTTAAGGAAGTGACTCCGGACAGCGCGCTCCTCCTCGAGGGATTTCAGCTGTTTTGTGCTGATCGAGACACAGAGCTCTCCGGCAAGTCCTCAGGAGGAGGAGTCTGCTTTTACATCAACAGCAGCTGGTGCTCTGATGTAACGGTGATTTCCCAACACTGTTCCCCCGCTCTGGAATATTTATTCATTAACTGCAAGCCTTTTTATTCCCCGCAGGAGTTCGTTTCATTCATCCTCGCCGCTGTGTACGTCCCGCCCGACGCAGACGTGCGCAAGGCTCAGCGCGCGCTCGCTGATCACGTTCAACAAACGGAGCGGACTTTCCCGGACTCTCTGGTTATTGTGGTTGGCGACTTTAACCAGAGTAACCTGAGCCACGATCTCCCCCGATACAAACAGTTTATTAAATGCCCCACCAGAGGAAAGAACACGCTGGATCACTGTTACACTACAGTGAAGGACGCGTATCGTGCTGTTCCCCGCGCTGCGCTCGGACTATCTGATCACGTGATGGTCCACCTTATTCCCACATACAGACAGAGACTGAAGCTCACTAAACCTGTTGTGAGCACTACGAGGAAATTGACCAGTGAAGCTGGGGAGAAGCTGAGCACGTGCATGGAAATAACCGACTGGGGCATGTTTAAAGGAGCCATGCATGATCTGGATGAGTACACGGACACTGTGAACTCATATATCCACTTTTGTGTGGAAAGCATTCTTCCATCGCGCACCAGGGTGAGGTACTCAAATGACAAGCCCTGGTTCACTGCTAAGCTCAGACAGATCAGGAAGGAGAAGGAAGCAGCGTTGAAAAGTGGAGACAGGGACTGCTACAGGGAGGTCAAATATCGGTTTAGCAGAGAGCTGAGGAGAGCTAAATCTGTGTATTCTGAGAGACTCCAGCAGCAGTTCACTGCTAATGACTCTGCTTCTGTGTGGAGAGGACTGAGGCAAATCACCAACTATCGGCCTCAGGCTTCTAAAGGTCAGGATGACAAAGCCCTTTGTCAAAGACTGTCCCAACATTATGCCCATTTTGACACCTCGTCAGCTGTGTCCATCTCCCCCCCTCCCCCCAGCGCCACTGCCTCCACGGTCCCCACTTCATCAAAGGCGCCCCCCTCCTCCCCCCCCCTGCCCTTGTCATCAGTGAGCAGGACGTGCACAGACAGTTCTCCAGACTGAACCCGCGCAAGGCCCCCGGTCCGGACGGCGTGTCTCCCTCCACCCTGAGACACTGTGCGGAAGAGCTGACTCCTGTCTCCACAGACATTTTTAACACCTCCCTGAAGTTATGCCACGTGCCGACCTGCCTCAAAACCTCCACCATCATCCCTGTCCCCAAGAAGCCACGGATCACTGGACTTAACGACTACAGACCTGTAGCGCTCACCTCTGTAGTCATGAAGTCCTTTGAGCGCCTGGTCCTGCCCCACCTCAAGTCCATCACCACTCCCCTACTGGACCCGCTGCAGCTTGCCTACCAAGCCAACAGGTCTGTGGACAACGCAGTCAACCTGGCCCTCCACTCCATCCTGCAGCACCTGGACTCCCCGGGAACCTACGCCAGGATCCTGTTTGTGGACTTCAGCTCTGCATTCAACACCATCCGCCCTGCTCTGCTCCGGGACAAGCTGTCCCTGCTCAACGTGCCTGACTCCCTCTGCAGGTGGATCACCGACTTCCTGACGGACCGGAGGCAGCATGTGCGGCTGGGAAAGACTGTCACAGACTCTGTTAGCATCAGCACCGGATCACCCCAGGGCTGTGTACTTTCCCCCCTACTCTTCTCCCTTTATACCAACTCCTGCACCTCCAGCCACCAGTCTGTCAAGCTGATCAAGTTTGCGGATGACACCACCCTCATCGGGCTCATCTCCAACGGCGACGAGTCCGTCTACAGGAGAGAGGTGGCCCAGCTGGTGTCCTGGTGCAGCCACAACAACCTGCAGCTGAACGCTCTGAAGACAGTGGAGATGATCGTGGACTTCAGGAAAGTCACAACCCCTCTGCCCCCCCTCACCCTCACAGGCTCTCCCATCACCACTGCAGATTCTTTCCGCTTCCTGGGCACCACCATCACCCAGGACCTCAAGTGGGAGCTGACCATCAGCTCCCTCATCAAAAAGGCCCAGCAGAGGATGTTCTTCCTGCAGCAGCTGAGGAAGCTCAAGCTACCCACCAAGATGTTGGTGCAGTTCTACACGGCCATCATCGAGTCCATCCTCACCACCTCCATAACCGTGTGGTACGCAGGAGCCACTGCCAGGGACAGACTAAGGCTGCAGCGCGTCGTGCGTGCTGCTGAGAAGGTGATCGGCTGCAAGCTCCCATCCCTCCAGGATCTGTACATCTCCAGGACCCGGAGGCGTGCAGGCCGGATCATAGCCGATCCTTCACACCCTGGTCACGTACTGTTTGCCCCCTCCCCTCAGGTAGAAGACTTCGGTCCATTCAGACTAAATCCTCCCGTCACATGAACAGCTTCTTCCCCTCTGCCATCAGACTGCTGAACACTATGTGACTTATTAGACTCTCGTGCACTACGTACAGCAGCTCAACCAGACTCATGTCAATCATCACTGTTTTCTTTTTGCATTACCGACTGCACTATGTGGTGCTCCACAATATCTGCTGCTCGCTAATATATTTAAAAATTGCTTGACTAGTATTACTCATTCATATTCTACATTTTATTGCATGTATAGTTTTTTTTTTATTTCTATCTTTTATTTTTGTCATGTTTAATGTTGCAGCATTGCACCGAGACAAATTCCTAGTTTGTGTACTACATGAACAATGGCAATAAATCTGATTCTGATTCTGATTCTGATTCTGACAGGCTCTCCCGCACGTTGATGTTGTAGCTGGAACCGAATCCTCCGGACAGTCATGCTATCCGGGGTATGAAAATTGCTTGCTAGCAACTTGACCACACCCTCAAATGAGTCTGAAGCCCCGAGTGTGCACAGGATACGCTGGTCCTCAATTCCCAAATTATTGTAACGTCGGGGCCATTTTAAGGGGGCCAGGGATTTCCCAGCATGCTTTGCCAGTTTGAAACGTTACTGTGTGTGTTAAATGTGTTATTTCTGAGTTATACTGCTGGGTCATTATAACTGCATTATAATGACCCAGCAGTGTTTAGCAGGATTAGGGCAAGATGTATCATGTGTGTGTAACCATGATTCAAACAGGGGTCTGTGAGAATGACCTCCCCTGCTCTGTGTACTAAGTTGCAGGTTGGGGGTCGGGGTGTGTGAAAAATAAATCTGGTTGATCACAGCCATCTGCTCCATTTTCTTTGTGTGAACCTTGCAAACGTCACACCGGTGTCAGAAGTGGGATATGGAGCAAGATGAGGATCCAGGCGGAGGTACAGCGGCCGGAGCGATTCATCGCTCAGCCGGGAACGGAGTGTAGAGCTGAGACGCCGGCCCCTGGAGAGCTTCGCTGCGATGGACGGAGCAGAGCAAACCAGCCCCGTTTCCCGCCCTTTTCAGGGCAGGACGGGCTGGCGATTCCAGAGCAATTAGGAGCGGCAATCGACCGGGAGATGACGGTCCCATCCATCCAGCAGCGGGCCAAGATTCCCCGCTACAACGGCGAGAACCTGTCGGATGACTGCCTGGCCCAGGTCGAGTTGGCTGCCGCGCTGAGAGCAAGTGGAGGAGGAGCTACGGCAGATCACAGCAGCGCGTGCACGAAGGAAACAGCCGTGGCGAAGCGAGGAAGGACGGCTTCCGCTGCACAGAGCCAGGGTACATGGCATGGTACTGCCCCGCACACAGCGCACGACAAACTGGCCCCTCGCCGACGTTAAATTAGAACGAGGTGGCATGGACGGGGAAAAAGCCACCTCCTGCAGATGCTTCCCCCGGCAGGTGACGTCACAGAGGCCTTTGGAGCGCAGCAGCAGTGGAGCGAGCAGGACAGATCCGGTCTTTTCTCGGGATCGGCAGGGGCTGGGCGCCTGGACGCGGGCCAGCGGCCGACTGGGAGGTCCTGGCAGCGGTGGGAGTCATGGAACTCCCGCTGCCAGAGGAGGAACTGTGCGTGTCCTACCGCTACCCAATGCTTTTCCTTTCGGTGACGTCACGGAGGCCCTCGGCGCAAGAGCGACGTAGCGGAGCGAGCAGGACGAAGATGCGGCCACTTTCCAGGCGCGGCAAGGGCTGGACGCATGGACGCGGGCCAGCGGCCGCCTGGGAGAACTGGCAGCGGTGGGAGTCGGCCGGAGCGGGCCTGGGACTCCCGCTGCCAGGGAAGGGACTGTGCGTGGTCCTACAGAGGCTGTCAGATGTGTCCATCCGCCCGCTGATGGCCAAACCGGAACCCTACCCCAACCAGATACTCTGACCGAGACTCAGATGGCCCGTGCATGCCGCCCTGGCACCGGGCTGACTCGCGTTGGATTTCTGAAAGTGGACTTTGAATTTTCTGGGGACAGAAACCAGTCCGGGGGGGGGGGGCAGTGTAACGTCGGGGCCATTTTAAGGGGGCCAGGGATTTCCCAGCATGCTTTGCCAGTTTGAAACGTTACTGTGTGTGTTAAATGTGTTATTTCTGAGTTATACTGCTGGGTCATTATAACTGCATTATAATGACCCAGCAGTGTTTAGCAGGATTAGGGCAAGATGTATCATGTGTGTGTAACCATGATTCAAACAGGGGTCTGTGAGAATGACCTCCCCTGCTCTGTGTACTAAGTTGCAGGTTGGGGGTCGGGGTGTGTGAAAAATAAATCTGGTTGATCACAGCCATCTGCTCCATTTTCTTTGTGTGAACCTTGCAAACGTCACATTATGTACCAGTAGCGTATGTGCTCTTAGCTTGTTTAGCTCACCTAGGCCAAGCGTGACAATGTAATTTTGGAAAGCCTCAAACCATCTTGGCCAGGGCACAGGCGGCTCGCCCTGGAGCTCCAGGAAGGGGCGAAGTGGTGCAATACACGCCTTCATAGTTTGTCCTCATTGCCAAAATGTTATGTCTGTAAATACTTTTAGAAATGATGAGGCCAGGTGAATGGACAAACTCAGCTTTATTGATATGTTGGCCACACAATACAGCTACCAGGCAGGGGCATCGGCAAAGAGGCTGTGAAATGGATGCCCCTTTTATTTATAGGGTGGTGCAGTGGTGGAAGAGGAAGTGACCGCCACTACACCGCACTTCTTAATAAAACCACAATAATACAACATCACACATTTTGAAGTTCTGCAACCACTGCATGTTTGTGAAGCTGGGGTGACATCCCACCACTGGGAGACTCGGTTGAACACCCAGACTGACGGTTTGATGCAATAATGTTGCCACAAGAGAGCCATCTGAAACACACACACACACAGCATACATATTTTAATACCTAATAGCGATAACTTGCCGTGATTACAATGTAGTACGGGGGACTTATTAATGACTATAGCAAACTAACATTAGCAATCATTAGCTTACTCTCACGTATGATCTAGTTCATATTCTCACATCTTCGGCTTTATACTGCTCCATGGCTTCCTAAACTCTCCAGTACTTTCCCAGAGTGTTTCGTCTTGCCGCCTATAGCCTTCTCTGGCTCCCCTTTTTTGCCTATACTTTGACAAAAAGCCAGCAAGCAGCAGGCTCGCCTCGATATCCATCTTGTGTTTTGTTTGTCACATACAAATGATGTTGTGGGAGTGTTGGGCCGCCATGCTGTAAAGATCTCACCCACTTAAGGTGGTATTCAGTCGTAATGGATAACGAACAACACCATGTTGAGTCGGGCTGAGCAGGTGCTAGTGGAATTACTATTATTTTCAACACAGGGTCCCCGTTATTTGCCGTCCAATATGGCAGACAAACAATGTTGCACGTGACCACTGGTGTCACGTGCAACCCCTCTATAGAAACTGGATGGATCATTGGCTGCCAGAAGTGATTCCCTTGGTAGGCACTTTTACCTCAGTAGCTTCCCCAAAAAGCAAGCTTGTGGTGACCCACTACCCTCTACGCAGACACTGGTCACAGCCCCTTCTGAATGTTCTGGGGGGAGCTGTGTGGTGACACAGCACACTGCAGATTGACTCTATTTCACACTCAGCAGGGCTGGAGGAAACGGAAGACAATTTGCATACAGAGGACAATTCACAGACGGACAAAGAGCCACAGGAGGCAGTCAGACGGGACTGTACTCATGTGTCCTCGAGCTAACCAGTGTCATGCCAATCATGTGTATTGACTGATATGCTAATGTGCCATGCATTCTCTCTGTCTGTATCATGGTATAAAAGAGCTTGCTATACATGTCTCAACAGTACAGCAGCGCACTGAGCTACGATGTGTGTCTCATTATGTTGGAGGAAATAAAACCTTGCAACCTTCCAGTCACGGTGCACAACCATCTTGCCTGATCTAATTCCTCCACAAGCTCAAATAAGCAACTACATGTTAAAAAAACATGCCCAAAAATCCGCAGCCTGTGACTGATGAGATTTTCAAGCAACTTTAGAAAAAAATAAGCCCAAAGTCACTTATAATAAGCAGACTTGGCAACCATGTAAGCTAGACAGCTTCCACAGAAGAACAACCCAACATCCAGGTGAAGTTTTGGAGGAGGCTGTAACAATTATCCAGATGAGAACTCCGAGAGGTAATGCTGTAAACTTAAACATGACAGCACTTTGGAATTTCCATGTCTATAATCCAGCTTGTTTGACTTAGCGATGTCTGCATGGTGCGCACAGTGTCTGTGGCCAGAACAGCTTTGGTATGGAGAGCCGCTAGGCCAAAAAGTACTGTTTATGCTTTCTGCCGTTAACTGCCGTTAACCACAATCACAAAATTTGTTGCCGTTAACAGGGGCAAAGCGTTAACGGGCGATTAATGCGATAACGCCAACATCACTAGTAAATATATGAGTAAATAAATTTTAAGTTTATGCAATAAAAGTTCCAAGTTTATGAGGAAAAGTTGTAAGTTTACAGTAAAAAAAGTTGAACATTTTTGAGAAAGTTACAGATTTACAAGGAAAAGTCTCAAATTTATGAGAAAATAGCAAATTTACAAGGAAAAACAAATTTATGAGGAAAAACTTCCAAGATTACAGTAAAAAAAGTGGCAAATTTATGAGAAAGTTCCAAAATTGCAAGAAAAAGTTAGCAAATATGCAAGAAAAAAGTCACAATTTTACAAGAAAAACTAACAAATTTACAAGAAAAAAAAAATCACAAATTTATGATAAAAGTTGCAAGTTTACAGTAAAAAAAAGCTGCAATGTTATGAGAACATTTCAAACTTTTAAGAAAAAATTACCAAATTTTGGGGAAAAAGTCACAAATTTATGAGAAAATGAAAAATTAGGAGAGAGAAGTTGAAAATTTACAAAAAAAAGTCACAAATTTATGAGGAAAACATTTTTAAAAGTTGCCAATTAACCAAAAAAGTAGTAAATATACGAGTAAATAATATGAAAATTTATGAGATAAAAGTTCCAAATTTATGAGGAAGAGTTGTAAGTTTACAGTAAAAAAAAATGTTGAAAATTTTTGAGAAAGTTCCAAATTCACAAGAAAAAGTCACAAATTTATGGGGAAAAAGTCAAAAATTTATAAGAAAATAGCAAATTTATAAGGAAAAAAGTTAGAAATTAATGAGGAAAAAGTTGCAAGATTACAATAAAAAAAGCACGAGTACCTGGATGCAGCGGCAATATGGCCGCCAAGTCATCTGTGTAGTGGAACTGTGTACCGGATCTGTGTACCGGATTTGGGGACCGGAAGCGACACAAAGTTCCATGGAAAGGACTCCCTCGTGTGACCTGGAGCTGGAACTGGTGGCCCTTCTTTGTTCCATGGAGGAAGAAAGACACAGCGCTGCAGACAAAGGTCTAACTTATTAAACATGCACCGATTGTATGCATGTCACATGGGTAAATATTTACTCTTGTCGCTGAGCTGATTATAATAATTGAATATTTCAACGGTATTGTAACATGTACTGTTTGCGTTTCAGACATCATTGTGGCTCATTGCGCAACCCTCCTCCCTGTCCTTGTTCTGGAGCAGAGTAGAAAAAAGGTTGAACTGGTAGTTCAGTGACACAAAGTTCTGTGGAATGGATGCCCGCAGGGATTTTTCACAGTGCGAAGCAGCGAGGAAGATCACAAAACTCAAACAGGACTGTAACAAATAAGGACCCCAACAATCAGAACCGGGAGAACCAAAAGACCAGGAAATGTTCTGACACTTTGGACGCAATCTTGCATCGACCTGCCTACACTCAGGAGTGGACTTAGTCCATTTTGGGCCTAAGGCAAAGGCAGAAATGGGGCCCTACTTTTTCTTTGTTGTACACTTTCTTTTCACTTTTTTGGGTATTACTTAAATTTTTATGTTACTGATTTTAAAACTGTAAAAGGGTAGGTGCTATATAAGCACTAGTTTCAGCCTACACCCTTTTGGTTGTTCTTATGTCCATCCATCCATCCATCTTCTACCACTTTTCCGGAGGTCCGGGTCGCGGAGGCAGCAGTTCAAGCAGAGAAGCCCAGACTACCCTCTCCCCAGCCACCTGCTCCAGCTCTTCAGAGAGGATACCAAGGCGTTCCCAGACCAGCTGGGAGACGTAGTCTCTCCACCGAGTCCTGGGTCTGCCCCGGGGTCTCCTCCCAGTGGGACGTGCCCGAAACACCTCAAGTGGGAGGCGTCCTAATCAGATGCCCATACCACCTCAACTGACTCCTTTCAATGTGGAGGAGCAGCGATTCTACTCTGAGCCTCTCCTGGATGACTGAGCTCCTCACCCTATCTCTGAGGGTGAGTCCAGCAATCCTACGGAGAAAGCTCATTTCAGCCGCTTGTATCTGCGATCTTGTTCTTTCAGTCATTACCCAAAGCTCGTGACCATAGGTGAGAGTAGGAACGTAGATTGACTGGTAAATCGACAGCTTTGCCTTAGAACTAAGCTCCCTCTTCACCACAACACACCGGTACAACGTCCGCATCACTGCAGATGCTGCTCCGATCCGTCTGTCAATCTCTCGCTCCATTTTCCCCTCACTTGTGAATAAGATCCCAAGATACTTAAACTCCTCCACTTGGGGCAGGAGCCTGTCCCCAACCCAGAGAGGACAATCCACCTTTTTCCAGCCGAGGACCATGGACTCAGACTTGGAGGTGCTGATTCTCATCCCCCTCATGGATCATCACCTTATCGTGGTGGTGGGGGGGTTTGTGTGCCCTAGTGATCCCAAGAGCTATGTTGTCCGGAGCAATTTGCCTCTGACAGGGCCACCCATGACAAACTGGTCCTGGGTGAAGGGCCAGACTAAGAACGATCCAACAGACTCTCATGATAAATTCTATGTCAAGGATTCAGTGTACCCCGCCCGCTATGGGGTTACCAGGGCCCCACCCTGGAGCCAGGCCTGGGGGAGGGGCTCGATGGCTAGTGTCTGGTGGCCGGGTTTCCACCCATGGGACTCGGCCGGGCTCAGCCCGAAGGAGTTACATGGGTCCGCCCTTCAGTGGGCTCACCACCTGCAGGAGGGATCATGGGGGTCCGGTGCTATGTGGATTAGGTGGCGGTCAAAGGTGGAGACCTTGGCGGACTGATCCCAAGCTTTCTTTCTTGTTCTTATGTGTCCTACATATTTTTAGTTGGTTTGATTGTATGTTCATTACCAAATAAAATTCACATTCATTCATTCATTCATTCATGCCTTACTGACATCCTACCTGAAACTTATTGTCCTCAGAAGTCTTCAAAGGATGATATCATTCAGGTATCAGGAATTACATCTGTAGAAAAACAAAGAAGCTTAAGGTGACACTAGTATATGAGGAAAAAAGGCCAAAGAAATGTGTCTTTATTCAGAGACTGCCATCTGCCTGACATCTGCTGCTGCCAGCACCCTCTGCCACCTTAGACCAGGTAAACATTACTATTGCATTGCCCACACGTGTTGTTGAGTCTCAGAACTGCATTAAAATTGTTGTCTGTTAATATTTGTCGCCATCCTCCCTGTGTTTTTTCCAGGAAAGGGAAAGTGGAGTGAAACTCTCCTGGCTGCTGTGCACGACATGCTGGAGTCAGATGCCGAAGCAAGAATTCAATTCAATTCAATTCAACTTTATTTATATAGCGCCATTTCACAACAACAGTCATCTCATTGCACTTTCAACTGTAGGGGAAACCCCCACAATTGCAGAAAGACCCTGGCAATCAGGCGATCCCCTGTGAGCAAACGCTTGGCGATGGTGGAGAGGAAAAACTCCCTTTTAACAGGAAGAAACCTCCAGCAGAACCAGGCTCAGGGAGGGGACGGCCAGATGATAAGTTGTGTCCATTCTCTCTAGTGCAGGCTTCAGGCTGAGACACATGGATTGAAATAGCCCTCTGGACATACAGAAATTCTTTGTCCACTGTTCAACCTTTTTTCTACTCTGCTTCGGACTCGGACAGTTGTGCAATGAGCCACAACGATGTCTGAAACGCAAACAGTACATGTTACAATACCGCTGAAATATTCAATTATTATAATCAGCTCAGCGACAAGAGTAAATATTTACCCATGTGACATGCATACACTTGGTGCATGTTTAATAAGTTAGACCTTTGTCTGCAGCGCTGCTCTTTCTTCCTCCATGGAACAAAGAAGGGCCACCAGTTCTAGCTCCAGCTCCAGCTCCAGCTCACACAAGGGTGTCATGTATGGGGCTGGTGTTTCCTGCCCCGCTGCATGACCTGTGACTTCAACCTTTGATTATCTTTTTCAGCTGGCAGATTATTGGTTCATCTGTCAGTCTTCAGCCACAGCCTTCCTCACCTCTCTCTGCCAGACACCTATCAGCCTATTGCCATCACCTGGGGTTACACACACACACACACACACACACACACACCCACACACACACACACACACACACACCCACACACACACACACTCATGCATACTGATTCATCCACTGTGTTTGTGTGTTTGCCACGCACCTATTTCCACTTGCTGCTCGTTAGTGTCTGGGGGTATTTCTGGCCGGCAGTGGAAACACTCAGTGCGTTGACATCAGTCAGTCTACATCAGGGGTCACCAACCTTTTTGAAACCAAGAGCTACTTGAAACCAAGAGCTACAGAAGTTCTCTGATGACTCTGCGATCGTTGGTCTCATCTCCAGCGGAGATGAAGCTGAGTACAGAGGGCTTATCCAGGACTTTGTGGACTGGTGCCATCGGAACTGCCTCCAGATCAACGCGAGGAAAACTAAGGAGCTGGTGGTGGACTGCCGCAGGCATGGGCAGCCCCTCACAGCACCAGTAAATATACAGGGAACAGACATCGAGATGGTGACATCCTACAAGTACCTGGGTATTCATCTGAACAATAAACTAGACTGGTCACACAATACTGACGCACTCTACAAGAAGGGACAGCGCAGGCTGTTCCTACTGAGGAGACTCAGGTCTTTTGGTGTACAAGGGGCGCTGCTGAAGTCATTCTATGACACGGTGGTGGCATCAGCCATCACTTTTGGAGTGGTCTGCTGGGGCAGTGGCATTACTGCAGCCGATAGGAAGAGACTGAACAAACTGATTAAGAAAGCTAGCTCTGTCCTGGGGCAACGCCTTGATCCGATGGAGGAGATAGGAGAGAGAAGGACGGTGGCTAAACTGTCATCTCTGCTGGAGTCCGAGTTCCACCCTATGCAGGACATACTGGATGCACTGAGGAGCTCATTTAGCAGCAGACTACATCATCCCAGGTGCACAACCGAGAGGTTTCGTAGGTCCTTCCTACCAACGGCTGTCAGACTGTACAACCTAAGCAGGGCTGCTCGCAGAGATAGCAAAAAGACGTAACAAACTAATAGTTTTTTTTGAATGCAAAAGATGCAATAGACTTACACAATGGTCCTCTCCGGCATACAACTAGGAACATACCGGTCGCTATGGAGGGTGAGAATATGTATGGGCACATAATCATACCATGTAGGATAACTAAATAGACGGTTATGCTGTTTCATCCCACCTAGCAACAATGCTCTGCACTGTGTGTGTTTATATATTTACATATTTATTCCATCTAGCTACAATGCTCTGCACTGGGTGTGTTTATATTTATATATCTATATATTTATTCCATCTAGCTACAATGCTCCGCACTGTGTTTTTATACAGTATATCTACATATTATTCCATCTAGCTACATTGCTCCGCACTGTGTGTGTTTATATACTTGCATATTTATTCCACCTAGCTGCAATGCTCCGTACTGTGGGTGTTTATATATTTACATATTTATTCCATCTAGCTACAATGCTCTGCACTGTGTGTCTGTGTGTGTGTGTGTGTATATATATATTTTATAGTAATATGTACATATGTATATTAGCTGCTCTTGCTTGCTTGTTTTTTTTCTTGCCTTTTGATTGTTGCTCTGAGTGTTGCTATCCCTGTGCTGTTGCAATCCTGGAATTTCCCCGTTGTGGGACTAATAAAGGCTTATCTTATCTTATCTTACTTCATGGGTATCGAGTCATGTGAAGGGCACCAGCTTGACACACTCCTCTAAAATAACAAATTGTGTATATATACAGTATATATATATATATATATATATATATATATATATATATATATATATATATATATATATATATATATATATATAATTATCAATAACTTAGAGTGGGTAACAGAGAAGATCAATATTCAACACTTTATTTTTATTAATCTCAGCAATTGTTCAGATGATCACTTCTACATTTCATTAAAAAAATGTCCAGTTTTCACCAGTCCCTTTTAACCATAAAAAACTAAACCCTTTTAATTCATGAACTATGTTGAACCATGTTTGAAAAAGTTATGCAACATTTAAGAAAAATCAACTTTCATATTAAATAAATCTTATCACATTTTTAACTGAACAAATCTGCTGCAATTCTGCTCAAAATCTGTTACATTTAATAAACACACTTTTGTGTGTTCTTCTTCACTGGAATTATATCCATACAGTTCTTGCCAAGAATCATGCTGGAGTAATAACCAGCACCGTCCTTTCATGAGAAGAAGCTAAACAGCGCTGAGAGTGCTTATATGCACGGTGGCGCAGTGGTTAGCACTGCGGCAGCACAGTTTACCCTCGGCCGGGGGATCGCGGGGATCGATCCCTGCCCCCGGCCAACAGTGATCTGTGTGGAGTTTGCATGTTCTCCCCGTGTTTGCGTGGGTTTACTCCGGGATTTCTCCGGTTTCCTCCCACATGCCAAAAACATGCAGGTTAGGGAGTTAAGGGGCGCTTGCGCACGCAGCGACCGGCAGCTGGTGGCTTGTCACCGGACTGCAGAACAAATCTACCTACGGGTACAAAATAAGTCAAAAAAAAAAAAGAGTGAGCAGCAGTGGGCCACAGTTGCCCCGCAAATGAAACACACGCAGCTTCCTTTCACGGTAGTAAAAAAGAACTCTTCCTCCCGCTCACTTTGAAAATGATAAATTTTCTGTCTTTTTTTTGCCATGTTTTTGGGGTAGGAAACTGCACTCCGCTCACCATCTTCACTGGCCGCTAGCTTACGCTCCACAAGCACGAAGGTTTTGTCATGCGCACAATACTGGCCTTTGAACTAGGTCAGAGTTCACCTTAACTTTACGTATAATAAACATATTTTCATTTTTTTTTATTGTTAAGACATTGTCATTTTAAAATCTATATAAATGCAAGTGTGATTTTAAAAAATAGCGGCAGAAAAAATTACATCTTAGACGCAGCTCACTTGCGAGTTGTGCTATTTTTAGAACAGGCCTGCGGGTGACTCATGTGGTCCTTGCGGGCGACTTGGTGCCCGCGGGCACCGCGTTGGTGACCCCTGGTCTACATGGATGATCTGGCTCGCTCTCCCCTGGACTACTAGTGTTGTGTTCCCAGAGCCTTGTGGCTCCGACATGATGTAAGTCTCCTGTTCTATTATTTTTCAGTCCTCTCCTGTCCGCTGCCCAGTTCCGCCCTGAGAGCACGTGGGGCTTGCCTGTTGAGCTTGTAGCCAGTCATCTTCACCATACTACTCATCATTTGGACAATTGTTATGGACACTTTGTACCTGATTTTTTCCTTTGTTAATAAACACGGTAAGCTTCACCTGCATTTGGGCTTGCATCAATTCATATGTTTGCTGCGCTATTACGCAGCGGACATGACAGTATGCCAACACCACAAAGAACCCAGCGGTGAAGAAACGTGTTAGTCACCTTTTGTGTTTTTTCTTACCTGCTCTGGAGCATGATGTCCCTGATGAGCCGTTCCCATGCTGGCAGAAGTGGATGGGCAGCGGGATGTCCCAGCGCAGAGGAGGAATGGGCAGCCAAGTCAATCCGGGAGTTCCTGTATGACACCATGGATGCGTACGGCCCCAGAGAATGACTGGACTGCCTGAACGGGGCATTGAGGATTCTGGGCGCTCACCGTGGTCTCTGGAATTATCCACAATATAACGAGCTGCTGCCCTCTGTCTGTGTGCTTGAGTGGGTGTTTCCTGACCTGGTGAGAAGGGCGTACCGCACCAAGCCAAAACAGAGATGCTCTTCTTGGTCGGCGGCCATCTTTCCCTCCACGTCATCTCCAACTAATACGTGGCCACCCCCAGGTCAGCGGTGTCGATGTCATTCGGCCCCGGATTCCCGGAGAAATAATCCTGCCCCGCCAACTGCTTCCTTTGTTACATCAAGCCCGGTGACCCCCGCAGCGGATCCTCACTCACGTGTCCCGTCCACAAGATTCTCCTCTACATCCGCAGCAAGATCCTCTTCTTTGGTGTATTGGTAGATGGCTGAGGGGCATTTATTTTCCTCACCGGCGGCTCCCATTCCTGTAGTGAGAGGGGCGGCTCCCAAGCGGTCTACAGAGGGGCCAAGCACCGCCATTCCCGGACGGACGGCTGATGACGCCCAAATGACAGCAGCAGCCAACATCTTAATCTGGGAAATCAAGCAAGTTTATTTTCATTCTATTCTTATTAATGATGAAATGTCTTGCCTGATTCTTGGTAGGGAAGCTCAGGGAAAGCAGTCCCCTGAGTTCTTCCCACCTGCTGCTGTTGAGAATGGTTCACCAGCCCTCTCCATGCTCTCTCCCTTCTCCCCTGAATGTACATCGGAGCTGGACTGTCCTCACTGGGGAGAGCCAGAGGTCTAGGAGGATTCTTCCCCCACAGCAACGGTGAGCCAGACACCAGCCGCCACGCTGGAGGAATCACCAGCGTGGGTTACGACGGCTAAAATAATGATGACTGCAGAGACCATCATGCCTGCTGTGGAGGCCACCGCAGCAGAGTCAGCACCCAAGCTGCACCTCCAGGAGGCCAAGACCGTGGAAACATCACCTGGATTGTCGGAGTCCTGGACGGCGGTGGAGCTCGAGCTAAGGCAAGTGCTTTCTTTTGTCTTCCTTCTTTCCATAATAGAGCATTTTTGCATAGCTCTAGGTGAGGAGAGCCAAACTGCAGCCATATGCTTCACCCGAGCTTGCCTCACCGGGCTCCGCCGCTGCCGGCAACCTTGACCCTTCTTCCTTTCTGTCCAAGTCCTCTTTTAGGGTCGCCGGAGAGGGGTCCATGTTGCCAGACGAGTCCGAGGATCCAGGCTTACCGCTGGAGGTCATCGGGGCTGCTGCCGCTCCCGCTGGGGTGACCGTGGGTCCAGTTCCCCTCCTGCCTGAGGCCGTCATCTGGGTTCCGCCTCAGTTCAAGCCTCCATGGGTGCTGTGTCCTGGTCGGGGACCATTGTGGGTGCCACACCCCAACGTCAGTCCCACATGGGTGCTACGTTCCAGCCTTGGTCTGCCATGGGCACTGTGCCTCAGCCCGAGGCCCACCGAGGGTGCAGCAGTGACCCAGCTGGCTCCCATCGGGGGTGCTGCAGGGGTCCAGCTGGACTCCACTGTGGGTACAACCATTGCTTGGTCGGGGTCCATCGTAGGTGCAATGCTGGCCCAATCGGGCTCACCATGGGAGCAATGAGGCCCCAGATTGGGGTCACCGCTGGTGCTACATTGTCCCAGGCCGGGACCACCGCGGATGCAGCCATGGCCCAGCCTGGGTCCGCCACGGGTGCAGCTGAGCTCCGGTTCCAAGCCGTGGTCTGCCTGGTCCTACCACCAGTAACTGCAGGGATTCCCCTTCTTCAGTCCGGCCACCCACCTCTCAGCTGTCTGGTGGGTAGGCCGCCGCCTCATTTATCCCTCTGGGCCTGGTGGCTCAACTATGCAGGCCGGCCACCTGAAAGATTGGGTTCCCCGTTCAGGTGGCTCTTTCTCCCCGCCTGATGCTGTATGGCTGTCTGCTTGCTGGCCCTGGGACTTTGGCCGGCCCCCTGAACTCAAGACCATTTATGGGCCCTGGGACTTTGGCCGGCCCCCTGAACTAATGGCCGTTCGTGACTCTGGGACTTTGGCCGTCCCCCAGAACTTGGGGACTCTTGGGGTTTTTTTTGGGGGGGGGTAGTTTTGTTTGGGGTTGGGAGTTTTTGTTTCTTGTTTTATGATTTTCTGGTTGTTTAATGCCCTTCTGACCTGTTTTTCCCCACCTTCCGCCCTGGGTTGTTGTAATGGTGCTTTTTGGGAGTTGGGGGGTGGGTGGCAGGTTTTCTTTGTGTTGCTTTGATGGTATGATGAGTGTCTGGTATCCACCCCATGAGGAGGGGGGGCTCTGTCATGTACGGGGCTGGTGTTTCCTGCCCCATTTCATGACCTGTGGCTTCAACCTTTGATTATCTTTTTCAGCTGGCAAATTATTGGTTCATCTGTCAGTCTTCAGCCACAGCCCTCCTCACCTCTCTCTGCCAGACACCTATCAGCCTATTGCCATCACCTGGGGTTACACACACACACACACACACACACACACCAGACACTCATGCATACTGATTCATCCACTGTGTTTGCCAAGCACCTCTTTCCACTTGCCGCTCGTTAGTATCTGGGGGTATTGCTGGCCGGCAGTGGAAACACTCAATGTGTTGGCATCAGTCAGTCTACATGGATGATCTGGCTTGCTCTCCCCTGGACTACTAGTGTTGTGTTCCCAGAGCCTTGTGGCTCCGACATGATTTAAGTCTCCTGTTCTATTATTTTTCAGCCCTCTCCTGTTCACTGCCCACTTCCACCCTGGGAGCGTGTGGGGCTGGCCTATTGAGCGTGTAGCCAGTTAATCTTCACCATATTACTCATCATTTGGACAATTGTTATGGACACTTTGTACCTGTTTTTTTTCCTTTGTTAATAAACACGTTAAACTTCAACTGCGTTTGGGTTTGCATCAATTCATATGTTCACTGCGCTATTACGCAGCAGCCATGCCAAAGGGTGTCCTTTCCATGGAACTTTGTGTCTCTTCTGGTCCCCAAATCCAGTACACAGATCCGGTACACAGTTCTGGACTCGGCAGCCATATTGCCGCTGCATCCAGATGGGTCTCGAAAAAAGTGGCAAATTTATGAGAAAGTTCCAAAATTCCAAGAAAAAGTTAGCAAATATGTAAGAAAAAAGTCACAATTTTACAAGAAAAGCTAACAAATTTACAAGGAAAAAAAATCCCAAATTTATGATAAAAGCTGCAAATTTACAGTAAAAAAAAGTGGCAAAGTTAGGAGAAAGTGTCAAATTAAAAAAAAATCAGATTTTGGGGAAAAAGTCACAAATTTATGGGAAAAAGTCAAAATTTTACAAGAAAATAGCAAATTTATAAGGAAAAAGTAACAAATTTATGAGGAAAAAGTTGCATGATTATAATAAAAAAGTGGCAAATTTATGAGAACGTTCCAAAATTCCAAGAAAAAGTTAGCAAATATGTAAGAAAAAGTCACAATTTTACAAGAAAAACTAACAAATTTACAAGAACCCCCCCCCCCCCCAAACTTATGATAAAAGTTGCAAGTTTAAAGTAAAAAAAAGTTGCAAAGTTAAGAGAAAGTTTCAGATTAAAAAAATATCAAATTTTGGGGAACAAGTCACAAATTTACAAGAAAATGGACTGTTAACAGGTAAACAGGTGAAGTCCATGTGGAGACAGACAGATGGACGGACAGACTTTATTGATCCCAAACTGGGAAATTACAGATGGGGCCAATACGGAATGCACGGACAAATCCACAGGGCACCCATAACACAGCCCAGTTTTAAGCTTTGGTGGGGCCCATATGGACATGCTGGCCTGGTCTGAGTAACAAAATGGCAATTTGTAACACTGAAACTAAAGTTTGTAGCTTTATACGGCTCACTCATTAGCTGAAAAATGGCCTTTTGTGACCCTGTGACCTTTTGACCCCAAAAGCCATGCAGTGCTAGTCCCAAGGTCAACGTGCGTACCAAATTTGGTGGCTGTAGCATCAGTCGCTGCTGAGTTAGAGCGCAGACATTTGAACCTTAATATGCGAATTTATTGGGGAAAAAGAGATCATCGTCCATCTTCCACTAACTTCCACCGGACTGGTGGAGCTCTCTCAGCGTTTTCTCTCATTTGTGTTTGACTGTGTGTTGGGTGAACTGGAGGCAGGAGAATGAGTGAGGGTTTTATTTATTTATTTAGTGATGGAGGATATAAATGTAGCGGGCAGCAACAGCCCAGCCCTGCTCTCTAACATCACGACCCACTGAAGAGCTAATCCAGTCTGAAGTTCACTGAACCAATGATGGAGCAGATGACTGCAACAGCGGTGAGTGTGCTTGCATACATTTAATTTTTTTGTGGGAAATATTCAGATCAGATCAGATAATTATTCTTGTTAATATTTTGTATTTTTTTTTTTCTATTTCTGACCACTATACGAGGGGGAGTGAAAGTTCACAGTGGTCAGATTTGACCAAATGTGGTTTATTTTTCAACATAGTCTGCCCTTCGGTCCACACACTTCTTCCACTTCTGCGGTTGAAAAATAAACGTTTGGTCAAATTTGACCACTATGAACATTTCAGCCCCCCCCCCCTCGTAAATGAGCAAAAATGAACATCAGACACGATGAAGTTATACAGATAAAGATAGAAATTTGAGATGAAATTTCAAAATGTTTAGACTTGGCATTCATATTTCTATTTGAAATAAGGGGTGGGGGGGGCGCACTGGCCATCCAGACGTTGCAAAAATGAATTACAGTCTTCTGCCACGACTGGTTGGGGGGATGAGGGGAGAGAGGAAGAAAAGGAAGAAAGCCGAGGCATACAGTTCATAACATAACAACATACAGGTAGAGCAACATTGGTACAGATATGATGTGCAATGTTGTATCAAAGCTAAGTTTACCTGAGATTATAGAATTTTTATGGTCTTTTTCAGGCTTATTTAGCTAACTAAAGAATCTCATAGGCAGCACTACAAACAGACACATCTGCGGCTGGACCTGGTGATGTAATGCCCCAACAGTATGCACAGTGAGCATAAATAGCAGGGGTTTTTTTGTAAGTGGACATAGTAGATACTAATAGTAAAATCCCAAACTATGACATGCAAAATCTAATCTACGCTTGTGAACGACGTCCAGTTAAAACACAACATTACCATCTAGCTAGCCAGCTGTGACATAGCACATACACACGCATGCACAGTGGGTCCCATTGATGCGGACTTCAACACTAAGCATGTGTCTAGCAGTGGAACAGTACACATAGTACCATTACACTACTTGTTACAAACATATAACATGTGGGAAGTGTTATGTTGTTATTTGTGACATATTCTTGTGTGACACGGGTGGTGGCTCCACCTTTCCGGTTCCGCCGCCACCCGGGGTATAAGAGGGCTGTGAGTAAGAAGGGCGGTCTCTTTGACCACACCTCTGCCTGATGGGAGTGCTCGTACTGTGAGAGTGAGTCCACAATAAAGTCGTGTTCAGTTCAACATCCAGCCTCATCCTTGGTTCTCGTTTACTGACATAACATTTGGCGACGAGGATAAAAGTATGAACATGGGAGTTGCTAATATTCGGCCGTTTTTGGAGGTTCCTGGTGAGCCACCAGTCCCTTGGGTGAGGTGGTTCGCTGCATTCCAGAACTATTTGGTGGCAATGAACCTTGGTAAACTGGAGAAGTTGCGGGCACGGGCAGTGCTGGTTCACAACTTGGGAATGGAAGGACAGCGTATCCTTAGTACCTTGGGCAACAGTGATAGTTTTGAAGACGTGGTTGAGCTAATGGTGCGACATTTTTGCACCCCGGAAAACGACATCGTCTGGAGGATTCAGTTTAGGCAGAGCCACCAGCGGACCGGTGAGTCAGTGCAGCGGTATGTTGCAGACCTACATCAGCTGGCTGGGAAATGCCAATTTGGAGCATTAGAGAAGGAAATAGTCCACGACCAGCTAGCGGAACATACCCTTTGCTCGGCGGCTAGGTTGAAGCTCCTCACGCACTCAGGCAAGCTGACGTTAGCCATGGCCATTGAGTTAGCTCAGCAGTGTGAGGCAGCAGACAAGCTATCATGAGAGCTTGGCGACAGAGTGACACTCCGCCATTTTGAATCGCAGTCGACAGCGCAGGCAGTGGACCCAGACAGTGACGATAGCATGGAGGATGAGGAGGGAAACGTTAATGCTGTGAAGATAAGGTCTGCTCCGGGATTGCCCAAGTGTATGGGTTGTGGGTCCACCAAGCACCGTTATAAGGCTAGAGAGTGTCCAGAAAGAGGAAAACGTTGCGACAAGTGCGGATTCCTACATCATTTTGCCAGGGCCTGTAATAGGTTCAAGTGAGGGGACTGAAGACATAAAGGGTATCCCCCTGCTCCAACTCCCATGGTCATCCACACTGTTTCCCCGAGCACCGATGGTCATACCTACTGTATGGTGGAATTGGACGGGGTGGCGGTGCCGCTACTGATTGACACAGGTGCGGTGAGGTCTGTGTTGAATTAGTCTACCGTAAGGAATTTCTTCCCATATTACCGAGTGAGAGGTCATTCAGTGCTGCTGTGTGGGTATGGTGGAAGAAGATTGGCCACGGTGGGATTGGTGGAACTGACGGCTAGGTACAAGTTGGAGGAGGTGTCCAGCCTGAAGTTTGTAGTGACTGCCAGTGGTGAGAATGTTATGGGGTGTGACCTCTTTTATGGATTGGGCTTTACCATCATCAGCAATGTTGGAGAGGAGTAGTCGGGCCATGGTTTGTGGGACTGGCCGGTTCCGCGAGTGGTGGACAATGTGGTATGGGATGAGCCTTGGCCTAGTATTCTGGATGATGAGCAGGACCAACCCCACCCAGGGCCATCGCGGGAGGATGCCGGTGCCATTGCCCAAGTAACCCGAGCTGAGGGAACTGGGCGGCACGGTGGGACGCCTGTGATGGTGGGTGGAACCGAGTGGATGACTCATTCTGCTTCTGGAGTTCGGCTGGAAGGTACTGAGGAGCAGGGGGTCACAACAGCTTCGCCGGCAGCAAAAATGAAAGCGAGCGGGGCAGGACCAGCTGGCACAGTAAAACGACATGTCAAACAGGGACACTGGAAGCCAAGTCGGGCTCCTCTAGGGGTTGCGGATATGGTCCGACTCAGGGAGGAGGCCTGGTCAAGAGGTGTTCGAAGCAAGCGCAGATGGCAAGATGACCAAGGGCGGCTGCAGGTGGTGGCTGTTGGGAAGGATGGGTTTGTCCAGCTGTCTGATGGCTCATGGAGGCACCCCAATGAGTTGTGGCGTGCCACAGAGGAGAAAGAGATGTTTGGGGGTCGAACTAGGTTATCCCCGGGTGCGAAGAAAAGAAGGTGCTCTGTAGGGGAACCATCTGACGGTTTTCCGGGGGGTGGTTCCTTTACTGGGGCAGACTAATGGTTGGGCAATCTGTTTATTGCATGATGTTGGAATGGGGGATAACCGGGTTTTACGTTAATATATTTTGTTTCTGTTAATGGGATTGTTTTGTGTTTTCTACTGTTTATTTTAGGAACACCACAGTTTTCTGTTTAATGGACTGTGTTTTAGTAGAGACGGCAGAATAATCAGTCTAGCCGTGTGGGGGTGGAACGGTAGTCCACCTGTTCCCCCCTAGCTTTAGTTGTTTCGTGTGTATGTTATAGGTTTCAAATATTTTTTTTCAGTGTTAGCGTGTGATTCGGGTTCCAAATTGGGGAGGGTCTCAATTGCATGTGTGTGTTTGGACCATTTTTTTTTTGAAGGGGGGGAGGAGTGTTATGTTGTTATTTGAGACATATTATTGTGTGACACGGATGGTGGCTCCACCCTTCCGGTTCCGCCACCACCCGGGGTATAAGAGGGCTGTGAGAAGGAGGGGCGGTCTCTTTGACCTCACCTCTGCCTGATGGGAGCGCTTGTACTGTGAGCGTGAGGCCACAATAGAGTCGTGTTCAGTTCAACATCCAGCCTCATCCTTGGTTCTCATTTACTGACATAACAGGAAGTCTTTTCAAAGGCTTTGTCAGTTAGGAAAGATTTTCAGTTTTGTCTTAAAGGCAGAGAGGGTGACCTCATCCTTCACCTGACCTAGCATCACTGATTAAAAGTATGAAAAGAGGGAGAGATTTTGTAAATTTTGTAATAAATTTTCAACCTCAGTGAGTGTAATTTAATTTCTTTTAATTGAATTTATCATTGAAACAGATGGAGCTGAATCAATACCCTGCCAGTTCCAGCTGTGGTGAGTTTTTTTTTTGTTTGTTTTAAATTTACCCAACTAAATCACCTTGCTAAATACTTTTTTTTTTAATTATTTTTTTTTTTTTTTTTTTTTTTGCTTTAGTGATTATTATTTCTGTTTTTCAGTGTCAAGAAGAGTTCACATGTCTGACTGGGGTCCACCTGATCAGCAGCAGTTCCTCAGTCTGACAACCGGGGGCAGCAACACCAACACCACTGTGAGTATTTTTTTTCTTGCAAATTTGCAGCAGTTTTCGCTTAAATTTCACCTAAATTTTTGCAACTTTTTTCTTGTAAATTTGCAACTTATTTTGTCATAAATTTGCAACTTCTCTCTCTCTTAAATTTCTGCCTTATTTCTTGTAAATTTTCTACTTTTTTTGTAAATTCAATGTTCATATGGATCCCGGTCAATTTTTTTTTTTGTTCATCTAGACCAGGGGTCTGCAACTTGAAGCTCTTAAGCCATATGTGGCTCTTTTTCCCACAGCCAGTGGCTCCTTGAGACCTTGACAATAAATTTAAAAACTGACATGTCTTTTTCTGTCTCTGTGAACCAGTTTATGTCTGATACTGCAGCCTTGTCATGTGGGGTTCCTCAGGGCTCAATTTTGGGTCCAGTTTTATTTTCCTTATACATGCATTCACTTGCTCAGTTAATTGATACTTTTAATGATGTTTCTTATAATTTTTATGCTGATGATATTCAGCTGTATTTTTCTTTTAGAATACAAGAACTTCATAAACTTTCAGTTTTAATAAATTGTATAACTGCTGTCAAGAACTAGCTATCTGCAAACTATTTACAGTTAAATGATGTTAAAACAGACTCTAATAATTGCTCCTGACAGTGTGGTCCCTACTATTAAAGAATCCCTTGGGCCACTTAGTTCCTCCAGCAAATCCTCTGTACATAATCTTGGAGTAGTTCTTGATAGCTCTTTATCCCTAGATGCTCATGTAAATCAGTTGACTCGCTCTGCTTTTTTTCACCTGAGAAACAGTGACCCTGTTTACATGATCACGAGTAAACCGATTATAATCAGCTTTCTGGAGTTACCTGATTGCTCAAACTGTCATGTAAACAGTGTAATCTGATTACCTTTATCAGTTAAATGCCGTTATCAGTTTATGAGAAAACAGATTAATACACCTAGTTTATATGCCCAATACACTGTTTACTCGGTGCATGTAAACACCTTAAGCTGTTTATTACCTTTATCGGTTTACTCGTGACCATGTAAACAGGGTCATTGCCAAACTGAGAGGCATGATGTCTGTGGCTGAGTTGGAAATGGTTATTAATGCTTTTATTGCTTCTCATTTATCCATCCATCCATCCATCCATCTTCTACCGCTTTTCCAGAGGTCCGGGTCTTGGAGGCAGCAGTTCAAGCAGAGAAGCCCAGACTTCCCTCTCCCCAGCCACCTGCTCCAGCTCTTCAGAGAGGATACCAAGGTGTTCCCAGACCAGCTGGGAGACATAGTCTCTCCAATGAGTCCTGGGTCTGCCCTGGGGTCTCCTCCCAGTGGGACGTGCCCGAAACACCTCAAGTGGGAGGCGTCCAGGAGGCATCCTAATCAGATGCCCATACCACCTCAACTGACTCCTTTCAATGTGGAGGAGCAGCGGTTCTACTCTGAGCCTCTCCCGGATGACTGAGCTCCTCACCCTATCTCTGAGGGTGAGTCCAGCAATCCTACGGAGAAAGCTCATTTCAGCCGCTTGTATCTGCGATCTTGTTCTTTCGGTCATTACCCAAAGCTCATGACCATAGGTGAGAGTAGGAATGTAGATTGACTAGTAAATCGACAGCTTTGCTTTAGAACTAAGCTCCCTCTTCACCACAACAGACCGGTACAACATTCGCATCACTGCAGATGCTGCTCCAATCCGTCTGTCAATCTCTCGCTCCATTTTCCCCTCTCTCATGAATAAGATCCCAAGATACTTAAACTCCTCCACTTGGGGCAGGAGCCTGTCCCCAACCCAGAGAGGACAATCCACCTTTTTCCGGCAGAGGACCATGGACTCGGACTTGGAGGTGCTGATTTTCATCCCAGCCGCTTCACACTTAGCGGCAAACCATCCCAGCAAGAGCTGTAGGTCATTGCTGGATGAAGCCAACAGGACAACATCATCTGCAAACAACAGAGATGAGATCCTGTGGTCACCAAGCATGACACCCTCCATTCCCTGGCTGCGCCTAGAAATCCTGTCCATAAAAATTATGAACAGGATCGGTGACAAAGGGCAGCCCTGGCGGAGTCCAACTCTCACTGGGAATGACTCCGACCGAGTGTTGGCAATATGAACCAAACTCTCACAACGGTTGTACAAAGACCGAATAGCTCGTAACAACAAGCCCGATACCCCATACTCCCAAAGCACCCCCTACAAAAAACCATGAGGGACGCTGTCAAATGCCTTCTCCAAGTCCACAAAACACATGTAAACTGGTTGGGCAAACTCCCACGAGCCCTCGAGAATTCTCGAGAGGGTAAAGAGCTGGTCCGATATGCCACGGCCAGGATGAAAACCACATTGCTCCTCCTGAATCCGAGGTTTGACCAACGGCTCTCCTCTCCGGTACCTTGGCATAGACCTTCCCAGGGAGGCTGAGGAGTGTGATCCCTCTAAAGTTGGAGCACACCCTCTGGTCCCCTTTTTTGAAGAGAGGAACCACCACCCCGGTTTGCCATGCCAAAGGCACTGCCCCCAACCTCCACGCAATGTTGCAGAGGCGTGTCAACCATGACAGCCTTACAACATCCAGGGTAGTAAGCCCCTTTAACAACAAAACTAACACATATATGAACAAAAACACATTAACGAATCTCGACCTCCGCACTTTGGGCCTTTCTTCTGCCCACTGGTCCTTGTTGGAGGGTAGAGGGAATGTCCTCACCTAGTGAGGGGCCCTCCCTAGACCTGTAGCTACTATCCAAGTAATAGTCATTAGTCTAGAAATGTCCAACAAAAATCACTTTAACCTCTCCTAGCCGTTTGTTTCTCTTTTACCTTGTCTTCTTGGCCTTCATTTCTTCTGTGCCCTTCTTAATCTTTGTTATAATCTAAGCTTTTCGTTGAAAGCCTTGCAGTTTTTCTTGGGCTCGGTGCGCCACGTCCGTCTCCCGCCCTCTGCCGCTTGCTCGCCTCCACTCCGGCTGTCTCGATGTGCTCTGTGCCGCCGCTGATCCAGCCGCTTCCTCGGGTACGCTCACCACAAAGCCTTGCTCCTTCATGTCCCGCGCTGCCTCTTTGGCCGTGTTGTAGGTTTTCACGCCGTCATCCCAGTGAATTCTCATCTTCGTTAGCGGCATTTGGAATCTAATTTTTTTCTCTTTCAGCATTTTTTTAACCCTGATCCTACCGAGTGGGGTCCCAATTGACCCCACACATATGTTCTTATGCACAACACAGACATATTATCGATCACAGCTATCATGCTTTCTGACTTTGTTTGTCATCATCTGTGAATCACAAAAAATAAATCTGATTTAAAATACAGTTTTCTTCTGTACTGTCAATTCAGATTTTTCATTGGGGTCCGATTGGACCCCAGGGAAAAATATGATGTTAATGATATTAAATGTATGAATTTTGTGTTATATTTCAGTGAATGATGGCTCAACGAGGTAGACTTTGCCATGCAAATATGCAAATACTTTGCCATTGTAGCAAAGTAGCATTGTATACTAGTATGTAGCATGCTACATGCTAGTATATACTACATGCTACATACATGTAGTACATGCTAGCATGTAGCATGCTACATACATGTAGCATGCTACATGTAGCATGTAGCATTGTATTCTGTAGGCCCTACAGAACACATGCACAACAATGGCAAAGTGCATTTCTTGTACCAATTAAGAAGTGAAATTAGCTAATTTCCCACAAAAACCTGAACGCACCAGGGCACACTGGTTGAAAAACACATTACAACTGGGCTACTCGTGCTGAAAGGCAGGCAACTGACAAACTAGCCCCATTCCGGGATTTTTGGATCATGTTTCAAGCACAACTCTTTGCTGTAACCAAATAAAACATTTTAAGTGAAAAAAATACTTTGGTATTGCTTAATAATCCAATTAACAGTTAAATTTTGTGTGGGGTCCAAACGGACCCCAGTTGGTACTATTTGTATGTAAAATATGTTGGTAGGATGAGGGTTAATGTTGGCATATTTCTTTCGCTGCTGCACAATTTCTGTCGGGTAGTCATGGTCAAAGAATATCTGTTTGTCGCCAACTCGTATCTTTTTTTTCCACACTTGTGTCAGGATTCTTTCCTTTATGTCGTATTTGAAAAAATTTACCACAACTGACCTGGGTGCAGAGTTTGAGTTCGGGTTCTGTGCCAAGGCTCTGTGCGCACGTTGGATCTGCAAGTCTGTTTCATTGGGCAGGTCAAGCTCTTTTTTTAAGAATTGATCTATGAATTTCGTCATCGAGTTGCCTTCAGTGCCCTCCGGAATCCCGAAGATGCGTATATTGCTCCTTTTGGACCTGCTCTCCAGGTTGGTTATTTTCTCCTGCATCCTCTGTGTTTGTGCCGTCAGAGTCTGTAGCAGCTCGCTTGCCTCGGTCTTCCAGTCTTCCAACTCTGATATTCGAGTCTGTGCTTCTGCCATACACGCCCGTTGAGTGCGCAGCTCCTCCATGTTTTCTGCTAGCTTGCGGTCCATTTCTTTTCGGAGACCCATAATTTCCTCCTTCATCTCTTTTTTCAGTTCATCCTTAAGAGCCGTTAAATCCTGTTGGAGTTGTCGCTTGAGGTCTTTTATGTCCTTACTTATATTGGCAAAGCCAGTGTTCATAACATCGAGGTTGGCGTCCTCCATTTTCTTTGAAGTCTCCTCGTTTTTGTTGGCCTCATGTTCAGCGATTTCTCCAGTGTTGTTGAAGAGGGATTCTTTAGTTTTACCCTGCTTTTTTTCCGTGTGCCCAGGTTCTTCGTGTTTTCATCCCTTGGTTTATTGACCTACGTACCAATGGACAGGATTTCTAGGCGCAGCCAGGGAATGGAGGGTGTCATGCTTGGTGACCACAGGATCTCATCTCTGTTGTTTGCAGATGATGTTGTCCTGTTGGCTTCATCCAGCAATGACCTACAGCTCTTGCTGGGACGGTTTGCCGCTGAGTGTGAAGCGGCTGGGATGAGAATCAGCACCTCTAAGTCCGAGTCCATGGTCCTCAGCCGGAAAAAGGTGGATTGTCCTCTCCGGGTTGGGGACAGGCTCCTGCCCCAAGTGGAGGAGTTTAAGTATCTTGGGGTCTTGTTCACGAGTGAGGGGAGAATGGAGCGAGAGATCGACAGACGGATTGGAGCAGCATCTGCAGTGATGCGGACGTTGTACCGGTCTGTTGTGGTGAAGAGGGAGCTTAGTTCTAAGGCAAAGCTGTCGATTTACCAGTCAATCTACGTTCCTACTCTCACCTATGGTCACGAGCTTTGGGTAATGACCGAAAGAACGAGATCGCGGATACAAGCGGCTGAAATGAGCTTTCTCCGTAGGATTGCTGGACTCACCCTCAGAGATAGGGTGAGGAGCTCAGTCATCCGGGAGAGGCTCAGAGTAGAACCGCTGCTCCTCCACATTGAAAGGAGTCAGTTGAGGTGGTATGGGCATCTGATTAGGATGCCTCCTGGACGTCTCCCACTTGAGGTGTTTCAGGCACGTCCCACTGGGAGGAGACCCCGAGGCAGACCCAGGACTCGGTGGAGAGACTATGTCTCCCAGCTGATCTGGGAACGCCTTGGTATCCCCTCTGAAGAGCTGGAGCAGGTGGCTGGGGAGAGGGAAGTCTGGGCTTCTCTGCTTGAACTGCTGCCTCCGCGACCCGGACCTCCGGAAAAGCGGTAGAAGATGGATGGATGGATGGATGGTTTATTGACCTATTTATGTCGAGTTGGCCATTTACCAAAGATTTTTAATCCGACTAGGGAGAGCTCTCTGGTTAAGCGTTATGCCTCTCTGCCATCTTCCCGGAAGTCGTAATTCACTTTTTATGGTTCTTAACAAAACCTGCAGCCACCACCAGAGTAGTGGCCTAGTTGATAGAGCATTTGCCCCACAACTGGGAGGTTGGGGGTTCAAGTCCTGGCTGCGTCATACCAAAGACTATATAAAAATGGTACTTCCCACCTTCTAGCTTGGTGTTCAGTATAATAGAATGGGAGAAGTTGTTTGTGGTGGTGCCTTGCATGGCAGTGACCCCCTCTGATTCTAGGTGTGATTAACATTATAGATAGGAGAAAGGTAATTCCGTTCTACTGTACATGATGGACTGAATGACAATAGAGTTGGCCTGTTCTTCTTATGTTAGAATGCTAATGTTAGCACTACTAGCGGTTAACATTGATGCTAACGTTAGCAGGCTTTTGTACTTGCGTTGAGGATTTTTGCATTTTGGTGAGCTCTGTGGGTTGATGTAGAAAAGTGCTGCAAATTCACTTGAAAAAGGTAACAAATTTACAAGGGAGAATCGAACAAATTTATTAGAAAAGCAGAACATTTATGCTAGAAATATAGCAAATTTGGGGGGAAAAAAACTTGCAGTTTTATGAGGAAAACACTTGCAAATTAGCAATAAAAATAACAAAATATCTGGGAAAAAATCACAAATTAACTGGAACCACTGGCTTTTTATGAGAAAAAAAATGCCACAAATTTATGTGGAAATAGGCTGCAATTTTACCTGAAAAACCCCCAACAGATTTTCAAAGAAAAACATGACAGATTTATTAGAAAACCAAAAAATTTATGCCAAAAAAACCCTCACAAATTTTGGAAAAAACTTTTAATGAGGAAAAAAAAAATGTGTAATTATTGATGGTGTCACACCAGTTTGGAAATGGTGCCGTTTTAACCTGTTTCCAGGCTCAGATATTTTTGTGGCTCCATACAGATGTTGCTGGTTAAAAATCTCTCCAAATGGTTCTTTGCGCCGCCCCTCAGGTTGTTTTTCCCCTCTAACAGCATCAGTGTTAAATCTGCCCCGGTCTGCCCTCAGGCTCCATAACGTGTCACATATGTTCAGTATTGAGTTTGTCTGCAGCTAAATGAGTGAAGAAAGAACATGCTGCTGTTTTCTGTTTCTGTTAAGATCAAAATTGAAACACCTGCAGGGGAAAAAAAAGAGTAAAAAAATACAGCAGTTAAAGTCCAAGGAGGAGTTCAGACAAATGAAAATCACAGTGCAGCTAAAAACAATTACAAATTTGTGATTTTTTTCTCATAAGATTGCAACATTTTGCTGTGAATTTTCAACCTTTTTCTCATAAATTTGCATTTTTTTCTGGAAAATTTCCAACTGTTTTCCAGATAATTTAGGACTTTTTCTCATAAATTTTAAACCCTTTCTTTTAAAAATTTGCAATTTTTCTCATAAATTAGCATTTTTTTCCTGTAAACTTTTTTCTTGTAGATTTAGATAGACAGAGAGACAGATAGATGTACTTTATTGATCCCAAACTGGGAAATTACAGTGTAACAGCAGCATGACAGCAGACGACCAAACGACAGAAACACACACAGCATAAAAGACAAAGGGATTACCCATGAAAAGTAAAACTGCTAAAAATTTATGTATGTCATAGATGATAGATACTTTATTTCGAACAAAAAAAGTATAACAAAAACAAACAAATGACAAATGCAATAAAGTAACAGTATACACTGTTGATGACTCGTATATGTACATGAATCATATCCGCTGTACAATGCAAGACTATCAGGTGCAGGGTGAAATGTGAGGCGCCAATTAGACTGTAAGGTGCAGTATGGCACCATAGTTATGACCAGAATTCAACATCAGAGTGAGTTATTGTACAGTGAAATGATATATGGCAGAAAATATTTCCTGTACCTAACTGTTTGGCAGAAAAGTTGTAGCAGTGCTGGAGAAAGTGCTCCGCTGTCTATCCAGTGTGTGGTGGAGGGGATGATCAGGATTGTCCATGATGGATTGCAGTTTATATAGTGTTCTCCTCTCCACCACTGTCTCAAAGGTCTCCGGCCTGAGATCAGTTACAGAGCCAGCCTTCTTGATAATCTTGTGTAGTCTGTTGATGTTGCTGGCTCTGATACTGTTACCCCAACAGACAGCAGCAAAGAAGATGGCGCTGGCGACAACAGCCTGGTAGAAAAGCTCCAGCATCCTGTTGCACGCGTTGAAGGATCTCAGCTTCCCCAGGAAGTAGAGTCTGCTCATTTCCTTCTTGTACGGAGCAACGGTGTTGGATTTACAGTCCAGTCCATTGCTGATCATGACACCCAGGTATTTGTAGTCCTCAACTACCTCCACAACCTCCCCCCTAATCTGCAATGGCTGTGAAGGTGTCCTCTTCTTCCTTGAAGTCAGTCACCATCTCTCTGGTCTTGCTGACATGCAGCCTCAGGTGATTCTGTTTGGTCCACTCCACAAATCTGTCTACCAGTGCTCTGTACCCCCCTAGCACGGTGGTGCAGTGGTTAGCACTGTTGCCTAACAGCTAGAAGGTTCCAGGTTCGAATCCCCAGGCTGGCAGGGGTAGGAACCTTTCTGTGTGGAGTTTGCATGTTCTCCCTGTGCTGTGTGGGTTTACTCCGGAGGCTCCGGTTTCCTTCCACAATCCAAAGACATGCATGTTAGGTTAATTGGTTGTTCTAAATTGTCCCTCGATATCTGTCTCCTATAGGCCCTTAGAATAGAGGGTTAGTACTAGTGAAGCGCTTTGAGTGGTCTTCGAGACTAGAAAAGCGCTATATAAGTGCAGGCCCTTATCCCTCTTATACATCCAACAACAGCTGAGTCATCAGAGAATTTCTGCAGCTGGCATGACTCGGTGTTGTACTGAAAATCAGTGGTGTATAAGGTGAAGAGAAAAGGAGAAAGCACAGTCCCCTGTGGAGCTCCCATATCACTAACCACCACATCAGACAAGACACAACCCAGCCTGACAAACTGTGGCCTGCCTGTCAGGTAGTCAGAAATCCAGGAGATCACAGAGCTGTCAGCCCCATCACCTGCAGCTTCTCACCCAGCAGCAGTGGCTGGATGGTGTTAAAGGCACTGGAGAAATCAAAAAAATGTGATTCTCACAGTATCTCCTCTGCCATCCAGGTGCAGATGGGCTTGTTGCAGCAGGTAGATGACAACATCTTCAACTCCTAAATGGGGCTGATATGCAAACTGCAGAGGGTCCAGCCACATCTTCACCTGCGGCCTCAGGTGGGCTAAGACCAGTCTCTCCAGGACCTTCATCACATGAGATGTGAGGGCAACTGGTCAATAGTCGTTCAGGTCAGATGGAGACGACATCTTGGGGACAGGAACCAGGCAGGACGTCTTCCACAGCACTGGTACTCTCTCCAGACTCAGGCTCAGGTGGTACAGGTGTTTCAGAACTGGAGCTAGCTGGTTGGTGCAGGTCCTCATGATACTGAGAGAGATGCGCCAGATTTGCAGCTTTTTTCTCAAAAATTTGTGACTTTTTTCTCAGAAATTTTCAAATTTTTTGTCATAAATTTGCAACCCTTTTCCTGTAAATTTTCAGCTTTTTTCTGATAAATGTCTTACATTTTTCTCATAAATTTGCAACTTTCTTAAAAATTTATAACTTTTTAAATAAATCTGTAACTATTTTCCTGTAAATATTACACTTTTTTCTCATAAAAGAGACACCGATCTAGCCACTGTCTTGCGAATGAGCAAACAACCTCTATAAGATGTATTTGTAGAGACCGTGAAATGAAGAGGCTGAATTTATTTCTCAATTCAGGTTTATTAATCATTCACGTATCTCCAACATCCTCTCAAGCAGAAAAGAGACAGAACTTCACATATCTCCCCTTTTTATACCCGGGACCTCAAAGTACAGAATCACAATATCATTTAATCCCCCAAGACAATACATCACCCCCTAGGGCTCTTCTCCTCCACCTAAAAGCCAGGTGGTCAGGAAGTCTTCTCATAACCATTTCTAAAGACAGCTTTTCACACCTTCCTGTTATCCCCGGAGGTCCAGACTTATTGTTGCTTCTAAGACGTGAGGTACAGTAATATACATATGCAGCTTAAGCATCTCAAATATGTGAGCCACATGACCCCCCCCCCCAAACGTTGAAGATAAAACAATACAATATAGCCAACCCCACATGATAACATCACAAACATTAGTCCATAAACTGTCTGGGCTTCAACTGTCTTCCAAACTTGCTGTAAGCGGGCTTAGCCACATCCTGCAGTGAATCCGCTATCTGGGGATGAGAACTGTTAGACACTCTCTGTGGGAGCTCTGGGGCATGCTCCCTGGGGGGCCTGCCGCGTTGAGGCGCCCTGACCACTTGCACAGCCTCATCAGCCATCACAAAAGCAGGTTTAAGTCTGTCTATACAAATTGTTTCCCTCCTGTCCCCTAAATCTAGCAAAAAAATGTTTATCACCTGTTTCCAGCACTCTATATGGGCCATCGTAAGGTGGTCGCAAGGTTGGACGCTGAGCGTTGTGCCTGACAAAAACAAACTTGGCGTTTTTTAAAGATTTAGGTACAAAAACACGCGGAAAAGTGTGATGAACGGGGCCCGGAAGCGTGTCCGCTCCCGTGTCGTTCAGGGACCGCTGAGCAGGAGGACGATCTGGCGCTGGATTATCAGGAAGGAACTCGCCCGGCAACCGGAGTGGCTGCGCGAAAACCAACTCAGCTGGGGAGGCTTTTAAGTCCTCTTTAGGTGCTGAACGCAACCCTAATAAAACCCATGGTAGCCTGTTTACCCAATTTGCATCCGTAAGTGACGCTCTGAGGGCTGCTTTCAATGACCTATGAAAACGCTCGCATAAACCATTAGCCTGGGGGTGGTACGCGGTAGTGCGGTGAATTGTTGCCCCAAGGCTGCAGGCCATCGCTGACCAAAGCTCAGAAACAAATTGAGGCCCCCTGTCAGACGTAATATCCGACGGGACCCCAAAACGCGCTATCCAGGCCGTTAAAAACGCGCGGGCCACCTCTGCAGCTGTAGTTGATGCCAGTGGGACCACTTCAGGCCAACGCGTGGTGCAGTCCACCATTGTCAAAAGATGCGTGTACCCCTGCGACGACGGTAGGGGGCCTACGAGGTCGACATGCACATGATCGAACCTCTTGGCCGGGATGTGAAACGACTCTAAGGGGGCTTTAGTGTGCCTCTGTATTTTGGCCCGCTGGCAAGCCATGCAGGCTCTTGACCACTCTTTAACATGCTTGCGCAGGCTAGGCCAAACAAACTTCTCCCCTACCATTTTTACCGACGCGCGTACCCCCGGGTGCGCCAGAGAGTGAATCGAGTCAAAAACACGGCAGCGCCACGCGGCCGGCACTACCGGACGGGGTTGCCCGGTAGAGACATCGCAGATTAAGGGGGGGCATGCCATTTTGGAGCTCCCTGCTCTCCAGCCTTAACCCTGTTGGTCCAGACTGGAGCGCGCAAACGTCCACATCGCTACCCTGATCCGCGGCCATGGCTGCATAATCTATCCCCACTAGGACTGGGGCCGCGTACACTTCTGCGCTGCTATTTTGCTCCTGGGCCGTGTCAGTATAAACCCCCTCTGCGCGAACTGGAGCGGTCACAGCGCGGGAGAGGCAGTCTGCCACCACATTAAGCTTACCCGCTACATGCTGAATATCAGTGGCAAACTCTGAAATTGCAGCCAGCTGCCTCTGCTGCCGGCCCGACCATGGTTCCGAAACTTTGGCCATCGCAAAAGTAAGTGGTTTGTGATCGACAAACGCGGTGAAACGCCGACCTTCTAACCAGAATTGGAAGTGACGAATGGCTAAGTGGAGCGCTAACAGCTCCCTGTCGAACGCGCTGTATTTACGCTCAGCTTCGCGCAAGGTCCTGCTGAAAAAGGCCAGCGGCTGCCAAGCCCCGGTGACATGCTGCTCCACTACCGCCCCTATGGCTACGTCTGACGCGTCAGTGGTGAGCGCTATGCGGGCCGTTGGGTCTGGATGAGCCAACAACGCGGCGTCTGCAAGAGCTTTTTTGACCTCCGAGAATGCGCGCTCCCGCTCCGGGGACCATTCGATCGCATTTGAGGGTTTTTGTTTTTTAAGCGCGGCATACAACGGTTGCATAAGCTGCGCTGTGTGGGGGAGGAAACGGTTATAAAAATTCACCATTCCCAAAAACTCCTGTAGTGCTTTGACCGTTTGTGGCTGGGGAAAATTTGCTACTGTGCGCACTTTGTCCGGCAGCGGAACTGCCCCCTCTGGGGAGACGCGGTGCCCCAAAAAATCAATCTGCGCCACCCCGAACTGGCACTTCGCTGGGTTGATTATTAACCCGTGCTCTGCCAACCTCCGGAAAACTTCCGTGAGGTGCTTTTCGTGTTCGTCTTCGGACGCACTGGCTACCAAAATGTCGTCCAGGTAGACGAACACAAAAGGGAGATCGCGTAAAACCGCATCCATCATGCGCTGGAAAGTTTGCGCGGCACCTTTAAGCCCAAATGGCATTCGCAAAAACTCAAAAAGTCCAAACGGAGTTATTACCGCTGTTTTGGGAATGTCCTCAGCGTGTACTGGGACTTGATGATAACCACGGACCAAGTCTATTTTAGAAAAAATGCGCGCCCCCACCAGATGAACCGAAAAATCCTGAATATGGGGAATTGGGTATCGGTCGTGCACTGTGGCGTTGTTCAACCTGCGGAAATCACCGCAAGGTCACCACGAGCCGTCGGCCTTAGGGACCATGTGGAGCGGGGAAGCCCATGGGCTTTTTTGAACGCTGGATGACGCCCAACCTTTCCAGGTTGGCGAACTCCTCGCACGCTGTGGTCAGTTTAGCTGCATCCAAGCGCCGAGCTTTTGCAAAAACGGGGGGACCAGCGGTAGTGATAAAGTGCTCCACCCCATGTTTAGCAACGACTGCTGAAAACGTGGGAACTGTGAGTGCTGGAAACTGGGTGAGGAGTGTGTGAAACTTACCACCTGCTGTGGCGACGTTGGCTTGTGCTGTGGGCGGGGACACTCGAGCTGCACAAGGAATAGAGTAAAAGGAGAGTGCATTAACTAGGCGCCTATTGGGAAGATCAACCAACAACCCATGTGAGCACAGAAAATCAGCACCTAACATGATGAAACTCATCGCCGCTATAACAAAAGTCCACTCATATGTGCGGCCGTGCAGGGACAGAAGTAGAGTCCTTTCACCGAAGGTCTTGATGCTCGAGCCGTTCGCCGCTGATGCCCCGTGGCTCCCGGGGCCTGCTTGCCGGTCAGCGTAGGTTGACATGATGAAACTCACTTGGGAGCCTGTGTCCACGAGGAATTGCCTCCCAGAGCGCGCATCCGTCAGGTAGAGCAGCTTGTTCCGTTCACCGAGAGCCGCAGCTGCTACCGACTCTCGGTCCTGGAGTTTCCTGAGCTCTTGAACTGGCACGGCGGTATACACTTGCATGCCCTCTCTGCGAAACGACGATGGTAAAAACAGAGGTCGTCTCCTCCGTGATGACGGGGCTTCGCCGCTGCCGTTGTTGGTGTGTTTGCTTACGTCGCCTCTGGCCTTTTGCCGTTCCCGGTAGTCGCGCCAAGGTCTGCCGCTGCTGCGGTGGCTGTGTGCTGCCCGCTGGCATCGAGGATCTGTTGCGCCTCCTGGGCCAGCGCGCGGAAATCCTGCTGGGTCACGAAGTGAGAGCCCGCCAGGGTCGCCCTCGTCTGCGATGGTAGAGTTCTCAGGAAGATGTGAGTGAAGAGGAAATCGTCGTCGTCTGAGCCTCTCAGCTTCAGCATGTCTTCCATCAGGTCAACAGGCGTGCTTTCTCCCAAGTCGTGCAGGGCCAGGAGTCTCTCAGCTCTCTGCTGGGCTGAGGGAGTGAAACGCTGGATGAGGGCAGCTTTCAACCCGTTGTATTTGTCGCCAGCGGGTGGGCGCTGCACCAGGCTCCGCACATGTCGAGCTGTGTGGCTGTCGAGTTTGGCAATGACGTGGTAGAACTTTGTGTACTTTGTACTTTGTACTTTTGTAAATGTACTTTGTACATTCAAGGGCACAACTTTGTTTCAAACATGGGGTGGGGGTTGAAATCGCTGCCCCTATAAGGATTTTCTAAAAAATATTTTGATTATAGGAGTATCAGCACGTCAGTAAAGGTATTTGTCTTCAATGTCCTCATTTTCATTTTTAAAAGAAAAGGATTTTAAAGCAACAATGACAGTATAAAGTATCTGAGTATGGAGGAAGAGTGCAAAATCAATAACTGATAAAAGGACAAGGCTAATTTATTCTTTATCTTAGCATTCCCATATTAGTAACAGTTGTAACAAATTATGTCCTTGATTTACCAAATCTATATTCAGCCTAGTAATAGTCTATACTGTGGAGAGAGGAATAATCAGGCCGAGCGTTCAGAGCAGATGAAACTTTATTCGCTTCCTCCGCACTGTGTGTTTATATATTTACATATTTATTCCATCTAGCTACAATGCTCCGCACTATGTGTGTTTATATATTTATATATTTATTCCATCTAGCTTCAACGCTCCACACTGTATGTGTGTTTATATATTCACATATTTATTCCATCTAGCTACAATGCTCTGCACTGGGTGTTTATATATTTATATATTTATTCCATCTAGCCACAATGCTCCACACTGGGTGTTTATATATTTATATATTTATTCCATCTAGCTACAATACTCCGCAATGTGTGTCTGTATATTTATGTTTATATGTACATATGTATACTCACTGCTCTTGTTTTTTTTTTCTTGCCTTCTGATTGTTGCTCTGAGTGTTGCTATCCCTGTGCTGTTGCAATCCTGGAATTTCCCCATTGTGGGACTAATAAAGGCTTATCTTATCTTATCTTATCACATCCACCAGAATCCAAAACATTAAAAACACAGGTTGCAGGCACTCTCTTTTATATTAACCTTCCTCCGCTACCTGAGGTGCTGTATTGACATATCAACTCCCCATGACAATTCCCCTTGTCCCCCAGCACCTTTGATCTGTCATGCCCTTCAGTCTGAGGGAAAACTACTGAGGGAAAACTACTGAGTGGCTTCCCACACTGCCCCCGCCCCCCCCCCCCCCCCAGACTGTCAGACTGAGCCTTAACCCTCATGTCCTTTGGGCTTCAGCCTCCATCCATAGCTGCTGTAACGGGGGTCTTCGGCTCTGAGGCGCTGCTGTGCCGGTGGGGGGTTCTTGGGGGTGCGTCCGTCTGTGGGGGACAATTGGGGGGGGGGGACACCTTTACCATGCTCGTGTGACTGATCTGACGAGTCATTTACCTGGGGAGTTCTCAGTGGGGGTCTTACACGCCAAGAAGCTCTGGCCAACACCACCTGTTTGTCTGCTAAAACAAAGGCAGACTTAAGCCTGTCATTGTCTCCCGGCGACCCCCAAAGTCTAACACAAAATGTTTGTCCCCGGGTTCCAGCACTCTGAATGGGCCATCGTAGGGCAGGCGCAATGGGGTCCGGTGGGCACCGTGCCTGACAAATACAAATGACGCGTCCTTCAAGGTCTTTGGCACAAAAGCGTTGGAAAACAGTGGTGGGCCGGGCTGGGTAGCATCCCTGCCCCTGCACTATGCCGTGAACACAGGGACGGATCGGTGTTTGGCGCGGGGTTATCCTGCAAAAATTCCCCAGGGAGCCGCAGCGGCTGGGAAAAAAACAACTCTGCTGGGGAGGCCGCCAAATCCTCCTTCGGTGCGGAACGCAACCCTAACAGAACCCACAGCAAGCGGTCCACCCAATTTGCATCTGTAAGTGAAGCCCTGAGTGCTGCTTTAAGTGATCTATGGAAACGCTTGCATAACCCATTGGCCTGGGGGTCGTACGTGGTTGTGCGATGAATTGTGACGCCCAGGCTCCAGGCCATGGTGAACCAGAGGTCGGAAACAAACTGCGGGACTCGATCGGACATAATGTCTGAAGGGGCACCAAAATGTGCCACCCATGTCGTCAAAAAAGCGCGTGTAACGTCTGCGGACGCGGTGGAAGCTAGCGTGACTGCTTCGGGCCAGCGCGTGGTGCGGTCCACCACTGTCAGGAGGTGCATGAACCCCTGCGATGGCGGGAGAGGGCCCACGAGGTTCACGTGAACGTGGTTGAACCGCTTAGTCGGGATATGGGACGGCTCCAAGGGGGCCTTTGTGTGCCTGTGCACTTTGGCTCATTTGCACGCTACGCAGGCTGCCGCCCACTGTTTCACTTGTTTGCGCAGGCTCGGCCAGACGAACTTCGCTCCCACCATTTTGACTGACGCGCACACTCCTGGGTGCGCCAGGGAGTGAACTGACTCAAAAACTCGGCGGCACCAAGTGCGTGGGACCACCGGGTGCAGGCGGCCCATGGAGACGTCACAGATTGGGGGGGGCGTCCTGCAGTACTCTGCTGTCCAGCCTTAACCCTGTTGGTCCAGACTGGAGCGCGCAAACGTCCACATTGCCAATCTGCTCAGCGGCCATGGCCGTGTAATCTATCCCCACGTAGACTGGGGCTACTAATGCACACAAGAGGCAGTCCGCCACCACGTTGAGTTTACCGGCCACATGCTGAATGTTGGTCGTAAACTCCAAGATAGCAAGCAGCTGTCTCTGCTGCCGGCCCGACCATGGTTCCGAAACCTTGGCCATCGCATACGTTAGTGGCTTGTGGTCCACGAACGCAGTGAAGGTGTGCCCTTCCAGCCAGAAGTGGAAGTGGCGTATGGCCAGGTGGAGAGCCAGTAACTCTCTGTCGAACGTGCTGTATTTACGCTCACTGTCTCACAAAGACCTGCTAAACAAGGTGAGTGGCTGCCAAGAACCAGCAACGTACTGCTCCACGATGGCCCCTATGGCCATGTCTGACACGTTGGTAGTGAGCACTATCCAAGCCACCGGGTCTGGGTGCACCAGCAGTGCAGCGTTCGCCAGGGCTGTTTTAACCTTGGAAAACGCCTGCTCTCGCTCAGGAGTCCAGTCAGCTCTGTCCGACGGTTTCCGATTCTTAAGTGTGGCGTACAACAGCTGCATGAGCTGGGCTGCGCGGGGGAGGAAACGGTTATAAAAGTTAACCATCCTCAAAAACTCCTGCAGCGCCCTGACCGTCTGAGGCCGGGGAAAATCCGCCACTGCGTGCGCCTTGTCCAGCAAAGGTATCGCACCCTCCGGTGAGATGCGGGGGCCCAAAAAATTGATTCCTGTCATCCCGAACTGGCACTTCGCCGGGTTGATTATTAACCCATGCTCCTCCAAGCTCTGGAAAACTGTCCTGAAGTGGGCTACATGTTTGTCCTTGGATGCGCTGGCCACCAGGATGTCATCCAGGTAGACGAACACAAACGGCAGATCATGCAACACCACATCCATCATGCATTGGAATGTCTGCACCGTGCCCTTTAACCCGAAAGGCATGCGTAAAAACTCAAACAGACCAAACGGGGTTATTACTGCCGTTTTAGGTATGTCCTCAGTGCGCACCGGGACCTGGTAGTATCAGGTGGTACCAGGTCTATCTTGGAAAAAATGTGCACCCCGGTGAGGTGAACGGAAAAATCCTGACTATGCGGGATGGGGTAGCGGTCGTGTGCTGTGGCATTATTTAATCTGCAGAAATCACTGCAAGGTCGCCACGATCCCTCTGCCTTAGGAACCATATGTAGCGGGGATGCCCATGGGCTGTTTGAGAATCTGATGATGCCTAACTTTTCCAAGTTGGCAAACTCCTTGCGCACTATGACCAGTTTAGCTGCGTCCAGGCGCTGAGGTCGTGTGAAAATGGGTGGCCCCGTGGTGGTAATGAAGTGCTCCACCCCGTGTTTAGTGACGGTTGCCGAAAACGTCGGGACCGTGAGTGCTGGGAACTGGTTGAGTAATGTGTGGAACTTACCCCCTGGCGCTTTAACGTTGGCTAGTGTTGTAGGCCCGGCTCCTCGAGCTGTGCGGGGGAGAGAATCAAAAGACATTGTGTTAATCAGGCATCTGTTAGCAACATCGACTAGTAGTCCGTGAGCACACAAAAAATCAGTGCCTAAAATGGGGAAGCTGCATGCCGCTATGACGAATGTCCATTGGTATGTACGGCCGTGCAAGGATACAGTCAGTGTCCTCTCACCATGTCTTAATGTCTGAGCCGTTTGCAGCTGTCAGTTCGGGGCCGCTACTTCCCGCCAGCTGATCAGCGTAGGATGCCAGGATGAGGCTCTTTTGGGAGCCGGAGTCTACGAGGAACCGTCTCCCTGAGCGGGAGTCTGTCACATAGAGCAGCTTGCTTGCTTCACCGGTGGTCGCAGCTGCTACCGACTGCCGGCCCTGGCATTTCCCGAGTGCTTGAATTGGCACGGTGGCACGCATCGGCGTGCGTCCTCTCCAAAACGGCGGTGGTAGAAACAGAGCGTGTCTCTCCGGTGCTTTTTGGCCTCTGCTGCAGCCACCGTTGCTGGCTCCTCACTTCCGCTGGCTGTCTCGCTGAGTTCCGATGACGCTGCGTTCACTGTGAGGGCTCTGGTGGTGAGGATGATCTGATCTGCCTCTTGGGCTAGAGCCCGATAGTTGCACCCGGCCAGCAGCGGCGAATTGGCAAGGACTGCCCTGGCTGCTGTCGGGAGGTCCCGGAGGAAAAGATGGGCAAAGAGGAAATGCCCGTCATCTGTGCCCATCAATGCCAACATCTTCTCCATCAATTCGACCACCAATCCGTCTCCCAAGTTGGAGCGCGTCAGGAGCCTCTCCGCTCTCTCACAGTCCGAGAGCATGTAGCGCCGGGTCAGCGTGGTTTTGAGAGCACCGTATTTGTCGTGGGCTGGGGGCTGTGCGTGCGTCCAATGCTGCAACCACGTAGTAGTATCTGGTGTCATCTGCCGTTATTCCCCAGACCGCGAACTGGGCCTCGGTGTGAAGGAACCAAGACTTCGGATTGTGTAGCCAAAAGTCTGGGAGCTTGACCGAAACGGCGCAAGCGTTGCTGGCACTTCCCGTCCTGGTCGTCTCCGGGGTGTTCGCCTCATGTTCCATTGTGCATCAAGGGTCACCAGTGTGGAGAGAGGAATAATCAGGCCGAGTGTTCAGAGCAGATGAAACTTTATTCTCTTCCTCTCACATCCACCAGAATCCAAAACATTAAAAACACAGGTTGCAGGCACTCTCTTTTATATTAACACTCCTCTGCTATCTGAGGTGCTGGATTGACATATCAACCCCCATGACAATTCCCCTTGTCCCCCAGCACCTTTGATCCGTCATGCTCTTCAGTCTGAGGGAAAACTACTGAGTGGCTTCCCACAATACCACTATAAAGCAGCAGGCCTGCTTAATACCCATTATTTGTTAAGTATTTCAGCACTGGTAGAAATCAAGTTTTGACTATTGTTACCTGGTCATGTGTGCCTCCTGTGCCTTCTCTCTCTCTCTCCCTCTCTCTCTCTCTAGTCATCAGTGCTGTCTCTCTCTCCCTCTGGACACCTGTGCTGATTCTCTGGTTACCTTTACCTCTTGTCTCCTTTCCTTCGTGGTTCACCCTGCTGCTGTTGCATTCTTGCTGCTGATATAAAAAAGCTCAGTTAATGTTCAAATGGTTTAAAAGAAGTACTTCATGGACAATTCTGGAGGATGTAATTTATGCTAGATTTTTCAATGCCAAAAATCTGGAAAGATGTAAAATATTCTTTACCCCTTCTTCCCTCTTAATAGCATCTTAACAGCACAATCAGTATTAACTGAGGTCAATGTAGCCTCTGAATGAGACTTAATCACCATTATTCTTATCTCATTTTATTTTGTTATTAATCAGTTGTGGTGATTAACACATTTATTCTGACAGGACTAATGTTTTTCATTAATTTATGATGTCACCACTTGTCACTATGTGGCTATTTCTTACCAAGCAGATGAACTTAGGACACAAGTGTGATTTAGTCAGCTTGTAGGGAACCCACGCTGGGATATTCATCTCAGACTGGAAGCAGAGGGGAGGGGAGTATTCCCTCTGCTGGTTGAGCGTGGGGGATTAAATGGAAGACAGTACGTATTGTAATGTGTAAATGTATTGTGATGCAAGATTTCAGGCAACAGGGGGAAGGAATGGAGTGATATAAAAGGAGAGACCCTGGTGTATTGAGAAAGTCTTTTTCTGTGTATGAATGCAGTGTGAGAGAGAAATAAAGTCGTTTGTCGTGCATATCTGGTTTCCTTTATTTGCACTCTCCACAAGCTAGACTATAACACAGGTAACAGTTATCCTGCCTGTAGATGCATTATGAACACAGCACACCACACTTTAGGTGTGCTATGTTTCATTCATGATATGATAATAAATCTGTGAGTAGATTTGCAAATAAATCATCCTGGTATTAAAAACTTACTCTGGATTCATTATCTAGACATTTTTTTTTTTTTTTACAGTGACATACAGTTTTCAAATTTAGGATTCAGGTATTTGCCCCCCCCCCCCCAAAAAAAAGGGTATATAACAAATTTACCTTTACCAAATGTACCAGGAAAAAAAACATGTAAATTTAGGAGAAAATAGTATAAATTCACAAGAAAAAAAACAGCAACTTGATGATAGTAAAAAAAAACATAGATTAAAAAAATCTGAAATTTAAATGATTCTGCAAATATGTTGTGGAGTGTGTGAATAAAGAGGCAGATTCATGGACAGACAGTTTATTACACACTTCACATCTCACAAGCACAGAACAGACTGAATCATCTCAGCAAGCTCTCCCCTTTTACCCAAATCACTCTTCACACGTTTCATGGCATTTCTCATCACACAGCATGACATTTACATTACACTGCATTCAACCCCCTATGTCCTTGACTCCTTCCTGCTATCTCGCCAGGAACCCCCTGGGCATTGTTCTCCCATGCTTATTCACTGTCTCCCCCAAGGTCCTACAATGTGACCTGCCACGAGTGAACCAGCAACAAGTTGGCCTGACGTGATTCCTAAAAAACACAGAAATACCTTTTTTTTTTAAATTTGTAATTTTCTTTTTGTTTTTTTTGCAAAATATGCTAGCTGAAATCAAGAAACTACCTCATGCTTCAAATAGCAGTGTGACAGATTTTAAAACTGTCAACTTTGTATTTGAAATAGAGTTAAATGGTAAATGGCATTCACTTATATAGCACTTTCATTCTCATCTCAGTGGTCTGCTGGGGCAGTGGCATTACTGCAGCCGATAGGAAGAGACTGAACAAACTGATTAAGAAAGCTAGCTCTGTCCTGGGGCAGCGCCTTGATCCGATGGAGGAGATAGGAGAGAGAAGGACGGTGGCTAAACTGTCATCTCTGCTGGAGTCCGAGTTCCACCCTATGCAGGACATACTGAATGCACTGAGGAGCTCATTTAGCAGCAGACTACATCATCCCAGGTGCACAACCGAGAGGTTTCGTAGGTCCTTCCTACCAACGGCTGTCAGACTGTACAACCTAAGCAGGGCTGCTCGCAGAGATAGCAAAAAAGACGTAACAAACTAATAGTTTTTTGAATGCAGAAGATGCAATAGACTTACACAGTGGTCCTCTCCGGCATACAACTAGGAGCATGCCGGTCGCTATGGAGGGTGAGAGTGTGTATGGGCACATAATCATACCATGCAGGATAGCTGGGTAGACGGTTATGCTGTTTCATTCCATCTAGCGGCAATGCTCTGCACTGTGTGTGTTTATATATTTGCATATTTGTTCCGTCTAGCTGCAATGCTCCGTACTGTGGGTGTTTATATATTTATATATCTACATGTTATTCCATCTAGCTACATTGCTCCGCACTGTGTGTGTTTATATACTTGCATATTTATTCCACCTAGCTGCAATGCTCCGTACTGTGGGTGTTTTTATATATTTACATATTTATTCCATCTAGCTACAATGCTCTGCACTGTGTGTCTGTGTGTGTGTGTATATATATATATTTTATAGTAATACGTACATATGTTTATTAGCTGCTCTTGCTTGCTTGTTTTTTTTTCTTGCCTTCTGATTGTTGCTCTGAGTGTTGCTATCCCTGTGCTGTTGCAATCCTGGAATTTCCCCGTTGTGGGACTAATAAAGGCTTATCTTATCTTATCTTATCTTATCTCTAGATGACCAAAGCACTTTACACATCCTGCTATCCACACTTTCACACACACATTCACACAGTGATGGCGGCATAGTAGTTTCAGAGGGAAATATCAGCGAGACTGCTTCCTAGTTTTGGGGGCGTGGATACCACAGCTGGTTTACATATCCTGTTTGTTTGGCTATTCACACGTTTTTGTTATTCATTTTGGCCAATCAGCGGCATGTTCAGGTAGAAGCACATGGCTACTTAAACAGCTTCAGGAGGGTATCCAGAGCTCCTTTTGATAAGCACTGTAAGGGTGTTGGGTTCATGCTAAGTCATGCAAATGACCAGCTTTTGTTACCGCCCCCCACCTGGCTCCCCTGGAAGGTAACAACCCTTGGAAACTATGAACCTGATTTTCTCAGAGAAGTAGTTTGAGTGGTGCTAGCATTCAAATGATGTCATGAGTTGCCCCTCAGGACAGAGAGGTGAGAGCCATGCGCAGGACTGCAGTTAGTGAAATTTATTAAGAAAACAAAACACAAAGTCCAAAACAGAGCTCAAACACGAAATCCAAAAAGACAAGCAAAGTAAACTTACAAATTAACCTCACCAGAACATGGGCTGGGATCTGGTGGAGACGAGGGTAGAGAACTTAAGATTCCGGCAAAGAGAATTGAAAATAACAGCCCTTAAATAGGATCCGAAACAATTAAACACAAATAGTAACCGGCGTGAATCACATGAGTGGGCTGGGGAGAAAATGACAATCAGCTGTGAGTCATGAGGAGAGGAAGCAGGGCTGACAGTTTGACAGGAGCACTGCCCACTACCTGGCAGTGCCTCTGACAACTGCACCCCCTGAGAGAGAAAGAAAAAGAAGACACAGGCAAAAAAATAAAGTGGAGGCAAGTAAACCCAAATATGCAAATAACAAAACTACACTGAATGAAAACAGGAAAATAAATCATGCAAAGAAACAATATTAAATATGTGAAAACAAACTAGAAATAACATCACCGGCAAAGAACTCCAGAATACAATATTATACAAATAAGGAAAAACAAAAAACAAAGAAACAGAGTACGGTGAAATTCCCCCTGTCACCATGGGATGAGACGCCGGTTCGTCCGGCGCTCAGACCATATCCCTCCTTATCCCTGTCTCTCATTGGACAGCATCTCAGCGGGCTCCCAGCTGTCAGTGTTACGGGACGGCTGGGGCCCAATTAATCCTCATCAGCTGAGGCGCTGCTAATGAGGATAAAAAGGAGCAGCTCCGATTATTCGGGGCTGCGACTTAAGCACTGTTAGGCTGGAACCCCTATGCCCGGTGCCAGCTCTCTACTCATCTTGTTACATTACTTGTGAGTGTTACCCAGTAAGAGTATTTGTGCCTTGGAACCCCTATGTCCGGTGCCAGCTCTCTACTCATCTTGCCGCATTACTTGGGAGTGTTACCCGCTGTGAGTGTTTGTGCCTTGGAACCCCTATGCCCGGTGCCAGCTCTCTACTCATCTTGCTGTATAACTCGTGAGTGTCACTCTGTATGAGTACCTGTGCTTTTGGCCTACGAGGCCGTGTTCCTTATCCCCTGTCCCTTTTTGTAATAAAACATCACAACTCACTGGCTCGCCCTCGGCACTCTCTGTGTGGCTCGCGAGGGCCACACGTAACAGTAAGTCGCATCCAGACGAGTTGCCAGCGGCCGTGAGTTGTTGGTGGACTTGTACCTTCCAGTCCGGGTGTCAGCGCTGTTAGCATGCCGTCTCCCAGGAGTCACGTTCGACGCCAGGGCGAAGAGCTGATGTCCATCTTGGGGGTTGTCGACGGGACGCTCTTCATCGCCACCCTGCACGACGCCTCCAACGCGAGACGCTGGCATCTGGACCATGCTGAGAATCTCCTGGACAGTCACCTTCGCTATTCACACCATCCTGAGGTCTGTGCCAGGAGGGACGCCATTGCTGCACAGCGAGAGGAGCTCCGCGGGTTGGAAGGAAATCCCGGCAGGAAGCCGAAGAGGAGGAGACGTCGCCCTCCGCTTCGGGATCCCGTTCCTGTCTCCACTCCAGCCCGGGAGTTCGCTCCACCCAGAGGGCTTCCCCTGTTCTGCACAACGTCAATCGGGATTCCCCCGAAGGATCCGCAGCTGACAGCAGTTAAGGTCCAGGACCGAGTGGCTGCTGCGAGCTCCGCTGTGCACCCGTCTACCATCATCAGGCATGTGGCAGCTGCGATGAGATTGGTGGAGAGGAGTCCAGGGCTACGAAGCTACCCCGAGTTCAACGCCCTCCTCGCCTCGGTCTCTGCTCAGGAGTGGCGATTCCTGGGTCTCTCCTTCGCTTCGCCCCCTGGGAATAGCCGTCATCACATCGCCAAGTCGCCTCAGCACGAACCCCGTCCGGATCCAGTTCCGGGCTGTCGCAAGGACCTTTCCCCCCACGCAGCTGTCACCTCTTTGCCTCGTCAGAGAGGAGATTTCACAGCCTTGTCTCCTGAGCCTCTCCCCCCCACTGTCACGCCAGCGCATCCGGGCCGGCTCATCTCGGCTGTCACCCCCTCCTCCTCGACGCGCTTCCCGACTGCTGTGTGCGCCTGGAGTCCCGGCCTGGCGAGCCCTCTTCTGGAGACAACACGAGCGGCCCCCAGACGTCCTCCCCGGGGGTCCTCCGTTATCGCCCGGCGGGGAGAGGGAGAAGCAACGTCCACTGCAACAGGCGCCATCCAGCCTCCAGGAGACAGGCAAGTCCCAGTTTGTTCACATCAACTTAGTGATTTGCTCTGCCTTACTCCTGGAGGTGGAGTTCGGGGTTCGCAGCTCCCTGAACTCCCACCACCTGCTGTGACTTGTGTCTTAAATCCTGCACCCCCTGTGTCTCCCTCCGCTGAGCGGTCCCCGGCTCCGGGTCAACGTCGTGGGATGAGGAGGGGGCCTGCGGTTCCGGTTCCGCAGCTACGTTGTGGACGGAGGAAGAAGACTGACTGCTACGTGGAGTCTGCACCGACGACCAAGCGTCCCCGGGTCTCCACGGAGGAGCGGTTCGGTCCAGCGGGACGAGGTTCTCCTGCCATCACGCCGTGTGGACCGTCAGCGTGGTTACCGATGCTGGAGGGATCTCAAGCTGCGCTGACCATCATGCCGGCTGCGGGGCCCGACGCAGCTGAGTGGGAGCCTGACGACGACCTCCTGATGCTGGATCCTGGATCTTCGCACTCCTGGAAGGCGTCAGAACCCGAGATCAGGCGTGTGCTCTACTTTCTCTTTCTCCTTCATATCTTTGAGCACTTTAGCCTGTCTCTAGGGGAAAGGAGCTGGGTGCAGCCGTCCGCTGCGTCCGGGCTCATCTCGCCGGGTTCTGGCGCTGCCGGTGATCCTGATCCCGGTTCTGTTTTCTCTCCTGAGCCTTCTTCCAGGGTCGCCGGCGAGGAGTTGCCATCTCTCGTGGTGCTGGAAGGTCCAGGTTCGACGTTGGAGGTCGGTTCTGGTGCGGTGTCGACCCAGTCGGGGTCCGTCGTGGGTGCTGCTCCAGCGGTGTCCGACGTGGGTTCGCCCGAGACCCAGTCGGGGTCCGACGTGGGTTCTGTTCCAGCGGTGTCCGACGTGGGTTCGCCCGAGACTCAATTGGGGTCCGACGTGGGTTCTGCTCCAGTGGTGTCCGATGTGGGTTCGCTTGAGGCCCAGTCGGGGTCCGACGTGGGTTCGCCTGAGGCCCAATCCGGGCCCGATGTGGGTTCGCCTGAGGCCCAATCGGGGTCCAACGTGGGTTCTGCACCAGAGTTGTCCAGGTCCGGTGAGGGGGAGGCTGTTTCCCTGCGGCCTGACGCTCATCCACCTCGTCATCGGCTCTCCCCCGAGCCTCTTCCACCGGGGTCCGTTTTGACCTCTCGCCCGTCCCAACGGTCCTGGTGGTTGAGCGATGCGGGTCGGCCGCCGGAGGGCCTACCGTGCCCCTTTGGCTCGCTTGTGCGGCCGCCCGGCCCGCGAGACTTTTGGTTCGGCGATCTGGTCCAACCCCCCGACGAACTGTGTTTGCTTCTGGGTGGCCTGGTACGGCCACCGGAGGACTTGTTTCTTGGGACCTGGGTCTGGGGTAGGCTGTCCGAACATTCCCTTTTCCCCAGTTCACCAGCTGGACAATGGGCAGGGAGACCAACTAACTAACTAACTAACCTGCACTTATATAGCGCTTTTCTAGTCACAAAGACCACTCAAAGCGCTTTCACTAGTACTAACCCTCTATTCTAAGGGCCTATAGGAAACAGATATCTAGGGACAATTTAGAACAGCCAATTAACCTAACATGCATGTCTTTGGATTGTGGGAGGAAACCAGAGCCCCCGGAGTAAACCCATGCAGCACAGGGAGAACCTGCAAACTCCACACAGAAAGGTTCCAACCCCTGCCAGCCTGGGGATTTGAACCAGGAACCTTCTAGCTGTAAGGCAACAGTGCTAACCACTGCACCACCGTGCTGCCGGACCACCGGAACAGTCCCGGCTTTATTGGACTCTGCCTGCCGTCTTCCTCGGGTGTCACTTATGTTCAGTTACTATTAAGGTCACTCAGGTGCAGTTTTTTGTCCTCTAGGTGGATTTATGTACGTAGCGCTGTGTATTGTGTTTTTTATTAACCGTACTCAGCATTTTTCTTCATTCTTGTCCTGTTCCTAGCCTTGTTTGTGCGTTATGGAGTAATGTGTTTTGTTTCCCTCTCAACAGTACTCTGTAATTGCCTCATTTGTTCCTGTCACCTTCATGGTGGGTTTTTTTTCTCTTCCCTGCCCCGATCTAAATATTTGTGTGTTATTGAGTAGTGTGTTTTACCTGTACCCATGCTCAGCATTTTCCTCATTTGTGCCCTGGTCTAATTATTTTCTGTGTGATATAGAGTATTGTATTTGTTTTTTTTTTTTTTCTTCTGCCCTGGTGCTCTGTATTTGTTCATGGTCTATTTGTCTTTTTTTTTTCTCTGCTTCTTTCCCTCCAGTCCTGCCTCCCTTCCACCCACCCTAGGTGGGGGAGGGGGTGGCTCGGATGTTTCGGGTCGTTCGGAGCCCGACCGTGAGGGGGACGCTCTGTCACCATGGGATGAGACGCCGGGTCGTCCGGCGCTCAGACCATATCCCTCCTTATCCCTGTCTCTCATTGGACAGCGTCTCAGCGGGCTCCCAGCTGTCAGTGTTACGGGACGGCTGGGGCCCAATTAATTCTCATCAGCTGAGGCGCTGCTAATGAGGATAAAAAGGAGCAGCTCCGATTATTCGGGGCTGTGACTTAAGCACTGTTATGCTGGAACCCCTATGCCCGGTGCCAGCTCTCTACTCACCTTGTTACATTACTTGTGAGTGTTACCCGGTAAGAGTATTTGTGCCTTGGAACCCCTATGCCCGGTGCCAGCTCTCTACTCATCTTGCTGCATTACTTGGGAGTGTTACCCGCTGTGAGTGTTTTTGCCTTGGAACCCCTATGCCCGGTGCCAGCTCTCTACTCATCTTGCTGTATAACTCGTGAGTGTCACTCTGTATGAGTACCTGTGCTTTTGGCCTACGAGGCCGTGTTCCTTATCCCCTGCCCCTTTTTATAATAAAACATCACAACTCACTGGCTCGCCCTCGGCTCTCTCTGTGTGGCTCGCGAGGGCCACACGTAACACCCCCGTGTTCAGATCGTGACAGATGGCCACATCTTCTTCAAATCTTTTCAGATTTCCATGTGTTAGACATCAATTGAAAGCTTAGATTCGACACTTTTAGAATCTGTAAATAAATCAAAATACCATTGGGGAGACTTGTTCTTGGTTTTTCCATGGCTGGTCACATATGTAAAAAAATAAAAGGCTTATTTTCCATGACAAAAATTGCAAATTTGAGAAAAATGCTACATTTTTGTGAGAAACTGTGAATTTAGGGAGAAAACAACAAGGGGGAAATACTGCATATTTATACAAAAAATAGGCAAATTTACAAGAAAAAAATGTCTGATTTACAGAAAATCTGTCAAACGATGACAAAAAAAGTTGCACACACAAAAAAGTGACATTAGAAATGTCACGGTGCTTCATAAAACACAGATGAAGTTTAGTAAGGGAGAAAAACGATTGGACAGAATATTTGGAGCCCCAAAAGTTGGTAGTGAGGACAGCTTTAACTTTAAATGGGTTTATAATGTGCTTTTAGTTGATACATAATATACATGCACACACGTATATTCAGTACTGAAGTCACCATAGAGGAAAAGCAATTGCCTGGAGGAGGTGATAAATGCTGCAAGAAAAAAAAAATGGTGGAAAAATCATTGCAACTGTAGAGAATGCGTTCAAGGATGAGGCTGAGTTTATTTCTCAGGTTCAGCTTTATTATGAGAACACATACTCTAGCAATCTCTAAACAAGAAAAGAGACTGAGCAATGAAATACCACACTCTTATACTGCTGGAGCCACGAAACCTAAGTCACATGGTGCTTTAGCAAACATACAATCACATGGTACTTAATCCCAGTCACAATGCAACTCTTTGATGTTTCACTATTGTCTCTTATCCCTCGATGTTCCGGGAATCCTTCTGGGGCATCCTCTCTGAGACAAAGGCCAAAACTCACACCTCCTCGTCATCTCCTGTAGACCTCTGCAGACCCAGACCTTCTTTGTCCCGCGAGACGTGAAGCACCCAATAAACATACAGCCATACATTTGTGGGAAATATGAACCAAATATATGTGCCACATAACCCCCCCCCCAAACGTCTATTAAGGGACAAAACCTAATCAGAGATGCATGACAGAAAACATCACTACATATCACAAATCAATCCACCAATTGCTTGGGTTTTAACCTCCTGCCATATCTGCTGTAAGCCGGCTTTGTTCCTTCTGCAACGACTTCCTGCATCTGTGGATCAGAATTGTTAGCACATCTCTGTGGTGGCTCTGAAGAATATCTTCTCGGCGGCCTGCCACGGCGGGGGGCCCTGGCCAACTGCACGTGTTCATCAGCCAGAACAAAGGCGGGTTTGAGTCTGTTAATGCAAATCAACTCTTTTCTGCCTCCTAAATCAAGCAAAAAATGTTTCTCCCCTGTTTCCAACACTCTGAAAAGCCCGTCGTAAGGCGGTTGCAAACCTGGGTGTTGAGCATCATGTCTAACAAAAACAAACTCCGCATTTTTTAAAGCCTTCGGCACAAAAACGCGTGGAAAACTGTGATGAACTGGGCCAGGAAGGGTGTTTGATCCTGTGTCGCTCTGCAACAGCTGAGCGGGGGGCAATTTGGCGCAGGGTTGTCGGGAAGGAATTCCCCTGGCAAACGGAGGGGTTGTGCAAAAACTAATTCAGCCGGAGAGGCCTGCAAATCCTCCTTAGGTGCGGAACGCAACCCCAATAAAACCCATGGAAGTTTATCCACCCAATTTGTATCTGTAAGAGACACTCTGAGGGCTGCTTTCAATGACCTATGAAAGCGTTCGCACAAACCGTTAGCCTGGGGGTTATACGCGGTAGTGCGGTGAATCTTCACCCCTAGGCTGTGGGCCATCGATGACCAGAGTTCGGAAACAAATTGGGGACCCCTGTCGGACGTTATGTCCGACGGAACTCCAAAACGCGCAACCCAAGCTGTTAAAAACGCGCGTGCAACGTCTGCTGCTGCAGTTGACGCCAGAGGAACCACTTCTGGCCAACGCGTGGTGCGATCTACCATCGTCAAAAGGTGTGTACACCCCTGAGACAACTGAAGGGGGCCCACCAAGTCAACATGCACATGATCAAAACGCTTAGCTGGGATGTGAAAAGGCTCCAAAGGGGCTCTAGTGTGCTTGTGTATTTTGGCTCGCTGACACGCTACGCAGGCTGCTGCCCATTCCTTGACCTGTTTACGCAACCCCGGCCAAACAAATTTCTCCCCACCATCTTAATCGATGCGCGCACCCCCGGGTGCGCCAGAGAATGGATTGAGTCAAAAACGCGGTGGCGCCACGCAGCTGGAACCACAGGGCAAGGCCGTCCCGTGGAGACATCGCAGATAAGAGGGGGCATACCTATCTGCTGCACCCTGTGCTCCAGCCTTAACCCTGTTGGTCCAGACTGGAGCGCGCGCACATCCGCGTCGCTAACCTGCTCCGCGGCCACGGCTGCATAATCAAAACCTACGTGGACCGGGGCTGCGAGCGCTTCCGCTCCACAAATCTGGCCTGCGGCCATGGCTGCCGAGTCTGCCCCCACGGGGCCTGGCGCTGCTACCGCACGCGAAAGACAATCTGCCACTACATTATGTTTGCCCGCGACATGCTGAATATCGGTGGTGAACTAAGATATCGCGGCCAGCTGTCTTTGCTGCCGGCCTGACCAAGGCTCTGAAATCTTGGCCATCGCAAACGTTAGCGGCTTGTGATCCACAAACGTGGTGAAACGGCGCCCCTCCAGACAGAACTGGAAATGGCGGATGGCCAAATGCAGGGCCGACAGCTCCCTGTCGAACGCGCTGTATTTCCGCTCGTTATCGCGCAAGGTTTTGCTGAAAAACGCGAGTGGCTGCCAGCTCCATGCCACAAACTGTTCAACGACCGCCCCCACCGCTAAATCGGAAGCGTCCATGGTGAGTGCCATGCGGGCCGTTGGCACCGGGTGTGCCAACAAAACGGCGTTCGCCAGGGCTGATTTGACTTGGGAGAATGCGTGCTCCCGCTCCGGGGACCATTCGATCTTATTTGCAGGTTTTTGTTTTTTAAGTGCCGCGTACAATGGTTGCATGAGCTGCGCTGCGCTTGGGAGGAAACGGTTATAAAAATTAACCATTCCCAAAAATTCCTGCAATGCTTTGACCGTCTGAGGTTGGGGAAAATCCATTATTGCTCGTACTTTATCGGGCAGAGGGACCGCTCCTTCTGGTGAAACGCGGTGCCCCAAAAAATCGATTTGCGCCACCCCAAACTGGCACTTCGCTGGGTTAATTATTAACCCGTGCTCTGCCAGCCTCCGAAAAACCGCTGTGAGGTGGCTTTCGTGTTCGTCTTCGGATGTGCTGGCTACCAAAATATCATCCAAGTAGACGAACACGAAAGGGAGGTCGCGTAAAACTTCATCCATCATGCGCTGGAAAGTCTGCGCAGCACCCTTGAGTCCAAACGGCATACGCAAAAACTCGAAAAGCCCAAAAGGAATTATTACCGCTGTTTTGGGTATGTCCTGAGCGCGGACTGGGACTTGATGGTACCCACGCACCAAATCTATTTTAGAAAAAATTCACGCCCCCGCTAAATGCACCGAAAAATCTTGGATGTGCGGAATCGGGTAGCGGTCGTGTGCTGAAGTGTTATTCAACCTGCGGAAATCACCGCAAGGCCGCCACGAGCCATCAGCCTTGGGGACCATATGCAGCGGTGAAGCCCAGGGGCTGTTAGAGCATCTAATGATGCCCAGCTTTTCCAGGTTGGCGAATTCCTCGTGCGCTATGGCTAGTTTAGCTGAGTCCAAGCGCCGAGCTTTTGCAAAAACGGGGGGCCCGGTGGTAGTTATAAAATGTTCCACCCCATGTTTAGCCACTGATGCCGAAAACGTTGGGACTGTGAGTGTTGGAAACTGAGTGAGTAGTGCTTGGAACTTACCACCCGCAGCTGTGACGTTGGGCTGTGCAGTAGGCGGGGCCACCCGGGCTGTACAGGAAATAGAGTGGAAAGACGTGCATTAACCAGACATCTATTAGCAAGATCAACCAATAAACCATTCGAGCACAAAAAATCAGCACCTAACATGTTATGACTGACTGCCGCTACGACGAAAGTCCACTCGAATGTCCGACCGTGAAAAGACAGGGGGAGGGTCTTCTCCCTGAAGGTCTTGATCGTCGAGCCGTTCGCCGCCAACACCAGGGGTCCGCTGGAAGGCGCCAGCCAGTCAGCGTAGGAAGGTGTGATGAAACTCAGCTGGGAGCCTGTGTCCACCAGGAACTGCCTCCCTGATTTCGCGTCCGTAAGGTAGAGCAGCTTGTTCTTCACGCCGAGAGCCGCAGCTGCTACCGACTCCCGGTCCTGGCGTTTCCCGAGCGCCTGAACTGGCACGGTGGAATGCACTTGCGTGCCCTCTCAGCGAAACGTCGATGATAAAAGCAGAGGACGTCGCCCGCTCCGTGTCTCCTGGCCTCCGCCGCTGCTGACGTCAGCGAATCTGGTGCTGCAGCCTCTGGCCCCCTGCCATCTCCGGGCGTTGCGCTCAGCTCCGCTGCCGCCGTCATGGCCGTGTGGCGTCTATGGGCGTTGACGAGTTGCTGTGCCTCCTGGCCCAGCTCGTGGTAATCTCGGTTGGTCAGCAGCTGTGAACCGGCCAGGGTAACTCACCGCTGACGGTAGTGTCCTGAGGAAAAGATGGGCTAAGATAAAGCCGTCATCATCATCGCCTCTCAGACTCAGCATCCTTGCCATCAGGTCCGCAGGCCTGTCTGCCTCGCCTTCAGTCAACACCAGGAGCTTCTCTGCTCGCTCTCCCAGCGAGGGGGTGAAAGCACGGATGAGAGCGGGTTTCAATGCGCTGTACTTGTCGTCGTCTGGTGGGTGGTTAGTCAGGCTCTCCACCCGCTGGGCTGTGAGGCTGTCCAGCTTTGCGACTACATGGTAGAATTTCGTTGCATCCGCCGAAATTCCCCGAAGATGGAACTGCGCCTCGACAGTGTTGAACCAGGAGTGCGGGCTATGCTGCCAGAAATCAGGCAGCTGGACTGCGGTAGCTGCGTTAGCCTGGCTAGCTCCTGATGAGTCCGGTGCGGGAAAGTCGTCCCCGGCCATAATTTGTCGTAGGGTCACCAGTGTAGAGAATGCGTTCAACGATGAAGCTGAGTTTATTTCTCAGGTTCACTCACTTCCGCCCTCCCAAGAGAGTAGACGCTTTTTTCTTCTCTCCTGCTCTGACTTTTTCCTCCCCTCCTAACTACTGGATCCCAGCTTGCTGTTGTCTGTCTGCGTCCAACTGCGACCGCCGAAAAGAAATTATGGAGTTAATAAGCTGGGCTTTGAACACAATTGACACTATTTTTTCAACAAGGAAAAGTGCTCCGGGGGAAGCTGTCTGCCCCGCTGGAACGGCTCCAGCGGGCTATTTACGTGACACAGGTAATTGGAATATGCTGTGTCTCTCTAATCTCTCTATCGAAGATATTGAAGATTTGTTTATCTTTGTAATATTGGTGATTGGGATTTTTCTGATTGGGACTGGAATCGTCCTGGTTTACTGCAAATTGCTGAAGATGGATTCAACCTATCAAAATGCTGACCAGGCGAGGTGCATCCATCAAATTGAAAAACTGGAGAAGACCCTGATAGCGACTACTGGAGAACTGTCTCGTAAGGTGGATTACATCATGGGTTCGCTCAGGTCTTTCCATGACGAATTCAAAGCTGCGCAATGAAGGATTAATGTACTGAATCTACAGAAGAAATACAAGTCTTCTCTGTGATCAGTCCTATTTGGCATTATTATTCCCCATGAAAATTCCTCCTGGCTGTCTGCAGACTGTGTTTTTTTTCAAAATCATGAGCACAAGGCCTTGGACAGCCAGCTGCAGCGCCAGATAAGACTGGCGCCAGACAGACAAAACATCTTCTGCCAAGGGTCCTTGGGTCTCTCTTATTATCATCAACACTGCTCAACACCGCACACGCATTGATCCATGAACTGAATAAAGATAACACTGCTCTCTTGTGTCCTGTGAATTCTGTGTGTAGCGAATATATGTGCATTGAGCTTTTTTTTTCCTTGAACTCTTAATATTGATTAAGTATGTAACCAGTATTTTGAATCAATGATTTTTTTGCTCCTTCCTATTGTATCATCTTTATGCGGCCTGTACCCTCCTGCTGACAGGCGCGTTGCAGATGCGCCGCGGCACGGAAATGCAGGTTCATTACTGTGTCAAGTCAAATTCTCTCGTATGTTATCAGTGATCTGTTAATGTACTTGGCAATAAATCTTTTTCTGATTCTGATTCTGATTCTATTATGAGAACACATACTCTAGCAATCTCTAAACAAGAAAAGAGACTGAGCAATGAAATACCACACTCTTATATACACACTCTTTCCTGTATATATTTGCATCCTTTTATAGAAACGTGGACAGACTGTAATTTACTGTACATCCTCTGTTGTCATTGAATCCTTATTTAAATCCTTCACCTGAACAACGAGAGCAAGTTTTTAGCCAAAGTCAAATTCCTTGTATGTGTTGTGCATACTTGGCCAATAAAGCTGATTCTGATTCTGATTCTGATTCTGATTCTGATTATACTGCTGGAGCCACGAAACCTAAGTCACATGGTGCTTTAGCAAACATACAATCACATGGTACTTAATCCCAGTCACAATGCAACTCTTTGATGTTTCACTATTGTCTCTTATCCCTCGATGTTCCGGGAATCCTTCTGGGGCATCCTCTCTGAGACAAAGGCCAAAACTCACACCTCCTCGTCATCTCCTGTAGACCTCTGCAGACCCAGACCTTCTTTGTCCTGCGAGACATGAAGCACCCAATAAACATACAGCCATACATTTGTGGGAAATATGAACCAAATATATGTGCCACACAACTTTTATTACCTCCGCCAAGAGGATGAGGTTATGTTTTTGCCGGCGTTGGTTTGTTGGTTTGTCTGTCTGTTAGCAATATTACTCAAAAAGTTCTGAAAGAATTTTAATGAAATTTTCAGGAAAGGTGTGTAAGGGCACGAGGAACAGATGATTAGATTTTGGTGATGCTCTGAGAGTGCATATCTCCACCAAGGGCTTTGTTTTTATTTGTACAGCAGGATTATACAAAAACTACTGGATGGATTTGGATGAAATTTTCACCAGAGGTGGTCCTTGGGCTAGAGAGGAAACCATTACATTTTGGTGATGACCCAAGAATGCATACCTCCACCAAGGCTCTTCTCACAGAGTGTTAGCAACAATACTCCAGAACTACTGGTCAGAGTTTGATGCAGTTTTCACCAGAAGTGGCTCTCGGTGTCATGGTCTGTGTTTGCTCTGTCTCCCTGCCTCTGTCTCCCTCTCATTAGACTCATTCTCTGCAGCCTTGTGCATTACCTGTGGTTAATCAGTGGAGGCCTTTAAATAGGATGTTCTCCCTTCACTCTGCCTGGTGACGTTGACCTACACACAGCCCGATCTGATCTGAGCTCTGTTTCGTTCTGCTTTGCCATGTTTTGTGATTTTTGCTTGCTCTAGACCAGGGGTGTCCAATCATGTGCCATGGAGGGCCAAGACCCTGCAGGTTTTCTGTTCTTGCCTCACACTACTGAACTCCCGGATCTGACCAATGTACCCTCCATCTACCACAATTTAGCACCCATTTTCAGTAAAACTAAAGCACTGTCCCTCCCTCCTCACCGACCCACCGGTTGTGCCATCAAGCTCCAACAGGGGGCATGATTACCCTCCAGCCACCTTTACAGCCTGTCTGCACCTGAGAAGGAGGCTATGGATAAATATATTAAGGAGTCCGTGAGTGCTGGTATCATCTGTCCCTCATCATCTGCCCTGGGAACCGGATTCTTCTTCGTGGGTAAGAAGGATGGGTCACTCCACCCATGTATTGATTTCTGGGAGCTCAACAACATCACTGTCAAGGATAAATATGCGCTGCCTCTGATTAACTCTGCCTTTGACCAACTCCAGGGTTCCACCATCTACTCCAAGCTGGACCTCAGAAATGTTTACCATCTGGTCCGAATCCAGGAGAGAGACGAGTGGAAAACAACATTCCATACCCCTATTGGCCACTTCGAGTACCTGGTCGTGCCCTTTGGCCTCACCAACGCCCTAGTGGTATTCCAGCGCTTAATCAGTGCTGTCCTGCTGGATTTTCTGTGTAAATTTGTATTTGTTTATCTTGATGACGTCCTTATTTTCTCTAGTTTCATGGCAGAACACCAGGTCCATGTGTGGAGAGTGCTCCATTGGCTCTTGGAGAACCAGCTGTTTGTGAAAGCAGAAAAATGTGAGTTCCACACCACCACCACCTCTTTTCTGGGGTTCATCATTTCTGAGGGCCAGATCAAACCAGGCCCAAAAAAGTGCAGGCAGTTACTGATTGGCGCATACCCACCTCCAGAAAGAGCCTCCAACAGTTCTTAGGTTTTGTTAATTTCTTCCGGAGGTTTGTCAGAAATCACAGCACTGTAGCCTCCCCACTCACCCACCTGACATCCACCAAGCTACCCTTCTTTTGGTCAGACGAGGCCAACACAGCATTCTCCACCCTCAAGGCCAAATTCACCAACACCCCCATCCTTTCTCAGCCCGACCCGGAACGGCAGTTCATTGTTGAGGTGGATGCCTCTGACATTGGGGTAGGGGCGGGCTTCTCCCAGCGCTTGACCACTGATTATAAGATCCACCCTTGTGCCTTTTTCTCTTGGCAACTGTCTCCCGCCGAGAGAAATTACAACATCAGTGACCGAGAGCTGCTGGCAGTTAAGCTTGTGCTGGAAGAGTGGCACCACTGGCTGGAGGGTTCTTCTACTCAGTCATTCCTGGTGCGGACTGATCACAGGAACCTGGAGTACATCAGGATGGCCAAACGACTCAATTCACACCAGGCCAGGTGGGCACAATTCTTTGACCGTTTCCACTTCACCATAACCTATAGACCCGGCTCTAAGAATACTAAACCCAGCACCCTCTCCAGAGAGTTCGCTCCCAACACTACTCCATCCAGTGAGGAAACAATCATTCTCGCCTCTCCCGTCGTTGGAGCCCTCTCTTGGAACATTTTGCGTAAGGTGGAGGAGGCTCAGGTCACTGATCCGGACCCTGGGGGGCGGACCACTGGGTCGCCTGTTCATTCCTGCTGCTGTTAAGGGGGAGGTCATTCACTGGCTTCATGCGGCTAAATTTTCCTGCCATCTGGGGGTAGCCAGAATCCTGTCACCAAAACCGCATGTTTTGGTGGCCGACCATCGACCATGATGTATGTGAATACATCAAGGTGTGCCCATAGTGCTCAGCAGGCAGCCTGTTTCACCAGCATGGAGGACCTTCCTCTGCTCCCAGCTGCTCACCCTTGCTGAGGCGTAAACATAACAGATAAACTTTTACAAACCCACTAAACTGCTTCAGTTAAACTAACGTGTCCCTCTGCTCTCTCCTTATAAGGCTGGCAGACTCTTGCATCTCCACTTTGCACATTTATCTGCACAATCCTTGTAATAAAAATCATTGTTCACATCTTTTATCGCCTTCTCCTGAGTCTGCTTTTGGGTCACCCCCCACCACCACCACCACAACACTAGATGTACATACAAACCCATTACATTTTGGAGGTGATCAGTGAGGGGCGGAAGGAGCCTTGGTGGAGGTATGCGGTCTCTGAGTGCGCTTCTAGTCTATCAGTTTATTTATTTCTTTCGTGCTCCTTTTATTGCAGATGGACCCTTAAACACCAACAAACTCAAAAGGCACAGTGTTAAGGTGATGAATCTTGTTATACTAGGAGCTAAATCACTATAAAATGATAGTAATCCATCAATATCTCAGTGTTTGATCACTGCCTAATTTGTGTAATGCTGTTTTGTGATTAAATAAAATGGGAACGGAAAACTAGAAATGTGATTTTAAGCTCAATAATTAAATTCCAAATAAATCAGTGATGCTGTTTTGTAGTGCTTTTGAACTCATTTTAACACATTATGTATATCGATAAAATTTAGAGTGCTGTATTTTCCTTAATGAGATATTTTAAAAAGTTTAGGCCTATGAAATGCATCTGTTCTTTCATTCATCTATTTGGTGTTTATTATATATTCATTTAGATACTCTGTTGTGCAGTTGTGGTATTTTAAAAGTGGATAGAAGATCTGAAAATGATCTGTGTTATGTCTGGAATTACCTGCTGAACAAACAAGGCGAGATGACTGGGAAAACAAAGCTTTATTGAACTCCTACAACTTGGCAGCCACTGACAGATTGTCGGCTAAGCTCAGGCGAGACCAGAGGCAATAAGTCCCCCCAAAAGTCCAAAACCACTCAGTCAATTAAGACCCTCCCCAATTTGGGACCCGAATCACGCACTAATAAACGAAAACTAATGTCTCTAAATGGCCTAACACATTCACACAACAAAACCTAGAATAGGGAAGACTGCCGTCCTGCTCACACGGCACGGTGGATTATTCTGCCACCTGTGAAAGTAAATTAAAGTCCATTAATAACTAAAATAGTATGCCGTGTTCCTAAACTAAGACAGGAAAAAAAAATCAAAATAATCCCTTATCCACCTCATTCCTAGGCCCCATGATGCCTTGCGTGAATTATGGTAACAACTTCTGGTACTAGTTTAGAATGTATGGCTGTCACTGAAACAGGACACTTTTCCTTGTTAAAAAAAACAATAACTTTGGTGTTATATATTAATATGATGTATTATTGTGTGATGAGGGTGGTGGCTCCACCTTTCCGGTTCCGCCACCACCCTGACTATAAAAGGCAGAAGCAGAAGAGGCACGGTCTTTTTTGACCTTCGCCTCTGCCTGTACAGGAGCGCCTGGTATCTGTGAGTCATACAATAAAGTCAAGTTCCATTGCACCTCTGGCCTCATTATTGTGACATTGGTTATGGACATAACATTTAGCAACAAGGATAAAAGTGTGGATAAAGGTATTTCAGGCATTCGGCCATTTCTGGAGCTTCCTGGTGAGTTGCCAGTGCCGTGGGAGAGGTGGTTTTCTGCATTCGAGAATTATCTGGTGGCATTAAACCTCGGTGAGTTGGGGAAATTGTGTGTATGGGCCATATTGGTCCATAATCTTGGCATGGAGGGACAGCGCATTCTTAGCACATTGGGAGTAAGTGACAGTTTTGAGGATGTGGTTGGGCTAATGGCGTGCTACTTTCGCACTGCTGAGAACGTCATAGTCCGGAGGATCCAGTTCCGACAGCACCGCCAGCGGGCTGGAGAGTTGGTGCAGCGATATGTTGCTGACCTGTGTCAACTGGCTGGGTGTTGCCAATTTGGGACTTTAGAGGAAGAGATGATCCGTGATCAGTTGGCGGAGCACACACTGTGTGCAGCAGCATGGTCAAGACTCCTTACCCATTCCGGTGAACTGACGTTGGCCAAAGTGGTGGAGATAACCCAACAGTTTGAAGCAGCAGATAAACTGTCACGGGACCTTGGTGAGAGAACAGCATTGGGGCAGCCGACTCACAATCAGCAGCGCAGGCTGTAGACCTGGACAGCGTGGAAGACAGAGAAGAATACGCTTCCGCTATAAAAATTAGGTCCGCCCCGGGATCGCCAAAGTGTTTTGGCTGTGGGTCTACCAAGCACCGGTACAAGGCGAGAGAGTGTCCGGCAAAAGTCAAACGCTGTGGCAAGTGTGGGCTCCTAAATCATTCCACCAGGGTCTGTAAAAAGTTTGCGCGAAGGTAACGATGATGTGAAGTGGATTTCCCTGCCACAACGTCTACAGTTATTCACACCGTATCTCCAAGCACAGAAGGCCATACATATTTAACAGTTACGTTGGACGGTGAGGACGTGCCGTTGTTGGTGGACACGGGCGCGGTGAGGTCTGTGTTGAACTGGCCTACTGTGAGGAGTTTTTTCCCCTACCATCCTGTGAGAGGTATGTCCATGCCATTATGTGGGTATGGCGGTAATAGGCTGTCCATCGTGGGTTCGCTGGAGCTGACGGCAAGGTACAAGACAGTGGTGGTGTCCAACATACAGTTCGTGGTGATGGTAATTGGGTCGAATGTGATGGGCTGCGATCTGTTTTATGGACTGGGCTTCTCAATTACCAGCAGCAGCGGAGAGGAATGGTCAGGCTGTGGTCTGTGGGACCGGCTGGTTCCGCGAGTGGTCGACGATGTGGTTTGGTACAATACATGGCCTAGTACTCTGGGAGATGGACAGGAAAATTACCACCCAGGGCCATCAGGGCAGGGTTCTGGTGCCAGGGCCCATGTTACCCTAGGTGAGGGAACTGGGCGGCATGGTGGAACGCCCGTAATGGCGAGTGAGGCTGTGAAGACAACCCCATTCTGCTTCTGGGGTTCGGCCTGGAGATATCGAGAAACATGGGGCTGCAACGGCTACAACAGCGTTCAAAATGAAAGCGAGTGGAGCAGAACCGGCTGGCACAGGAAACAGACGTGCCACACAGGAGCACTGCAGGCCGAGTCAGGCTTCGCAGAGGGTCGCCGGTGTGGTGCTGCCCGGTGAGGGAGCCCGATGGAGACATCGCGGACATGGGAAGTCGAGTCGAGCTCCTTTGGGAGTCGGTGACGTGGTTCGACCCAGAGAGGAGGCTCGGCTGAGAAGTGTCCACGGAAAGAGGAAGCGACGGGAGGACCAGGGGCGGCTGAAGGTGGTGGCTGTTCGGGAAGACAGATACCTTCGGCTGTCAGATGACTCATGGAGACACCCCAATGAACTGCAGTGCGTTATTGAGGAGAAGGAGGTGTTGGGATCCTGATGTGGCTTATCTCCAGGGACAAAGAGACGAAGGAGCTCTGGGTGGGACCTGCCAGATGAGTCCCCCGGGGGGTGGCTTCTCCATTGAGGCTGTACGGTAGCAAGGGGTGATGGGTTAGGTTAAGTGTGAATTGCCTGGGCTACATAGTTAATATGTTTCTCATAATAGACTGCTACAACAGATGCAGATGTGGAAAAAAAAATACCCATGTATTGTGTGTGTCACCATGTGTAGGGGTGTGTATTACTGTGGGGTTTGCCCAGGTTGGGGTGGTATAATTGGGAATGTTATAGCGGTGCATGAATGTGCATGTTAACTGATTGGTTGTTTGTTTGTTACATTGAATTTTCACCCTTATTTAAATAAGCTTATGGGGTTGTTTTGTATTATAATAGGAACACGGCATTATTTTATGGACTTTTACTATTACGGACGGCAGAATAATCCATCTGGCCATGTGAAGGTGGGACGGCAGTCCACCTGTCCCCCTCTAGTTTTAGTTGTTGGTGTGCATAGATAGTCCTATTTTATTTGTTTGTCATTAGAGCGTGACTCGGGTACTAAATTTGGGAGGGCCTAATCAGTGTGTATGTGTTTTGGACTTTTCTAAATGGGGGGAGGCAGTGTTATATATTAATATTACGTATTATTGTGTGATGAGGGTGGTGGCTCCACCTTTCTGGTCCTGCCACCACCCTGAGTATAAAAGGCTGATGCGGAAGAGGCGCGGTCTCTTTTGACCCTCTCCTCTGCCTGTACAGGAGCGCCTGGTGTCTGTGAGTTGCACAATAAAGTCAAGTTCTGTTGCACCTCCGGCCTGGTTATTGTGACATTGGTTATGGACATGACATTCGGCATCAGAAATGCGGGAGCGCGGCCTTTTGCACCTCAAAAACAGTAATATAATCATACCACTTCCCACGACTATCGAGGGATGAGAAGATGACCTTAAAAAGTGGCCTGGCAGACAGTAGCTCCGTTTGTTAGCGTCACTGCTAAGATGCTAATGCTAATGCTGTAAACAAATAAAAACTCTGAGATAAATCAATGTCTCCACCGCAATAAAGTTAGCTGCATTTCGTTAAAATATGTTGGACATAATCAGATTTACCTCAGAGCAGACGTAGAGTCTAGTCAGAGCCACAAAGGTTCACAACACCGTGCTTGGCTGTTTTAAATTTGGGGTAAAACGTTAGATCTGTGACATTCATACAAGTGAAACCATACCTGGTGCTGCTGTGTCTGTACTGCCGATCACACACGAACAATCCTTCAGTTTTCAGTGCATGATCTACTCATTGCTGTTGAAGTCACAGATTTAGCTGCGCTTATTTGTGACGAGCCTCACACCACAAGCAGCAGCAAGTACCAGAACTACTGAAAAACATTCAAAAATACAAGAACTACAAGTGCTGAAATTAACTGCCACTTGAGTGCAAAACAGGTATGCGGACTATACATTAAAATGAATTTGAAAAAATGCTATTTTAAATGCCCCCGCTACTCCACTCTTACTGAGTGATTTAACACTACATCAGCCGAAACCGGAAGCTCTGCCCATAATTGTTCCTACAGCGGCACCCCCAGGAATAAGGTGGATATAATATTCACATTCACTGTATAACATACTATATAACAACAACACCAACAACAACAACACCAGAACTTCAATATATACTATTTACAACCCAAATGTTCCAGTAAAAAGGACATAACTGGCATGGGGAACCAGGGCACCCTCTCAGCAGATGCGCCCCTGGAAACTCCCGGTCTTCGGGGTGGAGGCTGGCCCTCTGGACACTGAAGCTGCTCCTCCTCACACTTGACCTCGTCCCACATACAGCCTTGTCTCCCGGAGCCTCCTCCTGGACACGCCAAAGCTGGTTCGCATGCCACACTGAGCCGTCAGAGAGCCTGAAGCGCGCTGCACCCAGTTTGGTCACTATGCGCAGCTGCTCCCAATGCTCCTGGGATTGTCGTCTGGCCCATCTTCGCTGCGGGCGCTCCTCACCTCGAACCCAGACCCAATCCAGGACCTTCAACGGGGCTCAGCTTGAGGTGTTGCTGTTGAGCGCGCCAATTCCTTGTGCTCATCGGTCTTGTCCCGATCTCTCCTAATGCTGGTGTAATGTGTGCCCTTGTAGCCGCAGACCCTCCGTCTTCTTGTGGCCAAACTCTGGAGGCATCCGGAGCTAACCCATTGGTGTCACTCGCTGGCGCAGGCACCTCGCCATCACGCTCAGTACTTCCCTCGACCATTTCCTGAGCGCCAACCCTGAGACCCTCCTGTGCTGGCCCTGAGCAAACTTGGTACTGCTTGACTACCATGGTGTCCGGTAGCTATTCATCCTACACCACATCTTCATCAGACGCCGGAATCGGAGGGGGTTCCACTGGCCACAACCCAACCACTCCACCCCAGCGTTGCCCTTGATGGTGAAACCCAGTCCATAAAATAAATCACAGCCCATGATGTTATCGCCCCATGCTGTTACATGGAATGTGAAGTCGAGCATCGTCGCAGACTTGTACTGAACAGTTAGCTCCAAAGCCCCGACCATGTCCAGCCTTCCACCTCTATAATGGTACAACGGCGCTGGGTTGCCTCTAACTCTGTGGTGGGGAAAAAAACCTGTTCACCGTGGCCCAATTCAGCAGCGCACACTCCGCTTCCATGCCAGTCAACAGCGGTACCTCCATGTCGTCCAGCCTCACCATGCAAAACGTATACCCGTTCGTCTCTGGGGACACTGTGTGGATGGTTGTCTGGGGCGAGCGGAGAGATTTCTTCTGTGGGCTCTCTGGTTTAACTTCACGGCACATCCTGGCAAAATGGTCTAAATGACCACATCTGTTACAGCGTGCTCCTCTTGCCGGGCAGTCCTTAGCCTTGAGCTCACTCAACTTAACAGCCACTGACAGATTGTCTGCTAAGCTCAGGTGAGAAGAGAGGCAGTAAAGCCACATTTCCACTATATAGTTCTGCGCTACTCTTTTCTTTTCTTTACTACTTGTTTCTCCCGCGGCTGCGCCTCCATCACAACCGCGGAAAGCCGAGTATTGCTGGGGTGGGCGGGATCGAGGTGGCGCTACACTGCTGACGTATAAAGGACGAGACTGACTCATCAACAACACAGAAAAAAATAGCGGATTACGAGCGGAGGATTTCCACAATGAATATCTTTAACGAGACAAGAGAATTTTACAGGAGAAGACGACGTGGATTGAGACAACACACGTTGGAGCAGGAGAGAATAGCGGTTGCCCAGGAGGAATCTGAAGCAGCTGCATATGAAGCAGAGATCATTTCATTTGTTCAGTGTTCATGTGCATACATATGTCAAACGTGTTTTTTAAATAAAATGTTGTGCACTTTTAAACTACATCGCCTCTGTTGTTCAAAACGGTTAAATGTTAACAGATGGTTAATTAAATGCTGAAACACCGGGGTAATTTAAAAAATAATGCAGAAGCTTAATCCTAAACCCCTTTAACTTACCAAATAATTTATAATATTATAAAAAAGCCAATCCAAATCTAGACCCATTTTGTATATTGTGTAATAATGATACACTGATGATAAACTGACTTCCCAAAAAAAGCAGCAGCTAGACAACGCACTTTTGGTTTGATGGAATTGCCAATTGACCTTGGAATTATATGTGGAAACTTGTTATACTTCCAGTTAACTTTAACTTACAAAATAATTAAAAATATTATAAAAAAGCCAATCCAAATCTAGGCCCACTTTTTGTATTGTGTATCATTTGAGTATCATTGTACAATCTATTGTTATTTATAAGGGTTATCTGTTCAGTGGTGGCTAATTACACACTAAAACAATGTAGAAATGACTCCAAAAAAAAAAATGCTGCAGCTAGACAACTCACTTTTGATTTGATGGAATTGCCAATTGACCTTGGAATTATATGTGGAAACTTGTTATACTTCCAGTTAACTTTAACTTACCAAATAATTGATATTATAAAAAAGCCAATCCAAATCTAGGCCCATTGTGTATCATTTTTCCCATCTATTGTTATTTATAAGGGTTATCTGTTCAGTGGTGGCTAATTACACACTAAAACAACGTAGAAATGACTCCAAAATAAAATTCTGCAGCTAGACAACTCACTTTTGGTTTGATGGAATTGTCAATGAACCTAGAAATTTTATGATGAAACTTTTTTTAATCCTACTAAATACACTGACATTGTCACACTGCCAACACCAAATTATAATTTTCTTTTTCAAACCAAAGATCACTATGGATCTATTGAATCACAATCGCATAGGTTTATCATATACATGTCAACGTTTACAACATCGAAAATGTTATATTTGGGTTCACATGTATGGGTATTTTCGCTTTATATTATACTAGACTGCTTATAATTTATTGGAATTCTCAGAATTTGGAATGCCGATATAACATTCAATTCACATGTACTTACCTTTTACCTAATTCGACTTTTACCTTTATCAGTGTGTACTGCTGAATGTAAATTACACCTGTGCAACTGCTTACAATTTTACTTAAAAACTGTACCCAATGTAGAGCAATGGATACAGCAGTGGTAATATTTATTAAATTTAACAATAACAATTACATTACCAGTAAAAATCTTGACACCTTTATGGCTGAACAGCAGGATTAGGGTCATATGAGGCAATGGAATGTGTATGTAATTATTCGCCTTTATCATCCAGTGTTATAATATACAAACCACACTTTTATCCAAAAGACTAACATTTTATTACATTACAAATATTCCCAAAACATGTTAACAAATGGGGAGCTTTCAGTACTTCGACCAGACTGCCAAAATGGTTTAGGAAGGCTCCGTGGAAGGAAGCCGTCTCTGTCAGCTCATCCCTTCTTAATGCGGCTAACTGCAGGTGTCTTTCGCGCTGTTCGTGCTGCCGTTGATGCTGTTCGAGCATCCTTTCATGGATCCGCATCTCCTCAGCATGATTCTGGGCCATCACTGATGCAAGGTCTGCAATGTTGCTGGACCTCTTCAGCTTGCCTATATGAAAGACAGAAGTCATTGTATTTAGATAACACTGGATCAAAACATGTCAGAAAAAATATTATGGAATTAAACTGTTGAAAGCCTGTGGTGGGATGCTTCGTTGCTGTATTTAAGCTCTACTGTCATGTTGCTGCCCCTCAGTAGAGTGGACTATAAGCAACTTCTGTGGTGATGTGGTTAGGCCCCCCTTCATTTCAAAAAGGATTAATTGTAAAAAGTATTTTGATTTAATGGGTTATTTTTAAAAGAATTTCTTTGTACTGTGGCCTCATAAATCAGAATGGGTTAATAGTGTTAGCTGACTTGAAGAATTTCAATCAAGCATTTTGATTTGAAGTCGGTACATGTGCTCCTTTTTTTTTGTGAAAATACAACAGTATTTCCACCATCAACACAACTATAACACTGGGCCACTGTGGCTATGAACACCCCTGAATCTAGTATTTTTATAAACATAGAAAGACATTTTAAATTCCTTATTATGCGTCTATAGAAAATAACAATCACATATAAAAACAACCGGGTGGTAATTTTAAGTTTGTTGTGCCTTACCAGCACTTGACCGGGAGATGCCGGGGCAGTCCAGTGAGGCGGACCCCAAGGGATTTGAAAACTGTGTATAGAAGGAAAAAACACACAATAAAGCTCACAAACAAAGTGCAACATGTACCGCAAACACAAAACTTTTTAACCAGAATACAATAAGCTTACGTCAGCGTTTTGTTCACGTGAATACTGAAATAAAAGCGCGATTCAGCAGCTTGATGGAGGTAGCAGCAAGGTACAGAGGTAGCTAGCTATTAGCGGGCTAGCCATCACCACAATTGCCCACAATCAAACAACTTTTTTTATTGCTTAAATAAAGTGCGCTTTTGACCGAAAGGCAAGAAGACGGACAATAACAAAAAAACACTCACCGTCACCGTTTTCCAATTCCGTGGCTGTGTCGAGTCCAAATTCTCTGCCATAATAGCAGGCCGGACACTTCCTGGTACATTTTTTCATTGCGAGTTGCCCCACCAACTCGCTCTGGATGTAGTCATCGGCTACGAGGGACAGAAAAGTCCGCACCTCCTCGTTTGTTCATGGAATAAACTTGCGCGTGGACATCGTTATATGAGAACACAATTGTGAATCCAGTCACCGCAGTTACTCGCTGAAATTACAAATGGCGGTCATGTAGCTTCAACAGAAAACAAAACGGACGCGTTTGGTGACGTTACGCCCTGACCAATCAGCGTTTAGCAGTCGATTGACGTCAATTCACACCTCGCTTTTCGCTCGGCTGTACCCTGCCTCTGAACAGGCATGGAAATCGTAACGGTTAAACCGTGAGGACTTGGGTGGAAATGGCGAAAAACCGAAACAAGTAAAAAAAAGTAAAGCCAAGGTGATACTGGTGGAAATGGGGCTTTAGATGGCTGACCCGGCCTTAAATAGGACGGGGCAGAGGCGCCACCTGGTGGTGCGTGTCCATCTTACACTTACATATTAAATAACTATATAACAATCTGCACTGAAAATTACCAGTTTCTTTTAACATGGATATTTAAGAATAGTCTTCAGCGTGACTTAAACCGGAGTAGTGGTATAGTTGGTAGAGGATCTGCCTCACAACCGGGAGGTCAGGGTTCAAATCCTGGTCGGGTCATACTGAAGACCATATGAAAATGGCACTTTCTGCCTTCCAGCTTGGTGCTCAGCATAATAGAACGGGGAAAGGAAAGTTACACACAGAGCTATCAGAGGACTGACCCCCCCACGGTAGCTTTCACTACTTACAGTAGCTGTGTGGCCTAGGGTCAGAGAAACGGAGACAGGTGCCGCCCCTATACACCATATGGTGTCCCACATCCTGTGAATTAACTAACTTCAGAGTGACTTAGTAATCGAAAGTGGTAAAACTTGCCTTTTAGTTGAAATATATAACTATCAAAATCATGACATTTTAAAAATACAAAACAGTTTAAGGTTAACTTGAATTTCGTGGGGATGACAAGCAATATTTAAATCCATTTATATTTAATGACCAGTGGTAGGAGTAGATTTTGTTTGTACTTGATAAATGTTTGGAGCTGCTAACATTTTGAAGAGTATTGAAACATACATAAATTTCACTCTAACAGTTGACGAACAGATCCATTCTGATCACATTTCATAAATGATTAATACAGTGTAAAGACTAAATTTGCTTGAGAAAAGCTATTCATTTCTCAGATCAGCTAAATCCTACCAGGCAGCATTTATTCTGTGGTGTACTCCATAGCTTTGACTCACATTAGCAAAACTAGCAACCTGCTAACTTCAGACAACGGTTCACCAGCTAAATCAATAATGATATTTACCTCCTTTTGGACAGAGGAGTTTGTCCTTTTATTTGACAACCCATTTAAAATGGTTTGTTACCCTTGTGGAGCTATTATCATTTTCTCTCGCTTGTGAGCTGAATGCATTCTAAACGAGCATCCCCACCTGCTGCGGTGGCCCTTACAACTGACCTCTGACTCAGAGAGCGCAAGGACCAGTTGGACAATACCAAGTCTGCAGTGTGTGTGTGTGTGAAATGTTACTTTTCGTTGCTTGACAATGAAAAAATAACAACTTCTTCATATTTGCTTGTAGATATTAATTACAACTATATAATTATTGGGGTTAGATTGGATGTATTTGATTTTTGAGGAGGTTATTGTGATGATCAGGTGAGTGTGCTCCCCCTCCCCTTCTGTCTTTTTTCCTTCTGCCCGTCTCCCGGCTCCGGAGTTGATTATGCCCACCTGCATGATTGTGCACACCTGCTGCTGCCTCATCTGCCAGTTTTAAAAGAGCTAGTCTGTGAATGCTTCTTCGCTGGACTGCTGGGTATTGCTGCCATCAGCTACAAGCTAAATTGAATGGTGTTAAAACTTACTTGTTGTCTGACCTTCTCCTCTTCTCCTCTTGAGGTTGCTGCCATCTCAGCAGTGTGTACTCCGGGGCTGCACACGCTCACCAGAACCTCTTTCGCGTCAAGACAACTCCTACTCCACCTGGTCAACCAACTACCCCGCTCCATCCTGCCTACTTCCCCTCACCTGTTTGTGTCATTGGATCTGTTCCTGCCAGCTCTTCCACCACTGCACGCTAGATCCCACAGCCAGGCCCTCATCTTGTTGTAGTAAGTCTCTCCTCCTCTCGTTCTTCTGTCTCAACTAAGTTCATAATTAATCATTTCTCCTCTCTCTTCCACAGTCTGTGTGCTTCTCCAGCGTGCTTATTAGTTTTTTTTTGCTGTTGTTTGTTAGTTTTTGTTGTGCAATAAATTGTGTTAAACATTTTCACCTGAGTCTGTCTGTTCTTCCAATGTTGTTCGCTCTGCATTTGAGTCTCTGGCTTACTAATCATGACAGAACGGTCCAGCCAGGATCGAGGCTCAGCGAGTGCTTCACCGGGGGAACAGTCAGCGCTCTCCCATTTGGACGCCACAGAGCGCCAAGTCGCTTTTCTTTCTGAACAATTACAAACAATTACTCAGCAATTAGCAACCGTAACCAACCATCTGTGTTGGCTTCCTGGTTCAGCGTCTCCTCCTTGACCTGCTGCTCCGATTGCTCCTACTATCCGCCTAACCATTTCCATCCCCTCTCCTGCCCCATATGCAGGGGAAGTGGGGGGGGGGCGGATGTAAGGGGTTCTTGCTTCACTTTCAGCTTTATTTTCAGCAGGTGGCGGGGGAGTATCGGACGATTCATCTAAGGTTGAATTCATGACCCTGCTGCTCAGAGACCAGGCGCTTTTAAATGGGCCCAATCCATATTAAGCAGTCCGGAGGGGCCCCATTATTCCTATGATCAGTTTGTTCAGGAATTTACATGGGCATTCATACAGAGAGTGAGGGTAATGTCATGAGCCCACTGCTGGTGCTCCAGCAGGGAAATCAGTCGGTTGCCGATTTCTCGGTCGAGTTCCGGGTTGTCACGGTGGAGTTCGGATGGAATGTTGTTGCTCTACACAGCACCTTCCTCTGGAGTCTCAATTCCAACCTCCGCGATGACCTGGCTATCCGCACCAATCCCTCCTCTCTGGATGAACTAATCGAGCAAGCCATTGGCCTGGAGAATCGGTACCGCGAGCGCGCAAGAGAGCAGAGGGCCTCTGCCTCTTCATCTGCATCGCGGTTGTACCCCCTGTCCTCTCGCTCCGCTAGGTAGGCTTCTCCTTCAGAGCCGATGGTTCTTGGCCGGGCCCATTCGAGTCCGGAGGAATGTCAGCGTTGGGAGAAGCTGGGGACCTGTATGTATTGCGGTTCCCCAGAACACGTGTTGCTGAAATGCCCAACTCGGCCAAAGGATCCGACCCATCAGTAGCCTTGGGGGGTCTGGTGGGTGGATCTTCTACAAATCCTCCCAGCAGTTTTAAACTCCCGACCCACCTTCAACTGCTGGGGGCTGAGTTTAAAGCCTCAGCACTTATTGACTCCGGAGCTGAGCAAAATTTAATTTCACAGGATCTAGTGCAAAAATTGAAGATTCCCACTTGGGTCCTACCGTCTCCTTTAAATGTCTCAGCCCTTACTGGCTGCAGGCTAGCCATGGTCACGCTTCAAACCGAGCCTGTTTCCGTCCTTTTGTCTGGTAACCACCGCAAATCCATTCAGTTTTTTGTTTTACCCAATTCATCAACCCCCGTGATTCTTGGCTATCTGTGGCTCCGCCAATATAACCCCATTATTAACTGGGAACAAATTTCTATTTCATCCTGGAGTCCTTCTTGTCTTTCATCGTATCTCCGTTCAGCCTCGTGTTTGCCCACTCTATCTCCTCCCTTCCGGCCAAGCCACTGGATCTCAGTCATGTGCCCAAGGTCTATCATGACCTTGGGGAGGTCTTTAGTAAGTCTAGGGCCCTCTCTTTGCCAGTTCATTGGTCCTATGACTGCACTATAGATCTCCTCCTGGGCACACGGCTGCTGTCCAGTTGGCTCTACAATTTGTCTGGGCCGGAGAGGGAGGCGATGGAGCATTATTTCAAAGACTCCCTGGGTGCTGGCCTCATTCGTCCCTGATCCGCTCCTCTCGGTGCCGGGTTCATTTTTGTGGGGAAAAAAGACAGATCGTTGAAGCCCTGCATTGATTATTGTGAGCTGAGCGCTATCACCATCAAAGATAAATATCCTTTACCACTCATCAGCTCAGCCTTCGATTTTCTTCAGTGTGCAGGAGTGTTCACTAAAATCGACCTCCGGAGCACCTACCACCTAGTTCGCATACGCAAAGACGACGAATGGAAGACGGCCTTCAAGACACACCTGGGGGAGTTTGAATACCTTATGATGCCCTTTGGGCTGACCAACACCCCCACTGTCTTCCAGGGCATGATAAATGACATTCTCCGGGACGTGGTGAACCAGTTCATTTTTGTTTATCTTGAAGATGTTTTCATTTTTTCCCACACGCTGGAGAAGCACACAGTCCATGTCTTACAGCTACTCGAAAACCAACTTTTTGTGAAGGCCAAGAAGTGTGAGTTTTCCTCCTGCTCCACTTCTTTTCTGGGGCTCATAGTAGCCGAGGGCGAGTTAAGAGCCGACCCGGCTAAAGTCAAGGTGGTCGCAGATTGGCCTACCTCCCAGTCCAGGAAGCACCTCCAGCGCTTCCTGGGTTTTGCAAATTTCTACCACTGCTTTATTTTGGATTACAGCAAGGTACCCCTGCCGTTAACCCAGCTGACTTCAACTAAAATCCCATTTAAATGGTGTGAAGCGGCAGAACAGGCCTTCTCCAAATTAAAAGCCCTTTTCTCACAGACACCCATCTTGGCGTCTGTGAGAGTCTGTGTGGGGTTTCTGGAAAAGCCCTGGATTGGTCTTCCTCCTACCTTTCTGGTAGGAGTTTTTCTGTGGTTGTTGGCTCTTATTCATCTGACTCTGTTCCTTTAGCTTGTGGGGTGCCTCAGAGTTCTATTCTGGGTCCACTTTTATTTGCCCTGTATATGCTGCCTCTTGGTTCTGTCATCAGCAAATTTAAAGGTGTGTCTTATCACTGCTACACTGACGATTTACAGTTGTTTTTCTCTTTTAAACCTGACCATGTTGACAATTTAAAAATTATTCATAATTGTCTGTCTGCAATTAAGGACTGGATGGCTTATAACTTTTTGCAACTTAATGCTGACAAAACTGAAGTCCTTATGTAGCACCTGATAATTTAATTCCTGTGATGGTTAATAGCATTGGTTCATTAAGCTCCAATATACAGTCTAATCTAAAAAAGCTTGGTGTAATTTTTGACCAATCAATGAATTTTGATCAGCATGTCAAATCTCTGACCTGGAGTTGTTTTTTCTACCTTAGGAATATTTCCAAAATTAGGTCATTGGTTTCCTACAGTCAGTTAGAAACTATTATTCATGCCTTTGTTTCTTCACGTTTTGACTACTGTAATGCTCTTTTTACATGCCTTAGTAAATCCTCTCTACATCGCCTGCAGCTGGTCCAGAATTCTGCTGCTAGATTACTGACTAAGTCCAGTAGATTCTGTCATATCACTCCAGTTTTGACCGCCTTGCATTGGCTTCATATAAATTATAGAGTTGTTTTCAAAGTTCTTGTTCTTACTTACAAAGCCATTCATGATGAGGTGCCTTCTTATATTAGTGACTTGCTCCATCTACACCATCCCGGCAGGTCTCTCAGGTCTTCTAATCAGAACCTACTGGTAGTTCCTAGAACTAGGCTCAGAGCCAAAGGCAATAGATCCTTTGCTGCTGTTGCTCCCAGACTTTGGAACTCTTTACCTTTTGAACTTATAGTAGATCTGCACCTTCCACTGATGTTTTTAAGAAGCACCTAAAGACCCACCTTTTTTGCCTGACTTTTAAATGAACTGTGTGCTGATTGTATTTTTATGTGCTCTTGCTGTCTTCTTTGTTTTTTACTGTCTCATGTGCTTGTGCTTGTATTTTCATTTGCATTGTTTTTTATCATGTTAAGCACTTTGTGACTCTGTCTGTAAAAGTGCTCTATAAATAAACTTATTATCTGCCAGAAGATTAAATTCCAGACAAGCCCGTTGGGCTTTGTTTTTTCTGATGTTTAAGCTCTCCATTACTTACTGTCCTAGTTCCCGCAATATTAAACCTGATGCTCTCTCTTGCCAGTTCTCCTCCGACCCTTCACCTTCCTCTCTCTCTCTTTGCTTCTTTTCTCAAACCTATCCTGCCTTCCTCCTGTGTTGTAGGAGCCCTCTTGGGAAATCGAGCAGAGGGTCCGGTAGGCCCAGTCCTCTGAACCCATCCCTGAGGGAGGCCCGGCTAAGCTACTGTATGCCCCCTCTGCCCTCCGTAATGAAGTCATCCAGTGGAGGCGCACCAGTTTTTTCGCCTGTCACCCTTGCATCTCTCGAACTGTTGAACTTCTGCAACGAGAGCTGATATTTGAGACTTTGTTAAAGCCTGCCAGGTCTGCGCCACTAATAAATAGGACTCCTCACCTTCAGCCGGCCCTCTTCATCCCCTACCTGTCCCGAGTTGTCCCTGGTCACATATTGCTGTGGACTTTGTTACGGTTCTCCCTCCATCGCAAGGCGACACCGTCATCCTCACAATCATAAACCGATTCTCTAAGGCCATCCATCTGGTACCCTTGCCCAAGTTGCCCTCTGCTGCTGAGACCGCCAACCTCCTTACCCTCCATGTCATCCGCCTGCACAGAATCCCCATCGACATTGTTTTGGACCGAGGTCCACAGTTTACTTTGCAGGTTTGGAAGGCTTTCTGTCAGTCCCTCGGCACCACCGTCAGTCTCACCTCCGAATATCATCCCCAGAGTAATGGTCAGGTTGAGCATGCCAGCCAGTCCCTGGAGGCCACCCTGAGATGCGTAGCTTCCTGCAATCCTGCCACCTGAAGCTCCCATCTGACCTGGGTGGAGTACGCTCATAACACTGCCGTCTCTTCTGCCATTGGCCTGATGCTCTTTGAGGCCTCTATGGTATACACCCCACCACTGTTACCTATGGCAGAGAGGGAGATTGCTGTGCCATCTGTGGAGGCCCACACTCACCTCTGCCATCGTCTGTGGAGATTTCCTCGGGCTGCCCTTCTCTGCTCTTCCAAGCGGAACCGTCTCTATGCCAACGGCAGATGTGTGCCAGTGCCCAAATACACCGTTGGCCAGATGGTGTGGTTGTCAGCTGAACAGGTTCCGCTGAAGACAGAGTCACTAAAACTGTCGCCATGTTTTCTGGGTCCATTCCTCATCTCGCAGATCATAAATGATGTCACAGTTTGGCTCAAGTTGCCTCCATCCCTCCACATCCATCCTACCTTCCACGTCTCACGGATTAACCCCTCTCTGCCAGCCCCCTCTGTCCTCCCCTGAAACCCCCTCCTCCTCCCCGGGTTCTTGACGGCCATACTACCTATACAGTCCAGAGGATCTTGGACGTCTATCATCAGGGCTGGGGCCTGCAGTACCTTGTCCACTGGAAGGGTTATGGACCGGAGGAGAGGTCATGGATTCTCGGTTTGTACTTCCACGACAAGGGCATGGTTCGGGCTTTCCACCGGATGCATCCCAACAAGCCCGGAGGATGCCCCTTAGGGAAGGGGGGCACTGTGATGATCAGGTGAGTGTCCGCCATCTCCCCTTCTGTGTTTATTTTCTTCTGCCCATCTCCCTGCTCCAGAGTTGATTACGCCCACCTGCGTGATTGTGCACACCTGCTGCTGCATCATCTGCCAGTTTTAAAAGAGCCAGTCTGTGAATGCTTCTTTGCTGGACTGTTGGGTATTGCTGCCATCAGCTACAAGCTAAGTTGAATGGTGTTAAAACTTACCTGTTGTCTGACCTTCTCCTCTTCTCCTCTTCAGGTTGCTGCCATTTCAGAGGGTGTGTACTCCGGGGCTGCGCACGCTTACCTGAACCTCTTTTTCATCAAGGCAACTCCTACTCCACCTGGTCAACCAACTTCCTCAGCCCATCCTGCCTACTTCCTCTCACCTGTTTGTGTTGCTAGATCTACTCCTGCCAGCTCTTCCACCACTGCATGCTGGGTCCCACAGCCGGGCCCTCTGCTTGTTGCAGTAAGTCTCCCCTCCTCTCCTCCTCTCTTTCAGCCGTCTCAAATAAGTTCATCATTAATCATTTCTCCTCTCTCTCTCTCTCTTTCACTGGCTGTGTGCTTCTTCAGCGTGCTTATTAGATTTTTGTTGTTGTTTGTTAGTTTTTGTTGTGCAATAAATTGTGTTAAACGTTTTCACCTGAGTCTGTCTGTTCTTCCAATGTTGTTCACTCTGCGTTTGAGTCTCTGGCTTACTAATCATGACAGTTATGACCCCTCCCTCCCCCCATATAAATTATGCATGAGGTTGGGCCAGCGTTGGGCTGACATATACAGTATGTCAATGATTTTTTTTAAAAATAAAATTATTTAATCATGTAAATGACGTTTTGGGCGGTGCGGTGGCGTAGTGGTTAGCACTGCGGCAGCACAGCAACTCACCCTTGGCCCTGGGATCCCTGGTTCAATCCCAGCCCCTGACCAACAGTGATCTGTGTGGAGTTTGCATGTTCTCCCCGTGTCTGCGTGGGTTTACTCCAGGAGTTCTCTGGTTTCCTCCCACAGGCCAAAAACATGCAGGTTAGGTTAATTGGAGTTTCTAAAGTGGCCCTAGGTGTGAATGTGTGTGTGAATGGTAAAGGAATAGCGTCGTACAGTGGCTGCTTCATCCATCCAGGTGGATGCCCTCAATTTCCCCTCTGGGGATCAATGAAGTATACAAAATCAAAAAAAAAATCAAAGTTTAAAAAAAGATTAAACTTGCATCCTGTGGTCTCTCCACAGATGTCTGTCCACCCTCTTGTCCCTCTCCTCCTCTACAGTGACAGTTATTTCCCTCCTTACTGTCCTTACGGCCAGCCAATCAAAGCAGCTGCAGCTCAGTTGGCCAACACCCACTCGGGGACACACCCCTGTTCCCACGGACACAGCATCACCAGGTAACTGCTACCAGCTACCTGTGTCTGTGGTCCCGCTGCAGGATGATTAATAGAAAATGCTCACCCTCTCGCCTCTCCATCAGTGGCAGGCCAGCGGTGAAGAAGCCTCTGAATGCCTTCATGCTCTACATGAAGGAGATGAGACACAAGGTTCTGCAGGAGGGACGAGAGAGAGAGAGTGCCGCCATCAACCGCATCCTAGGACACAGGGTGAGAACCACCGACAAACTATGGGTCCACTCACATTGTAATGTTTGTCCCGAGTACGCTTCTTTTGGGGCGATGTGATTGCGCTACACCATGCTTAACAATGACCGGTTCCCTCAGTGTTGTCCTGCCTGTAGAGATTAGCTTCAGCAACATGCAGTTTCTTGTGTAAGAGCATGTGCATTTGTAAGATATGTACAGTATACATAATAGATAGTGACTGGTGTTGTAGTCAAGACCACACCAAGAACAGACAGAGACCAGATTGTTCCCAGACTGGTAGGGGTAGATGCAAGGCTCCGTCTGCACTGCATCCATAACGGACTGATCCGGAGTGGGGGCAAATCCAGGGTAAGGGGTACCATTCCCTGCAGAGTCATAGGCACACCCCTATGGTTAAGATGAAGTGGAACTGCAACAACAGCAGTAGCTAATTTGTCAAATTTTGTGAACATAAATTGGCAGTTGTCTTGATTTTGCCCAAGAAGTGAAAAACTTAAAATTAAAATAAAATATTCAAAAAGATTTTATTTAACCCTTTCTTTTGCAGTGGCATGCCCTGTCCCGCTCTGAACAGTCCAAATATTATGAACTGGCCCAGAAGGAGAGACTGCTCCATATGCAGCTGTATCCAGGATGGTCTGCCAGGGATAACTATGTATGTACAACTTGAACATATTAAATATTCCTTAACCCCCCCATATCTCACGGAGTGGCAGATGCTGAGGAACGTTCACGAATGCTGCACTTTTTGGGCTTCATCAGGGTTCGTAAAAGGTTGCCACACAGTTCGGCAACAGTTTTTATGGTTGATAACAGTTTCTCCTAAACACTACGGTGGCCCAGAGAGCTCACCAAAATGCAAAAGCTACAGCACAACAGCAGATACTGCAACACAAATATAAAAAAAATCACAACACAAATGCAAAAGCCGCAACACAAATGCAAAAGCATGCTGATGTTAGCATCAATTTTAACATTAGTATGCTGATTTTATTCTGCAGCTGTTTCATGAGTTAGCTAATGCTAATATTAGCATGCCAATGTTAGTGTCAATGCTAATTTTTCCGCAAATAGTTGCAAAATAGTTGTAAGAGCTTGCAAACAGGTGTAACAAGTGTCACTAGCTCTTTTTGGTTCACCTAGTAGTGAACACTAGCAACTGTTTAAGACCCTTTATGGAAAAACTGTTGGCGACCTTGGAAACTATGGTGGTAAAGACAGCTCATCAAAATGCAGAAGCCACCACATAAAGGCAAATGCTGCAACACAAATCTAAAAAGTTGCAACACAAATATAAAAGCATGCTAATGTTAGCATCAATAGAAACATTATGTTGCAGGCCAAGCCTGCTCTCCTTTAACTTGGACAGGTTGCGGTGTGTATGTGTGGAGGAGAAGTGACGTAAGGGGGCCCATGGCGGCGTTGTTGTGGATGAGACGGAAGTAGCGATGGAGTTATAACGAGCTGTACGTAATGATACGAAGAGTGTAAGAAGCCAGTGTGCTCCGGACGAGCAGTAAGTGTGGACAGTTGCTGCAGTCTAAATAAAGTGCCTCGTTCTTCCCACTTGAAAGGTTTGTTGGACTGTGTATTGGCTGTTACCACTAATGAGCCGAGCTAGAATAAACGGGCTAGCGCTACCCGGGGCTGCTCAACTACGGTTTGGCGGCCGGCAGAACATCGGGTTGGTAACACTGGGGGCTCATCCGGGATCAAAAAGACTTTTTAAGTGGGAGACACAACAGGCACGTTTAATGCCGCAACGAAATTGTAAATCTGCAGCGGCGGAGCCGGAGATAATGGTGGCGTGCGGCTGCCGCGGCGCCAGTGCGAACCAGAGGTATGCTGATGTGACGAGCTCAAATGTGAGTAAAAACCCCTTTGTGAATGATGTAACAGAGGACTTTGGAGTTACCACAGACTGTTTTGAACAACAGGATGGCATGTGCGCCTACGACGGATGTAGCACAAATCCCTTTGTCATTAGCATGGGGCTAACATTAGCTGCACACGAAATGGCGGCTAGTAATACGCTGTTTCAACCAAACGTGGCACAGTCGCCTGCTCCACCACCCTTGCTGTCCACCAACCCTTTTATTTCATCTCCAGCTCAGCATGCAGCGGTATGTGGTGAGTTTGTGACCTCATCTAACCTGAACTATGATACCACCAGAAGCAGAGCTGTCTATAGTGGCTCATTACAACCACATAATAACAGAGATGATATGGGCCCAGTCACTGTTTTCACCGCTGGTGATGGGCTGGTTAACTCAGCCACTTCCATGAACATGAACTATAACAGCTGCGAGACTAGCACCCCAGCTGCCCTGATTCAGACACCACTCCAACCATGCACAGTGTCACCTTTTACCCCACACAGACCCCAGCGTGTGGGATGGAGTCTGGAAATGCAGGCCCTGGGCTGCGACTGCATCACCCCGAGCCCTATGTCACCACCATGGAATACAAAAACTCAACCGTGTGGCTGCCACCAGTATAACCAGAGGAAGGCTGGCTGTACACCACGTAGCTCCTCATCACATCTAGTACACTACGACGGTGCTGCAGATGACAGTGACGATGAACCTCGTGGACGACAGGAGAGGATTCCTACACTGCAGCCAGGTCAGTTTGACGGATTTGGGGATTGAACTGAGACAACGAGTCAGGCGGCCCGGTGAAACCTTGCATTCTCTGACGGATGACATCTATGAGAAGGTTTCTATCGTGTATGCTGACCATACAGAGCGAGAGCAAGATGCTATCAGAGTAGAGACTTTTACTAACACCCTAGCTGATGCAGAGGTGGTGCAAAGACTCTTAGAGGAGAAGCCACGCACACTGGCCAGTGCCTACAACATCGCTCACAGGTATGAGACAACAAAAAGGGCTGCAAAGACTGTTACACGATTGATGCAGGCAGGTGTGCTCAGTGCAGGGGAGAGGAGAGCTAGAGCAGCCGCAATGCGGGACAGCACCGGGTTGGAGCCAACAGGATTAGCTGTGAGGCCCGTCAGTGCACCAGAGGGAGAGCCGAAGCTCCATCAGCGTTGGCAGCCTAAGGGAACTAATGGACCAGGGAAGAGGAGCTTTGGGGAGCTGGTCTGTCACAATTGCTCGGGCATTGGACATATTCAGCGGAACTGTCCCTCCCCCCGTTCTCTGAAGCCACGTACCACAAGTGCGGCGCAGACAGCAACAACGGGCCCTGGCACAGTGGTCATCTGCACTAAGGGTCAGGAGGATGAGTCATGTGTACAGGTGACGATGCACGGCCTGGAGATTCGTGCTCTGTTGGACTCTGGTGCCCGCAGGAGTGTACTACCCCTCCACCACTACAATGGTATTCCTGCCCAAGCCAGACCCCCCATACAGCTATCCATTGCCAGAACACTGCAGGGCGTCGGACCAGATAGTTTACCAGTTCTAGGGGAGATTGACGTCCCACTGCACATTGGGAGCCGTGTCTGCAGTGTGAACTTTGTTGTGGCAGACATCATTGAGAACACTGAGGTCATCTTGGGACACCCTTTTCTACTACAAGCACGAGCTTGTTTGGACTACGGCCGGGGAGAGATAACCCTCTTTGGCGAAAAGGTGCCCCGCCATAATACAGACTCAGGGCCGGAGGTGCACCTTGTCAGGGTGGCTCGTCGCACCGTGCTGAGGCCAGGCTGCGAGTACATAGTGCCTGGCACTGTACGCCGCCAACCTGCTGTTGATGGAGACCTGCTGTTAAGCCCCACCAAATGCTTCATCGAGAGACACCGAGTCCTAGTGGTGCGGGTTGTTGTGCGAACGCCACAGTCCACCGATATCCCCATCAGAGTTTTTAACCCTGATGCAGCTCCTGTCACCTTGAAGAAGGGAGCGGTGGCGGGAGTGCTCCAGTCAGCAGTAGTGCTGGGAGAGGCGGCGTTTCAGTCTCGTGATGTCTCGACTGTCCCTGAGCGTGCTGACCAGGCCACTACTCCTGTGCCCCCCCCACCTGCAGGCCTTGTATGCAGAGAGTTGCACCAACCTACCAAAGCACGACCAGAGTAGGCTGGCTGGCCTATTGCAGTCCTACAGCGATGTGTTCTCCATGGGGCCCACGGACCTTGGCCGCACCAGCCTTGTGCAACACGACATTCTAACTACTCCTGGGTTGCCTGTTAAACAGCCACCCCGCAGAATGGCTAAGGATAAGCAGATTGCAGCTGACCAGCAGGTGCGGCAGAGCCTGGAGATGGGTGTAGCTCAGCCCAGTAACAGCAGTTGGGCTGCACCAATTGTGATGGCGAGAAAGAAGGACCAGAGCCTGTGCCTTTGTGTGGATTATCGCCCCTTAAATGAACGAACTATTAAAGATGCCTATCCCCTGCCTCGTGTTCAGGATACTTTGGACACTCTGTCCTCTGCCACGTGCTTTAGCACACTGGATTTGACATCTGGTTACTGGCAGGTGGAAATGACCCCAAGAGCCCGCAAGGCTGCTGCTTTCTGCACCCGGAAGGGGCTTTTTGAGTGGAGTGTGATGCCTTTCGGACTCTGCAATGCACCTGCAACGTTCCAGCGTCTCATGGACCGTGTTCTAGTCGGTCTGCAGTGGGAGACATGCTTAGTGTATCTCGATGACATAATAGTCCTGGGGCGGGACACCACACAAATGTTGGAGCGGCTTGGCCAAGTGTTCACTAGGCTGCATGAAGCCAACCTCAAACTGAAACCATCCAAGTGCTGTTTGTTCCGAGAGCAGGTCCCCTACCTGGGGCATATTGTCTCAGCCAAAGGTGTTGCTACCGACCCCGAGAAAATAAAAAAGGTGGTGGAATGGCCATCCACCACAATGTCTCAGAGGTGCGCCAGTTTGTGGGCTTGGCGTCATATTATCGGCAGTTTGTTGAAGATTTCGCCTCAATCGCCAAACCGCTCCATGAACTCACAAAGAAGTATGCATGTTTTAATTGGACAGCTGACTGCCAGGAGGCATTTGAGGAGCTGAAAGTCCGGTTGACGTCAGCACCTGTGCTCGCCTACCCTCTTGATGATGGTGACCTCTTCCTGGACACGGATGCTAGTGACTGGGGAATTGGAGCGGTCCTCTCCCAAATGCAAGGAGGTGAGGAGAGAGTGCTGGCATATGGGAGCAGGAGACTTTCCTCCACGGAGCAAAATTACTGTACCACTAGGCGAGAACTCCTAGCAGTGGTGGAGTTCACCTCCCATTTTAGACAATACCTGCTCGGGAGGTCTTTCACTGTCCGAACCGATCACAGCAGCTTGCGCTGGCTAACCAAGCTGAGACAGCCAGAGGGACAACTTGCTCGCTGGTTGGAGAAACTAGCCGAATATGACTTCCAGGTGATCCACCGGGGGGGAAAGTTCCACCAAAACGCTGACGCTTTTTCCAGGAGGCCGTGTAGAAGCTCCTGTCCCTGCACCGTACCCGAGCCGGACTCTAGCGGCAGCCTGCGTCAAAGCAAGGGGGTGCAGTGCAGCCTTGCCAACAGTTTCCTGGAAGATGCTCCGCTAGCAGCATCCCCTGAGCAAGCTCTAGTGGGGGTAGTCAATGTTACCAACAATAGCGGTGACCATCCTCTCTCTCATCCAGATATCACCAGGGTGAGCGAGCCATCTCAGACTGAGCTGTTCAGCGGTTGGACCCAGGAGCAGTTAAAAGGAGCACAAATGACTGACATGGACATAGCACCTTTGTGCATGTGGTTTGAGAAGGGGGAGGAACGGCCTGCGTGGGCTGAAGTGGCATCATGCAGTCCCGCCACCAAAGCCTACTGGGCACAGTGAAAGCGACTCTATCAGAGGGATGGGGTTGTATTCAGAAAGTTTTACTGCACAGAGAGAAAGGTGTTTTACCTCCAGATTCTCCTGCCGAGCTCGTACCGCACATCTGTAATGGCACAGATGCATGAGGGGCTGGTGGGGGGCCATTTTGGTGCAGAGAAGACCCTTTCTCGCCTTAAGACCTGGTACTTTTGGTACGATATGAAAACTGATGTCACCCTTTGGTGCCGCACCTGCACCAGCTGCGCAGCCAAGGCTCACCCCAAGAAAACTCCACAGGTGGCCATGGGCTCTGTAAAAGTAGGCAGCCCCATGGAACGGATTGCTGTTGATCTCATGGGTCCGTTAAACGAGACTGAGCGGCACAATCGCTATATAGTGGTTGCTCAGGACTATTTTAGCAAGTGGGTCGAAGCTTATCCAGTTCCTGATGAACAAGCGACGACAGTAGTTGAGAAGATTGCTTTGGAGTGGGTGTGTAGGCACGGAGCGCCCCACTCCCTCCACAGTGATCAGGGCACAAACTTTGAGTCAGCTGTGTTTCAGGGAATGTGTGCCCTACTGGGAATTGAAAAGACCCGTACCACCCCATTTCACCCCCAGTCCGACGGCCAGGTGGAGCGGTTTAATGCCACCCTGCAAAAGGTCCTGGCTACAACTGCTGAGAGATGTCACTGGGATTGGGATGTGATGATTCCTTATGCACTGATGGCTTATAGGGCAATTAAGCACAGTTCCACAGGGTTGTCACCCAACATGATGCTTTATGGTCGAGAGGTCACGGAACCAGTTGACTTGGTGGCTGGTATGCCTCCCGACTACATCCATAGCAGCTCACTTCCCTTATATGTGATGCAGCTCAGAGAACGACTGGAGCTTTCCCACCAGCTGGCACGGGAAACCTTAGGGAGAGCTGCTGAGCGTGCAAAACGACAGTATGATAAAAACATTCACCAAATCCACTACAAGGTTGGAGATGCAGTATGGCACTTGGTCAAGGGCACCAAGAGGGTGAAAAACAAAATACGGAAGTTTTTGCCCTCCTACGAGGGTCCCTATATCGTTGTGGGCCAGCTGGACGACATGGTTTACCGTATCCAGAAAAGCCAGAGGGCTAAAGTCAAGGTGGTGCACCATGACAAACTCAAACCTTACTACTCCAGAACCCCTCTGGACAACAGCTGGGCATTCCAGGGCGCCAACGAATGGTCGGCGGTGGAGGTTCCTCCGCCGGTGTGGGACGACGGTGCAGACAACGCAGACATCGGCCCTCTGGACCTGTGGGACAACTCGCCAGAGAGGGAGGCTGCTGCGGCAGGGGCCCTTCCGGACCCCCACTCTTCACAGACAATTCGACCAGACTGCGACCATCCTTCTGAGAGTTCTTCTCGCCCTCGGCTGGATGAGGCCAGAGCTAAGGATTCAAGTGGGGGACGCGACCGATGTCGTCTTCCTGCTGCCACACCACTTCAGAGGCCACAGAGGACCAGCGGGGCCCCTGACAGGTTTGGTAGCTGGGTTGTCCACTGAACATTAAGGACTGAAAAGACTTGCCTTAGTTATTTAGTGGTGAGATCATTGTTCCAGGTGAGGGCAAGAATGCGCCCTGATCTCATCGGGAGTAACGGTAGTCTACCCGGAACTCCCTAGTTTCAGTTAGGAAAAAAAAAAAAAGGGAATTACGTTTCTAAGTGTTCACTTTGTAAGAAATAAGAGTTCTATTTTTGTAGTTGCACTTAGCAGCAGGCTGTTTGAGGGGCTGTACAGACTTTGGAGCACACTGAAGATGCTTTAACCACTATGTGTATGTGACAGTTGGCAATTGAAATCTCAGTCGTTGTGGCTGCATCTTATGATATTAGCACTTTTGCATGTAGAGCCCTAGGGGTAAGCTGAAGTCTTTGGTTTAAGATGTTTATAGATGTCTAAGTTTGTTTCTCCTCCTACGAACTCTTGTGCACAGAACAAAGGTTTTATCACACATATTTTGGTGTCACCGCAATGTGAATGAATGATTTTTGTGTTACATTAGTGTGAGGACATGCAGTAGGCATTAACAGACATTCTTTGGACATTTCTTTCCCCTTTGCCTTCAGTCACCTTGTACAGGTGGAGGACTCATTTGTAGACTGTTGGAGATGTTCAGTTGTATGATGTCTGTATTTCTCTCACCATGATATGTAATGACGTGTGCTGGAGTGATGTCAAAGACTGATCATCATCCAGAGTGGGGGTAGTGCTGCAGGCCAAGCCTGCTCTCCTTTAACTTGGACAGGTTGCGGTGTGTACAGTGGGGCAAAAAAGTATTTAGTCAGCCACCAATTGTGCAAGTTCTCCCACTTAAAAGATGAGAGAGGTCTCCAATTGTCATCATAGGTATACCTCAAAAATGAGAGACAAAATGAGAAAAAAAAAATCCAGAAAATCACATTGAAGGATTTTTAATGAATTAATTGGTAAATTCCTTGGTAAAATAAGTATTTGATCACCTACAAACAAGCAAGATTTCTGGCTCTCACAGACCTGTAACTTCTTCTTTAAGAGACTCCTCTGTTCTCCACTCGTTACCTGTATTAATGGCACCTGTTTGAACTCATTATCAGTATAAAAGACACCTTCTAAAGCCCATCCAGGGACAAGAGTTGCAAATTAGCTAATAGCTATACACTCTATGTGCAACACATCAGATTGATTGTCTTTGATTAATTGTCTATGTTTATTGCACTGTCCCTGTCAAATAAACTAATCTACTACTACTACTGTCCACAACCTCAAACAGTCAGACTCCAAACTCCACTATGGCCAAGACCAAACAGCTGTCAAAGGACACCAGAAACAAAATTGTAGACCTGCACCAGGCTGGGAAGACTGAATCTGCAATAGGTAAGCAGCTTGGTGTGAAGAAATCAACTGTGGGAGCAATTATTAGAAAATGTAAGACATACAAGACCACTGATAATCTCCCTCGATCTGGGGCTCCACGCAAGATCTCACCCCGTGAGGTCAAAACGATCACGAGAACGGTGAGCAAAAATCCCAGAACCACACAGGGGGACCTAGTGAATGACCTGCAGAGAGCTGGGACCAAAGTAACAAAGGCTACCATCAGTAACACACTACGCCGCCAGGGACTCAAATCCTGCAGTGCCAGACGTGTCCCCCTGCTTAAGCCAGTACATATCCAGGCCCATCTGAAGTTTGCTAGAGAGCATTTGGATGATCCAGAAGAGGATTGTGAGAATGTCATATGGTCAGATGAAACCAAAATAGAACTTTATAGTAAAAACTCAACTTGTCGTGTTTGGAGGAGAAAGAACACCATACCTACTGTGAAGCATGGGGGTGAAAACATTATACTTTGGGGCTGTTTTTCTGCAAAGGGACCAGGACGACTGATCCGTGTAAAGGAAAGAATGAATGGGGCCATGTATCGTGAGATTTTGAGTGAAAACCTCCTTCCATCAGCAAGGGCATTGAAGATGAAACGTGGCTGGGTCTTTCAGCATGACAATGATCCCAAACACACTGCCCGGGCAACGAAGGAGTGGCTTCGTAAGAAGCATTTCAAGGTCCTGGAGTGACCTAGCCAGTCTCCAGATCTCAACCCCATAGAAAATCTTTGGAGGGAGTTGAAAGTCCGTGTTGCCCAGCGACAGCCCCAAAACATCACTGCTCTAGAGGAGATCTGCATGGAGGAATGGGCCAAAATACCAGCAACAGTGTGTGAAAACCTTGTGAAGACTTACAGAAAACGTTTGACCTTTGTCATTGCCAACAAAGTGTATATAACAAAATACTGAGATGAAATTTTGTTATTGACCAAATACTTATTTTCCCAAGGAATTTACCAATTAATTCATTAAAAATCCTTCAATGTGATTTTCTGGATTTTTTTTTTCTCATTTTGTCTCTCATAATTGAGGTATACCTATGATGAAAATTGGAGACCTCTCTCATCTTTTAAGTGGGAGAACTTGCACAATTGGTGGCTGACTAAATACTTTTTTCCCCCACTGTATGTGTGTGTGAGTGTGTGTATGTGTGGAGGAGAAGTGACGTAAGGGGGCCCATGGTGGCGTTGTTGTGGATGAGACGGAAGTAGCGATGGAGGTATAACGAGCTGTACGTAATGATACGAAGAGTGTAAGAAGCCAGTGTGCTCCGGACGAGCAGTAAGTGAGGACAGTTGCTGCAGTCTAAATAAAGTGCCTCGTTCTTCCCACTTGAAAGGTTTGTTGGACTGTGTATTGGCTGTTACCACTAACGAGCCGCGCTAGAATAAACAAGCTAGTGCTACCCGGGGCTGCTCAACTACGGTTCGGCGACCGGCAGAACATCGGGTTGGTAACAATTAGTATGCTAACATTATTCTGCAGCTATTTCTTAAGGTAGCTAACATTAGTATCAATACTAACATTAGCATGCTAATGTTAGTATTGTGGCACATATGTTTGGTTCATATTTCCCACAAGAGTGTGGCACATATGTCTGGTTCATATCTCCCACAAATGTATGGCTTATGTGGATTGGGGCTTCACGTCTGGAGGAACAAGAGTCTGGATCGATGGGGGCCGACAGGTGATGGCGAGGAGGTGTGAAGTCGGGTTCTCATCTCAGAGAAGAGGCCCTGGGGGTTTTCCCGGAACACCAGAGAATAAGAGACAATGGTGAATCTTCAGAGACTTGCATTGTGATTGAATGTTTGCAGAAGCACCATGTGACTTGAGTTCTTAATCCCCCGGAGGTATAAGAGTGAGCTGTAACATTATTCTGCCTCTTCTTGCTTTTTGAGAATGTTGGATGATTGTGTTCTGCAATAAAGCCGAACCTGAGAAATACACTCAAGTCTCGTCATTGAACACATCTTCCACACTGGTGACCCACGACAAAGAATGAGCAGAGAGAATTCTCCCGAGCAGAGCTCATCAGAGGCCAGCCTGATGGCTGCCTCCACGCTCCAGCTGCCCGATTTCTGGCAGCACAGCCCGCCCTCCTGGTTTAGCACGGTCGAGGCGCAGTTCAACATCCGGAGAATCTCAAAGGATGAAACGAGGTTCTACCATGTGGTGGCGAAGCTGGACAGCCACACGGTCCAGAGGGTGGAAGACCTGGTTAACCACCCACTGGACACCGACAAGTACGACGCATTGAAGGAGGCGCTGATCAGCCATTTCACCCCCTCGGTGCAACAGCGAGCAGAGGGGCTCCTAGAGTTGATGGAGTCGGAGAACGACAGACCGGCAGACCTGATGGTGAAGATGCTGAGACTGAAAGACTCCGAGGATGGAGAATTTATTTTCGCCCACCTTTTCCTCCGGACTCTGCCGCCAGCAGTGAGAGTGACCCTGGCAGACTCACCCCGATTGGCCAAGCGGGACTACCATGGGCTCGGCAAGGAGGCGCAGCGACTCGTCGACGCCCACAAGCGGAGCGCGGTTTCGGCCGCGGCAGCTGAGCAGAGGACGGCGCCCGGAGATGATTTGGAGCCAGTGGTGGCGGCGCCAGACGACCCGACGGCGGCGGCGACAGGCGTCAGGCGACGCGGAGCTGAAGACAGCCTGTGTTTCTACCACCGCCGTTTTGCGGAGAGGGCACACAGATGTCTCCCACCGTGCCGCTTCAAGCGTCAGGGAAACGCCAAGACCGGGGGTCGGTAGCAGCTGCGTCCCTCGGAGAAGAAAATAAGCTGCTTTACCTGACAGATGCACACTCGGGGAAGCAATTCCTGGTGGACACGGGCTCCCAGCTGAGTTTCGTCACGCCTACCTATGCGGAACGGCTGATGCCGTCCAAAGCTCCCTGGGTGTCAGTATCAGCAGCGAATGGTTCAGTGATTAAGACCTTCGGTGAGAGGACCATGCTTCTGTCCTTACAGGGCCGTTCATTTGAGTGGACCTTTATTGTAGCGGCAGTCAGTTTTAACATGTTAGGGGCTGATTTTTTGTGCTCACATGGTTTATTGGTTGATCTTGCTAATAAACGTCTGGTTAATGCACTTTCTTTTCATTCTATCCCCTGCACAGCTCGGGTGGCTCCACCGACTGCACACGCCAACGTCACAGCTGCAGGTGGTAAGTTTCATGCTCTGCTCACTTACTTTCCAGCACTCACAGTTCCAAAGTTTTCGGCGACAGTGGCCAAACACGGGGTGGAGCATTTTATCACCACCACTGGGCCGCCCGTTTTTGCAAAAGCCTGGCGCTTAGACTCAGCTAAACTGGCAATAGCGCGCGAGGAATTTGCCAACCTGGAAAAACTGGGCATAATTAGACGCTCGAACAACCCCTGGGCTTCCCCGTTACACATGGTCCCAAAGGCTGATGGCTCGTGGCGACCTTGTGGCGATTTCCGCAGGTTGAACAACGTCTCAGCACACGACCGCTACCCGATTCCGCACATCCAGGATTTCTCAGTTCATTTGGCGGGGGCGCGCATTTTTTCTAAAATAGACTTGGTGCGCGGCTACCATCAGGTCCCCGTGCGCGCGCAGGATATTCCCAAAACCGCAGTAATAACTCCGTTTGGGCTTTTCGAGTTTTTGCGCATGCCGTTTGGGTTAAAGGGCGCCGCGCAAACTTTCCAACGCATGATGGATGCTGTTTTACGCGACCTGCCTTTTGTGTTCGTCTATTTAGACGACATATTGGTAGCCAGCACGTCCGAGGACGAACACGAAACCCACCTCACGGCGGTTTTTCGGAGACTGGCAGAGCACGGGTTGATAATTAACCCAGCGAAGTGCCAGTTCGGGGTGGCGCAAATCGATTTTTTGGGGCATCGCGTTTCGCCACAGGGAGCAGTTCCCCTGCCTGAGAAAGTGCGCACAATAACAGATTTCCCCCGACCTCAAACGGTAAAAGCGCTGCAGGAGTTTCTAGGAATGGTTAATTTTTACAACCGTTTTCTTCCGAGCGCAGCGCGGCTTATGCAGCCACTGTACGCGGCACTGAAAAAACAAAAACCCACGAATAAGGTCGAATGGTCCCCGGAGCGGGAGCGCGCTTTCTCCCAGGTCAAATCAGCCCTTGCAAGCGCCATTTTGTTAGCGCACCCGGTTCCAACAGCCCGTTTGGCGCTCACCACCGACGCTTCGGACCTAGCGGTGGGGGCAGTCATTGAACAGTGTGTGGCAGGGACCTGGCAGCCTCTCGCGTTCTTTAGCAAATCCCTGCGCGATAACGAGCGTAAATACAGCGCGTTTGACAGGGAGCTTTTAGCCCTACACTTGGCCATCCGCCATTTCCAGTTCTGGCTGGAAGGGCGTCGTTTCACCGCTTTCGTGGACCACAAACCGTTAACTTTTGCGATGGCCAAGATCTCAGAACCTTGGTCAGGCCGACAACAAAGACAGCTAGCCGCAATATCAGAGTTCACCACCGATATCCAGCATGTCGCAGGCAAACACAATGTAGTGGCGGACTGTCTCTTACGTGCTGTGGCAACGCCAGGCCACGCGGGGGCAGACTCGGTGGCTGTGGGCCAGGGCAGTGACGAGGGAGCGCGTGCAGCCCCAGTCCACGTAGGTTTGGATTATGCAAACATGGCTGCGGAGCAGGTTGGATGTGCGTTGGATGTGCGCGCGCTCCAGTCTGGACCAACAGGGTTAAGGCTGGAGCACAGGGTGCAGCAAATAGGTATGCCCCCCTTAATATGCGATGTCTCCACGGGTCGGCCTCGTCCCCTGGTTCCAGTCGCGTGGCGCCGCCGCGTTTTTGACTCGGTCCATTCGCTGGCACACCCGGGGGTACGCGCATCGGTCAAGATGGTGGGGGAGAAATTTGTCTGGCCGGGGTTGCGCAAACAGGTCAAGGAATGGGCAGCGGCTTGTGTAGCGTGCCAGAGGGCTAAGATACACAAGCACACGAGGGCCCCTTTGGAGCCTTTTCACATCCCAGCTAAGCGGTTTGATCACGTGCATGTTGATCTGGTGGGCCCGCTTCCCTCGTCTCAAGGACACACACACCTTTTGACGATGGTGGACCGCACCATACGTTGGCCAAAAGCGGTACCTCTGGCGTCAACAACGGCGGAAGAGGTTGCGCGCGCGTTTTTAACAGCTTGGGTCGCGCGTTTTGGAGTTCCGTCGGATATAACGTCAGACAGAGGCCCTCAATTTGTTTCCAAATTCTGGTCGTCTATGGCCCGCAGCTTAGGGGTGAAGGTACACCGCACTACCGCGTATAACCCGCAGGCCAACGGTTTATGTGAACGCTTTCATAGGTCATTGAAAGCAGCCCTCAGAGCATCGCTCACGGATACAAATTGGGTGGACAAACTGCCATGGGTTTTATTGGGGTTGCGTTCTGCACCTAGGGAGGATTTACAAGCCTCCCCAGCGGAGTTAGTGTTTGCACAACCTCTCCGTTTGCCGGGGGAATTTCTCCCGGAAAATCCTGCGCCCAATTGCCCCCCCGCTCAGCTGTTGCAGAGCGGCACAGGATCAAACACGCTGCCTGGCCCAGGGCATCACAGTTTTCCACGCGTTTTTGTGCCAGAGGCCTTGAAAAACGCAGAGTTTGTTTTTGTTAGACATGATGCACAACGCCCAGGGCTGAGACCGCCATACGATGGACCGTTCAGGGTGCTGGAAAAAAATGAGAAGCATTTTTTGCTAGATTTGGGGGGCAGAAGGGAGCTAATTTGCATAAACAGACTCAAGCCCGCTTTTGTCCTGGCTGATGAACGCGTGCAGTTGGCGAAAGCCCCCCGCCGGGGCAGGCCACCGGGAAAGCATGCTCCAGAGCTCCCACAGAGATGTGCTAACAAATCTAATCCCCAGGTGCGAGGAGACACTGCAGACGCAGCGAAGCCGGCCTACAGCAGATTCGGCAGGAAGCTAAGACCTAAGAGATTAGGGGATTGATTGTTGGTTATGTGGTAATGTCTTTTATGTTATGCATTTATGAGTATGTTTGTCCCATGCAGACATTTGGGGGGGGGGTCATGTGGCACATATGTTTGGTTCATATTTCCCACAAGAGTGTGGCACATATGTCTGGTTCATATCTCCCACAAATGTATGGCTTATGTGGATTGGGGCTTCACGTCTGGAACAAGAGTCTGGATCGATGGGGGCCGACAGGTGATGGTGAGGAGGTGTGAAGTCAGGCCCTCATCTCAGAGAAGAGGCCCTGGGGGTTTTCCCAGAACACCAGAGAATAAGAGACAATGGTGAATCTTCAGAGACTTGCATTGTGATTGAATGTTTGCAGAAGCACCATGTGACTTGAGTTCTTAATCCCCCGGAGGTATAAGAGTGAGCTGTAACATTATTCTGCCTCTTCTTGCTTTTTGAGAATGTTGGATGATTGTGTTCTGCAATAAAGCCGAACCTGAGAAATACACTCAAGTCTCGTCATTGAACACATCTTCCACAGTATCAGTGCAAATGTAACACTAATATTTGCATGTTAATGCTAATATTTGTTAGCATGCTATCCATCCGAACTGCAAACAGTCAGAGGCCCCACCCCTCTCCCTCCGAACGCTCACATGCACAGCACTGGGGACCTATTTAATTATCACAATAACACATCTGTCTTTGCACTCCACACTTTCATGTATATTGACCCATCCGTGAAAAAACTACTATATAGTGTAACGTCGGGGCTGTGATCAGGGGCAGGGATTCTCCTGGCATTCTTTGCGCTGTGGAGGATTCAAAGACTGTTATTATCTGTTTGTTCTAAGTATTATTGCTGTGCCATTATAACTGTGTTATAAGACCAGTTGTGATAGTGTTGTTTTCCCTGTGTGTGATAGATCATGTGTCTGTGTCACCTTGAGTGAGATGAGGGTTTGTGTGAATGACCTCCCCTTCGTTCTGTGTAGTGAGTGAGTGAGAAATAAATGCCTGTTGCGTCACAATCTTCTGATCATCACTGGTTCCACCATCTCCCTGGTCCAACCCGGGGCACTGTCCCGTACAGATGGACTTAGACTGCAAGGGTGGGAACCCACTAGGTGCTGCATCATCACAGCTGCCGGTGAACATGTCAGGCTGGGAGGGTGATGGGTCTTTGGGGTGGAAGTGGCTGGTCAGAACACAAACCACCGGTGCTGGCTGGCTGACATCCAGGACTTGTGCATCATTGGACTAGATCTGCTTGCAGCATGGGGCACGAAGCTCAACAACGCCAGCTCTTCTCTCCTGCTGGGGGCTCAGACCATCACGCTCCATGGCAACAGCCAGACGAGGATCCAGGGGGCCCACACAATTGAAGGGCCAGTGCCGTCAGTACAGGCTGAGGATCGTGACCCAGTAATCTCATGGGCTCTCCAGGCCACGATGGCCCGGGACAGCGCATCGGTTCACAGCGCATCTTCAGATCATCGGGCAGCTCTACCCAGCGATGACATCACAGAGGCCCTTGGCATGCAGCAGGTTCGGAGTGAGCAGGGTGGAGATCCTGTCATCTCCCGGGTCTGGCAGTAGCTGGACATGGACCAAGGGTCCACCCGGAAGGCTGTGACTAAGCTGGACCCAAAGGCCAAGGCCCTGCATTCCCAGTTGTCCCTCCTCTGCTGTCATGAGGGTGTTGTTTATCGATGGTGCCAGTCTCCAGCTGGGCAGCATCACGTCCGGCAGCTGCTGATCCCCCGACGGCTCTGCCCCAAGGTGCTCAAGTTGGTCCACGGGTCAGTGGGGGTGGGCCACTTCGGGGTCAGGAAGACTCTGCAGCGGCTTTGGGCTCAGTTCTACTGGCCGGGGTGTTGTCGGGACATGAAGCTCCATGTCCACCGCTGTGACACTTGCACAGCTCAGCAAGGACAGACGCAGCAAAACAAGCCCACACTCCCTTGCAACAGTATGAGATGGATGGCAAACCAAGGTTGGATTATTTGTTCCACTTGAGAGGACGCCTGCACACGGTACACAAACTGGCTCGTGAGACCCTGGTCATGACGGGAAGGTGACAGAAGTGAACGTATGACTCCGACTGCCAGGGGAAGGACTTTGCTGGACTTTTTCTGCCCGGAGCGGAAAGAGGGACTGTCACCAAAGCTGGTAAGCTGCTGGTCGGGACCGTGTGTGCTGGTTGCCGACAACGGCAGCCGCCCTGACATCTGGACGGATTTGTATTGGACTTTTGAGTTGGACTTATTATTCTGGGGACAGAAACCAGTCCAGGGGGGAACAGTGTAACGTCGGGGCTGTGATCAGGGCGGGGATTCTCCTTGCATGCTTTGTGCCAAGGAGGATTCAAAGACTGTTGTTATCCGTGTGTTCTAAGTGTTATTGCTGTACTATTATAATTGTGTTATAAGACCAGTTCTGACAGCATTGTTTTCCCTGTGTGTGATAGATCATGTGTCTGTGCCACCTTGAGTGAGATGAGGGTTTGTGTGAATGACCTCCCCTCCATTCTGTGTAGTAAGTGAGAAATAAATGCCTGTTGCATCACAATCTTCTCTCATTATTTGTGTGAACCCATGAAACATCACAATATATATTTTCCATAGTCCTTGGGCCATTTTATTCAATTGTGTGTTCCACACTCTTATGTGCATAGTTCCATCTGTGAAGCCACTACCATACCTGTGTATATTTCTAGAATTGTGGGCTAGTTTTATTTCAGTTGTGTGTTTAATTGTGTGTTCTGTAACAATGTTTTTATCTAATCCTTCTCTCTTACTTTATTGCACAGTAGCCTGGTGGAGCAGCCACAATTTCATTGTACTGTACAACTGTACAATGTCAATAAACCCTATTCTATTCTATTTTTTTCTATTCTATTCTAACTTATAAAAGAGCTGTGTAAGAGCATTAACAAAGTAATGTTAATTAGCATCAATGCTAGCATTAGCATGCTTTTGTATTTATGTTCAGACCTAAATGAAACAGTCATTGTCACCCCCAACAGACTGCTATGATGGTGATGTGCCTTTTAGTATCTGTGTTGCAGCATTTGCCATTGTGCTGTCGGCCACTGTAAAAAATGGCACGCAAACTGTTCTGCAAACTTTCAGGAACCCTGAGGAAACCCAAAAAGCACAGAGTTCATGAATGTCACCCGCTTTGTGAGATACTACCTTGATTTTCGTTTGATTTTCACCAACATTCGTCAGAAAAATTGGCCAATCCAAAAATCGCCATGTTCATTAACATTCGCCAGTCCCTGTGAGATGCTAGCCTTAGTGATTTTGAGGTGTACTGATTCAGTTTATTTAGACTTCTTATTTTTCTGTTGTTGCATTTCAGGGTAAAAAAAAGAGGAAGCAGAGCCAGCAGACCTCAGGAAGCTGCTCCAGGTTTGGTTTTTATACTGCCACCATGGGAGAGTTAAAACCAATAAGTAATAATAATAACTATCAGAGAAGTTTCTGGCTGTAAAGCACAGTAAGGAAAATGCAAGTGTATGGGCGCCTCCAGAACCCATGTGTTATGGAGAATTTTAATGGATCATTGGGTGTGGTCGCAATCACCCCAGAGTGTCTGTCAGAACACTTTTTTTTTGTGTTCAGATAAGGGAAGACTTAAGAATGAAGCATACCAGGTAATGCGTTCAAATGTCTATATTGATGTTCTTCTTCTTCTTTTAGATTTGATTGGCGGTTGGCAATAGCTTACAGGTGCATTACCGCCACTGACTTGATTATCATCACTCTATATCTTTATATATAGATATAAAAGGAGTACTTATAAGGAGTTCTGAACAACTCCTTATGTGTGAAAAAATTATCCATCCTTGGACCATGTCCTCGGCACTTGAGTAGGTATGTGTGTCTTTTTTTCTGGATGCACACAGCAACGGCAAGCACAGTACTCAGTGTGGTGCTTTGTAAACCAACAGTAGTCCAAGAATAAAGTCTGAGTGTGCTGCATTCAGGGGAGCTCCCGTGTGTTCAGGAAGCTCATGAGCGAGCCCGGAGGCTCTCCAGCAAAGTGTGCAGATGAGCAGTCGTCACAGTGAGAGTGAGAGAGAGATTTACAGAATAATGCAGCTTATATACCCAACTACAGACAATACATGAAAGGCATTCACAGCAGTAGGTATGGGCATTTGCATTTGAGAGACACACATAACAATAAGGAGATTGCTAGCCAGGATTCGCCTCTGCTCCAGAACTGCAGGACAAAAGAAGTTACAAGGCACATCTATATATTGTCATCAGTGCATAGACACAGTAAGGACAGGAAGCATGAACACAATTCATGAATGGCACATTAACATCACAGTAGTGAGCCGGAAAAAGCCAGAAGAAGCGGGGCTGCCTGTAGACATTAATACACACGTTGCTGTGCCTGTAGACATTAATACACACATTGCTGTGCCTGCCCCAGTCTGTTGTGGGGGTTATCCCACATGTCCATGATTTTCACACAGATCAGAGCAATTTGTAGCACGGAAAGCTAAACGTTTCTTCAGACATTCTGAAGTTCTGTAACCACTGTGTGTTTGTGAAGCTGGGGTGACATCACCGGGAACTTGTGTTTAATACCCAGACCGACGCTTTGAAGCGATAATTTTGCCACTAGAGAGCCATCTGAAACACACACAGCATACATATTTTAGTACCTAATAGCGATAACTTGCCGATATTACAGTGTAGTACGGTGGACTTAAAGCAAAGTAGCATTCGCTATCATTTAGCATACCTTCATGTGATCTAGTTCATATCCTCGTGTCTTCCGCTTTATACTGCTCTATATGGCTTCCTAAATGCTCCAGTACTTTTCCAGAGTGTGTCGTCTCGCTGCCTATAGCCTTCTCTGGCTCTTGTTTTTTACCTTTGCTCTGGCAAAAACGCCAGAGATGGAGCAGTCACCTCGTATTACGCCATCTTGTGTTTTGCCTATGTCGCTTGTTTTACATCATGGGAGGGCTGTGCCGCCCTTGTAAAAAATCCCACCCACCTTGAGTGGTACTCTGGTGTAATGGAAACAAAAGTGTACTGAACTGAATAAAACCGTATCATGGTGTTCTGGGCTATATAGGTACTAGTGGAAAAGGGGCTTTAAAGCACTCTGGAGCACCAGGAGGAAGTATGTTTTCTAGTGCAAGCTTCAGTCTCGCAAACTCATGTGGGTCTTCGTGGATGGGATCAGGAATAGTTGGCCTGAGTCCACCATATACCTCCAGCTGTGGGTGTTGGCCGAATGGGGTGGCCCATAATGCCGTTCAGCTGGATGTAGGCAATTGTATGGATGTGGGTGAAAATCACCTGGGTGACGGCCATCTATTGGCTTGTGGTGGTGGTCGTGATCGGAATCATTGCCATAATCATGAGGGCAATGGAAGTGATCACCAGCATGACTTCTGTGATCAGGAAGAGGTCTGCCTTCTTGCCTGTAGTTGAGTATCCTGATAGGCTCTGGAACTAGGCTGTTGATGTGACACGATTGAATGCCTGTAACTGTTGCCATAACAATGAGAAGGATGGAAGCTGTCATCAGGGTGGTTGTGAGCAGCCCCATATTGGTAGTGGTACCTGTCCTCACATGGCTGGAAAAGGTTGTCATTGCAACAGTGGGTGCCATCAGATTGAGAATGACTCTTTGCATCAGGCTTACTGGGGGTGGCACCATGATGAGAAAGATAATTGTCAATGATCTGATAGGGAACATCAAATCTCTCCTCTTGGTGATGTGTTGTCCTTTCCATCCTCCCTATCCCCTCATCCCCAGCCAGTCGCAGCAGACGACTGCTCCTCCCTGAGCCTGGTTCTTCTAGAGGTTTCTTCCTTCCAAATGGGAGTTTTTCCTCTCCACTGTCGCTTAGTGCTTGCTCATAGGGGATCGTCTGATTGCTGGGTCTTTCTGTGACTGTGTTTTTTGTTTTGTTTTTTCTCTGCACTGTGGCGCCATGAGTCGGCTTTTGTTGTGATGTGGCGCATTATAAATAAAGCTGAATTGAACTGAATTGAATTGACTGCGGCTGCTCCACCGCACTTACTCCTATAGGTGGAGGAGACCTTAGTTCCTCTGGTGCTGTTGGTGGAAAGTCTCTGTAGCGAGGGGATGACTCCCCTGAAGTTGTAGATGAACATGCCAATTCCTTACTAGTTAATCCTGCTCTCTTTAGACTGTCAGTGAGCACCTCAATTAGCTCACCTCGGCTGCCTTGAGGGTGTGGAGGCTCATCGCTGTGGCACACCTGTGAGGCACTTCCTTGCTGACATGGGTCCTGATGACTGCTAAACCATGTCGGCTTATGTGCAGGCGTGGATGAAGTCTCTTTCTCATGGCGTCTGGGCCGTGGCTTGAACTGTGAAGTTAAGGCAGGAGAGCTGTAGATAATATCTGTAAGACACTGTACATCTTGTCGCAGTTGGTCACTTTCCTCCTTCATGCGCATGTAGTTGAGAACCTCAGTTGAAGTAGGCTGTCTGATGTGCTCATCAGCTGGACTACTGTGCCTGATGGGATAACCAACCTCATAGTCCTGAAGATACAATGGCAGGTGGCTACGTCTGTATGGACGTTCTGCATCATATTCTGTCTGTCTCTCATCTCGCCTGAACATCTTGAGCTGAAGTGGTTGCTACTAGTCTGGCTCGAAAGACCATAAATTGTAGTGGAGAATTTTAATGGATCATTAGGTGTGGCTGCAATCACCCCATAGTGTCTGTCAGAACACTTATTTATGTTCAGATGAGGGAAGACTGAAGAATGAAGCAGGCCAGGTAATGCGTTCAAATGTTTATATAGATGTTGCTTGAATAGGTATGTGTGTTTTTTTTCTGGACGCACACAGCAACGGCAAACACAATACTCAGCATGGTGCTTCGTTTTCCAATAGCAGTCCAAGAATACAGTCTGAGTGCTGTGTTCAGGGGAGCTCCCGTGTGTTTGGGAAGCTTGCACTGCGTTCAGGGGGCTCGTGCTGCATTGGAATTTGAGTCACATGTGAGCACAGCACAGAGCCTTTTGTGCACCATGATCAACAATGGCAAATTACTCATAATTTTTTGGACCAATTAATTAGTGAAATTCGATAATTCCCACAGAAACCTGAACGTACTAGGACACCCTGGTTGAAAAACACATCTAGATTCAGTAGGCTGATTAAGGCTGACATCAGTAGGCTGATTAAGTGCATATATAACCTGAACTCTATGATTTCTGTGGGTAAATTGTGCTTTCTTTATTTCCTGCAGCTGGACTCTGAACGCTGGATGATTTTCCTGAAGAATCATGCGACGTCCATGTGTTCCATGTTAACAGTGAAGGCTCCTTGTGCTCTTGAGGCCAGCTCATCAAGACTAATCGTCAAACTTTCAGTGTGTAAACAACAGTCCTTTGGAGTGCTCAACATGTGGCTTTTATTTCACTTCCACTATGTTTTTGTTAAATAAATGTTTTAAAGGGGTCATTGATTGCACTTTTTTCAACATTTTAACAGCTCACACATCTCAATTAAATGTTTGTGATATACACTACCGTTCAAAAGTTTGGGGTCACTTAGAAATTTCCTTATTTTTGAAAGAAAAGCACTTTTTTTCAATGAAGGTAACTTTAAACTAATCAGAAATACACTCTATACATTGCTAATGTGGTAAATGACTATTCTAGCGGCAAATGTCTGGTTTTTGGTGCAATATCTACATAGGTGTATAGAGGCCCATTTCCAGCAACTATCACTCCAGTGTTCTAATGGTACAATGTGTTTGCTCATTGTGTCAGAAGGCTAATGGATGATTAGAAAACCCTTGTGCAATCATGTTAGGTCTGCAATGCTGTAATTGCTGCAAAGGGAGGATTCTTTGACAAAAGCAAAGTTTGAAGGAAAAAATTATTATTTCAAATACAAATCATTATTTCTAACCTTGTCAATGTCTTGACTATATTTTCTATTCATTTTACAACTCATGGGGATAAATAAGTGTGACTTTTCATGGAAAACACAAAATAATTGTCTGGGTGACCCCAAACTTTTGAACGGTAGTGTATTTTGTTCACATTTTCTTTAATTATTTAGCTATTTTAGCAATCCCCCCCAGCCTCTCTGAAAATGGCATTTTTGAGTCTTTATCACTTTAAATCTTCAGGCAAGATTCAAATCCACCCTCCCTCTTACATCACTATTGCCAGAGGTGGGTAATCCCAGGTCCAAAGAGTAAAAGTCCAATCGCATATACTGTATGTTCCAGCCCTCGACTAGCCCAGCTGATTCTGATAAGCATATCTCTTTAAGATCTGTGCTTATCAGAATCAGCTGAGTTAGTCAATGGCTTCAAAGGTGTGAAGTTGAATGTTGCCAGTGCGTATGCCCCACAAGTTGGATGTCAGGTAGAAGAGAAAGAGGAATTCTGGAGTAAGTTGGATGAAGTGGAAGAGAGTGTTCCCAGTGGGGAGAGAGTGGTGATTGAAGCGGACTTTAATGGACATGTAGGTAAAGGGAAGAGAGGTGATGATGAGATCCTGGGTAGGTATGGTCTTAAGGAGAGAAATGTGGAAAGACAGATGGTTGTGGATTTTGCTAAAAGGATGGAAATGGCTGTGGTGAACACATACTTCAAGAAGAGAGCAGAACATAGAGTGACTTACAAGAGTGGAGGAAGGTGCACACAGGTGGACTGCATCTTATGCAGAAGGAGAAATCTTAAAGAGATAGGAGACTGCAAGGTGATGGCAGGGGAAGATGTAGCTAGACAGCATCGGATGGTAGTCCGTAGGATGACTTTGCAAAGCAAGAAGAGGAAAACAGTGAAGGCAGAGCCAAAGATTAAGTGGGGGAAGTTACAGAAGGAAGATGGTCACCCAGAGTTCAGGAAGGAGTTGATACAGGCTCTGGGTAGTAGGCAAGAACTATCAGATGACTGAGAAAGTACAGCGAATCTATTGAGGGAAACGGGTAGAAAGGTATGTGGTGTATCCAGTGGACAGAGGAAGGAATACAAAGAGACTTGGTGGTAGAATGAGGAGGTACAGAAATGTATCCAAAGGAAGAGGTTAGCAAAGAAAAAGTGGGATAGTCAGGGAGATGAAGAAAGTAGACAAGAGTATTTTGAATTTAGGTGCATGGCAAAGAGAGAAGTGGAAAAGGCAAAGGATAAGGCATAGAGTTGTATGAGAAGCTGGACACGAAGGAAGGAGAAAAGGACTTGTACTGATTGGCTAGACAAAGATTGAGCTGGAAAGGATGAACAGCAGGTTAGGTTGATTAAGGACAGAAATGGTAATGTACCAATAAATGACAAGAGTGTGTTGAGAAGGTGGAAGGAGTACTTTGAAGATCTGATGAATAAAGAAAATGAGAGCGAGAGGAGGATGGATGAAGGAAAGATGGTGAACAAAGAAGTCCCGAGGATTAGCAAGGTGGAAGTGAGGGCAGCTTTGAAGAGGATGAAGAATGGAAGGGCAGTTGGTCCAGATGACATACCTGTGGATGTATGGCTGTTTAGGAGAGATGGCAGTGGACTTTTTAACCAGACTGTTTAACACAATCTTAGAGAGTGAGAGGATGCCCGAGGAGTGGAGAAGAAGTGTTTTGGTACCAATTTTCAAGAACAAAGGTGATGTTCAGAGCTGTAGTAACTACAGAGCTATAAAGTTGATCAGCCACACTATGAAGATATGTGACCCGTGCAGGCAAAATGAGTTGGAATGCGCACGGTGTCATTATGAGCTGCAGGCAGGAGAAATCATAATACAAAAGACCCCAAAAAACATACATATGTTTTTGCGAAAGACAACTCCCGACCGATCGAATGCGAGTTTTAAACCTAACCAAAATATAAACAAATCGTCTTTTTCCAGTGTCCGTTTTTGCACACTTCCTACAAAGTAAGTATCATTTTGAAGGTCTTTTAATACAGAATATGGAAAAACGTTACCTCAATTTTGATAATTTCCTCAAAGTGACTCATTTTGCCAGCACGGGTCACATATGGGAAAGAGTTGTTGAAGCCAAGTTAAGAGGAGAGGTGACAATCAGTGAGCAGCAGCATGGTTTCATGTCAAGAAAGATTACTACAGATACAATGTTTGCTCTAAGAGTGCTGATGGAGAAGTATAGAGAAAGTCAGAAGGAGTTGTACTTTGTCTTTGTGGATCTAGAGAAAACATATGATCGGGTGCCAAGAGGGGAGTCTAATGGAATATGCCCACCAATATTCACCCAGCCAAAGACTTCTCTTCAGAAATTATTTGAAACAGGACAAAACAAAATCAAATGTTCAGTTGTCTCTGGATGCTCTGTACAGAACACACAGAGATCAACTTCAAATTTAAAATGTTTTTTGTAATGTCTCACTTGCTGGATTATTATTTATAATCTTGAAAAAGGTTTCTTTGACTTTGCATGCAACAGGCTATTTTACATATTTATAGATTGCCTTCTTTGGTAAATAGTTATCCAGCAATTTCACTCTCCCTGGTGATCCAAAATCAGCAAAAAGTTTTTGCTTGAATGCATTTCCAATTATTTTATTATTACATTCCTTTTTCTGAATGTTGATTCCCCCTATTTTTAATTCAGGGAACTGAGCAGACACCATGGAGTAATTTAGCATATTCTTTATTAGGTGAAGCAGAGGGAGTGGAATTGCTTTACAGATAGATTTATATTCTCTATTAGGCACATCCACAGCAAATTTTCCAACAAACTGTTCATAGTCCAGAATATTTCCACTGTGGTCCATCAAATCAGTTATATACAGAACATTTTTGTTTACCCACTCTGTCTTGAACAGTTTTCCTGTCAACTGTAATAACTCAAATATTCCACAAGGTGGAACCATGTGGTGTGAAATTATGAGTAAATACCATTTTCCAGTGATGCAGTACTTGCTTGCGGGAATCTGATAACTTCAGTGGCAATTCAAAATTTCAAAGTCACATTTCGGCATAAAATCTACACCAACTTTTTCAAACAATTTTTGGGGGATATGAAACCAAAGGGAATCTAGGAAACATGGAGCCAGGGTTCACGGAGCAGCTAGTTTCATAAATACGATTTTGATTCCTCAGTTTTGGATGAGTCACAATGCTCAGGTATTTTGCGACTGTGTAATTTTATTTAGGGCCAGATAACATTTTAATTTGCTCCATGTTTTGGTTGTTTCTTGCCAATGTGTGACGTACGTATTTTTGTTTTTCGTCTATCTTCCTCAAAAATGTTTATTTTCAATTCAGAAATTATACTTCTTCGATATAAACTAAAACCACAAGCAAGTTGAGGGTGAGGGTCCTTAGACGATTTCACCCATCACATCCAAGTGTGCCCCCCCCCCAATTTTTTTTTTTTTTATCACACACCGCCACTGCATTATACTTGTTCCCAAGAAAGGAAATAAACAAGATCCATCCAACTATAGACCAATCTCTTCTATCAGTTATTTCTAAGATTATGGAAAGCATTATCAGTGATCATATCCGTAAACATCTGAACAAACACGAACTTCTCAGTGATACTCAGTATGGGTTCCGTGAGAAAAGGTCTACTGTAGACATGCTTTCCTACATCACTCAGTGGTGGAATGATTGCCTGGATACCCAACAAGAAGTGAGAGTTATTGCACTAGACATCAAGAAAGCATTTGACTGTGTGTGGCACCGTGGACTGCTGACCAAGCTCACCACCTTTGGCATCTGTGGAGACATACACAGCTGGATATCTTCATTCTTAGCCGAGCAGCAGCGGGCTGTTGTTCCAGATGGAGTTATTTCCACTCCTAAAGCTCTATCTGCTGGTATGTCACAAGGCAGCATTCTTGGGCCCTTGTTATTTCTCATGCTTATAGACGATCTCGCTTCACATCTTGACAATGACCTTCACCTTTTTGCTGATGATTCTATTCTCCATGCAGCCATAAAAAATCCTGCACACTACAAAATTTGCATCGATAGCCTACAATGGCACTTGTATGCAATTGAGAAATGGGCATCTGACTGGTGCATTACTTCCAAAGCAAGCAAGACAGAGGAAATGATCATCAGCAAAAAATGTGACAAGACACATCCTCCTCTCTGTTTCATAGACAATCAGCTAAAGCCTACCAGGACCATCACTCTACTTGGGGTGGTCATCACCAACACTCTTACCTGGACTCCGTATGTCACAAGTCTTGCAAGGAAAATTTCAAAGCGACTCTTAATTCTCAGCTCATTAAGGGACCTTCTCGCTCGCAGGTGTCCCCCTTATCAGTTCCATCAACGCTTATCACGTCTCGGGTGTTCCACCTTTCATTACTGACGAGCAGTTGGCGGCGGAGCTCCGCAGATTCGGGAAGTTTGCGGGCCTGTTTAAACACGTCAGTTTGGGAATCAGGGAAGCCGTGAAATCACTCAGGCAACAGGTGTTCATGTTTCTAGACTCGCCCACTCAGGCTCTGGAAGTGTCCTTCCGGGTCAAACACGGGGACGGCTACTATATGGTGTATGCGAGCGCGGGACAAATGAAGTGTTTTGAGTGTGGCGATGTGGGCCATAAACGTTTCGCCTGCCCGCACAGGCGCCCGGCGGGGGGCTCTGGTGGGGCCGCGGCTGGGGCGGCCGGTGCGCCTTCTGCTCGCGGCGCTGCTGCGGACGGCGTGGCGGGGCCTTCCTCCGCGGCACCTGCCATGACTGCGGACGGCGTTGCGGGGCCTTCCGCCGCTCGTGCTCCGGGGCCTGCCGCTGTGCCTGTGGACAGTCGGCCTGTGGCGCCCGCGGCACGGCCTGCAGCTGGGGGCGTGACTGGCGAGGGCGCACAAGCGGTCCATGACGTGGACTCAGCATCGCGCTGTGTGACATCAGCGGCTGTGCTTCCGCAGCCTGCTGCAACTTCACAGCAGCAGGCGGAAAAACGCCGGTCGCCTGATATAGGCGCCGCCCCGGACCACGTGACTGATGAAGGATCAGCTGTGCCAGCTGAATCTGACAGTCAGCAGAGTTGTGCTGACGAGGGAATGGAGTGTGGAACTGACGCAGAGTCTGCTAGAAATGAGTCTATTGGGGCTAATGGCGATGCCACTGCACATTTGTATTCACTAGACAAAATAAATGCTTCCCTGGATGGGACCTATAATAATAGGGCCGGTAACGTCGCAGATTACTTCAGTGACACTGACAAATTTATTCGGTCTGTTAATGTACTGAGGAAGGAGGTTGGTGTTGACCTCCTGGATGAAAGAAAATGCTTCCGCCTGAAGAAGCACCTCGCAGCCCTGCGTAAATCAGCAGGGGGACAAAAGGCCAAGCGCGCAAAGATGGAATGATTTCCATGGCAAAGCACGGTGCTCCTCACAAATATCGCCATAATGCAGAAAATACAATTAGGGACCTTAAACATCAATGGTGGCAGGGGTAATCATAAAAGGAGATTCGTTAGTGACCTGTTCAAACGGAAGGGTCTCAACATTTTGTTTTTGCAGGAAACTCATACCACTTCGGCAGATGAAGTCGACTGGGGCTTGTGGTGGAAAGGCCCATTTTCACTCAGTCACGGCACAAATATAAGCGCGGGAGTGGCCATTTTGTTTGGGGAATCAGCAAATGCACAAATTTTATCGGTGGTGGAGATAGTGAGGGGCAGGCTGCTTCTAGTTAGGGCGCAAGTGGGGGATTCCGTGTTTTGCCTGGTTAATGTTTACGCGCCAAACCACGGCGCGGAAAGGGTTGCCTTTTTCAATACAATGACTACTGAATTGCAGCGCCATCACCAAGACCAACTTGTTGTGGCTGGTGATTTCAACTGTACCTTGGACTTCACTGTAGATTGCAGATGAGGTTCTGCATTAGTGCGGTCTTCTAGATGCTTGGAAAATTTCACTGTGCAGTTAGACTTAGTGGACACGTGGAGGTTGAAAAATGCCAATGCGAGACGGTATACCTGGGTCAGGGTCACTGACGGGGTTGTCAGTGCTGCTAGATTAGACAGGATATATGTTTCTAGAACCTGTAGCCCCGGCCTCCTTCACAGTAACATCAGTCCCGTCGGTTTCACGGATCATCACCTGGCTACTGCGGTGTTACTGAACTCACCAGGGAAACGGGCAAAGTCATATTGGCACTTCAATAACAAACTCCTACAGGACAATGCCTTTTGTCAGTATTTTGTGTGCTTCTGGGAACACTGGAGGACCACGAAAGCTCGTTTTGATTCCCTCGAACAGTGGTGGGACGTTGGCAAAGTGCAAATTCGCCTTTTTTGTCAACGGTACGCTGCATACTCAACTGCCATCATCAACGCTAAGGTCAGTGAACTAGAGGATGCTGTAAAGAGGCTGGAGGCCAGCTTGGTTACGGGTCGTGATTCTACCGCTGGTCCTTTGCTGCAGGACAAGAGATCGGCCCTGCGCACATTCATGCAGGGCAGAGTGGAGGGGGCGCTAGTGAGGTCGCGCTTCACTCGCCTGCAGGACATGGATGCACCAACGTCCTTCTTCTTCAATTTGGAAAAGTCTACTGCGACAAAGAAGCTGATGGCTTGCTTGACACTCCCAGATGGTCGCCTGACTACGGACCCGTCCGAGATGCGCCGCCATGCAGTGGATTACTACGGGGCCCTGTTTGCTGCGGGAACGTGTTGCAAAGAATCTCAAAATCAGCTCTTCGAGGCCCTTCCGGTGCTCAGCCAGGACGACAGGGCCGCTCTGGACTGTGCCCTGACTTTGGATGAGTTGACTGTGGCTGTGAATCAGCTGGCGCTGGGACGCGCGCCTGGACTTGATGGCCTTTCTTCAGACTTTTTTAAGCATTTTTGGAATGTGGTTAGACCAGACTTCTATAACGTTCTGACGGCCTGTTACAGGGAAGGAACGTTACCTGTCTCATGCCGCCGTGCAGTGCTGTCTCTGTTGCCAAAGCAGGGGGACTTGGCCCTGCTGAAAAACTGGAGTCCTGTGGCTCTTCTTTGCACAGACTACAAGGTGCTTTCCAGGGCCCTGGCAAACAGACTGAACACTGTCTTGGGTTTGATTGTGGACAGGGATCAAATATATTGTATTCCTGACCGGAACATTATGGACAATGTTTTCCTCATACGTGACGTTCTCCAGCTCAGTAAATGTCATGACTTACAGTTTGGAATTGTGTCTTTGGACCAGGAAAAGGCCTTTGATAGGGTTGACCATTCCTATTTGTTTTCTACCCTGAGGGGGTTTGGTTTTGGAAATATGTTTTTGAGGTGGGTCAATCTGCTATACACTGGAGCTGAGTGTTTGGTGAAGGTGGGGGCGGGACTGAGTCGGCCAATCCCTGTACACCGGGGAATACGCCAGAGGTGTCCACTCTCGGGTCAGCTGTACAGCTTGGCTATTGAGCCTTTGCTGTGCAGGTTGCGCGCTCGGCTGGGTGGTCTGGTTCTACTGGGGCCATCAAGCTGTGGCCGCCCGATTGTCTTGTCTGCTTATGCGGATGGCATCGACGTTTTCATCACCTCCAACGGGGATGTGCAGCGTCTGGTGGACACTTTGACAGTTTATGAAAGGGCATCTTCTGCACGGGTTAATTGGACCAAGAGTGAGGGTCTATTGGTGGGCCAATGGTCGCGTCAAGCCGTCCCTCGCCTGCCCGGCGGCCTTCAGTGGGGGACGGCCGGTCTCAAAGTGTTGGGGGTTTTTCTGGGTACGGAGGCTTTTGAACGAAAGAACTGGGAGGGTGTTAAGGACAAGGTGTGTGCTCGCATTTCTAAATGGAAATGGTTGCTACCACAGCTGTCATATAGGGGCAGGGTTCTGGTCGTGAATAATCTGGTTGCCTCGGCTCTCTGGCATAGGCTGGTGGCTTTGACACCGCCAAGGAGCCTCGTGGAGAAGATTCAGAAGACAATCGTGGACTTCTTTTGGTCTGGTCGCCACTGGGTCCGCGCGCCAGTTCTCTACCTGCCTGGGGCCGAGGGGCGACAGGGCCTGGTGGACATACATTCCAAGATCGCCAGCTTCAGGCTTCAAACTGCACAACGACTCCTTTACGGATGCGGACCCTGCTGGATGGACACTGCTAAGCTGCTTTTGAGGAGAGTTGGTCGCTTGGGCTATGATAAGCAGCTCTTCCTCGTGACATCTGGGGAGGTGGACCTTACTGGACTATCTGCTTTTTACACGTCCGTTTTGCATGCAAGGCAAGTCTTCAACGTGGCCCGCTTCCGTGACGAGGCGCCGGGCATGTGGCTGTTTGAAGAACCACTGTTTTTCAATCGATTCATTGCAGCAGAGGTGCTGCAGTCTGCCAGTCTGCGGAGTTGTTTGCGGGAGGCACGCTGTACCAAGCTGGGTCATCTTATGAGGATGTCGACCACATCGATGGATACACTGAGGCGGAGTGCAAAAATTACATCTGTCAGACTGCTGCAAAGGGTGGTGGAGGACGTGTGCGCTGCCCTGCCGCAGCCGCTTCGAGCGTTTGCGACGAACCGCACTCTTTCCAATCAATGGGATGACAACACTGCGTCCACCTTCCCTGCAATTTCCATAACTCCAGATGTGGGGGAGTGGCAGGGAGGAGAGGGTCACCTACTGACCTTCAGGATTCCTCGCCTGGGCAAGTTCCAGTTTGTCAGGACAAGGGCGGTGTATCACATCTGTGTGAAGGTTCTGAATCTGCGCTCTCTGAAGGATGTCACGGAGTCGAGGTGGGTGGGTTGTTTGGGGCCGGGGGTCTCCCCAAAGGGCAGCTGGCAGTGCATGTACAAGCAACCTATTGAGAAACGCACAGCAGATCTCCAGTGGAGGATTGTGTATGGAGCAATAGCCACAAATAAATACAGGGCACACCTTGATCCGACTGTTGGGGGGGGAATGTTTGTTTTGTTCCCAAGTTGAGACCCTCGACCATTTGTTTGTCCACTGTTTTCGTTTATCTGGACTTTTTGACATTTTGCGCGAGTGGTTTCGGGCTTTGGGTGAACGATTCTCTTTTGGTCTGTTCATTTACGGTCCGAAGTATAAAGTGGCAAGGAAGGCTGCCCACACTTTGATGAACTTCCTATCTGGGACTGCTAAGCTTGCCATCTGGCTGACGAGGAAAAATCGGGCAAGCAATGCTGGCAATGTGGATCCTGTGTCCGCTTTCAAGGTCTTGTTGAAAGTCAGACTCCGGGTGGAGTTCTCTTACTATCAAATGGTAGACAATCTGGAGGCGTTCATCAATAGATGGGTGGTAGGGAATGTTTTGTGTTCAGTGGGTCAGGGGGATGAGTTATGTTTGCACTTTTGAGATGTGACACACTTGGACAACTGATATTGGTCTTTCTGCAATTTTGAAATGTGCAATAAAGCCTTTTTTAAAAGTCAAAGTCTCTCAAGGCCAGAGTTGCCATCTACAAGGCCTACATAAGATCCCTTATGGAATACGCATCACCCATCTGGAGTGGAGCGGGTGGCACCGCTCTTGGTCTTCTTGACAGACTTCAGCGGAAAGCCCTGTGCCTCTTGAGAATCAATGACCCTATCAAAGCCGGTATTTACTCTTTGGAGCATAGATGGGATGTAACAACTCTTTGCATCTTTTACAGACATTTCTTCTTGATACCATCCTTGGAGCTGGGTACCATTCTCCCCCCAATGTTTTCTAGTTCTCTGACGACAAGATCATCTATTACTCCACATCCTTACTGTGGAACCATACCCAAGTCTTGCACACATCTTCATCAATCTTCGTACATACCTAGGGCATGTCGATTATGGAATTGTCTCTCAGTCTACAGCTTCCCCACAGCACCAAACATGGGCAAGTTTAAGAAAATTGTTAGAGTATTTAATCTCTAAATTGTAAAATGTTGTCATTAGCACTGAGTGGCATGAGCCCAGCAGTCACTACCCTGTTTGGCTTTTACACACAGTCTGATATGCAATTTACTCTCGGAATATTACTTTATATGTAAATGGAATATAACTTTGAGTTTTGTGAACTGCTTTGTTATGACGGCACCTTATTGTGAAGTGCAGTGTGGTGACATCAACTTCCTGTCACATCACCGCACTGCCTTATAGAGTGGGGTGAGCCACCATAGCACATCTTGTGCCGGATGTCCACGCCAGGTGCCTGCCATGTACCGCTGTTCAACAACATCAATAAAGGTGTGTTCAACACTGCCTCATTCATCACCAGGTTTGCATACATAACATTTGGCGACTGAGGATTAACGCATGGAGGTGTGCATGGAGCCACCACAACCATTTCTAGAGAAGCCTGGTGAGCCGCCACTTCCGTGGGCGCGCTGGTTTGGTGCTCTCACTGCCTACTTGTCAGAGTTTGGCCTGGACGAGATGGAAGACGTATGGAAGTCAGCTTTACTGCATTGCTATCTGGACATGGAGGGCGTTCATTTGTACGGCATGATAAGACCACCAGTCCCGTGTGCTGAGGCGGCCGGGCTGCTAGCTAACCACCTTGCTTCACCCCGCAACGACTACAACGTGTCAGTTGGTCTGCTAGACAAACACTTTGACGTCCCAGAATATTCAATTCAATTCAGCTTTATTTATACAGTGCCACATCACAACAGAAGCCGTCTCGCGGCGCCACAAATGCAGAGAAAACCCCACAATCTCAGAAAAACCCAGCAATCAGACGATCCCCTATGAGCAAGCACTTAGCAACAGTGGAGAGGAAAAACTCCCATTTAACAGGAAGAAACCTCTAGCAGAACCAGGCTTAGGGAGGGGCAGTCATCTGCTGCGACTGGCTGGGGTTGAGAGGATAGAGAGGGTGGAGAGGACAGACATAAAGAACATAACAGTGAGAAGCCAAGTACATTATTGGAGGTCAACCAGCAGTATGAATCAAATAACAGCAGAGCAAAATGGGGTTAAGAGACACAAAATCCCTCCTTAATTGTAAGCTATTGTCACGTCGGGGCTGTGTTAAGGGGGCGGGGATTTTCCCGGCATGCTTTGGTAGCCGAGGATTCAAAGGGTGTTATCATTCGTGTGTTCTAAAGTGTTATTGCTGTGTCATTATGTTATAATGACACAGCAGTGTTACAAGAAGAGTCAGAGCAGTGACTGATTATGCGTTTGTGTCACCCTTAGTGAGACGGAGGTCTGTGTGAATGACCTCCCCTCTTGTCTGTGTTGAGAAGGTGTGTTTTAAATAAAGCCTGTTTCGTCACAGTCATCTCTCCTTTCTTGTGTGAACCCCCACTACGTCACACTGGTGTCAGAAGTTGGGATATGGAGCAGATGGAAGCCAGGATCAGAGCAGAGATCCAGCAGCTGGAGCAGTTCATCACTCAGCTGGGAATGGATGACAGAGCTGATACACCGACCCCCAGAGTTGCTCGCTGGGATGAACGGAGCAGCGGACCCCGCCTTCTGCCTTTCTCAAGGCAGGGCGGGCTGAGCAGAGCAGATCAACACCGCTCCCCGCCCTTTTCAGGGCAGGACAGACCGGCGATTCCACTGCGACAAGGGGCGGCGATCGACCGAGAGGCGACCGTCTCACCCATCCGGCAGCGGGTCAAGGTTCCCCGCTTTAACAGTGAAACCCTGCTGGACAACTACCTGATCCAGGTCGAGCTCTCTGCTGCGTTGAACGGCTGGCCATCTGGAGAGACTGCCATGCAGGTCGCGCTGGCCCTGGAGGGAAGGGCTCTCCACACGCTGTCCGATCTCCGGCCCGAGGAGCGCCGCAGCTGGCCAGTGCTACAAGGAGCGCTCTGGAGGCAGTTTGGGAGAGCGGCGGACGCTAAGCATGCCAAGGAACAGCTGGCCAACAGCCGGCGAGGCAGCCAGGAGAGCCTGGGAGCCTACGCAGTGGACATACGGCTGCTGACACGACGCAGCTACCCGGATTTCGAGCCAGAAGTAGTGGAGAAGCTCGCCCTCCGGAACTTCATCCGGGGTCTCCGCCTGGTCCAGCTCCAGAGCCACATCCGGATTAACGCCGCGAGCAGCTGGGAGACGGCTGTGGCAGAAGCAGAGCGGGTGGAACCGCTAACGGATTGTGCAGCTGACGCATCAACACCGAGACAGAGAGCCTTCCAGGCCATGGCTGAGAGCGAGGAGGAGTTGCTGCGGCAGACCACGGCGGCGCGCCCATGGAGAAGACGGCTGCAGCGGCGCGAGGAAGGGTGCTTCCGCTGTGGGGAGCCAGGACACATCGCGCGATACTGCCCGGCACCCACCCCAACAACAAACTGGCCCCTCACCAACATTAAACCACAAGGAGGTGGCATGGACGGGGACCTGCTGCTTGCCACAGACATTTTCCCCGATGAACTGTCACCACGTGTGGTCCGAATTGGACACTCGCCTGGGATGTACCCACAGTGCAGCCTGGACAACACACCGATCCGAGCCCTGATCAACACCGGTTCTACCATCTCCTTGGTCTGACCCGGTGTGCTACCAGGCACGGACGAGACAGAACCGCAGGGGTGGGAACCCACCGGGCGCTGCGTCACCACAGCTACCGGTGAGCGAGCCAGACTGGGAGGGCGGAGAGTTCTTGTGGTTGGGGTGGCTGGCCAGAACACAAACCACCCATTCTAGCTGGCTGACATTCAAGACCCCTGCATTATTGGACTCAATCTGCTCGCAGCATGGAGCGCAAAAATTGACACCGCCAGATCGTCCCTCCTGCTGGGAACTCGGACCATCACGCTCTGCAGCAGGGCCCAGAGGAAGAACCCAGAGGCCTGCGTGATCGAGGGACCGCCAGGGCAGGCCGAACCAGGCAGGTCATCGCAAGTACTGAACCCAACGGCGCCACCAGCATGAGCAGAGGGAGCACGATCACCGATAAAGACAGCAAGGGGGAGGGCCACAGCGGAGTGGGTCAATGTGTCAGTAGAAACGCAGCAGGCGGTTGAGCTGCAGCGGACTGGAATCGGGACAGAGACGCCAGCTGCGGGAGCTGTTGGACTGCTACATGGATGTCTTCACTGCGAAAGATGAGGAATGCACCCGAACCAGCTTGGTGCAGCACGGGATCGACACCGGTGAGACCAGGCAGATCCGGCTCTGCCCACACCCTCTGCCTTTTTCAAGGTGGGCGGTAGCAGAACAAAAAGTACGAGAAATGCTGGAGGCAGACCTCCAGCAGCCCCTGGGCAGTGCCGGTGGTGCTGGTTAGGAAGAAGGACAGTTCGTGGCAGTTCTGTGTGGATTACCGACGCCTGAATGACGTCACCCGCAAGGATTCCTACCTCCTGCCCCGCATCGATGACGTGCTGGACCACATCGCCGGCTCCAGCGGGTTCAGCTCGCTGGACCTCCGCAGCGGCTATTGGCAGGTAGAGCTGTCACTTGAGGCCCGCCAGAAAACAGCCTTCTCCATCAGGCAGGGACTGTATCAGTTCAAGGTGATGCCGTTTGGACTTTGCAATGCCCCGGCCACCTTTGAACATCTGATGGAGTGAGTGTTGGCTCACGTACCCCGGTGCCGCTGCATTGTTTATCTGGATGACCTGCTGGTTCACGCAGCTGATTTTGACAGCGTCCTGTCCAACCTCTGGGAAGTATTGGATGCCATCTGACAGGCCGGGCTGCATCTGCACCCATGGAAATGCCACCTATTTTGGCAGGAGACCACCTTCCTGGGCCACGTTGTCAGCGCAGCGGGAGTCGCCACCAATCCAGAGAAAGTGGCAGTGGTGAGAAACTGGCCAGTGCCGCGGGATGTGGGAGAACTACGGAGATTTCTCGGACTGGCCTCCTATTATAGGAGATTTGTGAAAGACTTTGCCACCATTGCCATCCCGCTGCATCAGAAGACACAGAAGGGCCATGCGTTTCAGTGGAGTGAGAGCTGTGCTGCTGCTTTTTCCCAGCTTTGCTCAGCGCTCATCGGAGCCCCCATTCTGCAGTATCCCGACCCGAACCGCCCTTTCATCATGGACACAGATGCCAGCAACCAGGGCATCGGGGTGGTGTTATCCCAGGAGGGAGAACACAGAGAGCAGGCAGTTGCTTTTTTCAGCTGCACTCTCAGCAGAGCTGAAAGGAATTATTGCGTTACTCGCCGAGAGCTGTTGGCTGTCATCCAGGGGCTTCACCATACATACGGGGGGAGGTTCCAGCTCAGGTCGGATCACGCTTCCCTGACCTGGCTACTGAACTTTAAAGAGCCGGATGGACAGTTGGCGAGATGGCTGGAGGCACTGCAGGATTATGATTTTCAGATCATAATCCTGCATCCGCATGTGCATCGGGCAGGCCGCCTCCATGTCAACGCTGATGCGCTGTCTCGGCGTCCCTGTGTGGCGGAGGACTGTCGTCACTGCCAGCGGGCAGAGGATCAAGACCAAGCCGTCCCACGGGCTGCTGCTCTCCGGACCGCTGTGAGCAGGAATAACACAGCGGGGCACAGCTCCTCCTCGGATAATCAGGCAGCTCTCTCCAGCAATGACGTCACAGAGGCCCTTGGCGCACAGCAGCTGCAGAGCGAGCAGGACAGAGAGCCGGTCATTTTCTGGATTCGGCAGTGGCTTGACACAGGCCTGCGGCCCACCTGGGAGGCTGTGTCTGTGCCGGACCCAGAGACCAAGGCCCTACACTCCCAGTGGGCCAATCTCCACTGTCACGAGGGTGTTGTGTATCGGCAGTGGCAGACTCCAGCTGGGCAGCGTCACGTCTGGCAGCTGCTGGTTCCCCGGTGGCTCCGGCCCAACGTACTCCGGCTGGTCCACGGGGCGGTAGGAGCGGGCCACTTCGGGGTGACAAAGACTCTGCAGCGTCTTCGAGCCCGGTTCTACTGGCCCGGATGTCACCAGGATGTAGAGCTCCACATCCATCGCTGCGACACCTGCATGGCTCAGAAGGGGCCCACTCAGCGATCCCACGCTCCCTTGCAGCAGTACCGGGTGGGAGCACCGATGGAGCGGGTAGGGGTGGACATTCTGGGTCCTTTCCTGACCACGGACCGGGGGAACCGCTACGTGCTGGTCACAATGGATTATTTCACCAAATGGCCAGAGGTGTATGTGGTCCCTGATCAGAGTGCTGCCACCACAGCATCAAAGCTGGTGGACGAGATGTTCTGTCGGTTTGGGTCAGAACGTTGAGGCAAAGGTCTTTGGGGAGGTCTGCAAGCAGCTGGGCATCCGGAAGACCTGGACCACCCCGCTGCATCCACAGAGGGACGGCCTGGTTGAACAGTTCAACCGGACCCTTACCACCCAGCTCGCTGTCCTAGTGGACCAGCGACAACAAGACTGGGACCTGCATCTGCCCTTTGTTCTGTGGGCGTACTGGACGGCAGTACAAGAATCCACCCGGTGCACCCCTGCAGCGTTGATGCTTGGACGCGAGCTGCGCACACCGGTGAATTTGGTGTTTGTCCCCCACCCCCCACCCCCAGAGCCGGAGGTGGAGGGCAAACCGGGGTTGGATTATTTGTTTTGCTTGAAGGAACATCTCCACATGGTGCACGGACTGGCTCGGGAGGCCCTGGCAGCAGCGGGGAGCCGGCAGAAGCGGGCATATGACTCCTGCTGCCAGGGGAGGGACTTTGCACTAGGAGATCAAGTCTGGGTTTTCTGGCCGGAGCGAAAAAGGGGACTGTTGTGGGACATATATGTGGGTTTCATATGCTTCATATGTATATTACTGTATGCTTCACGTCTCAGATGAACAAAAGGACTGTTCCTCCTAGAGATAACAGGAGGATGTGAGATGTGGCCTTTGGTATGCAAAGAGATGGCCTGGGGGATTTCCTGGCCGCCAGTGGCTTTAGGTGGAGATGATAAGACCTGAAAGAAGACGCATTGTGACTCGGGATTAAATACAATGTGACTGTGTGCTTTGATGTCCTGGGGTATAAAAGGACGAATGTATGGGGGTTTCATTCTCTTTTCTGTGTTGGATGATGTTGGAGAATGTGAATAAACCTGACTCGTGAGATAAACTCAGTCTCGTCATTTCTACATTCTCCACACTGGTGACCCTAGACGTATCATGGGTGAAAGAAATTCCCCCGAACCAGCCGAAGCAGGAGCTCCCAGCCAGGCGTATGCCGCTACCATCCAGCTACCGGACTTTTGGCGAGACAACCCGTGCTCCTGGTTCCTCTTGGTCGAAGCACAGTTCGCCCTCCGGGGGATAACGGTAGATGACACGAAATTCTACCATGTAATCGCCAAGCTCGACAACCGCACGGCTCGACATGTGCAGAGCCTTTTGCTGAAGCCACCGGCCGACGACAAATACGGCGCTTTGAAGGCTGCGCTCATCCAGCGCTTTACTCTCTCAGCCCAGGAGAGAGCGGAGAGACTACTGGCTCTGAACGACTTGGGAGACGGCACGCCCGTTGACCTGATGGAGGACATGCTGAGGTTGAGGGGCTCAGACGGCGACGACTTCCTCTTCACCCACATATTCCTGAGAACCCTACCGTCAGAGACGAGAGCGACCCTGGCCGGTTCGCCGTTGTTGGCCCAGTGGGACTTCCACGCGCTGGCCCAGGAGGCGCACCGGATTCTCAACGCCAGCAAACGGTGCGCATCCACCGCGGCAGCGATGGAGTGCAGCGCGATGGCCGGAGACGGCGAGGGGCCAGAGAAGGCGGTAGCAGACCCACCGACGATGGCGGTGGCGGGGGCCAAGGATCGCGGAGGAGACACCCTCTGTTTCTACCATCATCGCTTTGCAGAGAAGGCACGCAAATGTATACCACTGTGCCATTTCAAGCGTTCGGGAAACGCCAAGACCAGGGGTCGGTAGCAGCTGCGGCCCTTGGGGAGGAGAACAAGCTGCTTTACTTGAAGGATGTGCGCTCGGGGAGGCATTTCCTCGTGGACACAGGCTCCCAGCTGAGTTTCATCACACCTTCCTCCGCTAACCGGCTGGCACCTTCCGGTGGTCCCGGGGTGTCAGCAGCGAACGTCTCGGCGATTAAGACCTTTGGTGAGAGGACTCTGCTTCTGTCCCTACACGGCCGTACATTTGAATGGACTTTTGTCATAGCTGCAGTCAATTTCAACATGTTTGGGGCTGATTTTCTGTGCTCACATGGTTTGTTGGTTGATCTTGCTAACAGGCGCCTGGTTAATGCACTCTCTTTTTATTCTATTCCCTGTACAGCTCGAGTGGCCCCGCCAACAGCACAAGCCAACGTCACAGCTGCAAGTGGTAAGTTCCACACACTGCTCACTCAGTTCCCAGCACTCATGGTCCCAACATTCTCGGCGACCGTGGCTAAACACGGGGTGGAATATTTCATTACTACCACTGGACCGCCCGTTTTTGCAAAAGCTCGGCGCTTGGATCCAGCTAAACTAACCATAGCGCGCGAGGAGTTCGCCAACCTGGAAAAGTTGGGCATCATCAGGCGTTCGAAAAGCCCATGGGCTTCGCCGCTCCACATGGTCCCGAAAGCTGATGGCTCGTGGCGACCTTGCGGTGATTTCCGCAGGTTGAATAACGCTACGGCGCACGACTGCTACCCAATCCCGCATATCCAAGATTTTTCAATTCATTTGGCGGGGGCGCGCGTTTTTTCTAAGATAGACTTGGTACGCGGTTACCACCAGGTCCCAGTGCGCGCTGATGACATACCTAAAACAGCAGTAATAACTCTGTTCGGGCTATTCGAGTTTTTGTGCGTGCCGTTTGGGCTTAAAGGTGTGGCGCAGACGTTCCAACGAATGATGGACGCGGCGTTGCACGATCTCCCCTTCGTGTTTGTCTACCTGGACAACATATTGGTAGCCAGCGCCTCCGAAGATGAACACGAAAAACACCTCACGGCAGTTTTCCGGAGGTTGGGAGAGCACGGGTTAATAATCAACCCAGCGAAGTGTCAGTTCGGGGTGACGCAGATTGATTTTTTGGGGCATCGCGTCTCTCTGGAAGGAGCGGTTCCTCTGCCTGACAAAGTGCGAGCAGGAACAAATTTTCCCCAGCCACAAATGGTCAAAGCGTTACAGGAGTTTTTGGGGATGGTGAATTTTTATAACCGTTTCCTCCCCCGCGCAGCGCAGCTCATGCAACCATTGTATGCTGCACTAACAAAACAAAAACCCACAAATAAAACTGAATGGCCTCCAGAGCGAGAGCGCGCATTCTCGGAAGTCAAAACAGCCCTGGCAAACGCTGCGTTATTAGCACATCCGGTTCCAACGGCCCGCATAGCGCTCACTACTGACACGTCAGATGTGGCCATAGGAGCGGTTGTGGAGCAGTATGTAGCCGGAGCTTGGCAACCCCTCGCCTTTTTCAGCAGGACCTTGCGCGATAGTGAACGAAAATACAGCGCATTCGACAGGGAGTTGTTAGCTCTCCACTTGGCCATTCGCCACTTCCAGTTCTGGCTGGAGGGACGCCGTTTCACCGCGTTCGTTGACCACAAGCCGCTGACTTTCGCGATGGCCAAGGTTTCTGAACCGTGGTCGGGCCGGCAGCAAAGACAGCTGGCCGCGATCTCAGAGTTTACTACAGATATCCAGCATGTGGCGGGTAAACTTAATGTAGTGGCAGACTGCCTCTCGCGCGCCGTGGCGGCTCCGGCCCGCGTAGGGGTAGATTTTGCAGCCATGGCTGCGGACCGGGTTAGCGACGCGGAAGTGCACGCGGCCCCAGTCCGCGTAGGGATAGATTATGCAGCCATGGCCGCGGACCAGGTTAGCGATGCGGATGTGCGCACGCTGCAGTCTGGACCAACAGGGTTAAGGCTGGAGAACAGGGTGCTGCAAGACGGTATGCCCCCCCTAATCTGCGATGTCTCCACTGGGCGGCCTCGTCCTGTGGTTCCGGCCGCGTGGCGCCACCACGTTTTCGACTCGATTCATTCTCTGGTGCACCTGGGAGTGCGCGCATCAGTCAAAATGGTGGGAGAGAAATTTGTATGGCCGAGCCTGCGCAAACAAGTTAGAGAGTGGGCGGCAGCCTGCATGGCTTGTCAACGAGCCAAGGTACACAGACACACGAGAGCTCCCTTGGAGCCGTTTCACATCCCGGCTAAGAGGTTTGATCACATTCACGTGGACCTCGTAGGCCCCCTCCCGCCCTCACAGGGGTGCACACATCTTCTGACAATGGTTGACCGCACCATGCGCTGGCCGGAAGTGGTCCCTCTGTCGTCAACCACAGCCGAGGAGGTGGCGCGCGCGTTTTTAACGGCATGGGTAGCGCGTTTTGGAGTTCCGTCGGACATTACGTCCGACAGAGGTCCTCAATTTGTCTCCGAACTTTGGTCAGCGATGGCCCGCAGCCTGGGGGCAACGATCCACCGCACGACCGCTTACAACCCGCAGGCTAACGGGTTATGCGAGCGTTTTCACAGGTCATTGAAGGCGGCCCTCAGAGCGTCGCTTACGGATGCAAATTGGGTGGACAGGCTACCATGGGTTTTATTGGGGTTGCGTTCTGCACCTAAAGAGGATTTAGAAGCCTCCCCGGCTGAAATAGTTTTCGCACAGCCACTTCGGCTGCCCGGGGAATTTCTTCCAGATAATCCTGCGCCAGAGTGCTCCCCAGCTCAGCGGTTGCAGAGTAGCACGGAAGCGAGCACGCTGCCTGGCCCCATTCACCACAGTTTTCCGCGTGTTTTTGTGCCTAAGGCTTTAAAAAATGCGGAGTTTGTTTTTGTCAGACATGACGCCCATCGCCCACCCTTGCGACCACCTTATGATGGACCATTTAGTGCTGGAAACAGGGGATAAGCATTTTTTGCTAGATTTGGGGGGCAGAAAGGAAATGATTGGCATCAACAGGCTTAAACCCACTTTTGTGGCGGCTGACGAAGATGTGCAGTTGGCTAGGGCTCCTCGGCGTGGCAGACCCCCTAGGGAGCATTCCCCAGAGCTCCCACAGGGATTGACTAACAGTTTTCATCCTCAGACAGCAGTTCCCCAGCAGGAGGGCACCGCGGGGGTGGTAAAGCCCGCTTACAGCAGATACGGGAGAAGACTGAGACCCAAGCAGCATGTGGACTGATGTGTGTGATTTTACCGTGACATGCAGACTGTTATTATATTGTTCCATCTTAGACGTTTGGGAGGGGGGGGGGGTCATGTGGGACACATATGTGGGTTTCATATGCTTCATATGTATATTACTGTATGCTTCACGTCTCCGATGAACAAAAGGACTGATCCTCCTAGAGATAACAGGAGGATGTGAGATGTGGCCTTTGGTATGCAAAGAGATGGCCTGGGAGATTTCCTGGCCGCCAGTGGCTTTAGGTGGAGATGATAAGACCTGAAAGAAGACGCATTGTGACCCGGGATTAAATACAATGTGACTGTGTGCTTTGATGTCCTGGGGTATAAAAGGACGAATGTATGGGGGTTTCAATTTCTTTTCTGTGTTGGATGATGTTGGAGAATGTGAATAAACCTGACTCGTGAGATAAACTCAGCCTCGTCATTTCTACATTCTCCACACTGTCACCAAAACTGGCGAGCCATTGGTCGGGATGGTGCGAGGTCCTACAGAGACTGTCGGATGTGGTGTACAGGGTGAGGCTGCAGAAAAGAGACTGGGTCGTGGTACTCCACTGTGACCGTCTCACCCCGTACCAGCCATCCGCCCCGCGGGTGGTTGACCTGGAGCCTTCACCCTGACCAGATGCTCCGACCAAGGCACAGGTGAACACTAGCGGGCCTGTGCATGCTGGTCATCGACAACGGAGGCCGCCCCAACACCTGGACGGATTTGTGTTGGACTTTTGAGCTGGACTTTTATTATTTAGGGGACAGAAACCAGTCTGGGGGGGACAGTGTAATGTCGGGGCTGTGTTAAGGGGGCGGGGATTTTCCCGACATGCTTTAGCAGCGGAGGATTCAAAGGGTGTTATCATTCGTGGGTTCTAAAGTGTTATTGCTGTGTCATTATAACTGCGTTATAATGACACAGCAGTGTTACAAGAAGAGTCAGAGCAGTGACTGATTGTGTGTTTGTGTCACCCTTAGTGAGACGGAGGTCTGTGTGAATGACCTCCCCTCTTGTCTGTGTTGAGAAGGTGTGTTTTAAATAAAACCTGTTTCGTCACAGTCATCTCTCCTTTCTTGTGTGAACCCCCACTATGTCACACTATATTAAAAAGGAAGGATTTTACCCTGTTCTTAAAAGCAGAGACCGAGTCTGACTCCTGTACCCAGAGCGGTAACTGGTTCCAGAGAGAAGGAGCTTGGTAGCAGAAGGCTCTGCCTCCCACTGTACTTTTGGAGATTCTGGGCACCACAAGTAATCCAGCATTTTGGGAGCATAATGCTCTATTAGGATGGTAAGGTAATATCAGATCCTTTATATATAGGGGGGCCTGATTATTAAGAGCTTTTAAAGTGAGAAGAATGATTTTAAAATTGATTCTAAATTCTATGGGAAGCCAATTAAGGGAGGACAGAACCGGGGAGATATGATCTCTTTTTCTAGAACCAGTTAAAACTCTAGCAGCAGCATTTTGAATCAGCTGAAGATTGTTTAAGGATATTTTATTTTACATATTTTAATACTTTACATATTTTAATATGTAATGGCCCGGAGCTCCATGTTCTACCAGCGCAGACAGCGGAAGGAGGAGTCATTTATACGGTATGTGGACGCTCGTCACCGTCTGGCTGGCGCATGCGAGTTCGGGCACCTGGAGGACCGAATGATAATGCTGCAGTTGAAGTGGTTCATGGCGAATTCGGTGATACAGGCCATACTGGAATGTGAGCCGGACAAATGGATGGTGGCAGAGATGGTCAGGGCGCTGCGGGAAAACCTACCATTGGAGGTGCGCTTTTTTGCCAAGGTCACAGAAGCTGGAGTTGGCATTTCAACTAGATGTACCGGTCCAGGTGGCGCCACAATGGAACACCGGACAGCTAATTTTTGACACGCTAGCCGAAGAGCACAATGTGGACAGTGAATGTGACGCACAGAGTGGGTGCAGCATAGACAGTGAAGACGAAATGGAGGAAGAACAGACACCAGGATCGCCTCCACCCCTCACACAGCCAGAGCTGGAGGAGAGGGAGCCCGGGTTAGGTGAGACCATCGCAGATGAGGTTTTTATGGACAGCACTGACACTGGAGCATCCACTCCACGCTCTCAGGGGAGAGCTGCCCGGAGGGGGGGCCCCGAGCATGCAGGGGGCAACAGTGCACAGTGACAGCAGATGAACTCAGACACAGTGCACGGCGCGGCACAGCAGAGCACTTCGGATGGCTCAGTGGAGGAACCGGATGGCTTCAGTGCCCGCATTTGGCCGGCTGCGGTGGGAGCGACCGAGTTCGCGGGTGGGGGGGTCCATTCCAATGAGCGACACCAGGGAAGCACCAGACACCTTCAGTACTCAGGTCCAATTTCAGCCGGTGACAGATGAGGAATCCGCTGCAACAACGGTGACCGCTGAACTGCCACAGTGTAACAAGGGCGCCAGACCGAAGGAAAGCACAGAGCTGGTGAGCGCATGGTGGCACATCAAACCAAGTAAAGCACCATTACAAGCCATGGACTGGGTTTGGGTTTGGGTTTGGGTTTGGGCTGGCGGGAGGGCGGGACAGCAACCGATCGGACAGCAGCCAGTAAAACAACGGGCACCGCTGAGGATTGTGGTGAAGCTGGGAACAGTGTATGCTCAGCTGACAGACAATTCAGTGTGGCACATGAACGAACTGTGGTGCGTCTGGGCGGCGGATCTGGATGGAGGGGCTCCGCAGTAGTGATGGGAATTCCGGCTCTTTTTAGAGAACTGACTCTTTTGGCTCCCAAGCGGCTCTTCAGGTTGTTTTGTTGCTTTAATTTATTAATTTTTATCAACAACAATATAAAATTATGCACAAAATGAATTACTAATGTAAAAAAATGTGTTTTTTTATTTATAAACATTTATTATATAAATGTTATTTATTCGCTCCACATAAAATGTAAAAAGTAAATTATAAAATACAAAAACCAACTATTTACAATTCAACTTTTAGCTCTTTAAATTTTCAGCTTTTTTCTTTTAAACAAATTTAAAGTGAAACAATACAAAACACTGCAAACCACAACACAATAAAATATAAATTAAAATATGCAAAACAAAAAGAAAAAAAAATGAACACCCAGATCTTTAATTAAGGTAAAGGTTGGCATTTAGAAATACCAAGTGCCCCAACTTTGAGGAGCTGATCCGGTTTCTTCTTTCAGTAATTATCTGCCCTGTTTTGGAGAAGATTCTCTCAGAGGGGACTGATGTTGCCACAGTGCACAGTCTCTGTGTCATCACCTGGGTAAGATGTGGATAAATTGAAGCCTTGGTCTCCCACCAGCTCAGTGGGTCTGCACTTCTCTGGCAAAGGGGCTCATCAATGTAGGATCTCACTTCCAGTATTGCATCTGCTGAGGGATTTTCTGGCAGACTCTACACTCTGCCTTTGTATTGTCAATAAAATTGAAATGGTTCGAGATTTTGCTTCTTTTCCTGGTGTCACTCATTTTCTTTACTATACCTTTCTAATGTGTCGATGTCTCTTCTTGTTTCCATCCATCCATCTTCTTCCGCTTAACCCTTTTTGGGTCACGGGGGCTGGAGCCTATCCCAGCATCTTTGGGCGAGAGGCAGGGTACACCCTGGACAGATCGCCAGTCCATCGCAGATTCCCCTGGTTCTCTTGCGCTCTCTCTCTCCCCCCTGCTGTTTGTGTGCTACTGCTGCTGTGAGCGTAACTACCGGCCCTCCCCCCTCAGCGCAAACACAAGGCAGGCACAAACACATATTGACCAATCACGTGCGGCTTGAAGAGAAAAAAAAGTGAGAGAGGGTGAGAGAAAGGAGAGAAAAAACCCACGGCTCCCAATAAGGAGCTGGCTCCTGTCGTTCACTTCTAAGAGCCGTTTCATTCGCGACCGACACATCACTACTCCGCAGAGGTTGGCTGCCGCAGAGTGGGACCCAGGCCCCGGCGTCAGGAAGATTGCCATGGGGGTCCGAAAGCTCCTGGGAGGAGGCCACCGGCAGCCCGTTTCAAAACTCCAGGGGAGGGGGAGGACCGCCATGGGCCTGCTTCAGGGCTCCAGGGAAGAACCGCCACAGGGCCGCATCAAAGCTCCTCTGACTGAACTGTTTTCCCCATGCCGGTTCCACCTTTTCCACCCAAGTGACTGTGCGGGAGCACTTTGTTTATAGTTCTGATGTTATCTGTTTAAAATGTGTGTTTTAAGAATACGGTGGATGTTTTTAGTTTCATAAAGGACTTTTAGTTTATCCGGTGGCAGAATAATCCACCGTGCCGTGCGGGTTGTGTGGTAGTCCACCCACCAATTCTATTTTAGGTTGTTTTGTGTGAAAGTGTTAGGCCATTTGAGTACTTTAGTTTTCGTTATTTTAGAGTGTGAGTCGGGTTCCAAATTGGGGTGGGTTTGAATTGTTTTGAGTGGGTTTTGGACTTTCTAAAGGGGGGGGGGAGAATGTTATGATGGTTCCTTATTGTGAAGTGCAGTGTGGTGACGTTGACTTCCTGCCACGTCACCGCACTGCCCTATATAGCGGGGCGAGCCGCCGTAGCACATCCTCTTGTGCTGGATGCCCACACCAAGTGCCTGCCATGGACCGCTGTTCCAACAACATCAATAAAGCTGTGTTCAACGCTACCTCCATCTCCGCCTCATTCATCACCAGGTTTGCATACATAACACGCTTTTCATTAGAAATGATGGCAACATCAGGTCTTGTAATAAGATGAAAAAAAAAAAGTTTTGCGAGTTTTCCACTTGTGCCTTTGGGGCTCTTGTGGACCACTGTATCAGGGCCGATTTAACTGGTTACCCGAGCCAAATAATGTTTGTCTTAAAGAATGAATGAAATAAAGCATCACTATTTGACAGGGGTGTGTGGTTTCAGTGGTTGATAGGATATGGCCGATCCCTGGAGAACAATAAGCCCAGAAACATTCCCAAAGGTGTGACTACACTGCTAGCTTCAAGGCGGCTAGCTGACGACAGCGGCTAGATGATGTTAGCTAGCCACTCAAAATAATGTCTGAAAATGACATATATGGTCAAGTGTTGGTAAATGAAAAAGGATTCCAGTGGGGATGAATAAAATTTAGAGAAAATAACGATCTGAACTGACTGGCTCAAGTTACGCCAACGCTAGCAATGCTAACAGAAGTCAATGTAGCATCAAGGTGGAAATATAACAAAATATACCAGAATGGCATGAGATATATTATTGACTGTGGATTAATGAACCAAGGGAAACAGCGATGTCTATTAGGGTGACTGAAATCTAAAGAAAATAACATGAATCATGCTTGGTAAGTTGTTAGCTAACAACAGTAAGCTACCTTGCTAGGCTTGTGATATGAAAGCTACAAATTAATAGAAAAAAGTTGCACATTTATGGATATCTCCAGTTTACAAGAAAAAAATTGAGAAAAATGTTGCAAATTTGTGAGAAAAATAAATTTATTGAAAAAGATATCCAATTTAAAAAAAAAATTAAAATTTGTAAGAAAGTTAAATTTACAAGGGAAAAAAGTTTATGGTTTTATGGAAAACAAGCTCCAATTTACACACAAAAAAGAGAAAATGTGGAAAAAGTTACAAATTAAACAAGAAAAAAAGAGCAAATTTACTTGGAAAAAAAAATTGAACATTGAACTTGTACCTTTTTGGGGGGGGGGGGGGGGGGCTTTAACCTTTGTATCAAACATCAGTTTCGTTCCAGCATGAAAATACTGATTATAGAGCCAAGACAAAGAAGAAACCATTGCCATGTGCTCAAAATAAGTCTTTAATAACCAAAGCTGACACTGCTTCAGTCAACCACACTGTGAGTTAACGTGCTCATAAAAGTGAAAAGGAATTTTTTTTTTTTTTTTTTGCATGACAACCTTCATTATCAAGACTTAAATCAGCAGCATTTATTCAGAAACTTGCAGGCAGTTATTTCACACATTCATTTGGCAGAAAAATAATTTTAATAAAAAAATAGTTTCTCAATACTTTTAATATCTTGAATTGAAAATATAACTGGATTTGATAGGACATTCACAACTGTGCTTATTTGATACTGATGATTTCCTGTGTGACGTCTGAGCTGGGAATTGAAGTCGCATAAGACTACCTAGCTAGCTAATAAATCACAACAATAAAAAAAAATTATCCAAGTGTGTATCTTCAGTTTTCTGTTTGGTCAGTTTTGTCATAATTTGGTGATGGCACTGTTTTTGTGTAAATACAGTAAATACTTTTCCTGGCATGGAAAACAGCGGTGGATTAATACAGTAAGGTAGCCTGCAACTAGCGAGTATTTATGGCAGCTAGCACATTAGCTTTCATATATATTCTTACAAGTTTAAAAGCTTTAGTTATTTTATGGCATTTTCAAATATTTAGCTTTAGCTATAGATGCTAGCGTTTAGATATTAGTTTCACATGCGTGGTGTTTGTTTATTTTGATATAATTCAGTGATGCTATTGCTTTTTTGTGTATGTAAGTCTTTTTACAAGAATGGACAGCAACAATAGAGAGCCTAAGCCACACCCCCTCTACTTCCGCATATGGAACCTTAAATCAGAAAAAACCTCCATTGAACTGAATGGCAGGAGCAAAATTATCTTTTGATCCTGATCAAATTTTTGCCACGAGTTACACATATGATGTTTGTCAATTTAAAAGATAATTTTCCACGTAAATAACACTGTAGGTTGTTGTCTAACTGTTAAGGTATAAGGTTGTGAAAATATGTAAATTAAAAAACAAAGCACAGATGGATGGAGCTTACGTCATGTTTTCAAAGCGTTCCAGTGTGAAGTAACTAACAGTCCTCTGGATCAGCTGCAGCTCTCACAATACAGAACAATACCTTTGTGGTGTTTTTCTCCTCTTTGGATCCTTTTTTTCCATTGGTCAGGAAACAGGAACTGAAGTTTTACTAATCTCCCGTCATGATTGTGCTTAGTGATGTGGGATGATGGGAGTTGTTGTCCGCCAAATGTTGAAAAAAAAACAAAACAAAACAAAAAACCCTAAATATTACTAAATATTTAATTAATTAATTAATTAATTACGATGGACTGGTGATCTGTCCAGGGTGTACCCAGCCTCTCGCCCAAAGATGCTGGGATAGGCTCCAGCCCCCCCGCGACCCGAAAAAAGGATTAAGCAGAAGAAGATGGATGGATGGATGGATTACTAAATAAATATTACATACTTTTACAAATGCTATGATTTTACTTATTTTATAGCATTTTTAAATATTAGGCTTCGGTTGTGAGACACCTTGTTTACTGTACGTTTAGATGTTAGATTTTGATCTTGCTTAATTTGGCAATTTTTTTTTTTTCCAGGCATGGATTTAACCTCGTACACTAGCCTACAACTACCTAGCACATTAGCTTTGGCCCATCTTACAAATTTGAGGTTTTTACTTATTTTAAGGAATTCTTAAGGTGCGAGATGATTTATTTCCCTTTAGATGTTAGTCTAACATGGGTAGTATTCATTCATTTTGTCACAATTATTAGGCAATGTTTTTAGTTTTTGTATGTAGTTCTCCCCCATGGTACCGCTGGCATTAATATAGGTTAATATAGTGAGCTAGGTAACAACCAGATTATATTAATTGAACACCATTATCAGGTTAGCTTTAGACAAAACTATCCTACAGACATATGAGTTTTAGTGATATAATGCCATTTTTGTTTCAGCTGTGATTGTATATGGCGATACGTTTACCTGTCATGGATGCTAGCTGTTATATTTTGGTCTAATACAGGTAGTATTCATTCATTTTGTCAAAATTAACTGATGTTCTTGCTTTTTTATATGCATTCTTTCCCATAGTACTGTTGGCTATAATAGTTTAATATCGTGAGCTAGTCAATAACTAGCTTAATTTAACACCGATATCAGGTCAACTTTGGTCCAAACTCTCTAGCAGGTACATATATTATAAGCTTTAGTGGTTTAATTGCATTTTTGTTGCAGCTATAATTGCCCAAGGTGATATGTTTCTTTAGCTGTCAGGCTAGCCGTTTAGCTAGTTCTGATTATAATAAAACTACTGTCCATTATTGTGTTAAGCTTATTTCTAATAAACACCAAATATAATGTAGCATTCAGTTAGTTAGAATCACCTGGAAAACCATATTGGTGCACATAATTCCACATGGCTAGCTTTCAGTAATATTTTCCAACACCAGGAAAATTCTAGGGAACATCAGAGTGTGAATGCTAACAACTATATTAGTCCCCAAAATCCCTTAGCTCCTCCTTCAGAGCAGGGACAGTCAGGAATAGAGCAACTATTGGACGGTTAGAAGTATGGGTAAGTATGTACGGAGCTCAGAGGTCTTACCAACGGTAGCTATCGTTTGCCAGTGTGCACACTCGTATGCAATATGTCTCTTCATCTCAGTGGGAAAGTAACTAAAAGGGTCTTTAAAGTACATACTTCTACTAACAACTCTGCTAAAAAGCCTCTCATAGTTTATGGTGGGAACACTGCTAGCTTCACAATCATGAAGAACCAATAGTGCTTTCCTATTTTTACCACGGTCCATCGCCAGGTGGCTTGACAAGCCTCCTGTTAAGAGTTTTTAATCTGAAACTAAGTTGGATGCCCTGAGAAAAGCTAGCTACCTCTAGTGCTTGTGGTTACATGGTGCTAACATACACAGAGCCAATCTGAGGAAGATCTTGGTGGTAGGTCTGTCTATGCGATGTTTTGACTGTGCTAGATGGTCCTTCGGAGTTCTGACTGTAGGATTAATGTGATCTCCAGTTACAAGATGTACACCTTTCCTTAGTAGCAAAAAATTCCATAAGTACTTGTTAGCTACGCCCCAGTTAGCACTGCGCTAAGGTTTAGGAACACACCACAAACTAAGCTACCCTCTTAGAATGTGACATTGCTGCCAATTTAGCAGCTAATTTGGCAAAAACTCTGACTAGTTTACAAACCACTTAATCAAAAATTGTAATTATCAGTAGCTGGCAGATTGAAGAATACAAAAACAATTGTTGCTAATCATATCTAGCTGGACTGAAAAGGTGATGTCACCACATGCTGGCACTTGAGGAAAAGTACATATTTGGCAAAGAATGAACCCTGTTTTCATACCAGGTTATGCTAATAATGTAAACACTTTGTCTCTTCCTCAAAATGTAGAGGGGAGCTAGAAACGCTGTTCAAATTAAATAAAGCCACCTCCCCCCAAGGGTCGTTTCACACAGTGATCAAGAGGAATGGACGTCTTTTCTGTCAGCCCAGGTCAGGTCAATGATCTCTGTCTCCATCAGTCGTCTCTGCCGCCATCTTTGTCCACCATCAGGTATCTCTGACTGCAGGAGGGGAGCCGCACCGGCCATGAGAACTCGATGGGAACCGTTGTCTTAACGTTCTTCTCTAAAAAGTCGAAGACCCGGTACCACCATGTCTTGCATAAGAAGCTGTTGGGAGTTTGATTTTGCACCTGGATGGGGAAAAACAAAAAAAACAAAAAAACACCAAATTAGCAACCAGATGAAACCTTCAGAAAATCTTGAGGTTTGGGGGTCACCGTGTCCCCAACGTACACGTGACTCAATCATGGCGTGGTACCACCAGAAGCTCCGCGTGATCACGAAGTACGCTATGACCACGTCGATGCTGTAGTGCTCGCGGGCGATCAGGATGCAGATGATTCCGCAGAAGCTGAGGCACCAGCAGATGCAACGGTAGAGCTTCCACAACCACGAAAACCTCCCTCTGGAAGGAGAATCTGAGCACGGACACAATGTTCACGTTAAACTACGGAGCAGCAAAAGCTGCGGGCTAAGCTGAGAACAGTTTTAGTTGTTTCTAACTGAAAAGCTCACCTCAAAACTGAGACTGTACTTTAAAGAACCCCGACTCCCCGACTCTGCTTTTGTGGGTTCCCTTTATTCTATTTTCAGAATTCTGCATTTATGTGATTTACCAAAAAATAATAAGAGTGAAGTGAGGCACAAATGTATAAATGTAAATTAGGCAGAAATTTACAAGAATAAAAGGTGCAAAGTTATGATAAAAGATGCCAATTTAAAAATAACCCAAATGAGTGTTGAAAATTTAGAAGAAAAAAAAGTGTAAAATTGATAAGAAAAAAGGTGTTAATTTCTGAGGAAAAAGTTGCAAAGAAAAAAAGTCACTCTTTTTTTAGGAAAAAAGGTGGACATTTTTGAGAATAAAGCCACAAATTTATGAGAAAAAGTTGAAAATATAGAGGAAAAAAATTAGCAAATTTTCAAGAAAAAATACCAAATCTGAGAAAAAAGTTGCAAATTTATAACAAAAAAGTCACAAATCTTTCAGAAAAAAGTTGACAAATTTTGAGAAAAAAGTCACTTTTTTAAGGAAAAAGTCACAAATTTATGAGAGAAAAGTTGCAAATTTATAACAAAAGTCAAATTTTTGAGAAAAAAGTCACAAATTTATGAGAACAAAGTGGTAAATTTACAGGGAAAAAAGTAGAAAATTTGTAAGGAAAAAAAGTCACAAATTTTTGTGAAAAAAATTGATTTTTTTGGAAAAAGTCAAATTTTTGACAAAAAGGTCACAGGTTTTTGAGAAAGAAGTCACAAATTTTGGAGGAAAAAAAGTCATAAATTTGTGAGAAAAAAGCCACTTCATGGAAAAAAAGTCACAAATTTTTCCGGTAAAACTTGCAAATTTCTGAGAAAAAAACTCAAGTCTATGAAAAAAAATTGAACATTTTTTGCTAACAGTTTTTGTTAGCATGCTACTTAGTCCAACAACTGAAACTAAAAGCTAACATTAGCCGCCAACATGGCATCACCATCAAAACAGATCTCAGAGAAATTAGAAAAGAGTGAGGGTGGGGTGAACTGGGGATCATCAGCATTTAAAGCAGTATGCTACAAACAAACAAAACCCCCCAAAAATGCCCGTTTTGAGGAGCGCTTCTTCCCCATCTGTAAAATGCTACTGCCGTACTTAAACCCTGAAGTGTTCTGACCACAGCCTGTCAGAGACCACAATATAATATAATGTAATGGGTTTTAATCCATGGGTAGTCAGAGGTAAAAGACTGAGGAATTTCTAGTTTTCTGGACGTTTACTCACACTCTTTAATGAAGAGGTAGGACAGCATTAGCATGATGGTGTGACCGCTGTACAGGTAGTCCCCACACATCACATTAGTGCCAGTCAGTGACAAACCTGAGCAGAAGAAGAAAGAAATGTTTGACGGTAAAACTTTGGTAAAGCTTCAGGACTCATATCTAATACCAAAAACTTTGTCCAATACCCAGTTGTGATTTGTTATTTTTCAACAAGGGAACGGTTGCTATTCAAAAATTTTGCACAAGGTACAAACAGATCAAAGTAAATTAGGAGCAAATTTACAAGAAAAAAGGTGCAGAAGTATGATAAGACACCAATTTTAAAATTTAAAAAGTTGTAAATTACAATTTATTTAGGTTGAATAAAAATTTAACCAGCATCCAGACGAGCGCTGCAAATTTATAGGAAAAATGTGGCAAATTTTTGAGGAAAAAAGTGGCAAATTTACAGGAAAAAAGTGGTAAACTTGTGAGAAAAAATTGTAGTTTTGATGAAATAGTTGCAAATTCACAGGAAAAAGATGCAAATTTACAGCAAAAAAGATGCATATTTACAAGAAAAGAGCTGCAAATTTATGAGACAAAAAGTTGCAAATTTATAGGAATAAAGTTGCAAATTTACAGGAAAAGAGTTGCAAATTTTTGATGAAAAAGTTGCAAATTTGTGAGAAAAAAGTGGCAAATTTACAGGAAAAAAGTGGTAATTTTTCAAGAAAACTGACAAATTTTTGACGAAAAAGTAGTAAATTTTTGATGAAAAAATTGCAAATTTGCAAGAAAAAGGTTGTACATTTAAAGTAAAAAGTAGTAAATTTAAAGGAAAAGTTGCAAATTTATAGGAATAAAGTTGCAAATGTACAGGAAAAGAGTTGAGAGTTTATGAGAAAAAAGTTGTAAATTTGCAAGAAAAAAGTTGCAAATTTACAAGAAAAGAGTTGCAAATTTAAGAAAAAAAAAGTTGCAAATTTACGGAAAAAAAATCTGCAAATTTACAGGAAAAAAAATTGAAAATTTGCAAGAAAAAAGTGGCAAATTTGATGAAAAAGTTACAAATTTTTGATGAAAAGTTGCAAATTTGCAACAAAAAAGTTGTAAATTTAAAGTAAAAAGTAGCAAATTTACAGGAAAAAGTTGCAAATTTATAGGAATAAAGTTGCAAATTTACAGGAAAATAGTTGCAAACTTACAGGAAAAAGAGTTGCAAATTTATAAGAAAATTTATAGGAATAAAGTTGCAAATTTACAAGAAAAGAGTTGCAAATTTAAAGAAAAAAGTTGCAAATTTACAGGAAAAAAATCTGCAAATTTACGGGAAAAAAATCTGCAAATTTACAGGAAAAAAAATTGAAAATTTACAAGAAAAAAGTGGCAAATTTGATGAAAAAGTTAAATTTTTGATGTAAAAGTTGCAAATTTGCAAGAAAAAAGTTGTAAATTTAAAGTAAAAAGTAGCAAATTTACAGGAAAAAGTTGCAAATTTACAGGAAAAAGTTGCAAACTTACAGGAAAAAGGGTTGCAAATTTACAAGAAAATTTATAGGAATAAAGTTGCAAATTTACAGGAAAATAGTTGCAAACTTACAGGAAAAGAGTTGCAAATTTATAAGAAAAAACTTGTGAATTTGCAAGAAAAAAAGTTGCAAATTTACAGGAAAAAAGTGGCAAATTTTCAAGAAAACAGTGGCAAATTTTCGACGAAAAAGTTGCAAATTTTTGATGAAAAAGTTGCAAATTTGCAAGAAAAAAGTTGTAAATTTAAAGTAAAAAGTAGCAGATTTACAGGAAAAGTTGCAAATTTACAAGAAAAGAGTTGCAAATTTATGAAAAAAGTTCCAAATTTACGAAAATTTTTTTGCAGATTTACAGGAAAAAGTGGAAATTTATAGGAATAAAGTTGCATATTTACAAGAAAAGAGTTGCAAATTTGTGAGAAAAAGGTTGTAAATTTAAAGAAAAAAAATTGCAAATTTACAGGAAATAAAATTGAAAATTTGCAAGAAAAAGTGGCAAATTTACAAGCTAAGCTGCAAATTTTGATGAAAAAGTTGCAAATTTGCAAGAAAAAAAGTAGCAAATTTACAGGAAAAAAGTGGCAAATTTATAGGAATAAAGTTGCATATTTACAAGAAAAGAGTTGCAAATTTATGAGAAAAAGGTTGTAAATTTAAAGAAAAAATTTGCAAATTTATGGGAAAAAAGTTTCAGCAGATCCGATGCTTTCGGGGAGTTTGTTCCATATGTGACGAGCATAAAAACTAAACGCTGCCTCACCATGTTTGGTTCTAATGCAGGGCACAGATAGTAGGCCTGACCCTGACCATCTGAGGGCTCTGGGTGGTTCATAATGGACCAGAAGATCTGAAATTTATTTTGGCCCTAAACCGTTCAAAGTTTTATAAACCAACAGCGGTATTTTGAAACCTATTCTCTTGAAATTCATTTCATTCAGTTACGTAATGTGATTTAAAAAAAAAAGGTTAAGGGTTACTGTATAAAAGATCCCAAACCTTTAATTTGAAAATAAAATCATATTTATGGGACATTTTTTCAGCAGTTACCTCCTCCTGACATGACCCGGAGGATCCTCCGTACTTTCGCAGTTGAGTCTCCATAGAGCTGCTCCAAAAAACAACAAAAAAAATTGTGTTAAAAGTGTGGTTACCGATGTGCCCAGCGCTACAGAAAACACCTCCGAGGGTGAGTAGCATGTTTGCTAAAAAATTTATCTTGTCTAACAAAAGAAAAACTTTATTCCAGACCTTGGTACAGACTTTCAGCTGTGAAAACCCCCATAATTTCAGTAACATAAAAGAAACAAATTACTTTTCTCATTAGATAAAATGCAGACGCTTAACCCATCAATTTTTAATTGACAGTAATCCAGTAGCTACGAACCTTTGGAGCACAGATCAGGTGTGTGCTGGGCACCGGTAGCGTGGTGATGTACATGGTCACGCAGCGATAAAAGTAGAGCGTCCCAATGAGGAAGAAACACCGACGAGCCACGATCGCTCTGTGCCAGAAACAAAGAAAATGTAATGAGCAGATCTGAAAAACAAAGCTGCACACTGTAAAACGTGGCTGTTAAATTCTGTATTAGTGAGGGCCGACCACAGGGTAATGAAGCTGGGGGATGGGTGGCAGCTTCTTTTTCAACTGAAGAACTGTTCCAAATTAGATTAAAAGTTTTCTAGCGTGCATGGCTCAAATTTACAGGATGGAAAAGTCTCCCATTTACAGGAAGGGAAAGTGAGAAATTTATGAGTGGGTGGAAAAAGTTGCAAGTTTACAAGCTGTTATGAAAAGTTACCAATTTACAAACTGGTGAGAAAAGTTGCAAATTTACAAAGTGGTATGAAAAGTTGAAAATTTACAAGCTGGTGGGAGAAATGTTGCAAATCGAAAAATTGATATTAAAAGTTGCAACAATTACAAGCTGGAGGGAAATTTGCAAATCCATGAGTTGGTGTTTAAAAGTTGCAAATCAACAAATTTGTGTGAAAAGTTGCAAATGCACAAGTTGGCATGAAAAGTTGCAAATTTATAAGCTGGTGTGAAAAGTTGCAAATCAACAAATTCATATGAAAAGTTGCAAAATCACAAGTTGGTGTGAGAAGATGCAAATCAACATCGTACGAAAAGTCGCAAATTCACAAGTTGGAATGAAAAGTTGCAAATTCACAAGCTGGTGAGAAAAGTTGCAAATTTATGAGTTGGTGTGAAAAGTTGCAAACTTATAAATTGGTATGAAAAGTTGCAAATTGACAAATGGGCAGGAAAAGATGCAATTTGACAAGGGAGGAAGCATTTAGAAAAAAAAAAAACTGGTGAAGAAAATCTTAGGCCAGATAAAATCCACCAGAGAACGGTATCTGGCCCTGGGTAGCTAACTTTGTCCCGTGCATTTTCGTACGTGGGACAGCATCAGTCGTACCTGTGTTTGAGGAAGAACCACTGGACGGACCAGACTCCCATCAGGATGAGCCCGTGGGCCTCCGTGACTGTGAAGGTACCGGGTACCCGGTCTATGTAGTCGAAGAACTTGTCGGGCAGCGGCGGGCTCACCGACTTGTCTGGCACCCTCTCATGGACGATAGTGATAACGACGGTAGTCAAGACAAGCATGGCAGCGGCGTAGACGAGGCTCACACCAGTCTTCCACCACTCAGTGGGGAGGGGGTCCACACCTTCCTCTGGCAACGGGATCTTGATGTAGTCACTAGAGCGGTGCTGGCGGTTGCACAACAAGTTGAAGGGCTTCAACCAGTCTCCCGACTTCTGGTGTTCTTGCTTGGTGTCGACGGGAGACTGTGACATTGACAGGGAGGGGTAGCCGGAGAGGCTGCCGTTGGAGTGCCGGGTGGGGCGAGGATTAGACCGTGGTGTTGTTGAGGGATTTGACGTGGTCAGGTCGGACTCCACGTGGATGCAAATATCATCGTCATCTTTATTCAGTTCAGGAGCCGCCATGATGATTTTTTTTTAAGTCTGATTGTTGAAGGTTCGTTTGGTCTCTCAGATAGTGATCGGCTGATCAGGAAAGAAACGTGATTGGTCAACAAACCTGAAAACCACAAAACAAAAGACAAGTGGCTGTCAGAGGAGAGAAAGCTAACAGTAACACTAGCAGCAATAACTGATAAATGTGCACATAAATTAATAATAAAAGAAACCACATTATCAATGGAAAAGACATGTTTTGGTTCGTTATACATGCTCAGTAGGGCCCATGCACTGCTATTTGAAACAGTTAAACAACAGCATTTTAAGCTAGGCTAGCCAAGCAAATGTCAGCCAGGGTATGCTGCATACAAAAATTAATAATAAAATGAACCAGAATATAACTGGAACTAAGATATATATAAATAACTGAAACAACACAATGGCAATGTTAGGCTAGGAGCACAAGCAACATCAGCCAGTGGATGCTGTGTACATAAGTTAATAATAAAATAAACCCCATTAACAAGGAGTCAGATATGTGATCCATGCTGGCAAAATGAGTCACTGAAGAAATTATCAAAACTGAGGTAACTTTTTTTCCATATTCTGTATTGAAAGACCTTCAAAATGGTATTTGTAGGAAGTGCTCAAAAACGTACCCGGAAAAAGCCAATTTGTTTATATTTTGGCTAGGTTTAAGACTTGCGTTCGATCGGTCGGGACTTTGTCTTCCTCAAAAACATATGTATTTTTAGAAAGTACGATTTCTAAGCTTTACAGTGATACCAGGCACTCAAGGGGATTTTCCCAGGACTTGCCGCTAGCAAACAAAGAAAGAGTCATGATTCATGACTTCTCATGCCTGTAGCTCGTAATGACGCGGTGCGCATTCCGACTCATTTTCCTAGCACGAGGTCACATACATGTGTTGGTGTGATTCACATGGTCACTGGAGCCCATGTAATGTTATTTAGAATTGGTAAATGTTTAACAACTTGAGTAAACTGTTATAATACGGCATCTAGTTCCACAAGGCCTATGCGCCATGATGGCACTTGATGTCCTGTTACCAAGCAACAGATGTTGGCTGAAGGTTTCAAGGAAAGGGCCTAGAGAAGATGATAGAGCTGGCGGTATAAATAAGAGTCTGAGAATGAACAGGAAGGTAGTCAGAGGGAGACAGTTCACTGCAGTGGCTGACAGCACTCAGCCACTACTAAAGATTTCAGTTGTTCATTTGTTTTAATAAAAAAAAAGTGCAAAATCTAATTGACCACACTTTTAAACCTGATACTGTGGGCGGCAGTGGCTCTGGAGGTAGAGCGGGTTGTCCAATAACCGAAGGGTTGATGGTTGGAATCCCGCTCTCCCCAGCCATCCTGCCGTTGTGCCCCTGGACAAGACACGTTATCCACCTTGCTTCCAGTGTCCATGGCACTGGGTATGAATGTGCATTAATGTTTGGCAGTGGTCGGAGAGGCCGCTGGCATGGACTGGCAGCCACGTTTCTGCCAGTCTTCCCCGAGGCAGCTGTGGCTACAGCAATAGCTTACCACTACCATTGTCTGTCTGTGGAGTAGTTGAATAAAGACTCATTGTAAAGCACTTTAGGTATCATGAAAAGCACTATATAAATGCAATCCATTATTACTGCATATCCACGTTCTTTTTCTTTTCTTTTTTTAAATTCATGTTACACCATCATCCTGTTACGAACAGGATTAGGACCACTGATTTTTTTTTTTTTTTTTGGGGGGGGGGTTATTACTCTTATCATATGTCCATATGGGTGGTGAGGAGATTTCTAAAAAAATTATAAATATATAGAAATATTATAACAGAAATAACTGCATCTTTGGTCATTTAGGTTAATTTATTTCATTAAGAACAATTTTATTAATATTTTTTTTCTTTATAATCAAGAGTTAAATTATTGTTCTGTTGTGGCTCGGCAAAATTATGGTCAAAAATGTAAAGTGTTACAAATTTATTAAAAAAACTAATTTTATTTTAAAAACTAGACAAAAGTTAGCCATGAAATAATCCATAAACTTATGATAAAGTCTCAAATGTACAAGAAAAGTCGATTTTACAAGAGGAAATTACAAATTTGAGGAAAATGTTTCAAATTTAGATAAATTTACAGAGAAAAGTAGAAAACTATAAAAAAAATTGTTATAAATTTTAGAGAAAAACCTCAAACCTTCAAGACTGAAGTCATTACTCAAGTTTTTAAGTGGGTGCTCTTTGTACCCTTAACTCAACTTGAAATTTTTGGTTGTCTACTTTTAATTATTAATTTCAAAGCACTGTTTTTACATGAGTAGAATTTCTGGTTACTATACCCTGATCATATAATTTAAGTAAGCATGAGTACATTACTATTATGAATGTTTTTTCCCTTCCCTACACTCTCAATGGGGAAAAAAGAAACACTAGAATAAAAATGCAAAAAATACACATATTTTAGTAAACCATGACAAAAAAATCCTGCAGGACAAAACATGATGTAATACCACTATCACTGGGTAATTGGGTAACAGGGTAACACCCACTAATGCCTGCGCTCGCCAGATTTTTGTGTGTAACCCTTACTAACACGCACTCACCCTACTCACTTTAGGTGTAGTACCCTTTTTGGTAGTATTGTGGCGGCATTGGGATAACAGGCAGCGAACTGAGAGTTTTTGAGGGATTTTATTAATCATCCCGCCATCATAGAACTCACTCCAGCCCTGTGCAGGCGGGCTGGAGCGGGTCCTCAGGCTCTCGTGAGGAGACACAGAATGCGTGTCGTCAGAAGCAGTAGTCAGAGAGAGAGTGTTTAAGGCATGGGACATTTGCATCCCAGTGAGAGCAGGAAGCATGAACGTTTGCATTTGAGTCATACATATCAACAGCGGAACTGGCAGGAAGAAGCTAGACAAAGAGCGGCTGCCTATTGATATCAATACACACATCTCATTGTTCTGCTAATTGCCCCAGCTGAGCGCTTTGCTTGTCCCAGTCTGTTGTGGGGGTTACCCATACACTCCCCCCCCCAGAGGGCTCAGCGGGAAGCTGAGGCCTCGATAGTCCGGCTTTGGGAGCGAGCTGCGGGGGAAAGCTCGCTGCAGGCGGCGGTGGAGGGAGGGGGGTGGGGGTAGCAAGTGCCGGCCCGGGACGGCGAAATTGTCTGGGCCGTGCAAAAATTGCCTGTGGATCCGCGATGTTGAGGGGCTGTCCCGTTGAACGTGCGGAGGTCCACAGCAGCTGTAAGAAGAAAAAATTAGTCACTGACTCCTCTCGCGGCCATGAAGAAAAAAGGAGCTGCAGCTGTGAAGGACTTGGCGTGTTGACTTTAGGTGCGCGCGCAGTCCTAAAGTCCTCGGGGACAGCTGACGGCTGAATTCCCTTGTGCGCCGTGGCTGAGACCATTAGAAAATCCTGTGAGCGAGCTGCGTGCGTGCTTCAGGTGTGTGAGCAGCCCTGAAGGTTCTGTGTGCAGCGGCGAAGGACGATGGCGGTCTTTGGAGCCGTTATTGTCCCGTGCGTGGTGCGCTGTCCTCGTAACCCCCCGGTGTGTGCGCGGGGGTTCAGTGCGTGGGTGGTCCGCTGTTGAGAGGTGAGTCAGGGTCAGGGAGCTTGATGGAGATCAGCGTCGTCGGCGCCGATGGTCATCCCTGTTGGCTGTTGCTGTAGTTAGTGCCGGGTCATGGTGCGTTCAGGTCCACGCGCTGTGTTCTCCGTCGGCCCTGGAGATCGCCGTCGTGGAGAGAGGACGAGGTGCGTGCGCTCTCGTGTGGAGGAGCTGTGAGAGCGGCCGGTCCCAGCGTGGATGTGCAGACCTCAGGCGTGCAGATCTCACCATGAAGCTTTCTGCAGCTTTCCCGGTCGTGGGTGATCTCCGGAGAGTTTCGCCTGGTGGTGGTTCTGCGTCGAGGTCTCCCTGTAGCAGAAGGGAGGGCAGATCATTTGCGTCAGGCTGCTGCGTTCGCTTGTCATCGGAGAATCACCGCCTGGTGCTGCGTTTGTTGGCATCAGCGTGTTCTTTCTCGGGGTCACCAATGTAGCTGTCCAGACCAGAAGGTTGCGTTGCACAAAGCGTGTGCTTTCTCGGGGTCACCAACCAGCGTAACTGTCCAGACCAGAAGGTTGCGTCGCACAAAACGTGTGCTTCTTTGGGGTCACCAATGAGGTGGTTGATAAAATAGGCAGCGAACTGAGAGTTTTTGAGGGATTTTATTAATCATACCGCCATCATAGAACTCACTCCAGCCCTGTGCAGGCGGGCTGGAGCGGGTCCTCAGGCTCTCGTGAGGAGACACAGAATGCGTGTCGTCAGAAGCAGTAGTCAGAGAGAGAGTGAGTTACAGAGCAATGCAGTTTTTATACCCAGTTACAGACAATACATGAAAGGCATGGGACATTTGCATCACAGTGAGAGCAGGAAGCATGAACGTTTGCATTTGAGTCATACATATCAACAGCGGAACTGGCAGGAAGAAGCTAGACAAAGAGCGGCTGCCTATTGATATCAATACACACATCTCATTGTTCTGCTAATTGCCCCAGCTGAGCGCTTTACTTGTCCCAGTCTGTTGTGGGGGTTACCCATAGTATTGTGTTATGGCAATGTAGTTACCTCAACTTTTCTACCTGGGCAGAGGGATAATTGGGCCGGTCAGACCGACTCTGGGTTCATAGGAGCCTGGGAGGTGCAACAACAGATGACACTGACACACAGTGTATGGAACTTGCAACTATGTATATTATTTACAAATATGTACACATAAATAAATACACAGCGAGATAAAAGAAAACACAATCCATAAATTCCAACTTATATTTACAAAATTCACAGTCCTGTTGTTTCAGTTCCAGGTGACCAGTGGGGTCACCTCTAGCAGTTCCTAGGATTCGGGCTTCGGCTCGCCATCCAGATCTGGAGAATCCACAGTCTTGAGAATCCAGCACAAAAAAAACCTGACCATGCTAAGTGGCTTGTGCGTCAGGGGTTCCCGTGCTCAACGGCGTCGACAGCCTTTGTATCCCAATCAATCTCGAATTTTCTCCAAGGCAAAGACTGTTATCAGCACGCTAGCTCACCGTCTCTGTGAGTGATCGTCTCTCTTGGTCAGTGTCTTCCGCTGTGTTTGACAGCGTTCTGTGGATTACGCACAGACCGAGGGAGAGAGTGTGTGACCCCATTGGCTGGCGTGACCCAGCAACGGCGCAGCCATTGGTTGCTCAAAATACCAACACACATACCAGGAACCTCACCAGAAGATTCTAGAAAATTTTTCTAACCATCTACGAATACACATCTATCTAAATATTCATACTCAAATCATCCATTCCCATTGTGAAATGGGCGCTTTTCTTTTTAAAAGCAGCATCAATATTTATAATTTAATTCACGTTAAACTATCTACTCCCATTGTGAAATGAATGTCCCCCCCTTCTTCTTAAAGCAGTATCGACATTCAGAATTCCATCCACGTTTTTAACACTGGGTTACAATGACACTTGATATTTTCTAACCTGTTTGTATACAGTGATCCCTCGCTACTTCGCGCTTCACCTTTCGCGCCCTCAGTGCATCGCGGATTTTTCAAAAATATTCATCAAAAATTCAAAATTGAGAAATAATGGGCGGGCGCTAGCAGAAGGCAGGGAGACTACATCAGACCATCAGGTATCAACACTGAGAGCCCCACCTCTCTGTTCGCTGTTCTCGTGTTGGCTCGGCTCGGGAATCTCGCAAGCTGATTGGCCGAGACGTTTCACCCCGCAAGCTGATTGGCCGAGACGTTTCACCCAGCTTCTGTCCCTGCCGAGCGCCAATGCATCGAAGGAAGACCGCATTCATTACTCTTCATCGCTCGTGTTGCTTAGTCAAGCCGCGTGGAACTTTTTGCTGTTCTCTTGTGCCATTTTGTGCGAAATAGTCTTCCCGTCGAGCCACTACGCCGCCTCCTGCAGCTTCTCCAGCTCTATCGGAAGCTGCCCTCGATGATCCTGCGCTTCTAGCACCTGACGATGAGGCGTCACCTGAGGAGCAGTAAAGCTCTCATTAACCTGTGCAGTAAATCATCTTCATCTTGAGTTACGTATCTTGTTATAAGAATAAAAGAGTTCTAAAAACATATTTATGTACACTTTATTTACATCTACGTATGTATGTACACTTACACACACACACACGTATCACACGAGAGAGAGAGTGAGAGAATGAACGTACGTATTATTTATGGGTGACGTCATTAGGGGTGACGCTACTTCGCGGTTTTTCACTTTTCGCGGTCGGTTCTGGAACCCATTAACCGCGATAAGTGAGGGATCACTGTACCACCATAGTCAGAGAGAGAACCTGAATTAGACAGAGCTCAGAGAGGGCAAGATGAGACAGAAGAGAGGAGCCAAGGAGAGGAAAGTGTTCAGGCAGAGGGTCCAGGAGAGGTGAGAGCAGAGGAAGGACAGAAGGATGATGCCAGTAAAGAGTCCAAACAGAACGTCTGGATGGGAGCCCAACTGGCCCAATACTCTAACATTCAAGCCTCAGTTGTACAATACTTAAAATGGTAAGTTCCATATGCAAAGTTACTGTGCAAAATTAAAAAAAAAAAGAAAGAAATAGTATAAAATTAACATTCTGGTTACAACAGTGTCATGTGTTTTCTGCCCCCCTCCCCCCCCCGAAAATATGTTGCTGCCACTGCGCCAAGATCTTTAAGCCAGAGGAAACACTGGGCAACATATTTTTCCCGGGGGCGGGGGGGGGGAACACATGACACTGTTGCAACCGGAATATGTTAATTTTATATTACTAATTTCTTCTTTAAAATTTTGCACAGTAACTTTGCATATGAAACTGCGGCGGCATGAAAAAATAAGCAGCGGTGCTGTGGTTTTTAGCAGGTTTTATTAATCATACCACCGTCACAGGATCCCCTCTCCGGTGCATAGTGTGAGCAGCCCGGAGCGGGATCCCACGGCTCTCAGAGAAGGAGAGGCGGACACAGTGTGTCCCCCAGTTGCAGGATCAGAGTGAGAGAGAGAGAGAAATTGCGTTACAGAGTTGCGTCTTAAATACTTGACCATAACAATACATGAAAGAGACATACCCCACAGTTAGAATGATCAAAGGTATAACAGAACAGGCAGGAGGTATTTGCATTTGTAAGACATACATCACAATGGGCAGATTAGCTAGACCTCGCTCCAAGTGTCAGACAAAGAGGCTAACAAGCACATCTACATATTCATGTGAGTCTCTAGGTCACCGTAAGGACAGGACGCATGAGTACAATGGATGAAAGGCAATAATTAACGTCACAGAGGTGAGACAGAAGAAACTCGTCTACCTGTAGACATTAATACACCAAAGCACATCTACATATGTAAGATGCTCAGAAAAAGCACAGTAAGGACAAGCCATATGCACACTATACAGAATGGCGCATTGCATCACAATACATGCATGTTTGCATCACAAATACATGAATGGCACATTGCATCTCAGTAGTGTAGCAGGAAAACCAGAGAAAAGAGGGCTGAGTGTCCTTAGTCTGTTGTGGGGTTAAAACGAACCGCCACAAAACTTACCTTTTGAAGTATTGTACAACCGAGGCTTGAATGTTGGAATATTGGGCCAGTTGGGGTCCCACCCAGATGTCCTGTGTTTAGACTTTTTACTGGTGTGATCCTTCTCTCCTTCCTCTGCTCTCACCTCTCTTGGACCCTCTGCCTGAACACTTTTCTCTCCTTGGCTCATCTCTTCTGTCTCATCTTGCCCTCTCTGATCTCCAGGTTCTCTCTGTCTATGGTGGTATACAAACAGGTTAGAAAATATCCAGTGTCATGCTTTGTCCTGCAGGATTTTTTTTTTTGTCATGGTTTACATAAATGACAAAAATATGTGTATTTTGTATTTTTAATTCTAGTGTTTCTTTTTTTCCTTTGAGTAGAGAAGGGGAAAAACATTTGTAATAGTAATGTACTCATGCATACTTAAATTATTACTTTAATCACACTTGGGGTGTGTGTGATTAACACAGTAGATAGGTAGAGCACAATCTCATTCTACTGTACATGATTGGTTGTACAGTTGAATGACAATAAAGGATGATTAAAAGATTATATGATCAGGTGGGTATAGTAACCAGAAATTCTACTCGTGTAAAAGCAGTGCTTTGAAATTAGTAATTAAAAGTAGACAACCAAAAATTTCTAGTTAAAGGTACAAAGAGCACCCACTTAAAAACTTGAGTAATGACTTCAGTCTTGAAGGTTTGAGGTTTTTCCTCAAAAATGTATAACAATTTTCTTATAGTTTTCTACTTTTCTCTTTAAATTTATCTAAATTTGAAACCATTTTCCTCAAATTTGTAATTTCCTCTTGTAAAATTGACTTTTCTTGTACATTTGAGACTTTATTATAAATTTATAGATTATTTTTATGGCTATTTTTTGTCCATTTTTTTAAAAATAAAATGACTGTTTTTTTTAATAAATTTCAAACAGACTGTGGTAATGTTTTAACTTTTTCCTTATAGCAATTTACACTTCTGACCATAATTTTGCAGAGCCAGAACAGAGCAATAATTTAACTCTGATTTCAAAGAAAAAAATATTAATAATATTGTTCTTAATAAAATAAATTAACCTAAATGACCAAAGATAGTTTTTTAGAAATCTCCTCACCATCCAGACAGCAGGAAAACCTCCCTTATTTTGAAATCCAAATGTTGGCATGTTTAGTTTGTCTGACGGATTAAAGTCAATGACTGTGAATTTTGGTCATCTTAACTTTCCAGGTACATAATAATGAACATAAATTAGTTAACTAATATTAACTAAGATAAAGGTAAAAATGGCTCCTTTTCATTCTCGTCTGAAATAAGAAAAACAAAAAACTAATAATTAAAAATAAGACAAAATGAACCTACTCGAGCTCCTAACCACATCTGTTAGCAAGCGAATCTTAATTTAATTTATTTTTATTTATATAGCACTTTCCACAGACATACAAGGTCACAAAGTGCTTTACAGTACAACACAATCAAACATTCACACACACTGATGGTGGCATGCTGCCTAACATAGCGCTTCCAGACCCACCAGGGGCAATTGGGGTGAAGTGTTTTGCCCAGGGACACAACGGCAGGATATCTGGGGAGAGCGGGATTCGAACCGCCGACCATGTGGTTATTGGTCGACCTGCTCTACCTCCTGAGCCACTGCCGCCCCTTCCTCTTCCATTATTGCTCCCATTTCCAGCGGGTTAAAACCACCATAAATGCCTCCATTGCTTACATACCTCTTCTGGTTTTTTCCCCCCTGTTTAAAGTACTTTAATAAGTGCATGCTTCTCTCAGTTTGCAACACTAGTAGTGAGACACTGCCTGCCGACTGGAACACGTGGGCGGGGCGCTTCTGAACGCCACGCGGATGATGGTCATGCACGTTGTGTACACGCTTGCGGACCGTCATTCCTTCATTTTTTTTCTTAAAATTATATATATATATTTTTTTTTTCCCTCAGAGTGGCGGCATAATTTCAAGTGTGGCAGGCTGCCACCCAGAAATGTTACCAGAGGAAACCCTGGAGGTCCCACCAAATACACCCAGTTAATTCAATTCAATTCAGCTTTATTTATAATGCGCCACATCACAACAAAAGCCGTCTCGTGGTGCCACAGTGCAGATAAAAATCACACAGTCACAGAAAGACCCAGCAATCAGCCAATCCCCTATGAGTAAGCACTAGGCGACAGTGGAGAGGAAAAACTCCCATTTGGAAGGAAGAAACCTCTAGTAGAACCAGGCTCAGGGAGGGGTAGTCGTCTGCTGCGACTGGCTGGGGATGAGGGGATAGGGAGGATGGAAAGGACAGACATAAAGAACATAGCAGTAAGATGCCAAGTACAATATTGGAGGTCAACCAGCAGTATGGATCAGATAACAATAGAACAAGAGTGGGGTTAAAAGACACAAATACCCTCCTTAAACGAAAGCTATATTAAAAAGGAAGGATTTTACCCTGTTCTTAAAGACAGAGACCGAGTCTGACTCCCGGACCCAGAGTGGTAACTGGTTTCAGAGAGAAGGGGCTTGGTAGCAGAAGGCTCTGCCTCCCACCGTACTTTTGGAGATTCTGGGCACCACAAGTAAGCCAGCATTTTGGGAGCATAATGCTCTGTTAGGATGGTAAGGTAATATCAGATCTTTTATATATTGGGGGGCCAGATTGTTAAGAGCTTTGAAAGTAAGAAGAAGGATTTTAAACTTGATTCTGAATTCAATGGGAAGCCAATGGAGGGAGGACAGAACCGGGGAAATATGATCTCTTTTTCTAGAACCAGTTAAAACTCTAGCAGCAGCATTTTGAATCAATTGAAGACTTTTTAAAGATACTCTAGGACAACCAGATAATAGTGAATTACAATAATCTAATCACGAACTGACAAAGGCGTGAATCAGCTTTTCAGCATCACCCAGAGACAAGATGCTCCTGATCTTAGCAATATTGCGCAGATGATATAAGGCGGTCCTAGAAACAGTTTTAATATGTGAATTAAAGGACAAATCCTGGTCAAAAATCACTCCAAGGTTCCTCACACAACTGTTCAGAGTGAGAGTGGCAGCATCTAAATTAAGGGCATAATCTGAAAAGGAATTTCTAAGATGTTTTGGGCCAACAACAATGACTTCAGTCTTATCAGAGTTCAATAGTAAAAAATTTCAAGTCATCCAAGCTTTGATGTCCTTAAGACAGGCATCTATCTTGGCCAACTGATCACAATCACCGGGCTTCATTGACAGGTATAGTTGTGTGTCATCAGCGTAACAATGAAAATGTATACAGTGCTTTCTGATGATATTGCCCAGCGGGAGCATATATAGACTAAAAAGAGTAGGGCCCAACACAGATCCCTGTGGAACTCCGTGAGTGAGCTTAGAGCTGGAAGAAAATCCATCATTGACATGGACAAACTGAAATCTATCAGACAAATAAGATCTAAACCACTGCAACGGAGTTCCACTGAGTCCAACAAAGTGTTCCAATCTAACTAACTAACTAACTAACCTGCACTTATATAGCGCTTTTCTAGTCACAAAGACCACTCAAAGCGCTTTCATTAATACTAACCCTCTATTCTAAGGGCCTATAGGAAACAGATATCTAGGGACAATTTAGAACAGCCAATTAACCTAACATGCATGTCTTTGGCATGTGGGAGGAAACCGGAGAAATCCCGGAGTAAACCCACGCAACACAGGGAGAACATGCAAACTCCACACAGATCACTGTTGGTCGGGGGCTGGGATCGAACCCACGATCCCACGATCCCCACAATCCTCCAGCCAAGGGTAAACTGTGCTGCCGCAGTGCTAACCACTGCGCCAATCTATCAAGTAGAATGGCATAATAACTTACTAAGATTAACTAAGATTAACTCTTGCTTAGTACATCAATGAGCATAATATGGAAAAAAAAAGGAATAGTGTCACTTCACACAGGTAAACAAATTAAATATTATCCACTGCAGAAGTCAGTGTCTATATACATATCAGTCCACCTGTTGAGTAGGTTTTGTGGGTCATGTGACTGACACCGCATGGCTAGTTGTTATGTTATCACCACACAGATTATGAGTATCTGATCGAGATTGTGAATACAACCTCACCTTGTCCATTTAGTTGTCCATTCTTCCACTGTAAACAGTCGAGCTGAAACAGCTAGTGGTTAGAGGCTAACAGCAATTTCACTGCAGCGCATTTCCATTAGTTTCTGTGTCCTTTACTGGCTTTTTCTTGGCATTTTCAGATGAAACAAAGAGTCCATCACCAAACAATAAATCCAACTCTAGCTTGTCTATTTTGTTGTAAACAGATGTGAAATATCTAACCAAAAGGGCCAGGGTGGCGCTCGGGGTCATGGAGGTCTGGATTTTTAGGATCATCTTTTTTCTGACAGCGCCTCACTGTGGACATTAAGGAATCCAACACAGTATTACAGTTCTCACATAAGAAGCCGCTGATGTTAACTACAATTTAAAGATTATCAGAACACAGCTGAAGTCGAGTGATACATATTCGCTGAAACCTCCAAGTGCAAATATCGGAGAATACGGTAACTCCAGGAAAGCCTGTTGTCCAATCAGATTGCTTGGTCAGAACTAACTGTTGTATAATTCTTATTAATTTCAAACTTTTTTTCCCCTATAGGTCTGCATAAAAATTTAGGGCTGTACCCCCCAAAAAACATTTTTAAATGAATTTGGAGAAAATTTCAGGACAGAAATCTCACAAATTTACCTCCCAAAAAGTTGCACATTTAAATGAACAAATCATCTAATGTATAAGACATCATCATCATCATTTAGGTCTGATCAGATTCCTCCACGCAGCTCTGTCCTTAGCCTTCCGCTGCCAGGAAAGATCAACTTTTACAAGACAAAAAAAAGTTAATGAGAAAATGTCCTAAAATGTATGACAGAAGTTGCAAATTTAGCAATAAATAAAGAACATAAAATTTATACATAAAAAATGCATATTTTTTTTTAGGAAAACTGCAGTAGTTTTATATGAGCAAAAAATGTCTTAACCCTCTGAGTGTGTATGTTGCAGAACTGCGACATAACCCCTAGCGGTCAAGAGTGATAAATATTTTCTGTCAATAAAATAGTTCAGATTTCCAAGCCAATAACTTGAAAGTGGTAAGAGATAATGGCTTACTGTCAATTAGAAAGATGTAAAATATGATCCAAAGTTTCAGATAGGAATAAATTTATGCATCTAATTTGCATAATGTCATGGCACCTCTTTAAATTCCACAACTCAGTCAAAACTGGACTTTGGACGTATTTACACAAAAAATGGTTCAGTCTTTTGACACCGATTTTTGTACAGAGGTACCTCATCATCTTATCTTCAAAGTATATGAACAAGAAATCAGTACATTTAAAAAAAAAAAAAACAAAACAGAAATTTCTCACTTACTTTTGACAGAGAAGGCAGGCGCAGTGCCGCGCTCTGCCACTAGGGGCATGCAAATTCTCACACTCAATGGGTTAAATGTATAAAAGAAAAGCTGCAAATTTACTTTTAAAAAAATTATAAGGAATGCCATTTTTGCTTCAACATTGGTGCTGATGGAGAAAAAAGAAAAGATCGCTCCTGAAAATTTTGAGCCAAAAAACTTATTTGTTTAAATTTCATTTTTTTTTTATCTCCAGTTTAGTATCAAAACTTTTTTGGGATGCATGCCAGATATTTTTTAATTGAAGTAACAATGCATTTGCAAATAAAAGAAGAGATAACTGAAATAAAGACATGCCTGGCCCAGGACTTTATTTGTTACCATCCTGTTGGCCCACAGTAAGACCAACTCAGACAATGTTAAATGTTAAAATTAAAGGAGCTATATATTCTTTTGTAGGTTTGTCATCATATCTCAAGCCAAAAGAGCCACAGGTTTATGACCCTTGCATTGAACTCTAAACTCTGGTGCATTTATCACCAGTGTGATAAAAATTCAGTTCCTCTGTTTGGCCTCCTAAAGTTGCTTCCTGTTTACAGAGCCACAGAAACGCTAATCAGGTTACGGCCATGGGAATTTGATTTTTGCAAATTAGAGCTGATTCATCGACACGAGGATGGGCGAGGGCTGTTGCACAAAACTGAAAACTGGTGTCAGTCAGAGTGGAGCAGAAGGGACTTTTCTGTCAGTCATACACATGGTTATTCATTATTATTATCACTGCTGTTTTAATTAAAGGGGTCACTGACTGAAAAATGGTGTGTTTGTAGGTCTTAACTGAAATGTGTTTGTCACAAAATTATCACAAAAATATCAAAACAGTCAATTCTCTTTAAAAAAACAAAACAAAACCCATACAGTCTTTATCTTGTTTTTCTCTTCCAGAAACGCTTTTGACTCTTCCGGGTAAATCATATACGTCATGATTTGACAAAGCCAACCCACCACCGTCCTTGAGACCTGCCCACTGCTCTATTATTGGCCCACCTAGCTGTCCGTCATGTAGATAGAAGGGGTACTAAAGGTAGCCTATTACCTCCTGAGCTATTAGCCCCCCAGCTAACACTGGCACCAGGAGGCTCACAACAAGCATGGCTTATATTGTTTTTTTCCTCAGATCTTAGTCACTCTAACAGCCATCCCTGTTACCACCTGGTTTACCAGTCCACAGTCGACAATATACCTCATGTCACTCCAGCACATCTCAATAATGTTGCCAGCACTGGTCGCAGCAATCGATCTGGTACCACCTACACCTGGACATGAGGCTGCTGGCTCTCATGGCCAGCTCCCCCACTCTCCTCTGGGGCTCCACACAGGCAGCGTAAGGGAGCCGCCTTGTGATAGGGGAGAGTGAGACACTGCCCTTTGAGATCCCATAGCGCAGCAGCTTGGCTTGGAGAGCTTTGCCTTGGCCAGCAGCCTCGGGTCTTGGGCCAGGTTAGTTGTGGCAATCAGGGGGACTGCCCGGCATGCGGTGCTAGCAATGTGTCGTGGAATCACGGCAAAATTATTGGGAGATGGACTGGAGTGATGCAAGATACAACACTGACGGTGGATCAGTGCCGCTCAACCAAGCTAGGAGGCTAAAAGCTAAAAGCTAGTCAGCTAATGGCTAACTGAAATAAGAGGGAGGGCAGAGTTGAATAGGTGAAGGATGTTTCTTAAAGTGATGGGCTTTAAATCTGAGTGTTTCAAGAATGCCAGGAAGAATACACAACAAACGTGCTTCAATAATTAAAAAAGAAAGTTGAACAAAATATGCCACAGACACTTCATTAAGACGTGAGTGAGCGGTTAACATGTGGAAAAAATGCAGTCAATGACCCCTTTAAAGAGCCCCTGTTCTCCTTTATTGGGTCGCCTCTCTATTTTAGTGGGTCACGTTTGATTTTTGTGACATTATATGGTCTACAAAGCCAAACAAGCCAAAGTCATCTTGCACAGGAGTCCTCCTTTCCCACAGAATCTAGTGGTGCACCCCAGTTCACCCCTTCGCCCTACCCCTCCATTTTGTGCAGAATTCACCCCTTTGCCCGATCCCCGGCTAAGGGGTAGGGTGCCCCCCAATTCACCCCTGGAGGGGTAGGGCAAAGGGGTGAACTGGGACGCACCCCAACGCTGGATTTACACTGACTCTGGATGCAGTCCGTTATGGATGCAGTGCGGACAGAGCCTTGCGTCCATCCCTACCAGCTCTGTTTGTGTTTTGAAGTGGCATGGATAAGAACAGGGTTCAAAATACGAGCTTGCATAATAATTATATAAAATAAAGCAAGATCTCAAGAAAGACTTGAGCGAGACTGAGGTGAATCGACTGCGATCACGTGACAACAAGGAAGTGTGATATACCAGCTTTCCACCTGGATTTTTTTTTTTTTTTTTTTATTTAAGTTTTTGTAAAGGGTATACAGGTCGTTACAGCAATGCAGTGTTTACATTTTCATCACATGTTCCCTTATTTTCTGATATCTGACAACATTGGAAGATTAATTCTTACAACACCCCTTATTTTTTTTTTTTTTTTTTAAAGTGAAAGAAAAAGTGAAATTAAAGAGAAAAAAAAAACAAAACAAAAAACAAAAAAAAACCAAACAAACCAGTAAAAAACAAACAAAAAGAAAAAGTAAGTAAATAAAGATAAAAGAGCATCTGAGTAGCATTGGAACAAAGAGCGGAACCATTATTGAAATGGTATTTGTCAAAGATTAGATCTAATGGAAGACACATATGCGGTCCAGGGTTGCCAAAAGTTCATGAACCCATCCATGTCCTGTCTCAGTGCGAATGTCAACTTTTCCATCGAGTAAATGTCTTGGATCACGTTAGTCCAATCTTCAGGTGTGGGACAGTCCTTCAACATCCATTTTTTAGTTAGAGCTTTTTTGCTTGCCAATATTAAAACATTGAATAAGTATTTTTCTCCTCGTCTTTCCAGTGAGTCCGGTAGTAAACCCAAATACAAAGTTACAAAAGAAACGGGAACTGTAATTTTGAATATTTTCCCCAATATTGTCTGTACATTGGTCCAATATTGGTGGATAACTGGGCATGACCAAAACACATGAAAATGATTTGCAGTCTTTTCACCACACAAGCGCCAACAGTTCAATCCCTTATGGGTAAATTTGATTTGTGCAGGTGTTCTGAAAAATCTTGCCAAGTTTTTCCATCCAAATTCTCTCCACTGCAGGGATGAGGTACTTTTCCATTGCTGTTTATTTAGCTTTTCCCATATTTCCAGATGTAAAGTGAAATTCCCCTCTTTTTCCCATCTCTCTTTTATATAAGATGTGTTGTCTCCTTTTAAGTCTTGAAGACCTTGGTATATTTTAGAAATGTATCTGATCCCTGGGATCCCTTTATATGCCATTAAGAAGACCTTCAGAACACCTGACTGGGCCCTTTCCAAAACCTCCTTTTTAAGTATATTGTTTATGTGGTGTCTAAGCTGGAAGAACCTGTAAAGGTCTTGATTTATTAGGCCTTGTTTTTTCAAATCTTCAAAACTTCTTAAGATTTGCCCTTTAAAAAAATCGTAATATTTTATCAGCCCCTTCTCCTTCCACTTTTTAAATCTGGTGTCTGTTTTATTAGGAGTAAAGTCCTGATCATAGGCGATCCATTGCAGAAGTCGATAGGGCTCTTTAGTTTGATTCTCTCTGACTATCTTAAACCAAATTTTTAGCGGGGTCTCTATCCACGGGTTAGTGTTATTCAAAAGCTTAGGTAAGACATTGTTCCCTATTATCGCCTGTAGGGGGATGTCACTTGTTATTTGGCATTCGATCTCCTTCCATTGTGCAGAGTAGACTGGGTTACATATCTCTACTAAAGTTTTAATTTGTGCGGCTTTAAAGTAGTCCCTGATATTTGGCAGCGCGAGCCCACCTTTGTCTTTGTTTAGCTGTAGGGTTCTATATCTGATTCTAGGTCTCTTGCCCTGCCATATGAATCTTGAGATCCTTCTGTCCAGCTCCTGCCATGTTTTTTTGGGAGGTTCTACCGGTATTGTTTGGAAAAGGTATAGAAGACGTGGAAGTATATTCATTTTGACTGCTTCAATTCTTTGTGCAATACCCAAGAATGGTATCATATTCCATCTTGCTAGGTCAGATTTTATTTTTGTCACCAGTGGATCATAGTTTAGTGATATAATTTTGTTGAGTTGTTTCGGGATATTGACCCCCAGATATTTCATAGATTCCGACTCCCAGTTAGTTTTGAGTTTGCTTAGTGAATAATGATTTGGGTCATAGTTGAATGTTAAAACTTGGGTTTTATGCATATTTAATTTGTACCCCGATAAATCTCCATACTCTGAAAAAACTGAGGTTAGTTCTGGTAAAGAAGTGTCCGGCTGCCCTAGGTATATTAAAATGTCATCAGCAAAGAGTGCTATTTTATGTTCCTTCTGACCAAGTGTAATACCTTGAATTTTTTGGTTTTGTCTTATCCATTGGCTCAGAGGTTCTATGAAGATTGCAAAGAGCAGTGGAGACAGGGGGCAGCCCTGACGACATCCTCTTTCCAGTTCAAAAGATGATGATAAATTACCGTTAATCCTTATTTTAGCTGTTGGTTTTTTATATAATGCCTGTATAGTTCTAATGAAGTTGTTATGAAAATTGAAACTGGATAAGATTCTGTATAGAAAAGACCAGTCAACCGAATCGAATGCTTTTTCAGCATCTAATCCTAATATGACTGCATTTAAGTTATATTTTTTTATATGATGAATTATGTGTAAAGTGCGTCGAATGTTGTCTTGTGTCTGTCTTTGTCTTATAAAACCTGTTTGGTCTAAATGAATTAGGTCTGTCAGTATATTCTCTAACCTTTTGGCAAGGATAATGGTAAAAAGCTTATAGTCCTGATTTAGTACACTGATTGGTCTGTAGTTGGAGCACTCTAGTTTATCCTTTTCAGGTTTAGGTATAACTGCAATGACCCCTTCTCTCCAGGAGGGGGGGATTTCCCCTGTGTGGAGGACATAATTAAATGTTTTCAGGAGGAGAGGAGATAGTTGCTGTTTAAAGGTTTTGTACCACTCTGCTGTATAGCCATCAGCTCCTGGGGATTTGTTAGCTTTAAGTTTCATAATTGCTTTTTCCAATTCTTTAGAATGTATTTCTGACAGTAGTGTTTTATTTTGTGACTCCGTAAGTTGGGGAAGGTTTAATGTGTTTAGGAATGCCTCGGATGCGTTTTTATGTTTTTTGTGGGAGTATAAGTTCTTATAGTAATTCTCGAAGTTTTTAAGAATATCCTGAATTCTGAATTTTATTTCCTTTGATACTGGGTCTCTGATTTTGTAGATTGCTCTTTCTGTTTGATGTTTCCTCAATTTATAGGCTAGCAATTTTGCCGATTTACTGCCTGCTTCATAGTATTTTTGTTTCAGAAATGTAAGTTTCTTCTGGATTTCTATTGTGTAGATCTCATTTATTTGGTTTTTAATTTCCTTAATCTTGAGCGAGTCAGTAGAATGAGTGTTGCCTTTGTGTTCTTTTTCTAGGTTCCTAAGTTCTGACTCTAATGTGGATAGTTTTTCTTGTCTTAGTTTCTTTTGGGTTGCCAGTTTTGCAATAATCTTTCCTCTTATTACAGCTTTACATGCATCCCACAGTATTAAAGGGGATACTTCTCCATTATCGTTATCTTCCAAATATCTGAGAATATCTGACTCCAATTCATCTTTCAATGGTCCTTTCAGGACATTTGAATTTAACCTCCAAGAAAATGTATTATTTGTGTATTTTTGGATATTTAAGTCCATGTAGATCGGACTGTGGTCGGAGAGATCCATCAGTCCTATTTTACATGTTTTTACTCTACCAATGTCTCTATTAAACATAAAAAAATAGTCAATCCTTGAGTAAGATGAATGTGGAGTTGAGTAAAATGTATAGTCTTTTACACTGGGGTTGAGTTCCCTCCACACATCACAGATTCCCATTTCTTTTAGTAGCATCCGAGTCTTCCTGTTTTGGGTGTTATTTTGATGTGGGGAATTACCAGAAGCATCCCAGTATGGATTCAGTCTAAGATTAAAGTCCCCACCACATATCACTAAACCTTGAGCTTTAGTTATCATTAGGTCGAATACATTTTTATAAAATTTCCAGTTAGCCCCTGGGGGAGCATACACATTCAGCAGGGTGATATCTTCTCCCTCTAGCCGCCCAGTTACCAAACTGTATCTCCCTTCTTTATCTTTGTGTTCTGATTTTTTTTCAAATGTAATTTTGGTTGATATCAATGTCGCTACTCCCCTCCTCCTCCCTGATTTATATGAAGATGAAGAGATCATTTTAAACCCTTGTCTACTGAGTTTATTGTGTTCCACGTCTGTTAGGTGGGTTTCTTGTAAAAGTATTATTCCTGCTTTGTCTTTTTTCATTTTGCCTAGAATCTTGGATCTTTTAACTGGATTCAGGATCCCTTTTACATTATATGAAATTATTTTGGTTACACCCTGTTTCTCCATTGTGTTGTTTTGTTTAGTATAACTGTGTGGTGGCCCTCTTTTGTGCTACTCAGAAACTGAAAGAACATTAAAAACAAGAAAAACATTAAGAACATAGTGTAAAAAACTTTAAAACAAAAAACTGTCAAAAGAACTTCCTGAGCTGAGGTCTTTTTAAAGACCCTGTAAGAGCCTTGATGGAGTGAAGGCTCTGAGGGAAATTCCTCAAACTCTGTTACGTGTTGAGGGCCCTCTCGTACCACTGAAAGTAGTCCCATGCTTTTAACGTGAGTTTCAGAACCCAATCCAAACTTGTAATGATTTTTTTTTTTTTTTTCCTTTTATGCCTAAACCCTGTGAAATTGTGTGCACCCTCCCACCCCCATCACATCAAACATTCACGCAAAAACAGTATTTGTTAGTATGAGCAGAACATGTGGATTATTGTCACATTTCTATTTTAACAAGTTTTTTTTTTTTTTTTTATTACAAAGACTTATTTGTTTCAAATAATATGATTGTTCCATGAAATGTTTTACCACATGCTGAATATGCATCTCCTTTAATGTTTGTTACCTTGTATGAGGGGGGTTGGATGTGCGGATTGATTCAAGAGAAAGGAAAAAAAAAAAAAAAAGGTCGCTATTCCAACCTGAAAACGGATAGTTTATCCGCGACGCTCTGGTGCTGGGTTTCCCGCTGCTGGTCCGTGGATTTTGAGGGTCTTTGTGTTGTCCATGTTTGCGCTTTGATCTTCTCACTCGGGTCTGCTGCGGGTTTAAACACCGTTACCGGGAGCCCTCTTCTCGCCATGTCAGCTGTTGCTTCTTCCGCCGAATTATAGAGACACGTTTCATCGCCGTAGAAGACCCTTAACTTCGCAGGAAATGGTGTCTGAAAGCGCAATTTCTTCTCTCTTAACACCTTTTTCGCGTCATTGTATTCCCTGCGCTTTTTAAGGACCTCCGGGGCGTAATCGTGTTCCACGTAGACTTTTCTCTCCTGGTGCATAAATCCTTTTTTCTGCCAGGCCAGTCTTACAACCTCTTGTTTTATTTTGAAATTGGAAAATCTTACCAACACCGAACGTGGGGGCGCTTCCGCCGCCGGCCTAGCGGCTAATGAACGATGTGCCTTTTCTATCTTCAAGTCGGTGGTTTGTGGAATATCCAATTTCTCTCTTAGTAAGGATTCCACGCATTCTGCCATTGAGTTAAAACCATTTTCGGTTCCTTCTATCAGACCATGAATTCTTATGTTGTCTCTTCTTTGTTTTCCTTCTTGGTCGGTTAGCTTAGCCTCTATAGCTGCTTGTCTTTTGCGTAGGTCCAGCACAGAATCTTCGAGCACTTTTATTCGATCCTCTGTTTCCAAGATTCGGTTCTCGGCCTGGTCCACTCTGCTGTTTGTCCTTTTCAATTCTTCTCTGAATTCCCGAAATTCGGCCGTAACATCTCGGCGAAATCGTCGTAGTTCCTCAAATAGTGATTTCAGGCTAACCCTTTTGTTAGCTATCACCAGCTCCTCGTCTTCTGAACGGGGATCTTCCAGTTCAGATTCTCCGGCCGATACGTGTCCTAGCCTGGAGAATTTCAGTTTCTTCTGTTTTCCTTTAGACATGATGATTTTGTCTTTTGATTTTCACTCCTCCAAAAATCCGTTAAGTTTGATTTTCAAGGTGTTATCCTGGATTGAGTCTGAGAGCTTCAGTGTTAAGCTGCAGTCGCCATGGCGTCCAGACCGGAAGTCCCCACCTGGATTTTTGTGCACTAATAATACGCAAGTAGCCCGTTAATTTTAATTCCATGAAGTGTTTGTATGTTATGTTCAGGTTTTTACCTTCTCTGACACAGTGGTGGAGGAGTAGACCTCAGAAAATAACAGACAATCCTTAAATCGTTTAATGAACAAACAGCTATTAAATACTGTGAGATACCGCGGCATTTCCTTCCAGCAAAAATGGACTTGTTGTGTTTCATTAGCGATCTAAATCCAACGAGCCAGATTCGTTCCGCAGTGGTCCAGACCAGGTGATGATTAGAACATTCACAAGAATGAGAATTATATGTTGCAGAGTCCGGATTGCAGCCGTAACGGACTGGATCCGGAGTTAGTGTCAATTCAAGGTTAGATTACAGAGCTGCTGGCTGTTCTCCTCCAAGAGGTGATCATGACAGTCCTCTGAGGAGGTTGGGAAGTTGTCCTCTGAGCCTTCATGCTTCCATAGCAACAGAGCAGCTAGCTTAACCACAGAGCTATCTATCATGGTTTTTAGGGCTCCTCTCCGTATGTTCTAGTCACTCCACTAGACATCCATAGTCCCAGCTCATTTCTTGATCCACAGGTGATAATTTATTTCCCATCATTTTGGTCTTGTCATGGATTTTAACATATTAATAAATGTCCCTTGTTGCTCTGGTTAATTAAGAAAAGTACAGTGTCAAAGATGCCTTTTCTAGGTATTTATTCTTGATCAAGAGGAAGATTTCATGCAGCAGTTCAGCAGAAATGTTTACAGTCAAAACGACACCTTGAAATACCTTGAAACAAGGACATGTTATGAGAATGTTCTATGGGATTCTGCGCCTTTTTGTGACGTCACAACATGATTATATTTGGGGGGGGGGGCCCAAACAAAACTCCCACCCCCCACCCCCAGAGTGTCAAGTGAATTTTATTTAATTTTATTTTTCTATATAGCGCCTGATCACAACAGAAGTCATTTTAAGATGCATTCACTATAGAACAAGTCATTTTCTCTTATGCAGCAGAGCAGAACTCCACTGCGTGTAACGTGCAATTGCACACTGGGACTGCAACAATCGACATCATCGACCACGTGGATCAAAAAAATTTGTCTACGCAGATTTTTATTCTTGACGAATCATTGAAAGTTTATATGCGTGCTGCGGAAATGTTCAGTTTAACTGTTCCAGCAAAGAATAAGAGGAGTGCATCATGGTGACACAGAAGAGAGAAAATCACGGAGAAGAAGAGCCAAAACTTTCCAAAGCATGGGAGCATTTTACCAAAAACAAACAAATGAAAAAATTAAATGCTAACTCTATAAAGCAGAGTTGTCATCATCACATCAGCACTATAGGGCGCATGCACATGCAGCGACCGGCAGCTGGTGAAAAAGTACGTCGTCTGTGTGTTTTGTTTTATGCACTTTAATGTGTTTTTACGATATTCTCTGTGTCGTTTCTGTCCTGGAATGTTTGTGGACTGTATGTGGAAGAGCTCCCTGGTTCCATCAACATGGACTACCTCCCCTTTTTTGCACTGCTGCTACTTCTCCTCCGGCTCTTTGTCTCTGAAGTAAACGCGATCGGCACCATGGCGGGCAGGATACATTATTCCAGGGACATGTTGCTGCGTTTAAACACGGTTGATGCAGCGGCTGTGATTGAGCCTAAGCCGCAACTGCCGGACTTTATTTTGAGAGACGTTCATGGACACAGCGGTGAAAAGAGAGACGAAAGAAAAAAACGAGGAAAACGTGGAGGAGTGAAATTGCGCCTGAGAAAACATCAGTTTGGTAACATTCCTCTTCCTTCAATGATTTTTGGGAATGTACAGTCTCTGAGAAACAAGGTGGATGAAATTCAAGGGAATGTACACTACCAGAAGGACTTTAAGAACTGCTGCGTCATGGTCTTCACCGAATCTTGGCTTACTGCGCATGACTGAGATGCAGACCTGTGGATTGACGGCTCTGGAGCCCCACTGCGCTCGGATTGGCAGGAAGAGGTAACGGGGAAACGTCGGGGGGCGGCGTATGTTTATACATTAATAAGCAGTACTGCACATCTGTCACGGTCAGAGAACGCATCTGTACACCCGATGTGGAGCTGCTGTCTGTGTCACTACGCCCCTTTTATCTGCCTCACGAGTTCCCCCAACTTTTCATCACAATTGTGGACATTCATCCGAGGGCAGACGCTGACTCCGTCTGCAGCACAATCTGTGATGTGATCCAGCAGCTGCAATCAATTTCTCCAGAGGCGCCAAACTTCATTCTTGGGGATTTTAACCATGTTTCTTTAAAGAAGACACTTAAAAAACTTTTATCAGTATGTCTCCTGCCCAACCAGGTGAAAAAAGACATTGGACCTGAGCTATGGATCCATAAAGAGGGCCTATAAATCACTCCCCCTTCCTCCTGTAGGATCCTCAGATCACAACTGTGTACATTTGCTGCCCACATATAAAACTGCTCTCAGAAGAGGTAAGGTGGAGACGAGAGACACTGATGTGTGGACAGAAGATTCAGTGCACAGCCTCCAGGAATGCTTTGACTGTACAGACTGGGAGATGTTCACACTGGCCTGCGGGGATGATTTGGACTCTTTGGTGGACGTCACATGCTCATACATGGCTTTCTGTAAAAATAAGATCGTCCCACGTTAATTGGCTGTTCTAAATTGTCCCTAGATATCTGTTTCCTATAGGCCCTTAGAATAGAGGGTTAGTATTAATGAAAGCGCTTTGAGTGGTCTTTGTGACTAGAAAAGCGCTATATAAGTGCAGGTTAGTTAGTTAGTTAGTTAGTAAACGTGTCAAAATATATCCCAACAACAAACCATGGGTTACAAAATCAGTTAAATCCTGCTTACAGAGGAAAGCACTTGCCTTTAAACAGGGGTCTGTTTCTGAGCTACAGGTTGCCACAAAAGAGCTGAAATCCGAAATTTTAAGAGCAAAACAGAATTATAAATCAGAACTGGAAAGCAAGATGGCAACAAAGAAACTTGGTTCAGCCTGGGCCAGTATGAAAACTACTGCAGGCCTTCAGAGCACAGAGCGCAGTAATCGTGTGTTTTTAGATGGTTTTAATTCAGACACAGAGCTGGCTAATGCTCTTAATTGTTTTTATGGACGTTTTGACTCCTTTGATTTTAGCACTGAAACCCAAGATTTGAAACAGAAACTCAAAGACAATCAACATTTTAATATTGAGGTGCAGGATGTTAAAAGGGAGTTCTGCGCTGTTAAAGTGAGCAAAAGTCAGGGCCCTGATAATATATGTGGGTGCTTGGTAAAGTCCTGTGCACATGAACTGAGTCCTATATTTCATTACATTTTCAATAAGTCCTTACAGACACAACATGTGCCTAAGATCTGGAAAGAAGCCGTGGTTGTTCCTGTTCCAAAATCCAGCTGTCCTAAAACGGTAAACGACTTTAGACCAGTTGCTTTGACTTCAATTTTAATGAAAATTTTTGAAAAACTGGTCAGATGTGAGGTCCTAAAGCAGACTGAGCATGCATTGGATCCTCTGCAGTTTGCCTATAGGCCTCACGGAGGAGTGGAGGATGCCACTGTCACTCCGTTTAACATGCTTTTTAAACATCTGGATTTTAATGGGACACACACCAGGCTTTTATTTGTGGACTTTTCCTCCGCCTTTAATACAATCCAACCTCATATCTTAGCTGAAAGGCTCCTGCGACAATTTGATTTGAGCAATAATCTGGTGGGTTGGATTCTGGATTTCTTAACCAACGGAACACAGAGAGTAAGGGTCAATGGTACATTGTCTGACCTAAAGTGCTCTTCTACTGGCTTTCCTCAGGGGTGTGTGTTGTCACCACTACTCTTCATCCTGTACACAAACATGTGTCGGAGCAGACATGACAACAGACATATCATAAAGTATGCTGATGATTCAGTCATTGTCAGTCTCCTCCAGGATGGTGAGAGTGGCCACGGCCCAGTAGTTGATGATTTTGTTCACTGATGTGAGGATTCCTACCTGCAGCTGAATACGACAAAAACTAAAGACATGACTATTGACTTTAGGAGGAAAACTCCCAGGCACAAAGTCACCGTACTAAATGGCCAGACCACCGAATGTCTACAATCCTACAAATATCTTGGGACAATTATTGATAGTAATTTAAACTTTGAAGAGAAAGAACTGTGAAAGGTTGTGCAAAAAGGGTCAGCAACATTTGCTTTGCTTGAGAAAACTTGCACGCTTCCAAATTGACCGAACCATAATGACAATGTTTTATCGGGCTTTTATTGAATCTGTTTTATCCTTTTCTTTAGTGTCATGGTTTGGTCAGAAAAAACCGAAACAGAGGAAATCCTTGGATCAGGTAGTTAGATGGTCCAGTCGTTTGCTTGGTGAGTCACAGCTGAGCCTGACATCCCTGTACACCAGACAAGTACAGAGGATGGCTACCTCCACTTTAAATGATGACTCCCACCCTTTGCACTGCAACTTTCAGCTTTTTCCCTCAAGACGGAGGTTTGCTGTCCCAAAAAGTAAAACCCAGTGCTACAAAACAGCTTTGTTCCTGCTGCTGTCAAAGAGTTGAACAAGCTGTAACAATATATTGCACATAATTTAGGTACCTATTTATTAACTCCATTTTATATTTACTTATTTTTGTAGGATGTTACTTGGGTTCTAAATATTTTACTGAGTTTTAGACCTTTGAGTTTTTAACCTCTTTGACTAGTTTTTAACTTTTAATATGACCCTTCACTCTTACCTCTGGTTTTTCTCTCATCTCTTTGTCTTTTTATACCCTGATTGATGGAGCCTTGAGTATTTTTATCATGTTCATAGTCAATTTCATGTGTGCCTGTGTTTGTGTCCATGTTGAATGTAATTTGTGGCTTGTAAATATGGATGTCACCAGACTGCAAAACAAATCTACCTGCGTGTAACGGAGTCGAAAATGCACCTTAAACATTCCTTTTCTCAGTCATGTTTTCCTTTATATTATTGTGAATTTTATTTACTTGAGTGCTTTTATTTTGGCGGTACACTGCCCACATCCACTCTTCCCGTACCTCCGAGGCTCCGGTAGTTCCTCCTGTCCCCCACAGTACCGCGTTGCTTTGCTGGGGGTAAGTCGTGCTTAAAACGTTGCTGGCATTAAATGACTGTTTTGTTCAACAGTTTTATCATTTAAACTGCAACCTTGGTTTGTAATTGTTCCTTGTTAATTTGACATGCTACTGTAGTATATTTTTCGTTGTTTATATTGTAAATAAGAGTTTTATGGATGTTTTCGGCACACCTTAGAAGTTCACTAGTCGCCATTTTAGAATTGCGCGCCAATATAAGCTCTATAGTGACTTTGGTAGCTTGTGCCGTTGTGTAACTTATATCTTTGTAAATGTAGGAGCCTGTGTGGGATCGAGGTACAGACGAAGAGTGATGTGTATTGTTTTATTTCTCCAACAGGAGCAAATAAATTGTGGGAAACATCAGTCTGGTGTCATCGTGATCCATATGCCGCCCACACGTATACACTAGTGTCCCCGATCACAGCCGTTTAAGGGTGCCCAAAAAGGGGACCCGTTACATACGGGTACAAATAAAGTAACCTGAACCTGAACATCCATCCTCGTTCCCCTCGTTCCTCTGCTCTGTTCACCAGCTTGTCTGTCAGCGGCTCTCTGCTGTGCTCCGGCCAGGTGCTGACTGAAGTTGGGCCACTTATAAACACCGCACTGGTAAGGTTAGCAAGTAAATTTAGCGCTTATTTTCAATGAGGGACAGTCTCAGCTTTAGAAAACTCATTAAACTGTTAGCATGTGCTGTTTATGTTATAGCTTACCCGTCGGACAATAATCTCTTTTGGATGATGGTTGCTGACAGCTGAACCATTTCAGTTTTGCTGGCTAACGTGTTAAGTGCACTAAATTAGTGGATTACAGGAGTGACTTTCTCTCTTATCTTCCCTCTGTCTGTCGTGGTAATATCAGCCCTCATTCTGAATATTAGTGCATCGATCTATAAATGCAAGGATTCTCTGCATCTGTCTGTCTGTTCTTCACATATCTCTCGAACTGTCTGTCAGACTGACCTCAGATTTGATATGTGCTTTGCTGAGGTTATGACAGTGTGCATCCCCGAATTTCAGCCTCCCCGGATATATAAAAGTTGAGGAGGGGAAATCTTTATTGAACATCCATAAGAGTGCAATTAAATGAACACAGAGGTGAAAAAGGTATAACCACTGCGATTTGGCGGCAGAAAATTTAGATTTATGGCCAGGGTTTCCTCTGGTAACATTTCCCGGTGGCGGCCCACCACGTTTGTAAATTTCCCGCCATTCCTATGAGGAAATATAAGTTTAAGAAAAAAATATGAAGGAATTACAGTCTGCAAGCGCACACACGAACAACACGTGTGACCATCATCCGCATGGAGTTCAGAAGCGTGACCCCTCCAGTCGCCAGGCAGAGTGTCTCGCTTGCGTCACTGTCAGAGAAACATGAGCTTATTAAAGTACTTTAAACGCAAAAAAAAAAAATCAGAAGCGGTATATAAGCACTGGAGGCGTTTATCATGGTTTTAACCCACTGGTAATGGAAGTAATAATGGAAGAGTCGCTTTGCTAACAGGTGTGGTTAGGAGATTGAGTTGGTTTATTTTCTCTTCTTTTTAATCATTATTTTTGTTTTTCTTATTTCAGACAAGAATGAAAAGGAGCCGTTTTTACCTTTATCTTAGTTAAAATTAATGAACTAATTTATGTTCAATATTATGTACCTGGAAAGTTAAGATGACTGAAATTCACGAAGTCAATGACTTTAATCTGTTAGCGGCCTTCAGACAAACTAAACGTGTCAACATTTGGATTACAAAATAAGGGAGGTTTTTCCTGCTGTCTGGGTGGTGAGGAGATTTCTAAAAAAAAACTATAAATTTATAGAAATATTATAACAGAAATAACTGCATCTTTGGTCATTTAAGCCAATTTATTTCATTAAGAACAATTTTATTATTTTTTTTCTTTGAATTCAGAATTAAATTATTGTTCTGTTCTGGCTCTGCAAAATTATGGTCAGAAGTGTAAATTGCTATAAGGAAAAAGTTAAAACATTACCACAGTGTTTGAAATTTATTAAAAAAAAAAAACAGTAACTTTATTTTAAAAAAATGGACACAAAATAGCTATAAAAATAATCCACAAATTTATAATAAAGTCTCAAATTTACAAGTCAATTTTACAAGAAAAAATTGCAAATTTGAGAAAATGGTTTCAAATTTAGATAAATTGACAGAGAAAAGTAGAAAACTATAAGAAAATTGTTATAACTTTTTTGAGAAAAACCTCAGACCTTCAAGACTGAAGTCATTTCTCAAGTTTTTAAGTGGGGGCTCTTTGTATCCTTAACTCAAGCAGAATTTTTTGGTTGTCTACTTTTAATTATTAATTTCAAAGCACTGCTTTTACATGAGTAGAATTTCTGGTTACTATACCCACCTCTGATCATATAATTTAAGTATGCATGAGTACATTACTATTATGAATGTTTCTTTCCCATTCCTTACTCTCTCAATGGAAAAAAGAAACACTAGAATAAAAATACAAAAAAATACACATATTGTTGTCATTTATGTAAACCATGACAAAAAAAAAAAAAAAAAAATCACGCAGGACAAAACATAATACTTGATATTTTCTAACCTGTTTGTACACACAGATCGCCCCAGGGGTCTCCCGAGTCGGCGGACGGAGCCACTGTTTACAGCAGGGAGGAGCTGGTGCTAGCTAGTGCTCGGCCGCCACCCGGTGCTAATGGGGAAACTCGACATACCGGGAGCTGTAGCGAAAACGACGCGGGTGCCGGGCTGGAGTTCAGGCGGCGTGCAAGAAATATAAGACAGAATAATAAAGAGCGATGGCAAGAACCAAGCAGACCGCCCATAAAATCTACTGGAGGAAAAAGCCCCCCAGGAAGCAGCTGGTCACCAAGGCTGCTCGGAAAAGCGCTCCGGCCACCGGCGGAGTGAAGAAGCCTCACCGTTACAGGCCCGTGGCTCTGAGAGAGATCCGTCGCTACCAGAAATCCACGGAGCTGCTCATACGTAAGCTGCCCATCCAGCGCCTGGTGAGGGAGATCGCTCAGGACTTCAAGACCGACCTGCGCTTCCTGAGCTTCGCCATCATGGCTCTGCAGGAGGCCAGCGAGGCCTACCTGGCGGGTCTCTTCTTCGCTAAGAGGGTCACCATCATGCCCAAAGACTTCCAGCTGGCCCGCCGCATCCGCGGAGAGAGAGCTTAGACTTTCTGCTGCACATCCACCAACCATAATGCTCCGCACTGTGTGTCTATATATATATATATATATATATATATATATATATATATATATATATATATATAGTAATATGTACATATGTTTACTAGATGTTCTTGTTTTTTCTTGCCTTCTGATTGTTGCTCTGAGTGTTGCTATCCCTGTGCTGTTGCAATCCTGGAATTTCCCCATTGTGGGATTGTAAAGGCTTATTTTATCTTATCTTATCTTATCTTATACCACCATAGACAGCGAGAACCTGAATTAGACAGAGCTCAGAGAGGGCACGATGAGACAGAAGAGAGGAGCCAAGGAGAGGAAAGTGTTCAGGCAGAGGAAGGAGAGAAGGATAACTCCACGAAAAAGCATAATCAGATTTATTGTGGCATAGTTTGAAGTAGGGCTGTGCGATATGACCTGATGATGGCCTGGAGAGACTGCTGACAGGAAGGAATAGACCCCAACGGGGCTGGTGTGGGTTAGCAGCTCATACCAGCAGGACCCATCGCTGATTAGCGTTCTTGGATCCACCCATCATTGCTACATAGTTCAAGGAGGAAGATACCCACCCCACCCCCCATGGTCTGCAAGAGCGGGGACGCAAGATGACCCAGCATGGATGGAGCTTACGGTAACAGACCATGGAATGGAACTGACTACAACCAGCACCGCAACTGATGAACCGTGAACACTGGCAGGACAAAGCTGTGTATGTGGCTGATCAAACCTAGCAACAGAGAGGGGCCCTAAAATCCACCAAGGCAGGAAAATACCTCAGCAAGCTCAGCAAGAGGCCTTGCATTGACCAATACTTCTTCGGAAGGAGGCCAAGTCAGTCGAGTGAAGCCCAGAGGCAGAGAACCCCACAGTCCTCAGGGTATCAGCACCTTGGATGAGGTTCCGCTTCGCATGGACCCTTCTGCACTCTCCAGCCTGGAGCCCAACCAGTCACAGACCTGGGCCTGATCAACCTGTGGTGGGTCTACCTCGGAGGGGGGTGTTGCATCATCAAAACATCTTCTTCTTCTCTCGGTTACTGGCGGATAGCAAACAACTGAAAGGTGCATACCGCCACCTACTGTACAAGAGAGTGTAACATTATGTCATCTGAGCCCAACCCCTAAATTCTATGACTTAATCCTGTGTTATTTAAAAAAGAGAAAAGAGCCCTCCTCGCGATTCTTACTGCCTCTCCATTTCCATCTGTTCCCAGAATCTCAGTTAAATCCCATTCCCTAACGGCTTCTCAGAACATCTTCTTCTTCTTCTAGATTTGACTGGCAGTTGGCAACCTGCTTACAGGTGCATTACCACCACTGACTTGATTATCATCACTCTATATCTATGTATAAAGAGTTCTGAACAACTCCTTATGTGTGAAAAAATTATCTGTCCTTGGACTATGTCCTCCATCATCAGAACATCAAAGGATTCCGGCATTTGATAGTCTGTCAATGACATCATATGGGATGTCTATGACATCATGTGGGATGTTTATGACATCACATGGGATGTCTATGACATCATATGGTCTTCATGGGACATCACCATTTCCTATTATCTATAGGCTATCAGGAGCTGGTTGATACCGCGGCTCTATACTGATGGTTCAAAGAATAAAGAGGGCTCTGTTGGAGTTGGAGTATACATTCCAGAGTTTAAAGTGACCATCGCAAAAAGACTCTCCAACAATACATCCGTGTTTACAGCAGAGATGGTGGCAATAATTATTGCTTTGCAGTGGGTGGAGGAGGTCAGACCGGACCAGGTGGTGGTGTGCACAGACTCACTTGCAGCGCTAAAAACTATACAGACACTAAAATCTACAAGGGAAGACTTGGTGATTGAGCTATATCACAGTTTATTTAAGGTACACAGGGGTGGTGGAGAAGTTCAGTTTTGTTGGGTTCCTGCACATGAAGGGTTGAAAGGGAATGACTGTGCTGACAAATTAGCAAAAAGTGCTCTTGGAAAAGACATACAGTAACTATACCATTGTCTCTTGGAAAAGTTGGAGGGAAAGCAGTAATCAAGAAAAAAGGAACTGAGCTATGGCAAAAAAAGATGGGCTGAAGATCATAAAGGTAGATCATATTATCCATCCATCTTCTACCGCTTAATCCTTTCGGGTCGCGGGGGGGCTGGAGCCTATCCCAGCATCTTTGGGCGAGAGGCAGGGTACACCCTGGACAGATCGCCAGTCCATCGCAGGGCCAACACAGAGAGACAGACAACCATTCACTCTTGCATCCATACCTAAGGACAATTTAGAATCCCCAGTTTTGATGCCAATTAACCTAACTTGCATCTTTTTGGCATGTGGGAGGAAACCGGAGTGCCCGGAGTAAACCCACGCAGACACGGGGAGAACATGCAAACTCCACACAGAAGGGTCACCGTCATCATATTATAAAATACAAAAATCTATTGCAATAAAGAATTTCATAACAACCAATAGGAGGGAAGCCATCATTATGGCAAGACTCAGACTGGATCACACAGGTTTAAACGGCACTTTATTCACCATGGGGAAAGGCGAAAGTGACAAATGTAGAGAATGTGGAGTAAAAGAAAATGTCGAGCACATCTTATTACACTGTCACAAATACGGAAATGAAGACAGATTATGGAAAATGAAGTTCAAGAGGCCGGTAGGGAATGGGATTTAACTGGGATTCTGGGAAGAGATGGAGATGGAGAGGCAATAAGAATCACGAGAATGGCTCTTTTCTCTTTTTTAAATAACACAGGATTAAGTCATAGAATTTAGGGGTCGGGCTCAGATGACATAATGCTACACACTCTTGTACAGTAGGTGGCGGTATGCACCTTTCAGTTGTTTGCTATCCGCCAGTAACCGAGAGAAGAAGTAGAAGAAGAAGAAGAAGAAGAAGAGGACCAGTTGCTGGCTGGGAATGAAAAGGAGAGATACCATCTTCGCATCTAAGGCAAACAGCTAAACTGCAGGACACACACCCAGGCTTGATCATCCTGTGGTGGGCCTGCCTCAGCGGAGGGTGCCTTGTGATAAATGGCCGAAACACCCTGTGATGTTGAGGTACACGACGATGTGTCCTGGCGGTGAAGCCTTATAGCAGCCATCTCTCAAGAACTCCCCACGGACTCAATAAGTGGTGCAAACAGCAGGGGCTGTAACAGCTAGTCTTTTCATCGACCCTCAACCCTGAGGAGTTTTTAGTAAATCATGTCACAGACATTTCATTAACACCTCTGTAGCAACAGGTGGAAAAGGAGCATAATCAGGATTTATTGTGGCATAATTTAAAGAAGGGCTGTGCGATATGACGATATACACTACCCACAAAAAGGTGTTCCAGATAAATTTCAGGATGCACCTAAAATGCACTGTAACCATTACAGGTGAACTTAATTTGATCTTCTCTAACCTTTTGAATGCACATATCCAACTGTTCAATGTTTCAGTACTTGTTGCATAACTTGCTGTTCTCTAACAAGGTGCTTAACGGCAAAATTCACAACAAGTGTTTGAGCCATGAATTGACCAAAACATTTTTCTGGTTCAATTAGAAGTGGTATTTAAACAGTTGTCTTCATCATGCTGACATCATGAGACCAAGACGAAACCTAACAATTAATCAACAGTACCTCGCCATTGCGAGGCTTCAAACAGGATGTTCTCAGAGGGAAGTGGCCACTGAGCTTAGAGTATCACAGAGTGTCATCAGCAGGTTGCAGCAGAGATACAGAGAGACTGGAAGAGTCACAGCAAGGCATACAAGTGGATGTCCTTTGGCCACATCCCACGCTGGTGGCCACTCCATTGTGAACAGTGCCCTGCAGAACCGGATGATGAATGCCACTCAACTCCAGACACATTTAAGGGGGGTGAGAGGCACCCAAGTGTCACGTCAGACCATTCAAAATGTTTACATCAGCGTGGTCTGCGTGCTAGAAACAGTGACTTCTGCTTGCCAGGGATGTGGGACTCCCTGCTGTGCTGGATGTGGCACAGGTGTAGTGTGGCCGACTACTGATTGGAGGGTCAGGGGTTCGATTCCCGCTCTGTCTACAGTTTGCATGTCAAAGTGTCCTTGAGCAAGACACTGAATCCCCAGTTGCTCCTGGTGGGTCAGGCCAGCGCCTGTGTATGGCAGCTCTGCTGCCATCAGTGTGTGAATGGGTGGATAGCTGGATTTGTAAAGCGCTTTGGTCATCTAGAGATGAGAAAAAGTGCAATATAAGTGAACGCCATTTACCGTGTTGCACAAGAGAGGATAGTTCTCTAACTTTGTTTTAATCAGAGGTAAGTAATGTTAACACCATCTCTCTCCAATTACAAAACAGCAAATGGTAAATAACAATGCAACTTGTCACTAATAGGAAACCTTATAGTGTATCAGACCCTCATTTCTTTGGTTTAAATTACTGCCGAATTTCTTAATTTTGTCTAAAAAAATATTACTAAAGCTGCAAAAGTGCCTAACAGCAGCCGCATACACACTAAATAAATAATAAATAAATTAAAACATGTCAAAACAAACTGGCTTCTAATGCAACTTGATTTCTAACAATTTTTAATTAGTGAAGTAGTGAAAATGAATAAAGTTGAAGTCATCTCAAATGCACATTAAAAACAATTTTATAACACTGCAAAATTAAGAGGGGAAAAAGGTGCATAAACTTAAAGACAGATGAATTTGTACAATTGATTTTTTCACTATGTAATTTAAAATGTAGAAAAAGAGATGGTCCTTTTTATTGGTTATTATATATAAACTACAGAATTTATAGAAAATGTATATTGTGATTTATACAGTCATGTGAAAAAATTAGGACATTCTGTATAAGCCTGTTTTTTTAACATATTTGGACATATGGATATTTAATACCAACGTTAAAAATACTGGGAGATTCACATAATACAACTAAACAATAAAAAAAATGAATTAAAGACTTTTTTCAATTTTTTTTGTAAAATGTAATTCTAAACAAACAGTGAGAAATAAATTAGGACACCCCCATCTTTTTAGGACACCCCCACATTCATTCCCACTTAAAATGGCTGAAATAAATTTGAAAAAGTGCAAATAAAAACAAAAACAAGGTTAGACATAAATATGTGAACATTTCTTAATAAAGAACTGAATATTTAAAGGGGTGTCCAAATTTTTTCACATGACTGCATATATTGTTATTGTCAAATAAGATTATTTATATTGTGATATGAAATTTTGGCCATATACCACAGCCAGAATTTAAAGTAGAATAAAGTACGCCTCCACATTGAAAGGAGTCAGTTGAGGTGGTATGGGCATCTGATTAGGATGCCTCCTGGACGCCTCCCACTTGAGGTGTTTCGGGCACGTCCCATTGGGAGGAGACCCCTGGGCAGACTCAGGACTCGGTGAAGAGACTATGTCTCCCAGCTGGTCTGGGAACACCTTGGTATCCTCTCTGGAGAGCTGGAGCAGGTGGCTGGGGAGAGGGAAGTTTGGGCTTCTCTGTTTGAACTGCTGCCTTCACGACCTGGACCTCCGGAAAAGCGGTAGAAGATGGACGGATGGATGGATGGATAAAGTACGCTTAAAAAGCTAGCTTAAAAGCTTTACTGGCTTAACTGTAAACAATGCTTGCACAAAAGCAGATTAGCTTAAAAATGCGAAATAACAGCTTAATGATTAACATGTTAGCTTAAAAGCAAAAACAGCTTAAACCTTAAAAAGTCAAATGGTTTCTGTGGCCAAAACCCTGCTGAAGTTTGATCTTAAAAGCTGATAGAGCTTTAAAATAATTTAAAGAGCTTCTAAATTCACTTAAAAAAAAAAGCGCGGGGTGGGGGAAGTATTAAAGTAAAAAGGAGAAAATGTCCATTAAAAGCTAAAGGACTTTGCATCACACATTTTCCCGTTATAATTAAACTAAGTTTTGCAGTTTGACTGTTCAGTTTTAATGAAGGTACATTAAAAATGCTAAAGAAAAAAGCAAGATACTTTTTTCTTATAAATTCATGTTGGTTTTTTAGTAGTTATATGGGCAGCTCGGTGGTATCATAGCAAGAAGGTCATGGGATTGATCCCACCCTTGACCATCAGTAACCCTTCTGTGTGGAGCTGCATGTTTTCCCCGTGTCTGCGTGGGTTTACTCTGGGTACTCCGGTTTCCTCCCACAAGCCAAAGACATGCAGGTTAGGTTAAATGGCATCAACTGGGGATTCTAAATTGTTCTTGGGTATGAATGTGAGAGTGAATGATTGTCTGTCTCTCTGTGTTGGCCCTGTGATGGACTGGCGGTCTGTCCAGGGTGTACCCTGCCTCTCCACCACCACCCCACCCGCAACCGGAAAGGATTAAGCGGTAGAAGATAGATAGATGGATGGAAAGTACATTGAGTGATAATATAATGATAATATATATACATTGATAATATAATGCCAGTGAACAGCCTGAATAAAAAGTTTCAGACAGAACTACAGTATATGAATGCCTGACAATGTCAAAACTTAAAACTAATAACTTGAAAATGCACAATAATGGACACGTGAATTGCAGCGTACACATCCTCTGGACTGAATCAATTTATGAGGAAAAATCCCAAATTTACACAAAACTTGTGGTGTATGAATACTGGGTATTTTGGGGGTGGTGTGGCATCCTGCGGATAATGTCACCACGTCATATATATTGGGCGGCCCGCCATCTCAGCAGGCAGTTATTCAGAGACACTCAGTGGTATGAGATATGGTTAGCAGCCAGCCCCATTGCTCACATGCTTTGTACTTTACCTTTTCCTGTAATAAAGTTCAGTAAACGGCAGCATCCTCATCAGTCATCATTGTCAGGTTTGTGGATATTAACATTTGGTGACAGAAGATTAAACCATGGAGGGGTGCTTACGATCACTTCGGCCCTTTCTGGAGTGCCCTGGGGAACCAGCAGTCCCATGGCTACGTTGGCTGGACGCATTCAAGACCTACATTTCAGCACTGGACCTGGGTAAATGACAACGTAAGGAAAAGAGTACTCCTTGTCCACAACCTCGGCATAGAAGGCCAACGAATTTTCCACACGTTAGGACTGACGGAGTTGTATGTGGTTGCCGTCAAACTTCTTGCTAGCTACTTTACTATGCCTGACAATGTGATAGCATGACGAATTCACTTTCGCTAGAAGCGACAAAAGGTCGGTGAGTCAGTACAGCAATTCGTCGCTGACCTGAGACATTTGGCTAGCATGTGCCGTTTTGAACTGTTGGAAGATGAAATGGTGCGGGACCAGTTAGCCGAACACACAGGCAACACTAGGCTACTGTATGAGCTAAGATGCTAACAGCACCAAATGACATGATGCTAGCTAACACAACTGAGCTAGCATTCCAGCTAGAGGCAGCGGAGAAGTTAGCCTCAGAGCTAAATGGGCGCCAAACACAGAAGCTACCCGGACAGATGATGCTAGCTAACACGGTGGGCATGGAGGCAGAAGAGGACACTGCGGAAGAGTACGAGACAAATGCAGTTAGCCGAAGGTCCGCTTCGAGGGGCCCCGTCTGTGGGATCTGTGGGTCCCCGACGCACCAGGACAGAGCACATTTTTACCCAGCTAAAGGACAATGATGTACCAAGTGTGGGCACCTGAACCATTTCGTCAGAGTGTGCCGGCCACCAGCACCATGGGGCCCGCCAAGTAAGCCAGCCCACCCGCCAACAACGACGATTCATACGGTCATCCAACAGTTATTCATACAGCATGGTTGAATTAGACGGAGTAGCCATACCACTCCTGCTCGACACAGCAGTGGTGTGGTCAATGGTAAACTGGGCCACGGTGAAGAAGTTTTTCCCCAACCACAAGATCAACAAGAACCCAACGCCGCTGTATGGACAGGGTGGTCACAGGCTGTGCAATGTCGAAACAATGGCACTGACTGTTTATTCCATCTTCTTCCACTTAATCCTTTTTGGGTTGCGGGGGGGCTGGAGCCTATCCCAGCATCTTTGGGGGAGAGGCAGGGTACACCCTGGACAGATCTCCAGTCCATCGCAGGGCCAACACAGAGAGACACACAACCATTCACTCTCACAGTCATACTTAAGGACAGTTTAGATTCCCCAGTTTGATGCCAATTTACCTAACTTGCATGTTTTTGGCATGTGGGAGGAAATCGGAGAAATCCCGGAGTAAACCCACGCAGACACGGGGAGAACATGCAAACTCCACACAGATCACTGTTGGTCGGGGGCTGGGATCGAATCCAGGACCCCCGGCCAAGGGTGAGTTGCTGTGCTGCCGCAGTGCTAACCACTCCGCCACCGTGCTGACTGTTCATTACAAGTCCAAAATTGTGTATGACTTCACGTTCCAAGTGGCAGCACACGGTGACAACATTATGGGATGTGATCTTTTCTACAGACTTGGCTTCACTATCAGAGGCAGTGCTGGGCTTGAATGGTCCGGCTGCGGCAGCTGGAGCACGGTGGACCTCGATGATAATGATGTGGTGTGGGATGAGGTAATTAACAGCGGCACAGACACCAAAGCATCCACCCCGCACTCTCAGGAGGAGAGCCACCCAGAAAGGGGGGGCAGCCAGACTTGCCTACGTCCCTCACTCAGCCAGAACCAGAACCAGAAGGAAGGGAGTCCGAGCATGCAGAGAACCCTGAAGCACAGCAGCAGAAGCTGGGCATGAATGGAGCTCCTGATGCAGCACAGCAGAGCACTTCAGACAGGAGAGAGGAGGAACCGGACTGCTTCCATACCCTCACTCAACAAGCTACAGAGGTTACAACCGAGCTGACGAGTGAAGAGTCCGCCTCAACAAACGATGCCGGAGAAGCACCGGACACTTTCTGCACCCACAACGAGCCTCAACCGATGACGAAGACAACGGGTGAAGATTCTGCAATGAACACGGTGACTACCGAACCGCCACAGCACGACAGAGGTCCCAAGCCAATTGAGTGCACAGAGCCACTGGGAGCACAACAATTCATAAAATCAAACAAGGCGCCGCTCCAAGTCATGGACTGGGTTTGGGTTCCCGCCAGCGAGACCGGGACGACAACTGACTGGGCCACAGCCAGCGAAACAACGGGTGCCACTGAGGATTGTGGCGAAGCTTGGAACAGCGTGTTTTCGGCTGACAGATGGCTCAGTACGCGAATCAACTACAGCATGTCCAGGTGGCTACTCCAGGTGGCAAGGCTTTGCAGGAGTCAGCTACCGCAGTGTGGGATCTGTGCCTCAGTGTCATGAAGATTGGCCCTGGCCCTAGGGGTCTGACAGCTCCAGGGATGAGGCCGCCACGGGCCCACCACAAAGCCCCTCAGGCAGAACTGTTCTCCCCGTGGAAGACTGTCGATAAAAAGACTGTTCAGGTAAGAGTGCAGCTGACATGGTGGCAGAATAACCCACCCAGCCGCGTTGGGTCCGGCGGTGGTCTACCAGGGACCCTAGTTGTTAGGGTTTTGGTTATGTTCTTAAAAAAAAAAACCTAATGAGAAGGTTCTTGAATAAAATAAAAACAAGTGTGTGTGTTCTTTAACAAAGTGTTCTTTACAATGGATGTGCATAAATAAGAACAAGTGTTCATTATAATTAATACAAATAGAAATACTAAGTTCTTTGAATTATAATACCTGACCAGTAACGCTAAGTGATAATGCCTGAATAGTGATGTCTAATATGTTTAATGTGTTTCATATATGCAAGTGTTCATGGAATGTGTGTGTGTTTAGCTCATGTTAAGTAATTGCATAGTGGATTAGTTATTTAATTGGGGAGGGCACATCTACTATGGTAAAGTTAATTATAGATTTTTTAAATTTTGCAAGGGGGGGATGTGGTGTATGAATATTTGGTATTTTGGGAGTGGTGCGACATCCTGGGGATGAGGTCACCATATATATATATATATATATATATATATATATATATATATATATATATATATATATATATATATATATATATATATATATATATACACACAACCGTTGAAAAGTTTGGGGTCACTTAGAAATTTCCTTATTTTTGAAAGAAAAGCACTTTTTTTCAATGAAGATAACTTTAAACTAATCAGAAATACACTCTATACATTGCTAATGTGGTAAATGACTATTCTAGCTGCAAATGTCTGGTTTTTGGTGCAATATCTACATAGGTGTATAGAGGCCCATTTCCAGCAACTATCACTCCAGTGTTCTAATGGTACAATGTGTTTGCTCATTGCATCAGAAGGCTAATGGATGATTAGAAAACCCTTGTGCAATCATGTTAGGTCTGCAATGCTGTAATTGCTGCAAATGGAGGATTCTTTGACGAAAGCAAAGTTTGAAGGAAAAAATTATTATTTCAAATACAAATCATTATTTCTAACCTTGTCAATGTCTTGACTATATTTTCTATTCATTTTACAACTCATGGTGGTAAATAAGTGTGACTTTTCATGGAAAACACAAAATAATTGTCTGGGTGACCCCTGATCTTTATATACTTTTATTTATTTATTTATCTATTTTCTACTCATTTTAGTTTTGCTCTTAATATGAACCCTGAGTTTAAAATAAACGTTTGAATTTGAATATTTTGGGGGCCCGCCGTCTCAGCAAGCAGTTATACAGAGACATTAGCCATGTTTACATGGACACAAGTAACCAGATTAAAAGCCTGATCGGAATAAAAATGCTTTGTGTAAACATCCATCCATCCTCTTCCGCTTAATCCTTGTCGGGTCGGGGGGGGGGGGGGGGGGGCTGGAGCCTATCCCAGCATCTTTGGGCGAGAGGCAGGGTACACCCTGGACAGATCGCCAGTCCATCGCAGGGCCAACACCAATCTGAATATTCTGACCCAACTGCGCTCATTCAGATCAAAATTCCCTTCCAATTGAGACGGGTGGGTAGAAAATGTGTTAACTGCGCATGTCTGTATGTCAGCCACACATCAATATGAAGTATTTCTGCCTTTACAGCAGCTAGCGGAAGACATGGCGGGAGTAAAATAACTGGTCTGTATCGTCCTGCTGTTTCCCTCTGTTCGTCATATGCAGAAGTTTGTACTGCTGGGCTTGTAGCTTCATTACAGAGACCAGCAGAAGCAAAAGTACAGTCTGAATAACACGATACAGGTCCATTTCAAAAAGAGAAAGACAGGAAAAGGGGTTTGTTTACATCGGAAGTTGCTTCTTCTACTAGTTCCGGAATGCTGGATAATTGTGCGCATGTCAAAATGATTTAGTCCGTTCAAACGTGTGACACATGGAAACGCACGTCCTAATCGGATCAACTTTTTCAGGATCCATGTAAACAGTAAAGTTCTGACCTGAACTGTAATCAGACTGAAGAAATTTTACACATGTAACCGTGGCTACTCAGTGGTATGAGATATGGCTGGTAGCCGGCCCCATTGTTCTTGTGCTTTGCACTTCACCGTTTTCTGAAATAAAGTTCGGAAAACAGCAGCATCCTCGTCGGTCGTCATTGCCAGGTTTGTGGACATAACAAAAGTGTCACAGATTTAGGACAATGAAACATGCAAACCATAGTTAAAGGAAATTGGTAAAAAAAAAAAAATAGTGTCACTAATGAATAAGTTCGTTTTGTCCCATCACTTCACTTCACTTTGGTGTTTTACCTCAGTTTTTAAGGTTCAAATTTTCTTTTTTTGGCCAGCTTCATATTTCTTGAACAGAAAGTGCCGATTCCAGATCAAAGACAAATTTACTAACCTAATTAAACGATTTAAAATTATCAGTTTTCCACCGCAGAAAAAAGTGAGTCCGCGTTAACGCCACTTTTAGCTTTGAAAGGATTAAATCTGATCAATTAAATTAGTCATTAACTGATTAATAAACTTCAGTGAACTTTTTTATCCTGTTACGGACGCTTAACAGCGCGAGACACACCTACATTGCAGCGCGCGACCCGTTTATCCTAAAAACAGCTACATGAAAACACTAAAATAAAATAAACACCCCCCCCCAGCTCCGTTAATGTTCCGGTTCTCTCCGGTAACCGGATAAAAACCGAACTCACCTCCTTTGTAACTGTAGTTTAACTCCTTCTCTCAGACTTCTCTCTTCCGCCTCTTCTCCTCTCCGGTAGATTTTTACGAACTGACAATAGGCTCCGCCCACTTCTGTTTACGCTTCCAAATATGGCAGCTTCCGACTCAACGCACGGTGACTCAAGGGGATCCGTTCGTCAGGTTCCGCCCCCTGTCTCCGCTGACTCACCTGAGTCGGTATCGGGCTGTCTAGTCGGTTTCACTCGGGATTTTCCGTCACGTCCGAAATGCTGCGAAAGATGAATCTTTATGAATCTTTATCTTTATCTCGGATAGATTAAAAGTAAAGATTAAAAAGAAACAGAATAATATAACAAAGGGGAAAAAATCCAACAAGGTCAAATTAAACAATAAATCCTCTGATTATACAGTTCAACATAAGTTATCCGAAATGGGTGATGGCTTAAGCCGCAGCTTATATTGCCCACCCATATTCCATCCAAGAATTCAAAAGAAAAACAAAAGAGCGATTACAATTCGGAACAAAGCTAAGACAAAATGTGACAAAAACAAAACTAAGCAACAACACAACACAGACTGGATATGACAATCCTTATGTGATTTTACATGTCATCTTGTATATATGTTTGGAGTATTTCTTCCTTTAGTTTTTGTTTAAATTGTCCAAGCATTGGACAATTTTGGACGATTGGACGATTGGACGATTTTAATTCAGGTCCAAAATCGTTCCATAATCTGACTCCTTGCACTGAAACACAGTGTTGCTTGGTGGTAGTTCTCACTGAAGGTTTTTGAAATATACATGTTCCTCTGAAATGATATTGTTTCTCCCTTATTTGGAACAACTTTTGGATATTTGCGGGCAACGATAGATTCTTCACTTTAAACATTATTACTGTGGGGCACCCCCACAACAGACTGGGACAAACAGAGCGCTCGGCTAGAGCAATTAACATAACAGTGAAATGTGTGTATTAATGTCAACAGGCAGCCTCGCTTCGTCTGGCTCTTTCCTGCTCAGTACTGTGATGTTAATGTGCCATTCATGCATTGTGTTCATGCTTCCTGCTCTTACTGTGATGTAAATGTCCCATGCCTTTCATGTATTGTCTGTAACTGGGTATATAAGCTGACGGAAATTCATGTTCACTCTCTCTCACTGCTCATCTTACCGCACGCATTGCTTATCTGCTAGAGAGCCTCCGGGCTCGCTCTGGGGCGTTATGTAGCTCATGTATTTTTACCTACATATGTATAAGCACTATGGGATGCTGGAGATTGCATGTGTGGATTGACCTCATGTCTTAGATGGGACAATATGTCTGGCCTGCCTGTGGATAACAACAAGAAGACGGAGGTACGGCGATAAGGAGCTGAAAGGACTTCCTGACCTCCTGGGGCCCAGGCGGAGGACTGAAGGGTGCGGGGGGAGAGTTATTGTCAATAGGGGGTTTTGACGGTGATATGTGATTCTTCCTTTGTCCTTGTGTGTATAAAAGAGAAGGTTTTGACTCAGCTTTCTCTCTTCTGTTCTTGAGAGATAGCTGGGGATGTGATCGCAAGAATAAAACCTGAATTAAGAAATAATTCAGCCTCGTTATTTCACGCTGCAGTTTTAAAGTCAACCAGATCTTTCAACTTGAGAGCTTTTAATTTAAGAAAAAGTGGGTTTGTTGGTTCCCTGTAAGCAGCTTTGTTTATTATTCTAATAGCTCTCTTCTGAAGCATAAAGACTGGATATATGTTTGTTTTATATGTATTTCCCCATATTTCAGTACAATATGTCACGTATGGGAGTATTAATGAATGATACAAAGTATATAATGTGGGTTGATTCAGCAAATATTTCGCTCTGTGTAGTATTGCGATTGATTTAGATATTTTACCTTTAATATAATTAATATAATTAAGCGTTTGTGGAGTGTGTAATTGACGAGGCATTGTTTTGTCTCAAGGCAGTTTATTACACGTCTCCAACATGAGCAAAGTAGAAAGAGAACATCTCAGAACAAACTCGTCCCTTATATACTCAGGTCTCCCCACAGCTCACAAGTCACATTGCATTCAAAACCAAAGTAACAATGCATCTCCTCTTTAATCCCTTAATATCACCCCCACAGTCTTAGGCCCACAAAGGATCCTCCAGGCCATCTCTTGCATACCAAAGCTAACACTTTCACAGCTTCCTGTTATCTCCAAGGAAACTCTGCCTTTGTTCTTATCTAAGATGTGAGGCATTATGTAAGGCATAAAGTAGGTCACATGTGTGGCTACACCCCCCCCCCAAACATTTAGATCGAACAACAGAATAACAGTTTGCATGCTGTGATAACATCATTACACATCAATCCACATGCTGCTTGGGCTTTAGTCTTCTCCCGTATCTGCTGTAACCAGGGTTCACCGCCTCCGCGGCGCCGTCATGCTGGGGAGCTGCTGTCCGGGGGTGAAAACCTTTTGTCAGTCCCTGCGAGTGATCTGGGGAAATATTACTTTGGGAAGCACCCCGTGGTGGTCTGCCACGCCGAGGGGCCCTTGCCAACAGCACTTGCTCGTCCGCCACCACAAAAGCGGGTTTGAGTCTGTTTATGCCCACCTTTTCCCTCCTACCCCCCAAATCTAGCAAAAAATGCTTGTCCCCTGTTTCCAACACTCTGAACGGCCCATCATAAGGTGGTCGCAGTGGGGTGCGATGCGCGTCATGTCTGATAAAAACAAACTCCGCGTTTTTCAAAGTTTTAGGCACAAAAACACGCGGGAAACTGTGATGAACGGGGCCCGGCAGCGTGCCTGCGTCAATGCTACGCTGCAACAGCTGAGACGGGGAGCTGCTTGGCGCAGGATTATCCAGGAGAAACTCCCCGGGCAGCCGAAGTGGCTGTGTGAAAACGAGTTCAGCTGGGGAAGCTTCTAAGTCTTCTTTAGGCGCAGAACGAAACCCTAATAAAACCCACGGTAGCTTGTCTACCCAATTTGCATCCGTCAGTGACGCCCTGAGAGCCGCTTTCAATGACCTATGAAAACGTTCGCATAACCCATTAGCCTGAGGATTGTACGCAGTTGTGCGGTGAATTGTGACACCCAGGCTGCGGGCCATTGCTGACCAAAGTTCGGAAACAAATTGAGGGCCTCTGTCGGACGTAATGTCCGACGGGACTCCAAAACGCGCCACCCATGCAGTTACAAACCCGCGCGCCACCTCCTCGGCTGTGGTTGACGCCAAAGGAACCACCACCGGCCAACGCGTGGTGCGGTCCACCATTGTCAGAAGGTGCGTGCACCCCTGCGATGGCGGGAGGGGACCCACGAGGTCCACGTGAACGTGGTCAAACCTCTTAGCCGGAATGTGAAATGGCTCCAAAGGAGCCCTCGTGTGTCTGTGTACCTTGGCTCGTTGGCACGCCATGCAGGCTGCTGCCCACTCTTTAACTTGTTTGCGGAGGCCGGGCCACACAAATTTTTCTGCTACCATTTTGACCGACGCGCGCACCCCCAGGTGCGCCAAAGAATGAATCGAGTCAAAAACACGGCGGCGCCACGCTGCCGGTACCACGGGACGCGGTCGCCCCGTGGAGACATCATAGATTAGGGGGGCACACCGTCTTGCAGCACCCTGCTCTCCAGCCTTAACCCTGTTGGTCCAGACTGGAGCACGCGCACATCCACGTCACTAACCTGCTCCGCGGCCATGGCTGTGTAATCTATCCCCACGCGGACAGGGGCAGCCACAGCGCGTGAGAGGCAGTCTGCCACTACATTTAGTTTACCCGACACGTGCTGAATATCAGTAGTAAACTCTGAGATCGCGGCTAGCTGTCTCTGCTGCCGGCCAGACCACGGTTCTGAAACTTTGGCCATCGCGAATGTTAGTGGCTTGTGGTCAACGAACGCGGTGAAACAGCGCCCTTCTAGCCAGAACTGGAAGTGGCGAATGGCCAAATGGAGAGCCAGCAACTCCCTGTCAAACGCGCTGTATTTACGTTCACTATCGTGCAAGGTCCTGCTGAAAAAGGCGAGCGGCTGCCAAGCCCTGGCTACATGCTGCTCCACGACCGCCCCTATGGCCACATCTGACGCGTCAGTGGTGAGCGCTATGCGGGCCGTTGGGTCTGGATGTGCCAACAACGCAGTGTCTGCCAGGGCTGCTTTGATTTCCGAGAACGCTCGCTCCCGCTCCGGGGACCACTCGATCTTATTTGCGGGTTTCTGTTTTTTGAGCGCGGCATACAGCGGTTGCATGAGCTACGCTGCGCGGAGGAGGAAACGGTTCTAAAAATTGACCATTCCCAAAAACTCCTGTAACGCCCTGACCGTCTGTGGCCGGGGGAAATCTGCTACCGCGCGCACTTTGTCAGGAAGCGGAACCGCACCTTCAGCTGGTGCCACTAGGTGGTTTTCGTGTTCGTCTTCGGACGCGCTGGCTACCAAGATATCGTCCAAGTAGACGAACACGAAAGGGAGATCACGCAGCACTGCGTCCATCATGCGTTGGAACATCTGTGCAGCCCCTTTAAGCCCGAATGGCATGCGTAAAAACTCGAATAGGCCAAATGGAGTCACTACCGCTGTTTTGGGTATGTCCTCAGCGCACACTGGGACTTGGTGGTAACCGCAGACCAAGTCTATTTTAGAAAAAACGCGCGCCCCTGCCAAATGAATGGAAAAATCTTGGATATGAGGGATTGGGTAGCGGTCATGCGCTGTGGCGTTGTTCAACCTGCGGAAATCCCCGCAAGGTCACCACAAGTCGTCAGCTTTCGGGACCATGTGTAGCGGGGAGGCCCATGGGCTGTTCAAACACCTGATAATGCCCAACCTCTCCAGGTTGGCGAACTCCTCGCACGCTATGGCCAGTTTAGCTGTGTCCAAGCGCCGAGGTTTTGCAAAAACGGGCGGCCCTGTGGTGGTAATAAAATGTTCCACCCCGTGTTTAGCGACAGCTGCCGAAAATGTGGGAACCATGAGTGCTGGGAACTGGGTGAGCAGTGTGTGGAACTTATCACTTGCAGCTGTGGGGTTGGCTTGTGCTGTTGGCCGGGCCGCTCGAGCTGTACAGGGAATAGAGTCAAAAGAAAGTGCATTAACCAGGCGCCTGTTAGCGACATCAACCAACAAACCATGTGAGCACAAAAAATCAGCCCACAATATATTGAAATTCAATGTTGCTATGACAAAAGTCCACTCAAATGTACGGCCGTGTAGAGACAGAAGCAGAGTCCTCTCACCAAAGGTCTTAATCTCCAAGCCGTTTGCTGCTGCCATCTCGGGACCGCTGGAACCTGCCAGCCGGTCGGTGTAGGAAGGCGTGATGAAACTCAGCTGGGCGCCTGTGTCCATGAGGAAATGCCTCCCTGAGCGTGCGTCCTTCAAGTAGAGCAGCTTGTTCTCCTCCCCGAGGGTCGCTGCTGCTACCGACCCCCGGTCTTGGCGTTTTCCCGAGCGCTTGAACTGGCACGGTGGTATACATCTGCGTGCCTTCTCTGCAAAGCGGCGGTGATAGAAACAAAGGATGTCTCCTCTGTGTTCCTTGGCACCCGCCGCCGCTGTCGTCGTGGGTTCTGCTACCGCCGTCCCTGGCTCCCCGCCATCTCCGGCCGTTGCACCACGCTCCATCGCTGCCACCGTGGCCGCGCGCTCTCTGCTGGCGTTGGCAATACAATGCGCCTCCCGGGCCAGCGCGCGGTAGTCCCGCTGGGCCAACAACGGCGAACTGGCCAGGGCCGCTCTCATCGCTGATGGCAGGGTCCTGAGGAAGAGGTGGGTAAAGATGAAGTGGTCATCGTCCGAGCCTTTCAACCTCAGCATCTTCTCCATCAGGTCAATGGGCATGCCATCTCCCAACTCGGTCAGCGCCAGGAGTCTCTCTGCTCTCTCCTCAACCGAGAGAGTGTAGTGCTGGATGAGTGCAGCCTTCAATGCGCCATATTTGTCACTGGCTGGTGGCTGCTCCAGAAGACTCTCCACATGCTGCGCCGTGTGGTTATCGAGCTTTGTGATCACATGGTAGAATTTCCCCAGACGGGAAAACTGTGCCTCGACCAAGTGGAACCAGGAGCGCGGGTTGTGCTGCCAAAAGTCCGGTAGCTGCACCGTAACGGCGTACGCTTGGCTGGGGGCTCCCAACGAGGCTGGCCCCGGGGAATTCTCTTCTTGCTGCATGCTACGTCTTGGGTCACCAGTGTGGAGTGTGTAATTGACGAGGCATTGTTTTGTCTCAAGGCAGTTTATTACACGTCTCCAACATGAGCAAAGTAGAAAGAGAACATCTCAGAACAAACTTGTCCCTTATATACTCAGGTCTCCCCACAGCTCACAAGTCACATTGCATTCAAAACCAAAGTAACAATGCATCTCCTCTTTAATCCCTTAATATCACCCCCACAGTCTTAGGCCCACAAAGGATCCTCCAGGCCGTCTCTTGCATACCAAAGCTAACACTTTCACAGCTTCCTGTTATCTCCAAGGAAACTCTGCCTTTGTTCTTATCTAAGATGTGAGGCATTATGTAAGGCATAAAGTAGGTCACATGTGTGGCTACACGTTAATATAATTAAGGTTCCAAGGTTGTCATAGCCAGGAGCGGCACTGGGGTTAAGCTCCCAGTGCTTATAAAATGCTCCTTATGGCGTGCGTCTCGAAAAGCCTCTGACAACTAAGTCCAACTCCTAGCCTGCCCGTGTGGTTTAGTCTCTAAGCCCAGCGGAACTGCTTTTACTAATAGGAGAAGGGGCAAGGGCGGATCTCTAGCGCCTTAAAACCAGATGCTTCGGGTAGATGGTGGCTCGTCAACCTGGGAAGGTAGCCCATCTAGGGGAAGGGAAACCCTGATTTCAAACCTCTGCTGCCTTGTGGCACACCCGGTCACGGGAAAGGCTTTGGGAGTCAACCCTGTGGAAAAATCCGGAGTCGGAGTCCCTAAGGCAGTTCTCTGTTGTGCTCAACATCGTTCTGGCAGCTCCTGCGACGGTGCTGGTGAAAAACTGTAGCAGCCCTGCTGTTCCTTTGGATTCACCAGTGACGTGGAGAGGGGGGATGCTGCATGGGCAACATCTTGTCCTCCATATCTTCCTGCCCAGGCTTGAATCCTACCAACGCCCAACGCTGGAAGGTAGAACACCGGATCACTGGAGAGGACACTCCAGCTTCGCCTTTGGCGTAGACAAAACACGGGGAATGACAGTTACCGGTTATAAGCCAATTAATCAATTGGCGTAGAGCGCGGCGCCAGGGGTTGTGCCCGACAGTGGGAGGGATCATCGGATCTCACTGGACAGCTACCGCCCACCTCAAGCTGGGCAACCCCCAGCCAATAAGGTGTTGTCCCGCCACAGCCTGCTTTCCTCATTGGGTGCATGGGGATGAGGAGAAGTCCGAACGGCAGGCTGAGAACTTTCGCACCAGGCAAGACAAAAAAACAAAAGAGACCAACTCTAAAACTGGGAACTTGGAACGTCCGCACTATGATGACAGGACTCGCTGCTAACCTCAAGGACGTCAACGACACCAGGAAGACTGCCATCATCAATAATGAGCTGAAGAGACTGGAAATGGATATCGCCACTCTCCAGGAAACACGGTTGGCTGACGCAGGCACACTGAGAGAGAAGGACTACACGTTCTACTGGCAGGGAAAGAGCAGTGACGAACACAGGGAACACGGAGTGGGCTTCGCAGTGAAGAACACCTTGCTGAAGATGGTGTAACCGGGCAGCAATGGCTCTGCACGACTCCTCACCCTCCGCCTGAACACCACTCAAGGCCCAGTCACCCTTGTCAGTGTGTATGCCCCAACACTGACAGCCACACCAGAGGCAAAAGACGAGTTCTACGAGAATCTCACAACAACTGTCAGGATCATCCCCAACTCTGAACAACTCATTCTCCTTGGAGACTTCAATGCCAGAGTGGGTGCTGACCACGACTCCTGGCCCTCCTGTCTTGGACCATTTGGTGTGGGCAGAATGAACGACAACAGAGAGCGGCTGCTCAAAGCACTGGCACCAGCTGGACTTGATCCTGACCAGGCGCACCTCACTGAAGAACGTGCTAATCACCCGTTCGTTCCAGAGTGCAGATTGCAACACAGACCATTCATTGGTGTGTTGCAAGGTCAAGCTGCAGCTGAAGAAATTCCATCATGCTAGACAGCCTGGAAAGGCACGGATTGACACCAGCAAGATGGCTCAACCAGAACTTGTTGAGCAGTTTGCCTCCACCTTTGAGAAGGAACTTGGTGTACCACAAGAAGGAGAATCTGCAAAGCAGAAGTGAGAAGAGCTGCAAAACACCATCCACCGCACAGCCTTGGCTACTTTTGGGAGGAAGACCTCGAAGTCACAGGACTGGTTTGATGCCAAGTTGATCGAGATGGCCCCCGTCATTGAAGCCAAGCGCTCAGCTCTTGCCGCGTACAAGAAGTACCCAAACGAGAAGAATCTCCAGATTCTCAGGGCTGCGAGAAGCAAAGTTCAGCAGACTGCTCGGCGCTGTGCCAACGAGTACTGGACTCAGCTCAGTCAAGACATTCAAACCGCTGCCATAACAGGGAACATCCGTGGTATGTACGATGGCATCAAGAAAGCACTTGGTTCGGCTCAGAGCAAGATGGCCCCCCTCAAATCCTCCACTGGGGAGATGATCACAGAAAAGAACAAGCAGATGGAGGGATGGGTGGAGCACTACTCCGACCTCTACTCCAGACAGAACACCATGACACCGTCAGCCCTTGATGCCATCGATTGCCTGCCATCCATGGACGAACTTGACGCCAAGCCAACCATCGACGAACTCAGCAAGGCCATTGATAGCTTGGCCGCTGGCAAGGCACCCGACAACGACGGCATACCCCCCGACCTGATCAAGCACTGCAAGACCACCCTACTGCTGCCATTGCATGACGTCCTCTGCCAATGCTGGAAGGAAGGTGCCGTACCACAGGACATGAGGGACACCAAGATCATCACCCTCTACAAAAACAAAGGGGAGAGAAGCGACTGCAACAACTACAGGGGCATCTCCCTCCTCAGCGTTGTTGGCAAAGTCTACGCACGAGTTGTTCTCGTTCATCTACAGAAGCTTGCTGAACATGTCTACCCCGAGTCTCAGTGTGGCTTCCGCGCTGAGCGATCGACGGTAGACATGATATTCTCCATCCGCCAACTCCAGGAGAAATGCAGAGAGCAGAACATGCCCCTGTACGTCGCCTTCATCGACCTCACCAAAGCGTTCGATCTGGTCAGCAGAGAGGGCCTTTTCAAGATCCTGCCAAAGATAGGGTGCCCACCAAAGTTGCAAAGCCTCATCGAATCGTTTCACACCAACATGCAGGGGATAGTGCAGCACGACGGCAACATCTCAGAGCCATTCAACATACGCAGCGGAGTGAAACAGGGCTGTGTACTTGTGCCAACCCTCTTTGGGATTTTCTTTGCTATGCTCCTGAGGCATGCCTTCAGCACAGCAACAGAGGGAATCTACCTGCACACAAGATCTGACGGCAGGCTTTTCAACCTCGCCCACCTGAAAGCCAGAACCAAAGTACGCGAGGCTCTAATCAGAGACATGCTGTTCGCAGACGACACTGCAGTCGCGACCCACACACAGCAGGAGCTTCAGACCCCGATGGACCGCTTCTCCCAGGCATGCAAGGACTTCGGGCTTACCATCAGCCTGAAGAACACTAACGTCTTGGTGCAAGGCACGAAAGCACCACCAACCATCACCATCGACAACTATGAGCTGGAGGTCGTGAATCAGTTCACGTACCTGGGGTCCACGATCAGCAACAACCTCTTCCTTGATACAGAGATGGACAAGAGGATTGGAAAATCAGCCTCCACACTTGCTCGCCTCACCACACGAGTGTGGGAGAATCCCAAACTCTCTATCAAGACGAAGATGGCAGTGTACAACACCTGCGTCATCAGCACACTGCTCTATGGGAGTGAGACGTGGACAACATACGCCCGGCAGGAAAAGAGACTGAACTCCTTCCACTTGCGCTGCATTCGCCGTATCCTGGACATATCCTGGCAGGACAAAGTGCCCAACATAGAAGTTCTGTCCCGCGCCGGCCTTCCCTCCATGTTCACTCTACTCAGGCAGCGCAGGCTCCGCTGGCTAGGCCACGTTCACCGTATGGAGGATGGCAGAATCCCCAAAGACGTCCTCTACGGAGAACTGGTGACTGGCAGGAGAGACGTTGGCCACCCACAGCTGCGCTTTAGAGACGTCTGCAAGAGAGACATGAAGGCCCTGGAGATCAACACAGAGCGCTGGGAGGACCTTGCAACGGACCGCTCCAAATGGAGAGGCACCCTGACCAGACAGCTCAAGGCGGGTGAAGAGAGACTGACTGCTGCAGCAGATGAAAAAAGGACCCGCAGGAAGAACCGCCACAGCTCCAGCAGCACGGAGACCACCCACAAGTGCGACCTGTGTGACAGGGACTGCCATTTGCGCATCGGCCTGTTCAGCCACAGGCGGTGCTGTTCCAGCAGAGTAGACGTTTAGGATTCTCTTCCATGGTCATCATAGACCGACGGAGGCCGACTAATATAATTAATGTGTGACTTCCAACACAGTTTATTATCAATTATTACTCCAAGAAATTTAGTTTCAGATACCCTTTCAATCTCTACACCATTTACACTGAGTTTAGATACTAAGTTGTTGTGATGGTTGTTAAAAACTATAAATTTTGTCTTACTTAAATTGAGCGTTAATTTGCCTGCGCAAGATGGCGCCCACAGTGGTCGCCATGTTGCTTCGTTGCGCCCTTTGTTTGTTTTTGTTTGTCAATTGTGTGTCTGCCTGCTCTTATACCCGTGAAGAGCTTCTAAATATCAGGACTTTCACTCCCACGGACCTACTCCCAGTTTTTTTTAGCTCCTGCCGCCGATCTGGTTCATTGCTTGGCTCGAAAAGTGAGACGGCGAAAGAGAGGAAGACGAGCGGGCGCTCTCGTTCGGCTCCGCAGGAGAGGCACGCGCACGGCTTTGCCTGGCATATTTCTGTACAATGCCAACTCTCTCTCTAACAAGGTAGATGAACTAAGACTGCTGATGCATTTTAAGGACCTCTCTTCCTCGGCTGCCCTCTGTTTTACTGAGACCTGGCTCAGGGAAAATACACCGGACAGCGCGCTGCGCCTCGAGGGATTTCAGCTGTTTCGTGCTGATCGTGACACAGAGCTCTCCGGTAAATCCTCAGGAGGTGGAGTCTGCTTTTACATCAACAGCAGCTGGTGCTCTGATGTAACGGTAATTTCCAAACACTGTTCTCCCGCCCTGGAATTTCTTTTTATTAACTACAAGCCATTTTATTCCCCGTGGGAGTTCGCTTCATTCATCCTCGCCGCTGTGTACGTCCCTCCCGACGCGGACGCGCGCGAAGCTCAGCGCGCGCTCGCGGATCACATCCAACATACGGAGCGGACTTTTCCAGACTCTCTGGTTATTGTGGTTGGCGACTTTAACCAGAGCAATCTGAGCCACGATCTCCCCCGCAACAAACAGTTTATTAAATGCCCCACCAGAGGAAAAAACACGCTGGATCACTGTTACACCACAGTGAAGGACGCGTATCGCGCTGTTCCCCGCGCTGCGCTCAGACTATCTGATCACGTGATGGTCCACCTCATTCCCACTTACAGACAGAGACTGAAGCTCACTAAACCTGTTGTGAGCACTACGAAGAAATGGACCAGTGAAGCTGAGGAGAAGCTGGACACGTGCATGGAAATAACTGATTGGGGCATGTTTAAAGGAGCCACGAATGATTTGGATGAGTACACGGACACTGTGAACTCATATATCCACTTTTGTGAGGAGAGCATTCTTCCATCACGCACCAGGGTGAGGTACTCCAATGACAAGCCCTGGTTCACTGCTAAGCTCAGACAGATCAGGAAGGAAAAGGAAGCAGCGCTGAAAAGTGGAGACAGGGACTGCTACAGGGAGGTTAAATATCAGTTTAACAGAGAGCTGAGGAGAGCTAAATCTGTGTATTCTGAGAGACTCCAGCAGCAGTTCACTGCTAACGACTCTGCTTCTGTGTGGAAAGGACTGAGGCAAATCACCAATTATCGGCCTCAGGCTCCTAAAGGTCAGGATGACAAAGCCCTTTGTCAAAGACTGTCCCAACACTATGCCCGTTTTGACACGTTGTCAGCTGTGTCCAACTCCCCCCCTCCCTCCAGCTCCACAGCCTCCACGGTCCCTATTTCATCAAAGGCGCCCCCCCTCCTCCCCCCCTGCCCTTGTCATCAGTGAGCAGGACGTGCTCAAACAGTTCTCCAGACTGAACCCGCGCAAGGCCCCCGGTCCGGACGGCGTGTCTCCCTCCACCCTGAGACACTGTGCAAAAGAGCTGGCTCCTGTCTTCACAGACATTTTTAACACCTCCCTTAAGCTATGCCACGCGCCGACCTGCCTCAAATCCTCCACCATCATCCCTGTCCCCAAGAAGCCACGGATCACTGGACTTAACGACTACAGACCTGTAGCGCTCACCTCTGTAGTCATGAAGTCCTTTGAGCGCCTGGTCCTGCCCCACCTCAAGTCCATCACCACTCCCCTCCTGGACCCGTTGCAGTTTGCCTACAGAGCCAACAGGTCTGTAGACGACGCAGTCAACCTGGCCCTCCACTCCATCCTGCAGCACCTGGACTCCCCGGGAACCTACGCCAGGATCCTGTTTGTGGACTTCAGCTCCGCATTCAACACCATCTGCCCCGCTCTGCTCCGGGACAAGCTGTCCCTGCTCAACGTGCCTGACTCCCTCTGCAGGTGGATCACCGACTTCCTGACAGACCGGTGGCAGCATGTGTGGCTGGGAAAGACTGTCTCTGACTCTGTTAGCATCAGCACTGGATCACCCCAGGGCTGTGTACTTTCCCCCCTACTCTTCTCCCTTTATACCAACTCCTGCACCTCCAGCCACCAGTCTGTCAAGCTGATCAAGTTTGCGGACGACACCACCCTCATCGGGCTCATCTCCAACGGCGACGAGTCCGCCTACAGGACAGAGGTGGCCCAGCTGGCGTCCTGGTGCAACAACAACAACCTGCAGCTGAATGCTCTGAAGACAGTGGAGATGATTGTGGACTTCAGGAAAGTCACAACCCCTCTGCCCCCCTTCACCCTCACAGGCTCTCCCATCACCACTGCTGATTCCTTCCGCTTCCTAGGCACCACCATCACCAGGGACCTCAAGTGGGAGCCGACCATCAGCTCCCTCCTCAAAAAGGCCCGGCAGAGGATGTTTTTCCTGCGGCAGCTGAGAAAGACCAAGCTACCCACCAAGTTGGCTGCACGGTGGCGCAGTGGTTTAGCACTGTAACAGCACAGTTTTACCCTCGGCCGGGGGATCGCGGGGATCATCAGATCGTGGGTTCGATCCCAGCCCCCGACCAACAGTGAGCTGTGTGGAGTTTGCATGTTCTCCCCGTGTTGCGCGGGTTTACTCCGGGATTTCTCCGGTTTCCTCCCGCATACCAAAAACATGTAGGTTTAGGGCGCTCGCGCACGCAGCGACCAGCAGCCAGTGGCTTGTCACCAGACTGCAAACCATGTCTACCTACGGGTACAAATAAGTAACAAAAAAAAAAAAAAAAAAAAAAGATGTTAGTGCAGTTCTACACAGCCATCATCGAGTCCATCCTCACCACCTCCATAACCGTGTGGTACGCAGGAGCCACTGCCAGGGACAGACTAAGGCTGCAGCGCGTCGTGCGCACTTATTGACTCTCGTGCACTATGTACAGCAGCTCAACCAGACTCATGTCAATCATCACTGTTTTCTTCTTGCATTACCGACTGCACTTTATGGTTCTCCACATTATCTGCTGCTCGCTAATATATTTAAACTGCTGACTAGTATTACTCATTCTTATTCTACACTTTATTGCATGTATAGTTTATTTCTTTTATTTTATCATGTTTAATGTTGCAGCATTGCACCGAGACAAATTCCTAGTTTGTGTACTACATGAACAATGGCAATAAATCTGATTCTGATTCTGATTCTGATTCTGATTCTGAGCGTTAATTTGTTTGAATCAAACCACAGTTTAGGCTTTCCTAATTCCTTTCCAAGTGTATCCAAAAGTTGTTCCAAATTGCTTCCACTGCATAATAAATTAGAGTCATCGGCAAACAATATTAAATCCATTTTTTCTGAGACTTTACATATATCATTTATATACATATTGAATAACAATGGCCCCACAACTGAACCCTGTGGGACTCCACAAGTAACCTTCAGTAACTGTGAGTTTTTGTTACCAACACATACATACTGATATCTGTTCTTTAAGTAACTACTTAACCAGGACAGTGCTACCCCCCTAATACCACAATTTTGTAGTTTCTTTAATAATAAATTGTGATCCACTGTATCAAATGCTTTTTTAAGATCCAGGAATACCCCAACTGAATACTCTTTATTTTCAACGGCAGTTGATATTTTTTCTATAAATTCCATTAGAGCAAATGCAGTTGTCCTCTTATGTCTGAACCCATATTGCTGCTCACACAATAAATTATTCTTCAGTATGAAGTTGTCAATTCTCTCACAGAATATTTTATCAAGTATCTTGGAAAATTGCGGCAATAGTGAAATTGGTCTATAGTTTGAAAGTTCCCCTCTGTCACCTGTCTTGTATATCGGAATTACTTTAGCTATTTTCATTGCATTGGGAAATATACCTGTTTGGAGAGACAGGTTACAAATATACGTCAGTGGTTTCACTAAGCATTCGATAATAGTTTTGACTAAGAGCATGTCAGTACCATAGATTAGCATAAACGGAGATGGGCTTGGGGCGTTTCTAGCTTTTTGGAGGGCCCTATGCAAGAGTGGACGTAGGTGCCCAAATTTTTGTAATGGGGAAGAGTTTGTCAAGCGGTGGCTCTCGCGAGCCACCATAAGATGCCACACAGTCACCAGAGAGTTGTGTGAGAGTTTTTATTAACGGTGAAATAGTGACAACACAGGCTGCTGAGGCACATATCCATCAAATTCCCCCCAGAACAATGAAGAAAAAAAAAAAGAAAAAACAAGAAAAAAAAAACAAGGCAGGAATACAATAAAAGGGGTACAAATCATACAGAGCATAGTCACCTGACACCGAAAGCTTTCCCACCGAGACCACAGACAACCCATCTAACTCCAGAGTACATAACCCCACGTGGTGTAGAATTCAAAGTAAAGATCTCTTCAAGCACAAACTTAAAAATGCCACAATCATACTCCCAAACCACCCCTGCACATGAAACCCAGCCACAATTAAACCCAAAACAACCTCAAACACACGGTAACTAAGGAAAAACAAAAAAACACAAACAAAACAAGAAATACATGCAAACACACGGTATCTATGGAAAAAGAAACAAGAAATACATGCTATAGCCCCTCAAAAGGAAGAGGGGAGGAAAAAAAAAAAAAAAAACCCAAAACAAGAGCATGCTGCAAACATACATGAGGCACTCTCAATTGCTCTACATAACCTTACACCGTATGGTCCCAAACAGAAGACGATTGGCGGAGATCAAACGCCCCAGGCAGAGCTCCGGCGACCTCCCTGCCTCCGATGGCCCACGGATAGTTACACAAAACAGTACATGGTCAGGCGGCTTGCCCCAGTCCCAGGCCTCAAGAAACAAGTCCTCCGGTGGCCGTACCAGGCCACCCAGTAACAAACACAGTTTATCGGGTGACCAACCCAAGGCGCCAAACCCACAAAGCAGATCCTCGGGTGGCCGACCTGCATCCCTCAGCCACCAGAACCGTGGAGGAATAGCGTGCCGCAACCTGCCTGACGAAGAAATGACATGAGAGCGCCAGCCTGCCAGACAAAAACCTCCAACAGCCCCCAGCGCTGACGACCCCAGCTGGTGGCTCCTGAGAGGGGAACAATCAAGACAATGGGTCCACATCACATCAGGCGGCAAAGGGTCTGCGGCTCCTCCACCGATCTCGGTCAAGACCGATGCGATCGTCGCAGCTCCGCCTGTATCGGATCCTGATTGGATCACAGCTGCACCCGCGTGGGACCCCGATTGGGTCACAGCAGCGCCAATGTCGGACCCCCACTGGACCTCGCCGGACCCCGATTGGGTCACTGCCGCACCAGTGTCAGACCCCGATTGGACCTTCTCGAACCCCGATTGGACCTCATCGGACCCCAATTGGGTTGCAGCTGCACCTGCGCTAGACCCCCACTGGACCTCGTCGGACCCCGATTGGGTCACAGCCGCACCTGCATCAGACCCCGATTGGACCTCGTCGGACCCCGATTGGGTCGTAGCTGCACCTGCGTCAGACACCGATTGGACCTCGTCAGACCCCGATTGGGTCGTAGCCGCACCTGCGCTGAACCCCCGCTGGATCTCGTCAGGCCCTGATTGGGTCACCGCTGCACCCGCGTCGGACCCCGATTGGATCGCAGCAGCACCTGCGTTGGACCCCCACTGGATCTTGGCAGGCCCCGATTGGGTCACCGCTGCACCCGCGTCGGACCCCGATTGGGTCACCTCAGCCCACGCGTCGGACCCCGATTGAGTCAGGACGGACCCCGATTGGGTCACCGCTGCACCCGCATTGGACCCCGATTGGGTCACCTCAGCCCACGCGTCGGACCCCGACTGGGTCTGGACGGACCCCGACTGGGTCGGTACCGCACCGGCGACGACCTCCATCCCTGAACTTGGGACCTCCAGCCCCGCGACCTCGACAGACTCCAAACCGGTTACGCTGTGGAGAGGCTCAGAGGACAGGAGAGGACCGAGATCAGTTTCAGCGCCAGAGCCCAGCGAGACAAGCTCGGGCGCAGCAGACGGCTGCCCCTCGCTCTCCTCCCCACGAGGCAGGCAAAAATGCGCTAACACACCACAAAGAAAAACAAAGAAGAGCACTTGCCTGCACTCGAGCTCTGGAGCCGTCCAGGACTTCGTCGATCCAGGTTCAGGTAGAAGCTCGTAGTCGGGCTCCCACTCGGCTGCGTCGGGTTCCACAGCCAGCCTGATAGTTTCTGCAGCTGGATCCTCTCGCGCTGATGTCCACACCGATAACCCGCACGGCGTGGGGGTGGGGGACCCTCGACCCCCTGGCTCGGGCTGCATCTCTGTGGAGACCTGGGGATGCTTGCTCGTCGGCTCAGGCTCCTCACCACAGTCCGCTCTCCTCCTCTGTCCAAAACAAGGCTGCAGGGCCGGGATAATTCCCAGAGCCGCAGGCCTCCCCCTCGTTCGACGGTGTGGATCTAACGCCGAGGTCCGCTCAGCAGGAGGAAACACAGAGGCAGCAGGTTCAGTACAGATAACTACAGCTGGAGAAGGAAACTCGGGGGGCTGTGAACCCCGAGCCTCACCCCCATGAGTCAGACAAGACAGATCACCATGATAAGTAGGAAAGTGAAATTGAACTTGCCTGTCTCCCGGAGGGAGGATGGTAAAAGCTGTAGAGGACATTGCTCTTTCCCTCGCTCGCTGGGTGGTAGGAAAGGACCCATGGACGGAGCTCGCCGGCGCAGGACTCGGATCACTCACAGCAGCTGGAGAGGGCGTCAAGGACGAGGGAGAGGCAGCCGAAGTGGGCCGAGCACAGCATGCTGACCGTACAGCAGGGGATGGTGGCCCGAAAAAAGGGACTGCAGGAATTCCCTCTTGATGTGACGCTGAAGAGACAGCTGACAGGTTGAGTGGGTCATTCCGGCGGCCCGGAACTGGATCCGGAACAGGAGCTTGCTGAAGATGTGCTCCGCCGTGGCGCCGACGCCTACGCCGGGCCCCAGATGGTGCGAACTCCAGAAATGGATCGAGGACAGGATCAAGATCCGTAGGCCAAGAGCAGGAGTGCCTCTTCTCCTGCTTCATGCCGCGTTCCTCCTCCAGCATCAGGAATATCTTGCATTGCGTGGCGACATCTACCCTCCTCGCGTCGACTTCTGGGTGGTCGGCGTAGCGGGGAGAGAGATGACGAAGAACGTCTTCAGCAGCGTCCAGGTACCAGTGTATGCCGTGATCGTAATCCAGCAGGGAAGCGGAGACGAGCATCTCATCCACGACTTCCAGAATGCCTGTCAGCTCGTGGCTCGGACTCCAAGCGCAGCCCCTCCGCGACGGCATTCCTCACACACACCGTACCCAGACAGGAAAAGCAAATGTCCAAAAAACTCTAACTCACTGGTGAAAGGCGTCTCGGGTTGGCGTCACCGTAAACGCCGTTTTTGGCAGCAGTGTACTGTCAAGCGGTGGCTCTCGCGAGCCACCATAAGACGCCATACAGTCACCAGAGAGTTGTGTGAGAGTTTTTATTAACGGTGAAATAGTGACAACACAGGCTGCTGAGGCAATGACACATACAGGTCTACACACATCGGGAGGCGTAAGGCTAACAGCTCACTTACAGGTCCACAGGAGGAGACGGTCATAACACAGACAGGCAAGGTTGGTGGAGTAATGATAACACCAGCTGCTGAGGCAGTGACACACACAGGTCTACTCACACCGGGAGGCGTAAGGCTAAACAGCTCACTTACAGGTCCACAGGAGGAGACGGTCATAACACAGACAGGCAAGGTTGGTGGAGTAATGATAACACCAGCTGCTGAGGCAGTGACACACACAGGTCTACTCACACCGGGAGGCGTAAGGCTAAACAGCTCACTTACAGGTCCACAGGAAGCGACGGTCAAACCACAGACAGACAGGGTAGTAGTAGTCCAAAGCATACGTAGCTCCGACGAAAAGAGACTGACACTGCTGCAGGGATGTGGCCGCTAGCGTGGGTTTAAGAAGTCCATCACTAACGACCGCAAACGCAGAACAGCTGTTCAGGACTTGACAGCTGAGCGGAAGCCTCCCCAAGCACTGTCACAATAAGAGCTTGGATAGCCAGAATAACAACGCCGCTGTCAAGTGTAACGGGGAGAAACTTCTGCGTTGTGTTTTGTTTTTATATTAAAGGTGACGACCCAAACATTCACTTGCTGCTGTTTATTTTCTGCTGACAACATGAAATACAGTGAGTCCTCCAAACAGCGTCACAGCTAGCACTCAGCAAAACTCTTCCATACAAATGTAAGACAGGAAGGAGGAAGGGGGAATCCGGTCAGACAAGGGGAGCTAGAGGAGGGGCTTACTATCAGGATACTCACTGTCAGTGTATGCAACCAAATGTACACAGAGATCTTGTGCAATTATAATGGAAGTACTATAACCTGTTACATTCACCCCCCTAGAATTGCACAAAGATCTACACGCATCCATTCTGTATACAGGCCATTAGAAACTTTCCAGCACTAAAAGCTGCCTTTCCAATTAGGCTAAAAGAAACCAAGGTTGATCAAGTCTCAGTATTCTTTACAGGAAACAGGGATGCCATTTACACCCCATAACTAAGGCCTACTGCCCATACAGACATGGGAAATACACCAAAATGGAAAAAAAAATATAGGAGGACTTCACTAACTTACGACCCTCTAAGAACCTGGGTCAATGAGAAGAACAAGAAAATCAAACTCTTTCAAACATGGATGACATGTCTCCCTGGCACGTCATCGTTAAGGACAGACTGGAGTTAAACCATAGACTCAATTAACCTACACACTGGCCTAATAACTCGACCAAATCTAGAAGTGTGAGGTGCTTCTGGTGCGTGTGAAGAATGTGCTGCATGTGTGTGTGAAACAGGACTGTGCGAACGCGCAGATAAACTGTGTGTCTGACTACTAGATGCGTCAGTACGACCATGTTCAAGGGGAGACTCAGAGCGAGTGACGACCACCGGAGGATCTTCGGTCACATTTTCTGGGAGCTCTTCTCGGGCATCTGAGTGTTGCGAGACCCATGATGACGTACGGTCTCCTACCACTGCATCCAGGGAAGAGACAGTGTCATCCGAGGGGGAGACAGAAATGGTATCACTGGGAGCTGCACGCACAGGGTGGGAACCATCCCGAGTAGAATGAACATCCACCTCACCATCATCCGTGGAGCTTCCATCCAGCTTCTCATCCAGTGGTAGGAAGTTGACCCCCAACAGCAGATTCCGGTGCACCACTTTCTCATTCCCATTGCTGTCGCGAATCCTGTAAACATGGAGCGCTGGCTTGGTAGCAACAACTGTGAGGATGGTGTCTCCCCACCTGTCTGCGAGCTTACGTTTGCCGCGGTAGGCCTTGTTCGCCACCAGCACTCTGTCTCCTACTGATAATGACTGACCCTTAGCCCTCTTGTTGTACTGGGTCGCCTGGTGTTTCTGTTCTGACTCTGTGTGTCTCTGTGCAACAGACATGGCAGACTTGAGGTCTTTAAACAGGGAATCTACAAAGGCACTGTAGTCACACACTGTGTCGTCTAACAGAACACTGCGAAACATCAAGTCCACTGGCAGCCTTGGGACACGGCCAAACATCAGGTAGAAGGGAGCGAAGCCAGTGGTCTCATGTGCTGTGCAGTTGTAAACAAACGTCATCGTCTGGACCAATTGAGGCCACTTGTGTTTCTGTCGAGGAGGTAAGGAGCGGAGCATGCTACCCAGAGTCCTGTTGAATCTCTCAGTCCCACCATTTCCCATAGGATGATACGGGGTGGTATGAGATTTAGAGACGCCTGCAAGTTCCAGAAGTTCTGTAATCAGATCGCTCTCAAAGCTTGTTCCCTGGTCAGAGTGGATGCGCTCAGGGAAACCATAAACACAAAAAAACTTGTCCCACAGCATCCTAGCTACTTTCTTTGCTGTCTGGTCTCGACAAGGAAACGCGTGGGCCAGCTTTGTGAAATGGTCTGTAATTACAAGAACATCTACAGACTTGTTGTTGTGATCTTCTGCAGACCAGAAGTCGATGCAGACTAGTTCCAGTGGAGCGGTGGTCTTTATGCTCTCCAGCGGGGCTCGGGCAGCGGGCTCAGGTTTCTTGCTCAGCACACATCTGCCACAGTTTTTGACGTAATCACGGACCTCCCTCTCCATGTCAGGCCAGAAGAACCGCTGACGGGCAAGACAGAGTGTGCGTGCTTGACCTTGATGACCAGCGTGATCATGGACTCCAGCCAGAGCTTCGCATCTCAGTTGTTCAGGCACGACATACTGAAAGTGTTTGTGGTTCGTCAGGGGATCTTTACAAACTCTGTACAGGACACCATTCTGCAGGGTGAGCTTGTCCCAGTGTCTTAGGAGCTGTAGAGTTGACTGGCTTTCCTTGCAACGCTCACGGAAAGATGGCCTCCGTTTCCTCTCCACATATAACAGCACAGGCGCGATGGAAGGGTCACGTCGCTGGTGGGACTGCAGCTCTTGTAATGACATGGCGGGCAGAGCAGGTTGGCCGACAGGAACAACATCAGACAGGTGGTCCACCACAGACATGGCCCTGAGACGAGCAGCAGACCCCCAATCACTGTGGCTATCAAGTAGCGTCGACACCTCATCCTCGGAGACGGACACATCAGAGCTGGCTGCAGACCCAGTCATACCGGTGAGCATTTGGGGCTGGCTTGTCAAACGAAAAACATCTTGCACGAATCCGTCATCAACATCAATCGCACACTTAAGCAGTTCTCTGTATGGCTCAGAAAGCAGACGCTGGCCCAGCGGCTTGACAAAGGGGTCTCTACTCAGTGCATCAGCAGCAACATTCAACTTGCCTGGGACATGCTTGATCTTGAAATTATAAGGAGCCAGCTTCGCCACCCAGCGCTGCTCACAGGCGTCCAGCTTTGGCTTTGTCATGATGTATGTGAGGGGATTGTTATCTGTCCACACAGTGAACTGGTTGCCCTTGAGCCAATGACTAAACTTATCACACACTGCCCACTTCAGCGCCAAAAATTCTAGTCTGTGTGCAGGGTAGTTGGCCTGGCTGCGGCTGAGTGACTTACTTGCAAATGCTACAGGCCTCGCTCTGTCATCACCATCTTGGACTTGGGAGAGAACAGCGCCTAAGCCATGAAGAGAAGCATCGGTGGAGAGGATAAAAGGCTTGTCGAAGTCTGGATGGGCAAGGGCTACACAACTGACCAACGCAGTCTTCAGCTCAGCAAAGGCTTTATTGCAAGCAGCTGTCCAGTCCTGTGGTGTCAGCTTACGGAACGTGCCACCATTCCCATTTTTCCCCGCTTTGCCCCTACGCTTAGAGCCTGCAGTCAAAGCAAACAGAGGTTTTGCAATGGAGGAACAGCCTGGGATGAAGTGCTGATAATACAAGGCCATGCCCAGAAACGACCGTATCCTCTTCTGGGATGGTGTGCAGCCATCTGACTCCATAAGATCTGACTTCATGAAGGATGACATCACAGCAACCTTGTCCTGATCTACTGACACTCCGTCACTGTTAACTACATGGCCCAGAAACTTAACAGAACGCCTGAGGAAGTAACACTTCTTCTGTGACAGCTTTAAGTTGTTGGACCTCAGCCGGTTGAAAACGGTCCTCAGACGCTCCAGACCCTCATCAACAGACGGCGCAAAAGAAAGCAGATCATCAAGGTAACACAAAAGGCTTGAAAAATTCAGGTCCCCAAAGATACTGAGCATCATCCTCATAAAGGATGCTGGGCTGTTACACAGGCCTTGAGGTAAACGGTTATACTCATACAAGCCAATTGGTGTGGTAAAAGCAGTAAACTTCTTATCAGCCTCATGCAGTGGGACATTATAAAACCCTGACGTCAAGTCCATGGTGCTGAAAACAGCATTGCCCCCAAGCGCAGCAAGACAGTCAGACTGATGGGGGAGTGGGTGAGCATCTTTAATGGTCCGAGCGTTTAACCACCTGAAGTCTGTACAGATACGCAGGTCCCCATTCTTTATCCATACCATGACCAATGGGGAGGCATAGTCACTCACTGATTTTCTGATGATTTCACGCTCCTCCATCTCATTCAGAACCTGCCTGAGCTTGTGATAGTGCGCTGGCGGGACTCGTCAATAGGGAAGCCGGAAGGGACGATCATCCGAAAGATGAATCCGGTGTACAAATCCTCTGGCCTTTCCACAGTCAAGGGAGTCTTTTGAAAAGATGTCACTGTACTCCAACAGCAGGTTTGCCAGCCTGGCTCTTTCAGCAGGAGAAACTTCACAGCCATCCAGGTCGATATCACCCAGACCGGCAGCTTTCAATGCTTGGACGACGTCAGTGGGCGTGCTACTATATAACTCTGGGCTGGGGCTTGCATTCTGTGTCTGACGCTGTGCCTGAGTGATGTTCAGATCTTCCATTGCTAGACATGGTGATACATCGGCTATTTTAGCATTGCGCCGCAGAGTAACTGGTTTCAGTGTTGGATTAAGAATCTTCATCGGGACCCAGCGATCACCCCACATAGCAGTGACAAGTTTCCCTACCAAGATATTCTTCGGAGCGGAGCGAGCAGAGGTGGGTTCAACAATGACTGTGCAACCTGGAGACACAGGAACATCACTAGGAAGCTTTCCCCATACCAGGTGTTCTTGCTTCGGGAGGAGCGTAACGCTATGCACCAGCTTAACTGTTCCGACTTTGTCGTGCTCATCTGGGCCTTTCCACCGTGACACACAGCTCAGCAGCTCTAAGAAATCCTCACATGCAGGGTCACTACTCTTAGAGGAAATCAGCTTCCAGTATTCCTTTTCATTTCTCATGGTTTGTAGGACAGACTTAATCACGTTAGTGCCAATTATGAAATCATCTCGCTGGCGTGGTACAACTAGAGTGGGTACAACAAACTTTGTCTTATACACTTCAATTTCAAGGTCATAGAAACACTTGGGGTAGGTTGTTAAGCCGCCACAGCCTACAAGCACCACATTATCAGGGATTAACTGAGCACTGGGCAGAACACCAGCAGACCGAAGTTTCTTCTCTGCCTCTTCACTTAGTGTACAAGACATGGACCCAGAGTCCAACATACCTCTCAAGGTGACCTTGTCACTTACTAGCACAGGCGTATAAAACAGTTCGATTGACCCCTCAAATTTCTGTGAACTGATGAGAATTGGCACCTGTCCTGATGGCAAAAGCTGACAGTTGTCACTGTAGATGGTAAGTAGATCTGGGTCGGTGAGGGCTGTATCACAACCCACGCTTGCCCTCTCACAGCGCGGGGGCTCTAGTTTAACGGCACACGGCCGAGCTGTGCGGAGGCTGCAGCTGGACGAGTGACACTTGGACAAGAAGACTTGAAGTGGCCAGGTTGGAAGCAGTTACGACAGAGTTTTAGTAGCCTGCAGTGACTGAAGGTGGAGTGGTCAGTGCTGCTACACGCTCGGCAAGGAGAGGACACTGGCGGCTGGGACAACTGCTGGCACTGCTGAGGCTGACGACGATGTGACACTGACTGGGGAGCAGAGCACAGTGTGATGACCTTATTCAACATGCTTACCACCTCACGCATACTTGGCTCCTCCTCTGCACGATTTACAGGCACAGCTGCAGGTGGCTGGTGAAGCACAGGGTGAAATGTTGCCTCTGGCTGAACATAAAAGTTGTCAAACTGGGCAGTGGACTGAGTGAACGCCACATAGCTGGGACTGTGAGTAGAAGGAGAGTGCTGACACACTGAGGGCCTACGTCTCAAGTCCCTTTGATGGTCATCCAAGCGCTCCTGGACCTCAGATGCTGACCATTTACTGGCTGGTTTGCTTTTGAAAGACAGAGAGAGGTGAGGGTCTGGGCAGTGAGTAACAAACATCATCACAACTTCAGCACTCATGTCTTCAACACACCTACCCCGCCTGCGGAGACACTCATCGACAACATCGATAGCTTTGTTCAGTCGCACCCAGTAATCCAGTGCGCTCTCATTAGTTTTTGGCCGCGTGCTATAAAAATCTGCCATAGGCATGCCGGAGTATGGGAGCTCACTAAAATTCCTTTTCAGAACGTCAAAGACAGCTGCAGGATGGCTATAGGGGTCAATATCTGGGTTGCTACGCAGTGAGACTTTCACAATGTCCCTGGCTTTCCCCATTAGTCTGCTTGTTATGGCATCATACATGTCAGCAGTGCTGCACTTTCGTCTGCGCAAGTAACTCTGCATCAGGTCCTCCCATTCATGGACAGTACATGTGTCAGTATGATCACCTCTGAAGAATGGCGGTGGCTTAACATCTGACTGAACAACCACATTTAGTCTTGAAGTATCCAAGCACCCCCCTGAGCAGGTCTGTGGAGGATGTACTGGGCTTGAATGATTGGGAGGTATATTATGCATTGCACTAGTACTGTTATGTGCCTGCTCTGCAAGCCTGGCAGTTGGGTTATCAACTATATCAGTGTAAGCGACATGTCTGTTTTTGACTATGTGAGTGAGTGGAGTGGAAAATGCTACTGGATCCAGAGCTGACTGGCCCACCCTTTGATGACTGGCCTCTGCATCTGAACCAATTTTACAACCTCTCCCAAACCCACTAGATACATAAGTAACATTCGACTTTGACATTGACATACTGACCACTATGTCTAAGCAAACATGAAAAGAAAAAAAAAAAATACCGTTAGAAAGTTACCCAAAATTATTAATAATGGCAAGGTTTCATAAAATTAAAATAAAAAAATAGGCACCTAGACCAGGCTATAATGTACACAAGTCTTCTTAAAAATAGCCTATACCACACCTGATTTACGTAGATTACAACAACATACACAAACGCTTTCAAAATAGCGATTGCCTAAGGGCTTAGGATGTTTAAAACTAAAACAACACTCGACGTCAATAATTTATGCACGCACTGTGGCATAAATACACCTGCAGGATCTCAATGTAGCAGCAGTTGTCGGATGCTAGCGGAGAAACTAGCATCGGTCACTCGGTGGCAGCAACGGTGGAGTTAACAGCAGCAGTCCCGGTGATCTAGCGAGCGTAGATCGGATGAACCAGATGGTCACGGCACCATTGTAACGGGGAGAAACTTCTGCGTTGTGTTTTGTTTTTATATTAAAGGTGACGACCCAAACATTCACTTGCTGCTGTTTATTTTCTGTTGACAACATGAAATACAGTGAGTCCTCCAAACAGCGTCACAGCTAGCACTCAGCAAAACTCTTCCATGCAAATGTAAGACAGGAAGGAGGAAGGGGGAATCCGGTCAGACAAGGGGAGCTAGAGGAGGGGCTTACTATCAGGATACTCACTGTCAGTGTATGCAACCAAATGTACGCAGAGATCTTGTGCAATTATAATGGAAGTACTATAACCTGTTACACAAGCCCTGACAGGAATAGCCCGAGCACAATGACATAGTGCTCGGGTCATAACAGAGTTCCTCTTCTAACAAAAACATTAAAGATAAAATTGTGACAAACATAAAACCTTACACATTTATTTACAAAAAAATCAAATTTAAACAAAAAATTGCAAATTTATGAGAATAAATTAGCTAAATTTCAAGAAAAAGTTGCAAATTTAAAAGAAAAAAGTTGGATATTTATCAGAAAACAAGCTGAGATTTTACGACAAAAAGCTGCAAATTTATGACTAAAAAAGTTGCCAATTTATTAGAGAAAAGTAGCAAATTTACAAGAAAAAAAGCTTACACATTTATTAGAAAAAAAGCTGTAGAGTTGTCAGAAAAAAGTTGCAAATTTATGTTGCAAATTTCCAAGAAAAAAAGTTACACATTTACTAGAAAAAAAAATAAATTTACACAAAAAACTCACAAATTTATGAGAAGAAATTTTCTACAAGTTGCAAATTCCATCACTCCATCTTCTTCCGCTTAATCCTTTTCGGGTCGCGGGGGAGCTGGAGCCTATCCCAGCATCTTTGGGCGAGAGGCAGGGTACACCCTGGACAGATCGCCAGTCCATCCCAGGGCCAACACAGAGAGACAGACAACCATTCACTCTCACAGTCATACCTAAGGACAATTTAGAATCCACAGTTTTGATGCCAATTAACCTAACTTGCATGTTTTTGGCATGTGGGAGGAAATCGGAGAAATCCCGGAGTAAACCCACGCAGACACGGGGAGAACATGCAAACTTCACACAGATCACTGTTGGTCGGGGGCCGGGATCGAACCCAGGATCCCCTGGCCAAGGGTGAGTTGCTGTGCTGCCGCAGTGCTAACCACTCCGCCACTGCGTTTTCCAAGGAAAAAAAAAACTTACACATTTATTAAAGAAAAATTAAAACTGACACAAAAAACTCACAAATTTACTAATTTACAAGAAAAAAGTTTCATATTTATGGGTAAAAAAGATTGTAATTTACAAAAAAAAAACAGTCAAAAGTTTTGAAGAAAAGGTTTACACTTTAAGCATACAAGACAAATTTTACAACAAAAAAATTTAAAAACAACAAGAAGAAAGTTACAAACTGATAACAAAAAGCATAATTTTTTTGAGAAAGAAGTTGCAAGTTTAAATTTATGAGAAAAACTGCGATTTAAAGGTACAGTGTGTAAATTTTTTTGTAATTTGGTTTCTGAAATGTAATCCATCATAAAATCCTAATTTTATTTTCACTTTAGTAAATTCACTTACAAGTAAGAGTTGTTATACAGTATTTTCAATAGCTTAAAGCTATGGTCACAAAGATTCTTACAAATGATGGGTTCATAAGAATCTCCCAGTTTCTATGAATTCTGGAGTTCGCAGACATTGGTGGAGGGGGACATAGCAAGAACCACTTGAGGCATTCTTGAGAAATGAGATGCTTTTCTGTTGTACGATGGCCCTAGAGTTCTTACGTTCATCGTCAGGATGCCTTGGGATCTTTCTACAGCATACTTACTGCCATCTTACAAAAATTTTTGTGCAGCTCACGGCACTCTCAAGTCATTGGTATGAAGATCTTATTGCTTTCGGCACATTTTGTCGGCACAAATGTCGCACGAATGTTTATGTTTATTTATTTAAAAAAGGGACAGTGCATATTAATGAACATAAGATATGTAAATATGCAGCATACAAGATTCTAGCTGAAGCTAATTTCCATCTTGTGTCCCCGGGCCAGCCAATGCCAGCTACATAAAACAGATAACACAATAAAGCAACAACAAACAACACAATAATAAAGCAAATAGCACAATACAACAATAATAACAATAGCAGTAAGATTGCACACTGATAGAAAGAGAGAAATAAACAAGCAAAGTTAAGATGAATATTATTGATCTCAGACCAGCAAAAAGTACCACAATGACCAAGGTGTTCGGGATGTTTAAGTGCAAAGTGTCATGAACCGAGCCGGTGTTTCCTGTAGGCTCGGTTCTGACCGTTCTCTGTGGCTCGGGTGTTGAGTGATTTATGTATTGTGTTATCTTTTGAGTTCTTGCGGTGTTATGTCTTTGTGCTTTTTCTTTTCCGTGCCCATAGCCACCGCTCTGGCTGGCAGCTGTTAGGCAGCCTCTTTGACCTACATTCATGTAGGCGTTGTCTAGCATTCACCGGTCCGACCACACCCCCTCCTTCTTGACAGCCAGCTGATTTCGCTCTGGTAATTATCATTCCCGCGCCTCGCCAAGGTGTGCCTAATTTGTGGAGCCAGCAGTGCTTGTACTTAGGCGGCCTTTGTCAGTCACGCACTGCTGGACCACTGTGCTATCATACGGTCATTAATCGCCGTATGACGATCTGTGTATGAAGGACTGTGTTTTGCTCGTGGAATGCTTGGACTATTGGACTGCTCCTGGACTGTAAGGTAATCTGTTGCAGTTGTCCATGCAGTCGACTGCTACGCTACCGCTCCTGAACTGTGGGTTAATCTGTTGGCATTTCTCTGTGCAGTTGACTGCTATTCTTTAGCTGATTGCCCAGGGTTATCTTCAGCCAGTTGAGCCTCCTAGAGGTCTCCTAGTTTCCCAAGCTTCAATGCTATTTGTATTGTTTGTTTTTGTGGCCACTGTGCACTGTGGTCTGCTTGCGGAACATCATCGTGTTATGCCCTTAAGTGACCCCTGTTCCCTTTTTGGTATGTCTTTATTTTTGATCTGTCTGCTCTTGTGTTTAATAAATGTGTTGTGGTGAACTCCTGCTCGTAAATCCATTCTTTCTTCTCCTCCTCCGTGCGCTGCGTAAAAACACATGGGGAGGTTCATGACAGAATGGTCCAGCCAAAAAAAGGATTTAGCGGGTTACACCAGCACATCATTTTTTCTTTTGTTTTGAACTGTTTTCACTCACCTTTTTGGGCTGGACTGAGCGCCATGCAGCATGTTCCCAGCACGCCGGAGAAGAAGGGCAGCCGGAGGGCCCAGCACGGAAAAGCAATGGGCAGCTGAATTCCTCTGGGGCCACATTGCGGAGGCTCTCTTGTCCTGTAGCCCAAATAAGCTTCTGAAGAGCGTGGTGGAAGCAGTCAAGGTAGTCGAGGCATATCCCAGCCTTGGAAATTATCCTGAATTCACTGAGATGCTGTCTACCGTTAGCGCTCTTCAGCGGCGCTTCCTGGATTTGGCGATCGGCTCCTCTCCAGGTCAAAGACGACGCTTCCTGGCGCAGAACCCAGCTCCTCTCTGTGACACGGCTTTACAAAGACGGATGGAGGAGAATTACCAGGAGAAGATGCTGCCAGCTTAGCGCCGTGTCTCCGTCACGGACGGCCAGAGGAACCCCACTGTCTCTCAGCCAGCTGATTTGTCCTCACCACAGCAGAAAGGAGTCAGCAGTGGCAGCCCTTGAGTCTCCCTCGTTGGCTGTTTCACCAGCCTCCCAAAGATGACGTCATCCTGCGGGGAGAGGACAGGAGAAGCCCTCTTCGTCCCCAGTGGCCATCTTCCCTCCAGCTGTTGTGAGGACTGCTAGGGCTGCCCTGGGAACGCCCACCTCCATAGCTATGGAGAAGGCTTCTCCACAAACCATGGAAAGGAGCCAGATCACCGCAGACACGGAGAGGGCTGACTGTTCGCCTGCTGCAGCTGTCAACATGAAAGACAGGGATGGCAGGCAAGTTTTTTCATTCTTTACAATCTAATAACACTAAACCTTGTCTGTCTCCCAAGGGAGAGGCCCAGTCCTTGCAGTTTGCTGGGTCCTCTCCTCCAGAATCAGAATCAGAATCAGGTTTATTGCCATTGTTCATGTAGTACACAAACTAGGAATTTGTCTCGGTACAGTGCTGCAACATTAAACATGATAAGATAAGAGAAATAAACTATACATGTAATAAAGTGTAGGATAAGATTAAGTGATACTGGTCAACAGTTAAAATATATATTAGCCAGCAGCAGATACTGTGGAGAACTATATAGTGCAGTCGGTAATGCAGGAAGAAAACAGTGATGATTAACATGAGTCTGGTTGAGCTGCTGTACATGGTGCACGAGAGTCACTTAGTGTTCAGCAGTCTAATGGCAGAGGGGAAGAAGCTGTTCATGTGACGGGAGGTTTTAGTCTGGATGGACCGAAGTCTTCTACCAGAGGGGAGGGGGGCAAACAGTACGTGACCAGGGTGTGAGGGATCGGCTATGATCCGGCCAGCACGCCTCCGGGTCCTGGAGATGTACAGATCCTGGAGAGATGGGAGCTTGCAGCCGATCACCTTCTCAGCAGTGCGCACGACGCGCTGCAGCCTTAGTCTGTCCCTGGCAGTGGCTCCTGCGTACCACACGGTTATGGAGGTGGTGAGGATGGACTCGATGATGGCTGTGTAGAACTGCACTAACATCTTGGTGGGTAGCTTGAGCTTCCTCAGCTGCCGCAGGAAGAACATCCTCTGCTGGGCTTTTTTGATGAGTGAGCTGATGGTCAGCTCCCATTTGAGGTCCCTGGTGATGGTAGTGCCTAGGAAGCGGAAGGAATCAGCAGTGGTGATGGGAGAGCCTGAGAGGGTGAGGGGGGGCAGAGGGGTTGTGACTTTCCTGAAGTCTACAATCATCTCCACTGTCTTCAGAGCGTTCAGCTGCAGGTTGTTATTGTCGCACCAGGACGCCAGCTGGGCCACCTCTCTCCTGTAGGCGGACTCGTCGCCGTTGGAGATGAGCCCGATGAGGGTGGTGTCGTCCGCAAACTTGATCAACTTGACAGACTGGTGGCTGGAGGTGCAGGAGTTGGTGTAAAGGGAGAAGAGTAGGGGGGAAAGTACACAGCCCTGGGGTGATCCGGTGCTGATGCTAGTAGAGTCTGAGACAGTCTTTCCCAGCCGCACATGCTGCCTCCGGTCCGTCAGGAAGTCGATGATCCACCTGCAGAGGGAGTCAGGCACGTTGAGCAGGGACAGCTTGTCCCGGAGCAGAGCGGGGCGGATGGTGTTGAATGCGGAGCTGAAGTCCACAAACAGGATCCTGGCGTAGGTTCCCGGGGAGTCCAGGTGCTGCAGGATGGAGTGGAGGGCCAGGTTGACTGCATCGTCTACAGACCTGTTGGCTCGGTAGGCAAACTGCAGCGGGTCCAGGAGAGGGGTGGTGATGGACTTGAGGTGGGACAGGACCAGGCGCTCAAAGGACTTCATGACTACAGAGGTGAGCGCTACAGGTCTGTAGTCATTAAGTCCAGTGATCCGTGGCTTCTTGGGGACAGGGATGATGGTGGAGGATTTGAGGCAGGACGGCACGTGGCATAACTTAAGGGAGGTGTTAAAAATGTCTGTGAATACAGGAGCCAGCTGTTTCGCACAGAGTCTCAGGGTGGAGGGAGACACGCCGTCTGGGCCGGGGGCCTTGTGCGGGTTCAGTCTGGAGAACTGTTTGAGCACATCCTGCTCACTGATGATAAGGGGAGGGGGGGAGGAGGGGGGGTGCCTTAAATGAAGTAGGGAATGTGGAGGCTGTGGAGCTGGAGGGAGGGGGGGAGTTGGACACAGATGACGAGGTGTCAAAACGGGCATAGTGTTGGGACAGTCTCTGACAAAGGGCTTTGTCATCCTGACCTTTAGGAGCCTTAGGTCGATAGTTGGTGATTTGCCTCAGTCCTCTCCACACGGAAGCCGAATCATTAGCAGTGAACTGCTGCTGGAGTCTCTCTGAGTATAGAGATTTAGCCCTCTTCAGCTCTCTGTTAAACCGGTATTTAACCTCCCTGTAGCAGTCCCTGTCTCCACTTTTCAGCGCTGCTTCCTTCTCCTTCCTGATCTGTCTGAGCTTAGCTGTGAACCAGGGTTTGTCATTAGAGTAACTCACCCTGGTGCGTGATGGAAGAATGTTCTCTTCACAAAAGTGGATATATGAGTTCACAGTGTCCGTGTACTCATCCAGATCATGCGTGGCTCCTTTAAGCATGCCCCAGTCAGATATTTCCATGCACGTTTCCAGCTTCTCCTCAGCATCACTGGTCCGTATCTTCGTAGTGCTCACAACAGGTTTAGTGAGCTTCAATCTCTGTCTGTATGTGGGAATGAGGTGAACCATCACGTGATCAGATAATCCCAGCGCAGCGCGAGGAACAGCGCGATATGCGTCTTTCACTGTGGTGTAACAGTGATCCAGTGTGTTTAATCCTCTGGTGGGGCATTTAATAAACTGTTTGTAGCGGGGGAGATCGTGGCTCAGATTGCACTGATTAAAGTCGCCAGCCACAATAATCAGCGAGTCTGGAAAACTCCGCTTTGTGTGTTGAATGTGATCCGCGAGCACGCGCTGAGCTTCGCGCGTGTCCGCGTCGGGAGGGGCGTACACAGCGATGAGTATGAAAGAAGCAAACTCCCGCGGGGAATAGAAGGGCTTGCAATTGATAACAAGAAATTCCAAGGCAGGAAAACAGTGTTTGGAAATTTCCGTTACATCAGAGCACCAGCTGCAGTTGATGTAGAAGCAGACACCGCCTCCTGTGGTCTTGCCGGAAAGCTCTGTGTCACGATCAGCACGGAAGAGCTGAAAGCCGTCGAGGCGCAGCGCGCTGTCCGGTATATTTTCCCGGAGCCAGGTCTCAGTAAAGCAGAGGACAGCTGAGGAGGCGAGGTCCTTAAAACGCATCAGCAGTCTCAGTTCATCCACCTTGTTAGAGAGAGAGTTGGTATTGGACAGAAATATGCCAGGCAGCGCCGTTCGCGAGCCTCTCCTGCGAAGTCGTACGAGAGCGCCCGCTCGTCTTCCTCTCTTCCGCCGTCTCACTTTCCGAGCCAAACAATAAACCAGATCGGCGGCAGGGGCTAGAAAAACTGGGAGGAGGTCCGTGGGGGTCAAAGTCCTGATATTTAGAAGTTCTTCACGGGTATAAGTGCAAGCAGACACACAATTGACAAACAAAAACAAACAAAGAGCGCAGCGAAGCACCATGTCGACCGCTGTGGGCGCCATCTTGGATCGAAAATCTCCAGCTGCAGATATTGACTTTGTTTCTATTCCCTCCGTGTCTCCTCCAACTTTTCCTGAGTGTCGGTTGGCCCAAGGTCAGAGCCATCAGACGATGGAGGAGCCGGTAGCTTCGGAGTATTCTACCCTGGAGCCATCACGGAGATGTCCCCCTGCTGCCACGCTGAAGGAATCCCCAGCATTGGAGCCGTGGCAGGAGGATTATAGGACTGTTCCTTCCATCTTGCCAGCTGTGGAGACAGTCGCAGTGGAATGGGAGCCAGAGTTGGACCTCTTGGAGGCTGGGCCCAAGTCTTCATCATCTGGATCAACGGAATCCTGGACGGCGGTGTGCTCGAGCTCAGGCAAGTTATCGCTCTTGTTTTTCTAATGTCAGTATTAGGGAGATCTTGCCTGGCTCTAGGGGAGGAGAGTCGGATGCAGCCCTCAGCTGCATCTGAACTTCCCTCACCGGGCTCCGCCACTGCCGATGACCCTAATCACGTTTCTCCTTCTGTTGCTCCTGTGCTTCCTCTTAGGGCCGCCAAAGGAGAGCCATTGTCACTTAGGGTCTCCGTGGCTCCGGTCTCACTGCCTGGCGACATTGTGGGTCCTGCTCCCCCCACTGCGATCATCAAGGCGCCTCCGGTCAACCGCCTCCTCAGCTTGGTGCTCCGGCGGTTGGGCCCGCTCACCGTGGGTGCTGCATTGGCCCAGTCAAGGTCCACTGTGGGTGCTGCATTGGCCCGGTCGGGGTCTACCGCGGGTGCTGCAGAGCTCCAGCCAGGAGCCACCGTGGGTGCAGGATTGGCCCAGTCGGGGTCCACCGCGGGTGCAGCATTGGCCTGGTCGGGGTCCACCATGGGTGCAGCGTTGGCCTGGTCGGGGTCCACCGTGGGTGCAGCTGTGTCCCAAGCCGGGACCACTGAGAGTGCTGTGGGTCAGCCTGGGGACGCCATGGCCCCCTTCTCCTCCTTGTTGGATCCCTCCCTATGGGCCGGTCACCCACCAGTGAGCCTCCCAGTGGGCAGGCCACCTCCTGTTTCACCCCTTCGGCCCTGGTGGCCTAATAGCGCCGGTCAGCCGCTGGAGAGACTGAATCTCTGGGCCAGATGGCCCATGTTTTCCGGCAGGCCACCAGACACTGTTTGCCAGACTGTCTGCTGGGCCTGGGACTCTGGGCAGCCTCCCGAGCCTCCATGCCTTGGGACATGGGGGGGGTAAATGTGGGCCCTGGGTGGGGTGTACTGTGTTCCCTCCTTGCCTGATCCCCCTGCCTCCCACCCGGGTTTGTGGTTGTTGTTCCTGCTGGGGGGGGAGGGGGTCCTTTCTTTATGATGTTGCCGTGGGTGCCTGGAATACACCCCTAGAAGTGGGGGGGCTCTGTCATGAACTGAGCCAGTGATTCCTGTAGGCTCAGTTCTGACTGTTCTCTGTGGCTCAGGTGTCGAGTGATTTATATATTGTATTATCTTTTGATTTCTTGTGGTGTTATGTCTTTGTGCTTTTTCTTTTCCGTGCCCGTAGCCACTACTCTGGCCGGCGGCTGTTAGGCAGCCTCTTTGACCTACATTCATGTGGGCGTTGTCTAGCATTCGCCGGTCCGACCACGCCCCTCCCTCTTGACAGCCAGCTGATTTCGCCCCGGTAATTATCATTCCCGCTCCTCTCCCAAGTGTGCCTAATTTGTGGAGTCAGCAGTGCTTGTACTTAGGCGGCCTTTGCCAGTCAAGCACTGCTGAACCATTGTGCTATCATACGGTCATTAATCGCCATATGACGGTCTGTGTATGAAGGACTGTGTTTTGCTCACGGAATGCTTGGACTATTGGACTGCTCTTGGACTGTAAGGTAATCTGTTGCAGTTCTCCGTGCAGTCGACTGCTACGCTTCAGCTGATTGCCCAGGGTAATCTTCAGCTAGTTGAGCCTCCTAGAGGTCTCCTAGTTTCCCGAGCTTTAACGTTATTTGTATTGCTTGTTTTTGTGGCCACTGTGCACTGTGGTCTGCCCACGGTACATCATCGTGTTATGCCCTTAAGTGAACCCTGTTCCCTTTCTTGTATGTCTTTATTTTTGATCTGTCTGCCCTTGTGTTTAATAAATGTGTTGTGGTGAACCCCTGCTCGTAAATCCATTCTTCCTTCTCCTCCCCATTTATTTTTACACAGCACGCGGGGAGGTTCGTGACATAAAGTGCTAAGGTGCATTGTGTAGTTTAATAAAGTGCGTTTGTAGAATTATATGATGCATGAATTTTAAGAGTTTCCTCACCTCCCTTTTCGCCCGCTGGGGTGGGCCAGATGCAATCACAATGGACAGCGAACCGTAATTCACCTCACCGGATTTCGAGGCCTTTGTGAAAGAAAGGGGAATCAAACACATAACAACCGCCTTCTACCATTCTCAGGCAAATGGGGGGTGGAGAGATTCAACCAGACCCTCAAGAACGGTGTCAGGGCACATCTATTGGATGGGCTCCCCTTTTCAGCCCCACTACAGAACACCCTGCTACATTATAGAGCAGGGGTCACCAACCTTTTTGAAACCAAGAGCTACTTCATGGGTATGGAGTCATGTGAAGGGCACCAGCTTGACACACTCCTCTAAAATAACAAATTGTGTATACATATATATACAGTATATACGTATATATACATGCCAAAAACATGCAGGTTAGGGAGTTAAGGGGCGCTTGCGCACGCAGCGACCGGCAGCTGGTGGCTTGTCACCGGACTGCAGAACAAATCTACCTACGGGTACAAAATAAGTCCAAAAAAAAAAAAAGAGTGGGCAGCAGTTTCATGACGCGTATTGAAGTGTCACTCCACATTGTGCCGCTTCGCCGTCGCTTACTGATATGAGATGAGCCTTCCCCTGGACCGACTACGCCTCTATTGGCCACTACACCGCTGGAGATGCTCTCACCTAGAGGGAGGGTGGTCAAACAACAACAACGGATGAAGCAAAGGTTTGACAAGAAGAGCAGGGCAAGGGCTACCGGACTCACAGTGCTGGACTGGGTTTGGATCCGATGTCCCAACCACGCCCACAAGTTGCAGTCGTTTTAGACAACACTGATACAGATCACAGCACAGTTGGGCCCAGCCACCTTTCGTCTCACTGATGGGTCACGATGACATGCCACCCACCTCAGAAAAGTAACCCCGACTTTGGTGCTGGATCAGGAGATGGCTGCGAACATGACGAGACCAGGCTGGAACTTTGGCGACACAAGACCCACAACCCCCGACAAATGTCCGCTAGAGTCAGCGACGGTGACACAGCCTGAGCACCACTCGGCCCAGGTTCGGCAGAGGCCTCGATACCTTAGGGACTTTGTAACAAAATTTTGAAACTGTAGACTCAAGTGTAGCCGGACGTAACCAACAACAGTGGCAGAATAATCCACTCGGTCACACAGTTACTGGTACTCTACCCGGGTGCCCAGGTAGTTATATACTGTATAGTTCTTTGGGTTTTTCAAGGGAGGGGGAGGGGGAGTAAATGTGGTGTTTGGACATGGTGGTTTGCCATAGGTGACGTCGTCACGTGGCGAACTGGCCACGGCACCATATGGTGCCACCCTTCTGTATATAGTTCAGTTGTGTGTTGGATAAAGGAGAGGGCAGTTCATATCTGCTGTCCACGCCTCATTCCCAGACATAACAACCGTCTCAAATCTGGTCTGTTTTCAACAAATTGATAACACATAATTACTACACATGAGTCACTGGTGTTGGACATGTACACAGGTTTGAGATGATATGAGCCACTCCTTCACTTCACTCTTAAAAGAGGCAAAGCTGGCGCTTTATCTGACAGGAAGTGGTATGGCGTTCCATAAAGTACCAAAAGAGGTTTTACAGAGAGGTATCACACAATCATCTCTTGAGGAAGCCCTAGTGGACCAACCATGAGTGCTACTCACTCTGTATTTGCTGTATTCATTTGGGGGAAGGGGGGTAGAGCCAGACCATGTAGGATTTTATATATCAAGTAGGTAGTTTTACATTTTTTAAAATTCTCAAAGGACAGGAGGTTGTACCTAGATAGAATGACATACTTCCAACTTATGTGCGCCTTAGTAAGGCCTTACACACGCTGTACGAATCTCCGTATGAACTGGCATTCGTACGACGTTTCCTACAACCACTGTAAGGGGCCCTTAAGAACAACTTAAGGTGTTTTTGAGGCATATTTAAGGCCATCATCTTGCGTAGTTCTTACGTTGTTGCTATGGCATTTGTACGGCCGCCCTATGATGAAGGGTTTTCATGGGGCATTCGTAGAAATATTGGACAAGACCATCGACCTGGCCATGAACTTATGAATGGTCTACGAATGCTGGATTCTCCTACAACCGCCTTAAGAAGACCATATGAAATGATCCAAAATCGTTCATTCACAGCCTTTCGTAAGGGTATTTGTGACTGTAGCTTAAAACAAGTTTTTTTTTTTTTTTTTAAAGGGTCCTTCTTCATATAGGTGGCTATCTTGGATGACCAAAATATTTTTTCAAGTTTTTATGTTGACCTGTACTTACTCAAATGGCTTCTGCGGGTTCTTTGGAAGAAAATGATGACAAAAAAAAAAAAAAAAATCAGCTGTTTGCATATTTAAATCAGACTGCTATGTTGTGCTGAACATTACACACTGCACCTTTAAAGGGGTCATTGACCGAAAAAATGGTTTGTAGGTTTTAACTATCTGAAATGAGTCTACACTCACATAATTATCAAATAATTTTCAAAACAGTTAATTCTATTAAAAAAAACAAAACAAACAAAAAAAAACATACAGACTGTATCTCGTTTTTCTCCCCCAAGAAATGCCAGAAACATTTTTGACTCTTCTGGGTAAATCTTATATGTCAAGATTAGAAAAAGCCAACCCACCACTGCCTTTGAGACCCAGCCACTGCTCTATTATTGGCCCACCTACCTGTCTGTCATGTAGATGGAAGGGGTGGCTAAAGGTAGCCTATTAGTCCCTGAGCTAACACCAGTACTAGAAGCCTTGCATTAACTATGGCTTATATTGTTATTTTCTTCAGCTCTTAGTCACCCTAATAGCCAGGTTCCCTCAGGCCCATCTCCCAGCGGTTTTGTCGTGATTCCACAGCGGATCGCCTGTACCAGCACACTAGTGCTGAAGTGATTAGACGACGTTATCAATAGCGTCAACAATAAAAATTTATCGACAAATATTTTTATTGTTGACAAATCGTTTAATTATAAAGTTTATATGCATGCCGCGGTTCAGCTGTAACCAGCAGGAGCAAGCTCCATTTAACCGGAACTGCAATGCACGAGTGGAACTGCTGAGGGCAGTGGCGCCTCTGATGTCCGGCATGCGTGAACAATTTCCAGCGAAGAAGAAGAGGAGCACAGCATGGCAAAGCCTGTGTTGTGTTTTGTTTTTTGCGGTTGTTACAGAGTTTAAGTGCGAAGCGGCTGTATGTGTCTCTCCAGCGCAGAGAAAGGAGAATAAAGACCTACTGTTGTGACGGTATTAACATGTGCTCCGTGTCTAACTGGCTGCAGAACCTACCTAGAGTAAAGCCTGTTACCAGCTAACGAGTCAAGAATAAAATATGGACATTTTAGCTTTAATTCACAGGGAGTCCCGGGAGCCAAATTACCATCTGCAAGGGTAAGTTTTAGCGATTAAAGAAAGTTAGCACCGCTTACTTTCAATAGCCAACTGTTTCAAGCTTTAGAAAAATGACAATACTGTTAGTATGTGCTGTTAATGTTAATTTACCTGTTTGACAGTAAGCTCTCTGGTTGCTGAGGGTTGAGCTGTCATGGCTAACGTGTTGAATGCAGTGACTGAATTGCAGGAGTCGCTATCGCTTTTTCATCTTTGTTAATATTAGCCCTCATTTTGAATATTAGTTACACTGTGTTACATTGTGTCCAGCTGAGACAAAATGGCACTTAAATGCCTCCCACCCACAGGAGGCGGAACGTTAAGAGGTATTAAACAGTGGCTGAAGTAAAATATGCAGCCCCAAGAAGAAGCAGAGATGGTGGACATGAGAAAAATAAACGCCACTAATCGACTAGTTGAAAAAATAGTCGTTAGATTAGTCGACGACTAAAATAATCTTTAGTTGCAGCCCTACAGCACACCGGTCGCTGCAATCAAAATGGCCCAGGACCAGAGGCTACTGGCCAGTGTTATGCTGAAAACTCCCCCGGATGCAGTTCTCGGCAGGCGGGGGAGTTCTCGGCATAACACCGGTATGGGTGATCCACTGCAGAGTCACAACAAAACCACTGGAAGATGGGCCGGAGTGAACCAGGTGATAACAGGGATGGCTATTAGGGTGACTAAGATCTGAAGAAAATAATAATATAAGCCATGCTTACAGTGAGTGTCCTGGCACCAGTGTTAGCTTGGAGGCTAATAGCTCAGGAGCTAATAAGACTACCGTAAGCTGGATTCATGCTACACCTCTGCTATCCGTGTACGTGTAACCGGAAGCCTCGTGTGACGAAATTTACTTCATCGTCTCAACTCCGCTAGTGTCCGCAGTGCTCGACCGCGGATGACCGCGTGCAGCCCAAATTTTGTGACCGCGCTGCCTGCCCACCACCTGAATACATTGAAAAATGCATGCACAAGACTGAACATTCCATTCACGAGGTGGCGATATCAGCACAGCATACCACGACAAAGCAGACAAAGAAGACAACGAGGAAGCGGAAAACAAACATAAACATACATGAATCGTACATATACTGTATACTTCAGCAGCAGCAGCAGCAGCAGCAGCAGCATCTTCTTGGAAAAGGAGTGAAAACCAGTAAGTCAAGCAGCAGAAAGCAAGCAGCGTTTCTTTTTTGATGAAAATCCTGGCACGTCAGTGCATTGGCGCTACCTATCGGGCAGGAGTAAAACTACAAATATGCACATGCGTCAACCGCTAGGCCTGGGTAGATGAAAAAAGTGACTATGAACAGTGCCATGTGCGTGCCGAGCTCATCTAAAGCGCACACGGACCAAAGAGGACTAGAGGGGAAATACAGCTTGAATAAGGCTTAATGACATGGGTTCTGGCCCAGGGAACATGCACACAGGCTCGAGTCAATTGCAACAATGATTTATTGAATAATAAGCGTGTATGGATGCGTGGGTGTGAGAGTGGATGTATTGCTGGAAGACAGGATGCGCCGAGGGCGGAGCAGCGCGCTGTGCAGCCAGGCACCCCTAGGGCAGAGCAGAGGAGAGGTTAGTTGCTGAGTCTGACCCGGTGGATTAATATTTGGACTGTGGCTTACTTGCAGATGTTCTTGGTGGCTGACGTCGGCAAGCCGCAGGTCTCCTGCCTGAAAGACAGCGCTCCAATGCACACTCGGCACTGCGGGTGAGAGTTGGATGACGACGGGGGGAGAATCCGCCGCCAGGGAATCCACCTGTGCACAGGGGAGAAAGACTGGTGAAAAGGTGAGGTGAAGGATGATTGCTTACGTGGGAAGGGATGGTTGGAAGTCTTTTGAGGCGTCGAAGAGAAGGCGAGTGCGGGTAGCACGGTCGTTGGTGAGCAGACGGCTCCAGACCGAAGCTCGAGGCGGAGCGGGCTAAATAGCCCGGGCTTGATGAGGCGCAGGTGTGCTCACAGCTGGAGCGGGAGACAGGCGAGAGCAGGCTGTGACAGTACACTCCCCCCCCCACCCCGAGCAGCGGGGAACTCCGTGACGAGGCGCTTGTCCAGCACGAACGATGGGTGCAACCAGGACCTCTACTCGGGGCCATACCCCTCCCAATCCACCAGGTATTGTAGCCCATGACCTCGGCAGCGGGAGTCCAGGATGGAAGAGACCCTCCACGCCGGGTCGCCGTCGATCATCACAGGAGGGGGTGGAGCCCTAGGAGGAGGACAGAGAGGATGAGACACCGCAGGTTTAATGCGGGAGACATGGAACGTCGGACAGACGCGGAGGGAGGGGGGGAGAGCCAGACGCACAGCCACCGAATTGATGACTTTCGTGATGGGGAACAGGCCAATGAAACGTTGGGCCAGTTTCTTCCTCTCGGCCTTCAGGTTGATGTCCCGCGTAGACAGCCAGACTTGCAGACCCACCTGATAGCGCGGTGCGGCCCTCCTGTGGCAGTTAGCCGTCCTGATGTTGTGCTCAGCTGTGCGTAAATGTGCACGGCGCACAGCTGTCCAAATGTGCCGACAGCGCCTGAGATGGGCCTGGATGGATGGCACCGCCACCTCCCCTTCTTCCTCAGGAAACAACGGGGGGGTCATATCCAAGCGACGCCCGGAAGGGAGACATCCTGATGGCTGATGACAAGGTGGCGATATGTGCATATTCAATCCAGGGCAGATAGGCGCTCCAGGAGGAAGGGTTGGAGGAGGTGACGCAGCGCAGTGCAGCTTCCAGCTCCTGGTTTGTCCGCTCACACTGCCCATTGGACTGGGGGTGGTGACTGGAAGACAAACTCACCGTGGCCCCCAAGGCCTTGCAGAAGCACGACCAGACTCTGGACACAAACTGGGGACCCTGGTCAGAAACAATGTCCGCTGGAATCCCATGCAGCCTCAAAACATGTTGGACCAGTAGGTCTGCTGTCTCCGCGCCGTAGGGAGACCGTGGAGCGGCACGAAGTGGGCGGCCTTGGAGAACCGGTCCACGATGGTCAGGATGGTGGTGAAGGAGTTGGACGATGGGAGACCGGTAACGAAATCTAAGGCCACATGGGACCAAGGTCTGCTGGGGGTCAGCAGAGGGTGAAGGAGACCAGCTGGGGGAGAGGAAGATGTCTTGCCAGCCGCACACTGGGGGCAGGCGCGGACATAATTAGCGACGCCGCCCCAGAGGCCCAGCCACCAAAAGGACCTCTGAAGGAGCTCAATCAGGCGGGAGACCCCAGGGTGACAGGCGAGCTTGGTGGTGTGAGCCCAGTGGATGACGTCACTCCGGACCGACGAAGGAACGAACAGCCTACCCGCTGGTCTGCCGCCCGGATCAGGTTCGGTCTCCTGTGCCCTTCGGCCCTTATCCCTGATGGACCAGGAGACGGCGCCCACGACACACGAGGCCATGGTCCCGGTCCTCGGGGGCTTCTGGGGCAAACTGCCTGGACACAGCGTCCGGTTTACCGTTCTTCGAGCCCGGATGGTAGGTGATTGTGAACCTGAAGTGGCCAAAGAACAGAGACCAGCGCGCCTGGAAGGCATTCAGGCGCTTGGCTGTCCTCAGGTACTCCAGGTTCTTGTGGTTGGTCCAAACCACAAAAGGTTGAGCCACCCCCTCAAGCCAATGACGCCATTCCTGGAGCGCGAGCTTGACTGCTAGGAGCTCTCTGTCGCTGATGTCGTAATTCTTCTCCGCAGCAGATAGGTGCCAGGAGAAAAAGGCGCAGGGGCGAACCACCCTGTCCACCGGTGAGCGCTGAGACAATACCGCCCCCACCCCCATATCAGAGGTGTCCACTTCCACAAGGCACTGCAGAGAGGGGTCCACCTGGGTCAGGACCCGGGAGGAGGAGAACTCCGTCTTCAGCGCCACAAAGGCAGCCTCAGCATCCTCAGTCCACTGAAAAGGCACCTTGGGGGAGGTGAGGCGGGTCAGGGGAGAAGTGATGGCGCCGAATTTAGGGACAAAACGCCGGTAAAAATTGGCGAAGCCGAGAAACTGCTGGACCTGCTTCCTAGACAAGAGGGTGGGCCACTCGACGACCGCCTTGACCTTGGCAGGATCGGGGATAATCTGATTGTGAGAAATAATAAAGCCCAGGAAGGAGGTCTTGTCAGCATAGAATTCGCACTTCTCCGCTTTTACATAGAGCCTGTTCTCCAAAAGGTGCTGGAGGACCCGCCTCACGTGAACCTGGTGCTCCTCCCACGACCGGGAGAAGATCAAAATGTCGTCCAGGTACACAAAGACGAACACCCCCAGGAAATCGCGGAGGACGTCATTAATTAGGTGCTGGAAGACGGCCGGCCCGTTTGTGAGCCCAAACGGCATGACAAGATATTCAAAATGACCGCTGGGCGTCCGGAACCCCGTCTTCCATTCGTCGCCCTCCCGGATCCGAACGAGATGATATGCGCTGCGGAGGTCCAGCTTCGTAAACCAGGTGGCCCCCTGCAGAGAATCGAAAGCCGAGTCCATTAATGGCAGCGTATACCTGTCCTTGACTGTAATATCATTTAGCACCCGGTAGTCGATGCATGGCCGGAGGGACCCATCCTTCTTGGCAACGAAGAAGAAACCTGCACCGACTGGGGACGAAGAAGGACGAATGATGCCGGAGCTAAGCGATTCCTTGATATAGGAGTCCATGGCCTCACGCTGTGGTGCTAACAGGTTGTATAAACGACTGGAGGGCAAGGGCGCCCCCGGGAGAAGGCTGATGACACAGTCATAGGGGCGGTGGGGGGGAAGGGACAGCGCTTTGGACTTGCTGAAGACTACACCAAGGTCATGAAACTCCGGAGGCACTAAGGAGAGGTCCGGAGGGGGCACGCTGGAGGGAGGAGGAGGAAGTGACGGGGCACAAGCGGCGGACTGGAGGCAGGCGCCCAAACAAAAGGTGCTCCAGGAGAGGACGCTCCCCGACTGCCAATCAAAAGTCGGGCCGTGCAGGCGCAGCCAGGGTTAGCCCAGAATGATGAAGGTGGCCGAGGTGGGCAGCACAAAGAAGCTAAGGTCCTCCCGGTGATTGCTGGAAATAATGACCGGGACTGGGACTGTCCGGTGTGTAACCCGCTCCAGGGGGGTGGCAGCGAGGAGACTAGATTCAAAGGGGCCGGCAGTGGATGGCAGGGGATGCCCAGACGGGTTGCCAGGCCCTTAGAAATGAAGCTCTGCTCCGCCCCTGAGTCCACCAGTGCGTGAGTGAGGTGTTCTATGGGGTTATGACAGAACCTAATTGATAGCATGCACTTAGATAGGGGGTTAGGCTGGGATGCATCCGCGAGGCCCCCTATAATGACTCGCGGACTCCCCCTTTTGGCCTTACTGGGCAGGACTCCAAGGCATGCTGGTCGTCTCCGCAATACATGCAGAGACCCAGCTCCCTATGGCACTGTTTCTCTGCCTGTGGGAGCTTCGCCTGGCCAATCAGCATTGCCTCCAGCTCGTCGGTGGACTCAGATGCGGGCAGCGCTAGGGGGCGAGGTTGAGAGGAGCGGGGAGGCGCACCGCTCGAGCGGCTGGAGGACTTCCGCTCAGCGGCCCGCTCTCTCAACCTGTTATCCAGGCTAATGGTAAGGGAAATCAGCTCGGAGAGCCGCTTGGGCAGATCCTTACAGGCCAGTTCGTCCCGAAGGCTAGAGCTCAGGCTACGGATGAAAATGCTGCAGAGGGCAGCATCTCCCCATCCAACTTCCGCCACCACTACCCGGAAGTCAACAGTGTAGTCGGCGGCCGACCGGCTACCCTGGCGAAGGTTTAGCAACTGGGTTGTTAGCACGTTATCACGGTCCGAATGGTCAAAAACCTCATTAAAATCTCGGACGATTGAGCATAAGTTAGGTTAGCGTAGCTGGGTCGCGCCATGATGGCATAGGCCCAGGCTAACGCTTGCCTTTCCAGGAGGTTGGCGATGTAACTAATTCGGTTGTGATCCATCGGGAAGTCCCCGGGAACACGCTGGAACACCGACTCACATTGGAGAAGGAACCCACGCGCCTCACCGAGCTTGCCGCCGAAGCGTGTGGGCGTGGGAATGGGAATGAGCCAGGTTGGTGCCCCCAGGTTAGCCTGGCCAGCCAGAGGAGCAGCAGGAGCTAGCCTGCCTTGAGGACCCGGAGGAAACACCTGCGGGGGATCCAGACGATCCAGCCGGCGGGTGATTACGGTGAGCTGGTTTAAAATCACCTGTTGCTGATGTATGACCTGATCGACTCGAGCCTCCAAGTTGGTTAACTGGTGTGCGAGCCCGCTGTCCACTGGGTCACGCTGCTGGAGCCGCACTGACATGGGTTCTGGCCCAAGGAACACGCACACAGGCTCGAGTCAATTGCAACAATGATTTATTGAATAATAAGCGTGTATGGATGCGTGGGTGTGAGAGTGGATGTGTTGCTGGAAGACAGGATGCGCCGAGGGTGGGGCAGCGCACCGTGCAGCCAGGCACCCCTAGGGCAGAGCAAAGGAGAGGTTAGTTGCTGAGTCTGACCCGGTGGATTAATATTTGGACTGTGGCTTACTTGCAGATGTTCTTGGTGGCTGACGTCGGCAAGCTGCAGGTCTCCTGCCTGAAAGACAGCGCTCCAATGCACGCTCGGCGCTGCGGGTGAGAGTTGGATGACGACGGGGGGAGAATCCGCCGCCAGGGAATCCACCTGTGCACAGGGGAGAAAGACTGGAGAAAAGGTGAGGCGAAGGATGATTGCTTACATGGGAAGGGATGGTTGGAAGTCTTTAGAGACGTCGAAGAGAAGGCGAGTGCGGGTAGCACGGTCGTTGGTGAGCAGACGGCTCCAGACCGAAGCTCGAGGCGGAGCGGGCTAAATAGCCCGGGCTTGATGAGGCGCAGGTGTGCTCACAGCTGGAGCGGGAGACAGGCGAGAGCGGGCTGTGACACTTAAGGCTTTAGCCTTTAGCTGGCAGTGAGAGCTAGCAGCCTCCGGGTCGCTGCAGTCAGTATGGCTCTCACAGCCAGCTCCCCCACTGTCCTCCAGGGCTCCGCGTGACTCCACTCCCCCCTCATGGGTAGTGTAGTTGCTCCAGCTCCCAGCTGGCTGTGAGAGCCGAGCAGAGTCTCACAGAGTAAGACACTGCCTTTTGAGATCCTTTGGCTCGGTAGCTCGTCTCGGCCAGCAGCCTCAGGTCACGGGCCACTTCTTGATTCCAGCGATCTGGGGGGCTATCTGGCATACGGTGCTAGTGATTTGTTGTGGAATCATTTTTTTTTTTTTTGTTACTTATTTGTACCCGTAGGTAGATTCGGTTTGTAGTCTGGTGACAAGCCACCGGCTGCTGGTCGCTGCGTGCACGAGCGCCCTAAACCTACTGTTTTTGGTGTGCGGGAGGAAACCGGAGAAATCCCGGAGTAAACCCGCGCAACGCGGGGAGAACATGCAAACTCCACACAGCTCACTGTTGGTCGGGGGCTGGGATCGAACCCACGATCTCATGATCCCCGCGATCCCCCGGCCGAGGGTAAAACTGTGCTGCCACAGTGCTAAACCACTACGCCACCGTGCAGCCATGGCATCATGGCAAAATTATTGGGAGATATGCTGGACTGATGCAAGATACACCATCGACTGTGGATCAGTGAACCAGAGTGCTGCTCACTGGGCTAGGAGGCTAGAAGCTAGTCAGCTAATGGCTAACTGACGGTAGACGGAGGGCAGAGTTGAACAGGTGAAGGATGTTTCTTAAAGTGGCAGGCTTTAAATTAGAGCGTTTCAAGAAAGCCAGGAAAAATACAAAACAAATTTGCTTCAGTGATTTAAAAAAATTAAAGGAAATGTGAACAAAATATGTCACAAGCATTTCAATAAGACGTGTGAGCTAATAAAATGTGGAAAAAGGGCAGTCAATGACCCCTTTAAGAGAAAAAAGTTGAAAAGTTACAAGGCAAAAAGTGCCAGATTATTGAGAAAAAAAGTACACTTTGTCCAGTAATTACAATGATAACTGAAAGCCGATAAATTGATTTATTGACAAGAAAGTGTGATGTATGAGAGTGTGTGTGTGTGGGATGCCATGCCCACCCACAGGGTGACGTGACGTCAGGCAGGCACAGCCCACTCTGTATATAAACTCAAGTTCATAATAAAGTTAGTTAGTTGCTACATGAAGACTCGCCTCCGTCCTGGTCATTTATCAGACATAAATGAAAGCATTGTGTAGTGAGCAAATATGATGCTGGTTGGTAGGACATGTGCTGATGTTTTGAAAAAAAAAATGGTGAAGTTATGAGACAAAAGTCACATATTCATTATCAAAATTGCAAATTTATGAAGAAAAGAGTCTGTCGAAGACCCTTTGACCTTGTACCTCAAGATTGAAGTTAGGCTCACCAGCTTGCAGTTCCAAGAGGAATTTTCCTCATAGGAAATTCTGTCACATGTGTGTGTGTGCTTGGTGACTGAGGGTTAACCTAGCAACACTGTCTTCTATCTACCAGATGACCTCCACTCACCTGCATACCAGACCTCTGACTGAGTGACCTGTCCAGTCAGACACCTGGATTACACCCTTGATATTAACGACAGCCCCTCGTGGTCTTACATTGCTCTTGGTAAAATCTGGGTAAATGATTAAGATCAGGAAAATTGATCTATAAGAGGTCTGTTTTAAAAACACCTTAAAGAGTAACCTTTAAAAACACATAAAAATGTAATACCTCTTGTAGAAAAATACCTTCTTGAAAAACAACCAGGAAACATGGACACTGAATCAGTGATCTCACAAACTCCCATACTGTCTTTTAATATGCTGTAGTATTTATTGAAGGTCTGCAAAGTTCAGCCAAAAAGGATATACCTGCATAAAAACAGTCAATTAAATCAAAATGATGAAATTCAAAATTAAACCAACAATTAGGAAAAAGGGATTCAAAATCAGAAAACCCAAACTGATTGAAAAACCTTGATTGAAAAATTGAAGAGTTGAGATGGTGTTTGATCCATTTTCTTGCAGCGGTTTTTCCTTCTCTTCAATTCTTCTGCCATGGGATGATGGTGTCCTGGAGACCGCCGAAAATGAACATTTTGGGGCTTTTGAACAGAGTTTTTATACCTTTTTTTAAACTCAGTTGTGATTGGCTAGCAATCTCCCCATAGACTTTTTGGCTTCTGTGATTGGCTTAATGCTAACTCTTATATAACATTACCTCATTCTGCACATGTCCCCCCCCCCCCCCCGCTTCCAGTAATCGGACATGCACTGCTCATGCACCACTCACTTCTTGCCCTCGTGGCCATCTGGTTTCGCTTATCTCATCATTTTCCATTACCAAAATAAATCAACTCACTGTCCTAAACAGTTTCAGTTCCTCATTTTGTCACATGCTTTCTAGTCAATAGGTCTGGCAGAACATTTCACAATCTGACCCCACATAAACCTTCCATTGTGCAGTTAAAACGTACATATAATCACAGTTGGATTACACTCATTATTTTTGTTGATTACTGATTACACAAGATATTACATTTCATGGCATATGCTTTCAATATTGCCCTGCATTCAGTTCTATGATTCACCAGCCATGTCTGTTTCCGTCCTTTCTGACCACAGGAGTATGTGCTCTCTGATGATTTTGTGACCCTGGCTGACCTCCCTGTCATGTTTTCTGTATTCTTGGGCCATTTGAAGCAGGATTCCCCATTTTCTTTTCATAGGGGGTAAATCGGTGTGATTGGGAGGGTCTGCTGCTTTCAGCCTTTTTGCAGTTGCTGGGGTTATGTCATGGGGTACTCGAACATCCCTCGGTTGGGGGATCCTGCTGCCTCGCACCTTTACGGATCTGTGAAGTGGTATCCAGAAGAACGTCATCGTCATCAGCTGTAAGAGAAATAACATCTTCTCGCAGAGTTGAACTGTGACGTGCTGCTGCTGGTGAGGTGTGCTGGTGAGATGAAGCTGTACTCAAGCTATGCAGAGGAGGCTCATCAGGCGGCTCATCCCCAGCCTCATCTATTATGAGAAGCTGGCCTGGAGTCGGTGGTCGACCAGCCGGTGAAGGAAGCTGTGTAGAGGTCGGTTGATCAACCCGTGGAGATGCAGTAGGAAGACTGACGACCCCCGAAGTGGCAGTCACAGTTGTTGCTGGAACCTGAGCCGCAGAGGACCAGGACCCCGAGGAATGTGGAGGAGTCGGCCCCTCGTTGAGTGCTTGCATCAGCTGTGAAAGAGCATCCATAGCTTCATTGTACAGGCTGTCACTTGATTGAGACTGTGTTGGTGCAGCTTGGATGTAAGCCAGCCATGCATCGTTGTAGGTGAGGTGGGTGGAAAATGCCACAGATCCATCTGGAAGCTCCCAAGTTTTCTGATACAGTGGATAGTAGAAGCCATTGTTGTACTTGATAGGTCTCCACTGTGGTCTGAGCTCCTGATTTGCTGAGCTCCTGATTTGCTGTGTCGTGAAGCAACTTCCCTGTTGTTTGTATGGGCCACCTCGAATCAGGTGCAATTGGGGGTATGGCGATGTCTTCTCCTTGACTGAAGAGACCATTCATGGGCACTGGTGGAATTGTGTTGGGGACTGGGCCAGCAGCTGTTACACCACAGACCCCCAACGATGTCCCATAGGAACTTGACTTCAGCCAGGGGTGTACGGCAGAACAGGCAGGCAACTCTCCCATCCTATAACAGACAGGTGAAACACAGAGCACATCTTTGTAACTGGAGTTCTGGTTAGGCAGGATAGCAGGCTTGTAGTTAGCTGTAAGCAAAATCTTCAGGAGGTTTTACCCTCCTCTTTTATGCAGAAGCACAGTTCTTGTCATCAGTTACAGACTGCAAAGGCTTCGGTGCTGTGTTGAGTATGGCAATTTCTTTTATGTAGCCCTCCACCTTTGTGGGGAAGAATGCCACATAGGACATCATCCATGCTGTCATGGCTAAGGCACAGATGAGTTCCATCCACCACACCACTGTTTGGACCCCCCAAATCACTCCCCAAAAGGCAACAACTGCCAGCCTACTGACGCAGATGTTGCGGTCACTCTTTTTCAGTTTCATCACCAACCATATTTGATGACCCAGCAGTGCCGCTGCCATCAACCCTACACAAGCCACATTTACTATGATGCAGGCAGGGTAGAAGATGGAGAGCATGTCGATAATTACCCAAAAGAGGATTAAATACTGCATGGGCAATGCCTTCAGGATCACACCGTGGTGTAATATGACCCAACATGTAGGTGATGAACAGGGTCAGAGTGTGATCGTATTTGTCAAATATAGTGTTGACCGAGGTAATGCGAATGATTGCAGCCAATGTTGTCACAGTTCTCAGGGTATGCCCCTTAGACCATTTCCCAGTACAGCAGAAGCACGTCCAGATAGCTTGCAGTACCCAGAAGTGTATTTTGGCTCTTATCAGTGCAGTAACCCAAGCAGGTGAAGGTGATGTACTCACTCTGTATGAACTGTCCACTGCAGTGTAGAAATAATCTACTGTTATTGTTTCTGTAATCATGTTGCAGTAGGCTGTGCTGTGCCAGCAGATTCTGATGCCAAAGCTGAGGAGCGGGGGGAAGTTGAGTGTTGAATGGTTGTCAGCCCGAGTCCAAATGAAGTCTGCAACTGTGTGGTGCGGAAGTTTTATAACTATACTTCCTCTTTTAGTGGGAGGAGTTTCCCTACCCCTCCTCTCTTCGGCACCCTCTTTCGGCGAAAGATAGATGACACAGCAGCTCGGGCGCCACCTTTGATGATTACCAGCAGAATTATTACTGCTATTAGCAGGCCTAATCCAAGCAACAGATAGGGCCATACCCAGCTGAACAGTGTTCCCAGACAGGTAGTGACGACTTGTAGCCCTTCTTCAACTATTTCAGCTGCTCCTTTTAGAACCGTAACCACGGTCCTGCCATTTCTAGGAAAGTGCACTCATGTTCATTCTTACCCTCGCCACAACGAATCCAGTGCTCAGCAGGAGAGTGACAGGTGCCATTATTATAGATGCCATTCTTGCCCAGCCATTCATAACCAATTTCTTCTTTTCCTTCACAGAGGCTTTTCCTGAATGCATAGCTCTCTGCAACATAAAACTGGGGGTCATCTACGACTTGTGGGATAATCTGACCCAGAATCTGCTTCCTTTTGTGCATGGAATGCCCCATAAGTGCTTTAGTGCACCCCACATTCTCAGGGAACACTCTAATCCAGTGACTATTGACCTTCTTCCAGACAGTCTGCAAACCATATGTTTCATATTCTCCCTCATAGTAGTCTTCACAGTCCTTCTTCCAATAAGGGATCTGCCCACAATCCCCTCTTGATAGGCTGATGGTGCAGGTGGTCTTACTTGTGTCGCAGGTCATTTTCCATGGTGCTGGGCTGATGTAATTAATGAAGGTGTATGACCATGGCCAGATGTCCCGATGCTCCGAGTACGCTGTTGCCAGAAACTGATACTTCACCCAATAGTTTGAGGTTTTAGTGAGACATGGCAGGACCCATTTCTTCATTTCTCCTTCCATTCCCCACCATGTCAAATACTCATCTTGCTTCCGTTCTTCATGCCATGACTGCAAAATGCCTTTGATAGTGTTGTTCTTCTTCACTGAGGTACAATCATACAGCCATGTGCCCCAGATGCCGGTCCAAACTTGCTGCAGGGGGCATCTGGGAGACTTTTTATCAGCTACATATTCTGTACCATTAAGAGAGTCAAATATCTTGTTTACCACTCATTCATCAAGTTTTTTGAAGTCTTCTTTGGGGACTTCCAACAGGTCATCTGGAGTAGGCAGTCTTTGTACATAAAACAGGGATTTGAGAACTTCACCCAAGCCTTGTGGCCTAACAGGCATACTGGGTGCAAATGTGCCTTGAAAGTAGTTTAAGTTGAACATCCACAGCCAGGGCAGGGTTTCGTTTAGCCAATCTTCATGGAATGCTGCTGGTTCAGTTTTGAGGGCTGTGCCGGGTATTAGCACAGTTAGGGGTTTGTACACCCGAGTGATACCCATATAATGCTTACCACTGGGGCATTTACTGTTGATGTTCCAGAAACATGGGGCTAATTTATTTCTTTTTTCTTGCATGCAGTAGGTGACCAACTTCCAGCTGTAGTCTTTTTGAGCCTTGGAAAAAGGCTTGAAGTCATTCACAATTTCTTCGGTAAACTTCATAGTCGTACCTGGCAAGGGTGGTGCTGTAGTTGTTTCACTGGAACGGGGCTTGTCTGGGGTTGGAGTTCTGGCTACTTGAGGCGAAGGCATTGGATGTGTTGTGAAGGCTACCGTATCATGGTGACCAGTTACTGGAATGACCCTTCTCACTCTCTTCTTAGGTCTGTCTGTACCTGGACAGGTGAGGTTGTAGTAACCCCAAAAAGGCCCATAATTCGGGAAGATCCCTACGCAGGTCTCGTTGGCAATAATGGGTTGGTCCATGGACTACTTCAGCCTCCCAGTACCCAGTGCTGTTTTTACCTGGCACGGGTTTGCAGCTCCAGGTACAGTACCATGCTGAAGAATACAGTTCTGGCTTTATCCAGTTGCACTGGACTCGTATTCTTTGCTTCTTTGTGAGGATGATTAGCCTCAATAGGCCCCCTCCTTCTGTGAGTTCTTGCAAATCTTCAATGGCCCATCTTCCAGGTTGTGCACCTGTGATGTTGAGTTTGTCTTCAAACCACAAAGTGTCGTTTCATTTATCCCTCCATGCTTCAAAGCTGAGCTTGGATGCCTGCCGTTGCATCTCGGTAAAGTTGAACTGAGTGTCATTGCTGAACAGGGCGGTGTAAACTTTTCTTCTTTCTGCTGCCCAGCAGGTTTGTTCAAACCTCTTGGTGGTAACAAACTGAGCCCGGGTGGGGGTGAGGGCCCATGGTTCTTCATTCTTCTTCCGGCTTTCAGAGAGAGCAGACGCATTTGTTCTCCCCACCTCTCCTCTCCTCCCTTCACTGATCCCAGCTTGCTGTGTCCTGTCTGTGTCTCGCTCTTCTTCTCGCTGCATCTCGATCCAAATGGAAAATTATGGAATTGGTGAGCTGGGCTTTAAATGCGGTTGACACCACTTTTTCAAACAGAAAATCGGGCCCGGGGGAGCCCAAGTGTATGTGAGAGACCCATGGGACAATTGGAAACTCATGTGTCTGTGTGATCTTTCAATTGAAGATGTGGAAGACATCTACCTGTTTGGCTTCATGATCACAGTATTTCTGCTGTTTGGCCTTGGAGTTTTCCTGGTGTATCGGAAACTAAAGAAGTTGGAAAGAGCTAGTCAAAATGCGGACCAGGCGAAGCTCCTTCAACAATTCGACCAGTTGGGGAGGGCACTGATAGCGGTTAATGGCGAACTGTATCGGAAGGTGGGAAACATCTCGGAGTCGCTGGGTGCTCTCCAGGGAATGATTTTAAAGCCTGGGAATGTAAATGCAAATTGCGATGCACAGAATCGCATGTGAGGTGAAAATTCTATGCTCTAAGTGAACTGTGCTTATCTGGCCTTGATTCGGCGTCCTTGGGAGAATTCATTCCTCCAGGAGAAAAGATAAGGCTGAAGGGAGTTTTGGCTTTTCTCTAACCCAAACATTCTGATGTGCAGCAATCTGAACTCTCTATGGACAGCGTCATCATGTGACTAGCATGGAATTTTACCATCTGACATGCACTGAAGAGAGATGAACTCTTGTGGTCATGTTATCTATGTTTAGGATACCATGGACATAACATCTAGTCGTTGCTTAGGGGAGGAATTTTGTTGTTCACCAGTATCACATGACTGACACACACACACTGGTCTCTCTCAACTTGCTCTGTTAATGTGTGGAACTGTAATTGTCTGCTAAGTGTGCAATTAGAGGTTTTTTTTCTATGTGATCATAATCTTGCTCACTTGAGCTCTATTTTGATAACTATGCTTTTTTCTCTCTGCCCAATGTGTCACCCCCTCCCCCTCCTCCTCTTTACCCCCACTGTATGAGGTGCCTGTGGCTGCCGCGTCATTGGGGAGCGCTTAACATGAGCGCACCTTAATGTCAAGTAAAATTCCTTGTATGTGTAAAAGCATGCTTGGCAATAAAGTTCATTCTGATTCTGATTCTGGTTCATAACCTAGCCAGTATAGTATGGAAACCAGTACTACCATACCGATGGTTATGGCCATAAACTTGAGCAAGAGAATTAGGCAGAGCTTCTTCTTACTCATTTGTTGAGGCTTCCCTACTCTGGGTTTCTTCTTAGGGAGCTCAGGTGTTGTTTCGCGTCCTGATGATATTTTTCTTTTTCGATCCATATCTGATGTGGAGGACACTGAGGCCTGTATTCAGAGATGCCCCTTGTCTTAGTGAGCACCCATGATAACAGACGTAGCTCTTATGCTGCACCAGTGATGTCATCACTTCTCCTTTTCATCTCCGAGGGGTGCTGTCACCCCTCGGTCGGCGTAAAACAGTGCAGCTCAAAACAAAAATAAAATTACAAAAAAATAGGAAAATATGTGTTTATGGCTAATTGTGTGTGAAGCGCCTGTGGATGCATGCTATACTTTCATCTGTGAGCTGTGCATGTAAGACTTGAGAAGTGTATGGAGTTATGCGTAAAACAATGGATGATGTGTATGTAATGCAGTGTATGTGTGAATATGTTGTAAGAGTTCTGAGATGTATTTTGTGCTTATACGTCAGGAATCTATTCAGGGGGTGGGGACAATGAATCACGTCTTCTTCTCTGGAATAAGGGCCATTTCATGGTCTTGGCCAGGAGCCTTCCAAGTCGACCCTTACCCTCAGTGGCCTTAGTGCTTTTCTGTCATTCAGGCTCATCGAAGACCTCGATATCAGCACCCACCGAATAGATGCCCTTCAATGGTACAGATACCATAAATACTATTAACTTCACCTTGTGAGTATCTTCTGGCCAGATTGGCTCTGAGGCCCGGCCAACCCAAGTGCCGGGAATTTGCACCTGACCTCCCCTCACCCAGTCCTCAGAGGTAATTGTGTATATGGCAGTTTTTGCTTGAGTCTTGACCCCGAGGGCATCACGGCATCAAGCGGCTTTATCCAGGCATACAGGGACGTTTCCTGGACACCCTTCTCTTTGGGGACTGGATCAAGATCTTACAGGGGGAGGTAGGGGTTATCAATAAGTTCTTTAATCAATGTAGCCCATCTAGTAAGCTGCCATGGCCCCTCGAAGCCATAGTTGTATGCTTGCTCCTGCTGTGCTTCAAGAAGGTAAGTTGGAAGTGGTGTGTAATCAGGCTCTTCCGGGTCACGATACACCCTGAAAACCTGAGGATACTGAAGAGAACCCAAGGGTCATGTCTGCATTGGTGTAGCATATGGGTTGTAGGGCCATCCAAGTTGTATCACTGCGTCCAGGGGGGTTGGACCCTCAGTCAGGTCAGTCAAGGGGGCGCTGGCGCTGGTAGAGCAAAACCCTGAGGGCGGCAGAACCGATGGAAGTGCGGGGCAGCAGGGTGCAGAGGGTGTCGCAGGTGAGCTGAGCGCGGTTACTTTGCCTGGAGCAGTATTGTGCACCATCGCCTGTTTGCCATATGCTTGCCCCAAGGCTGGTGAAAGTGCTTGCAATGGAGTCACCATCTTCCTGACTTGCCAACCCTCTGCCTTTGCTGCCATTAGAAGATTCCCTCAACCCATGGCGCTCTTACAGACGAGGCACAGTTGAAGATACCGCCCATCCCACTGACACGTGCACCCCTGAGGTGATATACTGGCGCCGTCTCGATGACCTCATTGCATCATGAACACCACCCTAGGTAAGGTTTCTAGGCGGCACTGGCCACAAACATGGCCGTCCAGAACCTTGACCGGCTTCCAAGTCATACCGTGAAGCTCAGTGGTGCAGACGGAAACCTTCATTGGTTCTCTGTAAGATTGGCCTTCCCATAATACGTCAAGAAGGGAGGGCTTCAGACATATCACACACAAATTTTTTTGCTTGGGTCCAGGTTAGGGTTTCAGTTTCCGGGGATAAGTAACCTTTTTTAGCATATTGCAGCAAATCCATTGCTCTGGCAGTCCAGAACGCATAAGATGTTCTTCTCATAATAATCAATCCCTTCACTGTTGCCAGTTCGACAAAGGGAGATATTGTAGAGGTGTTGTTGGACATTTTCAGCTTCTGGTTTTCTCTTAAACAGAGATTGGTTTCAACTGCTCCACTCTTTGGATCCTGTGCTCTTCCAAAAGGACAGTATTGCTGTCCAAAACTTGCTTAACAATGTCAGCCCGGTCGTACTTCGGCTTAACTGCAGCAGTTGTGGGCTGGTGTGCTCTGATCCACACTCGGTGACCCACCTGAAAAGGCACCTTAGGTTGCTGTGACTCCTTTTTATCTTCAGGGCTCCCCCCCACTTCCTGAGATGTGAAGGGGCATTGGTTTAGCTCTTGAGATGGAGGGGGCCTACCTGTGCGGTGTCTGTCATTCAGTTGTTGAGCCATTTCCAACAGCTTTGTGCTCCAGTCTCTTGAGTTTTCATCCTTTCTGTTATGTATGGCTCTCGCGAGCCACACAATGAGAGCCGAGGGCAGACCAGTGAGTTTGCGATGTTTATTGTAATAAAGGGAAAAGGAACAAAGGAACAGGGCCTCGTGGGGCCAAAACACAAATGATCATACAAGGATAAACACTTACACACGATGCTGAATGACGAGCGGGTGGCTGGCACCAGACGAAGGGGTTCCAGCCTTACCCACACCGGAGAAGAGCGTGGATAATGGTGCGAGGTCACAGCCCCGAATGATCGGAGCTGCTCCCTTTTATACTGGTTGACAGCGCCTCAGCTGATGAGAGGAAATAGGGCTCCAGCCGACCCGTAGAGCTTGACAGCTGGGAGCCCACTGAGACGCTGTCACAATAAGAGCTGGGCTGAGGAGGAATATGGCCTGAGCGCCGGATAACACGGCGTCTCACCCATATGACACTTTCCAATCTAACTCTTCACCAGCCTGATTGTTCTTTCCACCACCCCATTAGCTTGTGGGGTGTATGGGGGGAATAAACTCTTATTATCCCAAACCGCTGAAACCATTGATCCACCTGTGCATTGCGAAAGTGAGTGCCATTGTCTGTTCTCAGTTCTTTTGGCACCCCCAAGCATTTACAGGTCTCTTCCAACATCGTAACTACACTGTTGCCATTGGCTTTTAGCACGGCGTTTGCAATCATCTAACCAGACATGGAGTCAAACAAGACTAGGATGTATTTTTCACCCTTCTTGCCGTTTACTCCCATTGGCCCAGCCACATCCATGCATACTGAACCCCATGGCACAGTACTCTTTATTGTCAACCCATCCACCCTCTGCCCTCTTCTACCTGCGTTGTATTTTCCACATACTTCACAGTTCTTAAGGATCTGACGGATGCGATGTGTAGGGACCCAGAGTTGCAGTTTCACCAACTCTCTTCATGTAGGGATTGTACCTGTGTGACCCAGTGACACATGCACTGCAGCCACTACTCCCTGCATGGAACCTTCTGGGATCACCCTTCCCTTGGGTGTTTCTTCCCAGTTCTCCTGACCTACAAGGATGATTCTCCTTATCTGCACATAACGATCAACCTCATTGTTACCCTGCCAGTGAGGACCTGTCTTCTTATGAGCTTTCTGGTGCACTACCTCCAGCTCCATATTCAATCTGATTTCTGCAATCTTCTTCCACAGGTCTTGATACACCACCGGCTTTCCTTTTGCTCCTTCAAATCCATTCTCTTGCCAAATGGTTAAATCTTCTTCCAGTGCTCTAGCACAATGATCACTATCTGGGATTAGCGTTGCCTTTTTTTTTACCTTCCTCTTTTCCAACTCCAACAGTCCTTCCAGGACTGCTGTGACTTCTCCTGTTTGTGCTGTACCGAGTACTTTACCCTTTTTTCTCCATCTCTCGTTCTCTCCCTCTTTTAGGATAAAGCCCCAGTATGCTTTGTCATCTGGCCCTTTTCTAGACCCATCTGTGTAGAGTGTCCATCTTGATAGATGCTCTTTGTCTTTGTCAAGTTTTGCTGTCTTCTTACTGACTGGTCGTGCAGGACCTATTTCTACGTCTGGCTCTTGCAGCAGATCTTCCCATCGCCCCCACCTTGCATTTGTGGCTTTTGTGCTTTCTACTGTGGCTTTTGTCAGATACCTGTGCACCTGACTTTGTGTGACTACCTTGATACCTTGCCCATGGGCCAACTCTTTAAGATGACTCCGGTATTTGGCTATAACTGCCAGTTCTTTCTCTTCTAGTGGATATTTCTTTTCCACTAATGACAGAGTGTAGTTCCAGAGGGCCACTAACCCACCATTTTCATTGGCCACAGTGACAATCACATCACCTTCATTGTGATGTATGGGAGTTGTATGAGTTGTATGAGTTGCATTTGCATATGCCACCCCATTGGTGGGCACTGTACCCTGTGGCATTGCCAATAGTATAAGAGTGTGCTCATTGAACTGAACAAACGTGTATGTGTGCGTATGCCTGAGTAAACAAGCAAGCTAATGACCTGCAGCCGTGTGTGTCTTTGTGTTTAATCCTCCGAGTGGTAATCTAAAGTAGAAACCCACGGACATAACATCATTGGCGACGAAGATAACTTTAGGTTTCCAAGTCTCGCCACGGTATTGACTGCGAGTGACGGAGGAAGAGGAACGTTTGTCCTGGTGGGAGTTTGGCTGGGCGCGGCACGCCAGGTGACAGGACGCCAGGTGACAGCGCGCCAGGTGACAGGACACCGGGTGACAGGACGCCAGGTGACAGGACGCCGGGTGACAGGACGCCGGGTGACAGGACGCCAGGTGACAGGACGCCAGGTGACAAGATTGCTAAAGCTAGCTAACTGCACGCCATGGCTGGATTTATTGGACACATTAACCTATTCGACGAGTCGGTGGAGCAGTGGACAACCTACGTTGAGAGGTTTGAACATTTTGTAACGGCAAATGGTATTGCAGAGGAGAAAAAGCTTGCTGTTTTCTTAAGTGTAATTGGTGCGTCAACATATGGACTTTTACGTAGCCTCGTAGCTCCAGATAAGCCAGGGGCTAAGACATATGCTCAACTCACGGAAGTTTTGAAAGACCATTTTTCCCCAAAGCCAATTGTGGTTGCTGAAAGATTTCGCTTTCATAAACGGAACCAACAAGAGGGAGAAACTGTGATGCAATACATAGCAGTCATTAAAAAACTTTCTGAACACTGCGAGTTTGGTATGCACCTGCAGGATGCATTGAGGGATAGGCTCGTTTGTGGACTAAATATAGAAGCTATCCAGAAAAAATTGCTGACGGAGGAGAAGCTTACTTTTTCCAAAGCAGTGGAACTAGCCGTGTCAATGGAGACAGTAGCTCACGAGACACATCAGCTGAGCAACGTGCTGAAAGTGCATGTACTGTCACCACACGACAAACAACACACGAAATGTTCGCGCTGTGGAAAAATGAACCACAAAGAGAGCGATTGTTTTTATAAGGAGCAAAAATGCCATAAATGTGGTAAGAGAGGACATATCTCAAAAATGTGCAGGAACAAAGAGACTGTAAATAAGGAGAAACCGGTGGAGGATAAAGCTAAAAAGGAAAAAAGGGTGCACCAACTGGATGTAAAAGAAATATCTAGTGATGGTAGCACTACAGACACTGAAGTGAGCCTGCATATGGTGTCTCAGCAGAGTAATTTGTCATACATGAGTGTTAAACCAAAAATTGAAGGTAAAAGGATTATTATGGAATTAGATACCGGTGCTGCCGTTTCTCTGATTTCAAGAAAACTGTATGATGCACACTTTAAGGACTTGCCCTTGCGCCAAACCCATATAATGCTGAAAACATACACGGGCGAGGTGATTCCAGCAGAGGGTGTCATCACCGTTTCAGTGAGGATGAACAAGCAGAGGGCTAGACTACCACTGTATGTGGTTCGGGGAAGTTCACCCCCACTTTTTGGTCGGGAGTGGCTGCGGAGGATTCGAATTGACTGGCGAGAAATAAAGACGGTCCGGGAGGAGACGCTAGAGGGCGTGCTACAAAGACATGCAGAGGTCTTTAAGAAAGAATTAGGCACTCTGAAAGGCATGGAAGTAGCCATAGCGCTGAAGCCGGATCATGTGCCACGGTTTTGTCAAGCGAGAGTCGTTCCCTATGCCTTTAGGCCAAAAGTGGAGGCTGAAATTGACCGATTGTGTGAGCAGGGCATTATATCCCCTGTCAAATTCAGTGAATGGGCAACACCCATTGTGCCCGTTGTGAAAAAGAACGGAGATGTTAGGATATGTGGGGATTTTAAAGTCACAGTTAATCCTGCCCTGTGTGTGGAGAAATACCCAATTCCACGCATTGAAGATCTATTCGCATCACTTTCGGGGGGGGGGGGGGCAACATTTTAGTAAACTGGACTTATCTCATGCCTATTTGCAAATGGTGATAGAGGGAAATTCCAGAAAATATCTCACAATAACCACATCCAAGGGTCTGTTTTGTTACAACAGGCTGGCATTTGGAATTACCTCAGCACCAGCGATATTCCAGCGTGCCATGGACCAAGTCCTCCAGGGTCTGCCGAACGTTCACTGTTACCTGGACGATATATTGGTCAGTGGACAGGATCGTGTGCAGCATCTGAAAAATCTGGATGCAGTCCTAGGGCGCTTGGAAGAATTCGGTTTGCGAGTACGGAAGGAAAAATGTGAATTTTTTAAGGATTCACTGGAATATCTGGGTCACATCATTGATGCCCAGGGTCTACACAAGGCACCAGAGAAAGTCAGGGCAATTGTGGAGGCTCCTGCACCTACAGACGTGAGTCAGTTACATTCTTTCTTGGGGCTAATTAATTATTACAGCAGATTTATCCCCAACTTGTCATCTATCCGAAGCCCACTGAATACTCTGCTGTGCAAAGGAAAACAATGGCAATGGACATCTGAATGTTCTGCATCTTTCAAAGAGGCAAAAGAGCAGTTACTCTCTCAAAGCGTGTTAACCCATTATGATCCACAACTTCCCATTCGGCTGGCATGTGATGCATCACCTTATGGTGTAGGTCAGGGATGTCAAAGTCAAATACACAGAGGGCCAAAAAACCAAATCTGTTACAAGCCGAGGGCCGAAATGGTTGAATGCTTATTAAAACATATTGAAATGATTACAAATAGCCTTTTGAACCAAGACCTAACACAGTGTACTGTATATTATTTAATGACTGAATGAATAATCCAATATTTTTATGGCTCTGTCAGTAATTTCAAGTGAAAACATTTTTTAACAGGCTCATAGACAAAAACAAACTTTCTTCAAAGAAAAATTGCATGTCCTGTACATTAAATGAATAAAGAAATATTTCTTATGGTTCTGTCAGTTATTTCAAGGAAAAACATTTTCAACAGGCAAACAGCAAAAAAAGTAAATGTCCTTCAAAAATAAAATGTTTCTTAACATCAAGATTAATGCAGAAATGAAATTGCAGGATTAAAAACTGAAAATGCAATATTGTGCTGCTCTAATCCTAGCAATTACTGCTTTCAAATAGTAAAATGAGAAAGTAAAAAAAATAAATCAAATCAGTTCCATTCTTTCTCATGGCTCCTATCTGCAATTTTCTCTGAGTCCATTAACTGAAAAATGAATATAAATAAATAAAATACAATAAGATAAAATACAAAATCTATGGCACACAGACAAAATAATACTTCCTTCAAAGAAAAATCACGTCTTGTAGAAACAAATGTAAAAATTTAACTGAATTAAAAACTAGAAAGACGTTAATGTTCTGTGATGCTCACTTGTCTGAGGCTAAGCCTGATATTTGGTAGTGTCTCCTCTTTTGTACAAGTTCATTAATGTTTGGGGTCAGGCTCTGAGCTGAGGAAATCCTCAGGATTGAATGAAGTTGTTCATCAGTAAGACGGCTCCTGTGTGATGTTTTGTTTAGCTTCATCAAAGAGAACAGTTTTTCACACAGGTATGTGCTGCCAAACATAGACAGCGTCTGAGCAACTTGAATGCGCAGCTGAGGCATTGTGTCGGGGATGAAACGTGCAAACTCAGCAGCACCCACACTCTCATACTTTTCCCTCAGTGTGTCATTGCACTGGAGCTCAATCAACTCCATTTGTAGGTTTGGTGGTGCGCTTTCCACGTCAACTCCAAAAGGATTGGAGAGCAGTTCAAACCTGCTTTTTTGGGCTTCAAAGTCAGCAAATCGGCGCTGAAAGTCGGCGGCTAGTATGTTGAGTTTATCAGCAAACTGTGCACTTGGAAACACAGCGGTAGACAGCTTCTCTTTCATGATCTTACAGCTGGAAAAGTGGCTCAAGTTTTCTTTCCGCATCTGCGTCTCCCACAGACTCAGCTTGGTTTTAAACGCCTTCACCGTACTGTACATATCAGAGATGACACGCCCCCGTCCCTGCAGCTGCAGGTTCAACACATTCAAATGGCTTGTGATGTCGCACAGAAACGCCATTTCACACATAAATGTTTCATCTCGGAGCTCTGTTGTGTCTTTTCCTTTGCTTTCCATGAACAGACAGATCTCCTCACGCAGCTCGAAACATCTTTGCAGCACCTTTCCCTGGCTTAGCCATCGCACATCTGTGTGATAGGGCAACTCACCATACTCTGTGTCTAACTCGCCCAGAAATGCCTTGAACTGGCGGTGATTTAAACCTTTGGCTCTGATGAAGTTAACTGCACGCGTTATGACGCTCATTACATGCTCCATTTTCAAGGCTTTACCACACAACGACTCCTGGTGTATTATGCAGTGATAAGCTGTCAGCTCACCTGAGACCTTTTCGTCCCGCATCCTCTCACGCATTCTTGCCACCAATCCACTCCTGTGTCCACACATCGCAGGTGCTCCGTCTGTTGTCAATCCCACGAGTTTTTCCCAAGGCAGCCCCATCTCATTTACACATCTGGATACCTCCTGATACAGATCTTGTCCTGTAGATGTGCCATGCATAGGACGCAATGCCAAAAACTCTTCTGTCATGCTCAGGCTGGAGTCCACACCACGAATGAAAATTGACAGCTGGGCAATGTCAGTTGCGTCGGTGCTCTCATCCACAGCAAGGGAATATGCGATGAACTCTTTCCCCTTTTTTACCAGCTGTTCTTTTAGATTGGTAGAAAGCTGGTCTACACGTTCAGCAACGGTATTTCTGCTCAGGCTCACGTTTGAAAATAGCTGCCTTTTGTCTGGGCACACTGCGTCACAAACTTTAAGCATGCAGTTTTTGATAAACTCGCCCTCTGTAAATGGTCGGGCTGATTTTGCGACTTCTTCTGCCACAATAAAACTAGCCTTCACCGCAGCCTCGCTTTGTGATTTGGCTTTTGTGAACAGAACCTGCTGGGACTTAAGACCTTGTTTTAATTCCTCCACCTTCTGTAGCCTTTGTTCTGTGTCCATATTCTTGTCTTTGTCTTTGTGTTTCTTAGACGTTTCATAGTGCCTTCTTGGATTATATTCTTTCATTACAGCCACACTTTCTCCACACAGAAGACACACAGGTTTGCCTTTTACCTCCATGAACATGTACTCTGCCTCCCACCTGGCTTGAAACCCCCTGTTCTCACCGTCCACCTTCCGTTTAGCCATTTTTTGTGAGGGGGTTGCTAAAAGTTGACATCTGCTCTGAATTCTGATGAATAATGAAGCCGAAGCCCGCTCACAGCACTGCGGTGAGTTCACGGGCTATTCAGGGATGAGAACGGGGTTTGGGAAAAAAAGAGGAAATTAAGCCGGGGGTCTTAGTTAGGCCTGTGTCCCCCAAGCCGGATCCAAGGCGGAGCCTTGGTGGGGGGTCTGGGGGGCAACGTCCCCCAGAAGCTAACGAAATCTGGTGTTTTAGAATGCTCAAATGTGGTCTTATATTTAAAGTTAGAAGTAAGTACAAATGCATTTATAGTTTACCTTTTTAATCTGCTGCTGCATCACATGTGTAAATTTATATCTGAATGGTATGTTGATGTAATAATACTAAATTATATTTTACTACTATTTAATATGTTTAGAATGGTAAATGGTGCTCACTTATATAGCGCTTTTTCTCATCTCTGGATGACCAAAGCGCTTTACAGATCCTGCTATCCACCCATTCATACACTGATGGCGGCAGAGCTGCCATACACACACAGGCGCTAGCCTGGCCACCAGGAGCAACTGGGGGTTCAGTGTCTTGCTCAAGGACACTTTGACACGCAGACTTCAGACAGAGTGGGAATCGAACCCATGACCCTCCGATCAGTAGTCGGTCACACTACACCTGCGCCACAGCCACCCCCTAAACTGCCGCCCCTAGAACTGACACAGAATTACATTTACATAGTTCTAGAACAGACAAAATAATTTAACCAAGTAAAATAAATTATAAATATTAACAAAATTCCATCACCAAGTCCATCACCCATTTATTAAAATATACTGACATTCTGCATTTTGATTTATTAAAGTGTGCATTTGTTAGTGTTACTAGGAATATAAAAAAGTTGCATATTAGTATATTTTAATATTTGAAAGATAATCTAAGAAAGTAAGTAAAACCTAAAAGATGTTTAATTAGTGTTTCAAATTATCAAGTGTTTCAAAACAGGCATGACGTCACAACTTACACATGCTATTTCATAACAAATTCATTACACGAAAATTCTCAAGTACATTACTTATAACGAGAAAAACAATCTTACCTCAGAATGTGTCTAACGATCACTAATTGCTGTAATCGGGGCCGATTGTGATGAACTTTGACTGACATCTGAATTTAACCATGTCCATCGATCGTTTTGAACGCAGCACGAGCGACTAATTCGATCTCCTTGTAGCCACAATTTTGAGATGTTTCTGTTTTTTTTCGAGCCATTCCCAACGAAACTTGTTCCTTATCCCTTTGTCTTTTTGCTTTGTTGTCTTTCGTGAGTTTTAGGTTCACCATTTTCACGAAATCGGGAAAACTCGGTTGATTGAATTGTCCACCATTTGCATTTCGCTCCGCGTGTGGGATATGACAAAGGAATAACAAAATCGTCAATTGGTTGCTTCAATAAGTATCAGCCAATCAGTGGCCTTGTACCTCTCATCCCTGGCTATTGTTGCATTGTGGGAAATGAAGTATTGATGCATTCAAAACGCCAGCAGGCGGCTGCGGCCTGCGGGCAGGTACTAATACTAATCAAATATCATTCTGGGGGCCATAAATAATTTATTCCGGCCCGCGGGCCTTGACTTTGACACATGTGGTGTAGGTAGTGTCATTTCACATATTCTCCCGAATGGACAAGAGAGGCCCATAGCTTTTGCATCAAGGACTCTGAATAAGGCAGAACGCAATTATGCCCACAATGAGCGCGAAGCTCTTGGCATTATATTTGGAGTTCGTAAATTCCATCATTATCTGTATGGCAGGCAGTTTACACTCCTTACAGATCATTGCCCATTGACCACTATTCTGAGTCCGTGCAAAGCCACACCATCTATGGCTGCTGCTAGAATGCAGCGGTGGGCTCTCCTGTTAGCTGCCCATAATTACACCATACAGTACCGAGAGGCAGCTCGTCATGGAAATGCGGATGGGGTTTTACGCCTTCCATTACCAACATCATCAAGAGAGAGAATCAGTACTGTGGACAGTTTTCACATTAAACACCTAGAAGCCTTACCTGTGAACTGTCGAGAAATCTGCCGAGAGAGCAGGGGTGATTCTGTCCTTGCTCAAGTCCTGGAGATGGTCTCCACAGGTTGCTTTCCAAGGGTCCAGGATGTGGCCAGCACATTGGCGCCATTCATCAGCCGGAGGGATGAGTTGACACTCCAGCAAGGTTGCCTTATGTGGGGTGTGCGCGTCATCATTCCCTCAAAATTGAGATCACAACTGCTGTCAGAACTGCATACTGGACACCCAGGTGTTGTCAAAATGAAAGCTGTTGCCCGCAGTTACATGTGGTGGCCCGGAATTGACGCTCAAATTGAACAGGTCTCAAAAACATGCCAGTCCTGTCAATTCACACAGAAAGCACCGGGACCAGCACCACTCCACCCATGGACCTGGCCTGGATCCCCGTGGCAGAGAATTCATGTCGACTTTGCTGGGCCGTTCCAAGGCCAAATGTTTATGGTGGTTGTAGACGCCCATTCAAAATGGCCTGAGGTACACCTTATGAGTTCCACTACAACGGCTAATACCATCCAGGTGCTCCGAGGGTTATTTAGTCGCTATGGGCTCCCTGAGGTGTTAGTGAGCGATAATGGTCCTCAGTTTACCTCACACGAGTTTGACACTTTTATGAAAGGCAATGGAGTAAAGCACATTCGCTCTGCACCATTTCATCCATCAACAAATGGTCTTGCAGAACGTTTTGTACAGACATTCAAGCAGTCACTGAAGCGTTCCACTGGAACCACTTCCATACAACACCGACTGGATGCCTTTCTACTCACGTACCGTAATACTCCACACTCTACAACAAAGGAGTCCCCGTCTATGCTTTTCATGCATCGCAAGCTGCGATCTCGATTGGATCTGCTGAAGCCTAGCGTGACATCAAATGTAGAGAAAGCACAAGAGGCACAGTGTGCGTATCGAGGAATGCATGCAAAAGCCAGAACGTTCAAGGTGGGAGATCCAGTTCTTGTTCGGAATTATGGGAGAGGAGAGAAGAAGTGGATACCAGGGGTTGTTTCAGCTGAGACTGGCCCTGTATCCTACACCGTCGACATCGGCACATCGCAGCACTGGAGGCGACACACGGACCAGATGCTGGCCAGGGTTGTTGAATTGGATACCTCTACAGACGACGGCGGAGCTGCATCGTCGTGCATCTCAGCAGACCTGCCTATGCTGGAAAAGACTGTTCCAGAACCAGCTACTCCGGTTCCTGTGAGTGACCCCTCACCATTACCCCGGGTAATCTCAGAGGGAAACACCACATCACCTCCAGAGACTGGTAAGAGATATCCTTCTCGTATTACTAGACCACCAGAATCAGAATCAGAAAAAGATTTATTGCCAAGTACATTCACAAGTAAATAACTGGTAAATATACGAGGGATTTGACTTGACACTGAGAACGACATAGTTGACATTTTCAGTGACGCGGCAGCGTCAGTGACGCGCCTGTCAGCAGAATGGGAACAGGAAGCAATGGGGAAGAAAGAGGATAAACACAATAGGAGAGAGAAAAAAGCATTGTTTGTCAGTTCATATATATGATCAATATTATGATTACAAGAAAAAAACTCTCAATGCACAAATAGCAGACAATAGAATCCATACAATGACACAAAGAGAGCAGTGAATGAGTAATCTTCACGTCAGTATAGTGAGTCAGTGTGAGTGAGGGTGTTGAGTGAGGGTGTTGATATCAGTTAAGGACAACAAAGTCTCTTCAGCAGCAGATGTTATGTCTACCGTCTGGGCAAAGGCGCGTGTCCTTGGCACGGCAGATGGAATAGATTGCCAGACAGTTGGCTGTCCTTGAGAGTCAAATCAAATGCTGCCTGCCATGTTATGAAAACAAGTATACTGAAGATAATCTGGAGGACTGTGAGCTGAGGGCGTCAAAACAGGTCGAATAGCACTGACTTCAGAGAAAAAACTTTATATTCTCTTACAGATTCAGTGCTCAAATCCTTCATGGCTGGACGTTGAAATTATCATGGACGGCTCTCAGCGTGATCGTGATGTAATCCATTTTCCTAGACAGTTCTCCATTAGCCGCTGTCAGAGTCCTGCCCAGTTGGTCAATTTGATGGTTAAGCCTCATCGGGTCCGCTTTTTGATAGGCTCCATCCATCTTCTTCAATTTGCAGTACACCAGAACAATCCCAGATCCAATCAGTAGAATTCCGATGACCATTGCTATGAAGAGGTATAAATCTTCTACATCTTCGATAGAGAGATCACACAGGCACAAGAGTTTCCAATTACTTGTGTCCTTCAAATAACCCGCGGCAGCTGTACCTGCGGGGCAAATCGGCTCCCCCGGGCCACTTTTTCTCGTTGAAAAAACAGTGTCAATTGCGTTCAAAGCCCAGCTTATTAAATCCATAATTTCGTTTGATAATCAGCAGTAAAGACACGCAGACAGACAATAGCAAGCTGGGATCCAGTCAGTCAGTTAGGGAAGGAGAGAGATAAGAAGCCGGAGCTGGGAGAAAAAGCGTCTGCTCTCTTTGGAGGGCGGAAGTGAAGAGCGTTATGTTCCATAAACTTTGTTTAAGATACTTTTAAGAGACATATATTGGACATTTTTGAATAAGAGACCTTTAGATGAGAGAGTCACGTCTCATCAAAAGGGCAGAATAAACCCTTGACTGACTCAGGGGTTTGGGATCGTCTACTCCCAGCCTCAAGGCTAGTGTGTGTTTTTAAAATAATAAAAGTTGTTTGTTTTGTGTATCTTGGGGGTGGGTACAACATTTAGTGGGGAGGAGATGTGATGTATGGGAGTTGTATGAGTTGTATGAGTTGCATTTGCATATGCCACCCCATTGGTGGGCGCTGTACCCTGTGGCATTGCCAATAGTATAAGAGTGTGCTCATTGAACTGAGCAAACGTGTATGTGTGCGTATGCCTGAGTAAACGAGCAAGCTAATGACCTGCAGCCGTGTGTGTCTTTGTGTTTGTTCCTCCGAGTGGTAATCTAAAGTAGAAACCCACGGACATAACATTCATCACAACTTACTTCGGCCACCAAGCGAGTGGTGAGGCTTCAGGGCTCCAGGGTAACTGCATTTTGAATGGCTTTCTTCAAACCTTCCAGATGTTGTTGATCTGATGCTGACCAGTCCCATTTCTTCTTTGCATTTGGAGACTTGTCAGTTTTCCTAAGCTTGGTGTAGAGAGGCCTAGCATATTTGTGATTGCCAGGAACATGGTCTCTAACATAGTTACAAAGCCCAAAAATCTTCTGCAACTCATTTTCTGTTGTGGGGGGCCTGATTTTTTCCAACTTCTCCCTGTAACCACCTGAGAGTCCCAGTTCAGATGAGATTTGGAACCCCAGGTAGTCTTCTTGGAAGCGGGCAAACTGACACTTTATGAGGTTAAGTTTTAACCCTGCTGTTGTGAGTCTGTCAATGACTGTTTGTAGTTTTCTTAAGTGCTGCTCTTCTGTGTCGTCTGCGATGAATACATCATCAATGTAGATTGTGGCCTCCAAACCTTGTAGTATATCCATCAGTGCTGCCTGGAACACATTTGGTGAATTCTTATAACCCTGGGTGAGGCGCTGCCATACATAAGATTGGCCTTTGTGGGTGAATGCTGTTTTACCTTGTGATTCTTTAGCTCATCTCAGTGAGAAGAACCCATTTGCCAAATCAATGCAGGATTTGTATTTTCTCACCTGTAGAGTCTTCAGGGTGCCTTGTGGATTTATCAAACTTGCTTTATTGGCTACTGTTCTTCTGTTGAGGGCTTTGAAATTAATCACTGGCCACCAGCCTCCTCCAGCTGAATCTGGTTTTCTTACTGCTTGAATGGGACTGCTGGTTGGGGGATTTGACTCTTTCCTAATTATGTCTAAAGCATTTAATTCCCTCACTATTTTGTCCATTTCTTCAACAGCTGCAGGGTTCAGGGGATACTGTTTTACTGCAGGGTGAATCTCTCCTTCAATTGTGTGGGTGTATTTTGCACCCATGTCCCCAGAATCATTTTTGAAATAGGCCACACTGGCAGTATGAAGGATTTGCTTTAATTCTTCTTTACCTTGCGGGGAGAGATCACTCTCCTCCACTTTTTGCTCCCTCACTGCAGGCACATTTACTGGCTTGTACCATTTTTTGTCTGTCAAATTACTCAGATACAGCAAGAGATTACTGAAGTCTATTTGGACCTCGATGGACTGCAGGTGCTGTATTCTTGCTCTCAGTCTCTTCTTCCGGCCTTCAGGATCCTGCAGGTCCTTCGGGTCTTTGTGTGAGATCAAGTTGTGGGGCCCTCTCACAAAAACAATGTCATTCCATACCCCATATGGCATTCTTGTAGTCCGCCCATCTGCAAGAACCACTGTTAGGTTCCCTTTTGTTTGTAGGGGTTGACAGGTCATCGACACCTCTGCTCCCGTATCTACCAAGTGCTGGTGTAAAACATTTCTTCATCTTGGTAGACGTCGTTTAAAATGACCTGCCCCCGAGCTGCCATTACTTTTTGGCCCCTGAGAGGGTCTTCTGGTGTTCCTCTTGGTGGGCTTTCTTCTGTTCTGGGGTCAATTTCTTTTTTTTTTTTTTTTTTTATTTAAGTTTTTGTAAAGGGTATACAGGTCGTTACAGCAATGCAGTGTTTACATTTTCATCACATGTTCCCTTATTTTCTGATATCTGACAACATTGGAAGATTAATTCTTACAACACCCCTTATTTTTTTTTTTTTTTAAAGTGAAAGAAAAAGTGAAATTAAAGAGAAAAAAAAACAAAACAAAAAACAAAAAAAACCCCAAACAAACCAGTAAAAAACAAACAAAAAGAAAAAGTAAGTAAATAAAGATAAAAGAGCATCTGAGTAGCATTGGAACAAAGAGCAGAACCATTATTGAAATGGTATTTGTCAAAGATTAGATCTAATGGAAGACACATATGCGGTCCAGGGTTGCCAAAAGTTCATGAACCCATCCATGTCCTGTCTCAGTGCGAATGTCAACTTTTCCATCGAGTAAATGTCTTGGATCACGTTAGTCCAATCTTCAGGTGTAGGACAGTCCTTCAACATCCATTTTTTAGTTAGAGCTTTTTTGCTTGCCAATATTAAAACATTGAATAAGTATTTTTCTCCTCGTCTTTCCAGTGAGTCCGGTAGTAAACCCAAATACAAAGTTACAAAAGAAAAGGGAACTGTAATTTTGAATATTTTCCCCAATATTGTCTGTACATTGGACCAATATTGGTGGATAACTGGGCATGACCAAAACACATGAAAATGATTTGCAGTCTTTTCACCACACAAGCGCCAACAGTTCAATCCCTTATGGGTAAATTTGATTTGTGCAGGTGTTCTGAAAAATCTTGCCAAGTTTTTCCATCCAAATTCTCTCCACTGCAGGGATGAGGTACTTTTCCATTGCTGTTTATTTAGCTTTTCCCATATTTCCAGATGTAAAGTGAAATTCCCCTCTTTTTCCCATCTCTCTTTTATATAAGATGTGTTGTCTCCTTTTAAGTCTTGAAGACCTTGGTATATTTTAGAAATGTATCTGATCCCTGGGATCCCTTTATATGCCATTAAGAAGACCTTCAGAACACCTGACTGGGCCCTTTCCAAAACCTCCTTTTTAAGTATATTGTTTATGTGGTGTCTAAGCTGGAAGAACCTGTAAAGGTCTTGATTTATTAGGCCTTGTTTTTTCAAATCTTCAAAACTTCTTAAGATTTGCCCTTTAAAAAAATCGTAATATTTTATCAGCCCCTTCTCCTTCCACTTTTTAAATCTGGTGTCTGTTTTATTAGGAGTAAAGTCCTGATCATAGGCGATCCATTGCAGAAGTCGATAGGGCTCTTTAGTTTGATTCTCTCTGACTATCTTAAACCAAATTTTTAGCGGGGTCTCTATCCACGGGTTAGTGTTATTCAAAAGCTTAGGTAAGACATTGTTCCCTATTATCGCCTGTAGGGGGATGTCACTTGTTATTTGGCATTCGATCTCCTTCCATTGTGCAGAGTAGACTGGGTTACATATCTCTACTAAAGTTTTAATTTGTGCGGCTTTAAAGTAGTCCCTGATATTTGGCAGCGCGAGCCCACCTTTGTCTTTGTTTAGCTGTAGGGTTCTATATCTGATTCTAGGTCTCTTGCCCTGCCATATGAATCTTGAGATCCTTCTGTCCAGCTCCTGCCATGTTTTTTTGGGAGGTTCTACCGGTATTGTTTGGAAAAGGTATAGAAGACGTGGAAGTATATTCATTTTGACTGCTTCAATTCTTTGTGCAATACCCAAGAATGGTATCATATTCCATCTTGCTAGGTCAGATTTTATTTTTGTCACCAGTGGATCATAGTTTAGTGATATAATTTTGTTGAGTTGTTTCGGGATATTGACCCCCAGATATTTCATAGATTCCGACTCCCAGTTAGTTTTGAGTTTGCTTAGTGAATAATGATTTGGGTCATAGTTGAATGTTAAAACTTGGGTTTTATGCATATTTAATTTGTACCCCGATAAATCTCCATACTCTGAAAAAACTGAGGTTAGTTCTGGTAAAGAAGTGTCCGGCTGCCCTAGGTATATTAAAATGTCATCAGCAAAGAGTGCTATTTTATGTTCCTTCTGACCAAGTGTAATACCTTGAATTTTTTGGTTTTGTCTTATCCATTGGCTCAGAGGTTCTATGAAGATTGCAAAGAGCAGTGGAGACAGGGGGCAGCCCTGACGACATCCTCTTTCCAGTTCAAAAGATGATGATAAATTACCGTTAATCCTTATTTTAGCTGTTGGTTTTTTATATAATGCCTGTATAGTTCTAATGAAGTTGTTATGAAAATTGAAACTGGATAAGATTCTGTATAGAAAAGACCAGTCAACCGAATCGAATGCTTTTTCAGCATCTAATCCTAATATGACTGCATTTAAGTTATATTTTTTTATATGATGAATTATGTGTAAAGTGCGTCGAATGTTGTCTTGTGTCTGTCTTTGTCTTATAAAACCTGTTTGGTCTAAATGAATTAGGTCTGTCAGTATATTCTCTAACCTTTTGGCAAGGATAATGGTAAAAAGCTTATAGTCCTGATTTAGTACACTGATTGGTCTGTAGTTGGAGCACTCTAGTTTATCCTTTTCAGGTTTAGGTATAACTGCAATGACCCCTTCTCTCCAGGAGGGGGGGATTTCCCCTGTGTGGAGGACATAATTAAATGTTTTCAGGAGGAGAGGAGATAGTTGCTGTTTAAAGGTTTTGTACCACTCTGCTGTATAGCCATCAGCTCCTGGGGATTTGTTAGCTTTAAGTTTCATAATTGCTTTTTCCAATTCTTTAGAATGTATTTCTGACAGTAGTGTTTTATTTTGTGACTCCGTAAGTTGGGGAAGGTTTAATGTGTTTAGGAATGCCTCGGATGCGTTTTTATGTTTTTTGTGGGAGTATAAGTTCTTATAGTAATTCTCGAAGTTTTTAAGAATATCCTGAATTCTGAATTTTATTTCCTTTGATACTGGGTCTCTGATTTTGTAGATTGCTCTTTCTGTTTGATGTTTCCTCAATTTATAGGCTAGCAATTTTGCCGATTTACTGCCTGCTTCATAGTATTTTTGTTTCAGAAATGTAAGTTTCTTCTGGATTTCTATTGTGTAGATCTCATTTATTTGGTTTTTAATTTCCTTAATCTTGAGCGAGTCAGTAGAATGAGTGTTGCCTTTGTGTTCTTTTTCTAGGTTCCTAAGTTCTGACTCTAATGTGGATAGTTTTTCTTGTCTTAGTTTCTTTTGGGTTGCCAGTTTTGCAATAATCTTTCCTCTTATTACAGCTTTACATGCATCCCACAGTATTAAAGGGGATACTTCTCCATTATCGTTATCTTCCAAATATCTGAGAATATCTGACTCCAATTCATCTTTCAATGGTCCTTTCAGGACATTTGAATTTAACCTCCAAGAAAATGTATTATTTGTGTATTTTTGGATATTTAAGTCCATGTAGATCGGACTGTGGTCGGAGAGATCCATCAGTCCTATTTTACATGTTTTTACTCTACCAATGTCTCTATTAAACATAAAAAAATAGTCAATCCTTGAGTAAGATGAATGTGGAGTTGAGTAAAATGTATAGTCTTTTACACTGGGGTTGAGTTCCCTCCACACATCACAGATTCCCATTTCTTTTAGTAGCATCCGAGTCTTCCTGTTTTGGGTGTTATTTTGATGTGGGGAATTACCAGAAGCATCCCAGTATGGATTCAGTCTAAGATTGAAGTCCCCACCACATATCACTAAACCTTGAGCTTTAGTTATCATTAGGTCGAATACATTTTTATAAAATTTCCAGTTAGCCCCTGGGGGAGCATACACATTCAGCAGGGTGATATCTTCTCCCTCTAGCCGCCCAGTTACCAAACTGTATCTCCCTTCTTTATCTTTGTGTTCTGATTTTTTTTCAAATGTAATTTTGGTTGATATCAATGTCGCTACTCCCCTCCTCCTCCCTGATTTATATGAAGATGAAGAGATCATTTTAAACCCTTGTCTACTGAGTTTATTGTGTTCCACGTCTGTTAGGTGGGTTTCTTGTAAAAGTATTATTCCTGCTTTGTCTTTTTTCATTTTGCCTAGAATCTTGGATCTTTTAACTGGATTCAGGATCCCTTTTACATTATATGAAATTATTTTGGTTACACCCTGTTTCTCCATTGTGTTGTTTTGTTTAGTATAACTGTGTGGTGGCCCTCTTTTGTGCTACTCAGAAACTGAAAGAACATTAAAAACAAGAAAAACATTAAGAACATAGTGTAAAAAACTTTAAAACAAAAAACTGTCAAAAGAACTTCCTGAGCTGAGGTCTTTTTAAAGACCCTGTAAGAGCCTTGATGGAGTGAAGGCCCTGAGGGAAATTCCTCAAACTCTGTTACGTGTTGAGGGCCCTCTCGTACCACTGAAAGTAGTCCCATGCTTTTAACGTGAGTTTCAGAACCCAATCCAAACTTGTAATGATTTTTTTTTTTTTTTCCTTTTATGCCTAAACCCTGTGAAATTGTGTGCACCCTCCCACCCCCATCACATCAAACATTCACGCAAAAACAGTATTTGTTAGTATGAGCAGAACATGTGGATTATTGTCACATTTCTATTTTAACAAGTTTTTTTTTTTTTTTTATTACAAAGACTTATTTGTTTCAAATAATATGATTGTTCCATGAAATGTTTTACCACATGCTGAATATGCATCTCCTTTAATGTTTGTTACCTTGTATGAGGGGGGTTGGATGTGCGGATTGATTCAAGAGGAAGGGAAAAAAAAAAAAAGGTCGCTATTCCAACCTGAAAACGGACAGTTTATCCGCGACGCTCTGGTGCTGGGTTTCCCGCTGCTGGTCCGTGGATTTTGAGGGTCTTTGTGTTGTCCATGTTTGCGCTTTGATCTTCTCACTCGGGTCTGCTGCGGGTTTAAACACCGTTACCGGGAGCCCTCTTCTCGCCATGTCAGCTGTTGCTTCTTCCGCCGAATTATAGAGACACGTTTCATCGCCGTAGAAGACCCTTAACTTCGCAGGAAATGGTGTCTGAAAGCGCAATTTCTTCTCTCTTAACACCTTTTTCGCGTCATTGTATTCCCTGCGCTTTTTAAGGACCTCCGGGGCGTAATCGTGTTCCACGTAGACTTTTCTCTCCTGGTGCATAAATCCTTTTTTCTGCCAGGCCAGTCTTACAACCTCTTGTTTTATTTTGAAATTGGAAAATCTTACCAACACCGAACGTGGGGGCGCTTCCGCCGCCGGCCTAGCGGCTAATGAACGATGTGCCTTTTCTATCTTCAAGTCGGTGGTTTGTGGAATATCCAATTTCTCTCTTAGTAAGGATTCCACGCATTCTGCCATTGAGTTAAAACCATTTTCGGTTCCTTCTATCAGACCATGAATTCTTATGTTGTCTCTTCTTTGTTTTCCTTCTTGGTCGGTTAGCTTAGCCTCTATAGCTGCTTGTCTTTTGCGTAGGTCTAGCACAGAATCTTCGAGCACTTTTATTCGATCCTCTGTTTCCAAGATTCGGTTCTCGGCCTGGTCCACTCTGCTGTTTGTCCTTTTCAATTCTTCTCTGAATTCCCGAAATTCGGCCGTAACATCTCGGCGAAATCGTCGTAGTTCCTCAAATAGTGATTTCAGGCTAACCCTTTTGTTAGCTATCACCAGCTCCTCGTCTTCTGAACGGGGATCTTCCAGTTCAGATTCTCCGGCCGATACGTGTCCTAGCCTGGAGAATTTCAGTTTCTTCTGTTTTCCTTTAGACATGATGATTTTGTCTTTTGATTTTCACTCCTCCAAAAATCCGTTAAGTTTGATTTTCAAGGTGTTATCCTGGATTGAGTCTGAGAGCTTCAGTGTTAAGCTGCAGTCGCCATGGCGTCCAGACCGGAAGTCTCTGGGGTCAATTTCTGATACTCTTCTGGTGGCAAATAACTACTTTTCTTCTTGACTTCACCTTTGGGGCCTGTAGCTGAAGCAGTTTGTGCAGTTGCAGACACCGGCATGGGCCTTGGCCCTAGGGATTGTGGAGGTGGGGGAGTTCTTTCAGGTGGTTTATTCTTGGGTTTTTGTTGCTGTTCACCATGTTTTCTTTTCTTCTCATAAAACTTGCCTTCCAAATCCCATTGAGACACCTTCTCATCTTGGGTCTTCTTCTACAAGGGTCTCTTTCTTCTCACACCTGCGGCTGCTGACTCTCAAACACCGCAAGGGTCGCAGTGGCCATTCTTCGGATAGCACACTGTCGTCATCACTTTCAGGGATGTTTTGCTCAAGTTGTTCCCGCTCCCTTTCCAGGGAGTCAGGATCTTCTTCAGAGTCTTCAAGTTGTTGTCTCCTGCCCCTTCTGTGTACCTCTTCATCATAATACCTGTAGGGACTGCCTTGAGATTTGTCAGGATAGCTTTCTGGACTGTGTTCTGTCCAAACCCCAACCGTGTTCTGTCGATGGGGTCTGTCTGTTGTTTTAGATGGCTCTCTACCTCTTGAGGCTGATGACCTTACTTGCGATAAGCGGGTGGTGACTCTGTGGTGTGATGTGCCACTTCGTTGACCTTCTGCCCCACCTTTTCCCGCATTTTCCATACCTTTACTTATCTGAGTCGGGGTCAGCTGTACTTCTTGGCTGTCAGAGTTCTTCTCCCTCTTCACCTTACGAGCAGCTTTTTCTTTCAGGCCCAACTCCTCGTCTTGTTCTGGTGAGACTACCATGACTATTCCATTCACCGAGCTCCAGTCTCCTAACCAAGTCATGTAGTCTTTCACCGCTGCAGTTACCGCCTTTTCCACCTCACCCCAATAGAGAGAGCCAGAGATCATCCCTCGAAGTGCCACCACTACTCTTCTTTGCTCGAGACGGGAGGCTCGGTTGAGGGCTTCAGCTAATCTTGAAGCCATAAGCGCCCGATGAACTTCAGCCTTTTTACCTTTCTTGAATTCTTCAATGGGAACCAGCAGGATCATATGGTAGGGAAGGTCACCCCCACTCACCATCTCTATGGCCCCTTCTTCTTGGCCTTCAACATTTCTTATTCTCAGCTCATGGCCGGTGAACATCACTAACACATCTGCCTCCAACTGCCAGGGCCTAGCCACCAACCGATAAGCCCGACCCTTTCCTTTTGACATGATCAGACGAGCTTCAGGGGGGAGTGGGGGGAGCGTAGACTTCAGGGTATCTAGATAGGATGTAACTTTTGTGTGGGGGTTTCTCTCAAATCTTCTGCTCGTGCCGTCGTTGGGGACAGGGCTCTGAGCTTGAGGAGGGTGAGGGTGAGGCATGCTAGGAAACTTTGGTGGCTGAGCCCCACCCGGCCCTTGTGCCTTTTCCCTACTTCTTACCACTGCTGCTGGTGTACTTGGTGTTACTGCTGGAAATGGCACCGGGCTTGCTCGACAAGGACGTTGCTGTTTTCTGCTTCCTACCAGAGCCTTGAATCTCTCTAGGAGTTCTGGGTCGGGTGCTGACACTTTCTTCATGGATGGTGGTTGGGGGTCTTGCTCCCCCTGCCCGCCTGCCCTGGTGTTTTCATGCCCTCCTACCTCGTCCTCCATTCGACGGTGCTGTGGAGTCAACTGTTTCTTTAGTGCTTCTACTGAGACAGCTAACCACTCAGTTGTTCTTGCCAACGCTTCTATTGCGCCCTCTTCATCTGAAGAGGATGCTGTTGGTGTCCTCTGTTTTTCTTCGTCACTGTCTGATGGGGATAGTTGGTCTTCTGACCGCTCACCATATTCTTCATCAAACACAGAATTCCATTCATAACTAATCCTCCTATTGTCCTCTCGGCTTCTCTGTCTAACCTTAAGAGTCAGACAGTCTCTTCAGGTTCACTCTCAGATCTTCCCACTTCTCCTCTAGTCCGCAGGGGGTCCAGAATCAATGTCTGTTTGAGGCGTGATGTCAGTACACACTGCGAGCTCAAAGTTCCCTCATGTCTGGGTCTCTGCCAAGGAATATGTGAGCTACATAATGTTACGCCACATAGCCATCTGCTCCTGGGGATTTGTTAGCTTTAAGTTTCATAATTGCTTTTTCCAATTCTTTAGGTTGTATTTCTGACAGTAGTGTTTTATTTTGTGATTCCATAAGTTGGGGAAGGTTTAATGTGTTTAGGAATGTCTCGGATGCGTTTTTATGTTTTTTGTGGGAGTATAAGTTCTTATAGTAAGTCTCGAAGCTTTTAAGAATATCCTGAATTCTGAATTTTATTTCCTTTGATACTGGGTCTCTGATTTTGTAGATTGCTCTTTCTGTTTGTTGTTTCCTCAATTTATAGGCTAGTAATTTTGCCGATTTACTGCCTGCTTCATAGTGTTTTTGTTTCAGAAATGTAAGTTTCTTCTGGATTTCTGTTGTGTAGATCTCATTTATTTGATTGTTAATTTCTTTAATCTTGAGCGAGCCGTTAGAATGAGTGTTGTCTTTGTGTTCTTTTTCTAGGTTCTTGAGTTCTGACTCTAGTGTGATTAGTTTTTCTTGTCTCAGCTTCTTTTGGGTTGCCAGTTTTGCAATAATTTTTCCTCTTATTACAGCTTTGCACGCATCCCACAGTATTAAAGGGGATACTTCTCCATTATCGTTTTCTTCCAAATATCTGAGAATATCTGATTCCAATTCATCTTTCAGTGGTCCTTTCAGGACATTTGAATTCAACCTCCAGGAAAATGTATTATTTGTGTATTTTTGGATGTTTAAGTCCATATAGATCGGACTGTGGTCAGAGAGATCCATCAGTCCTATTTTACATGTTTTTACTCTTCCAATGTCTCTATTAAACTTAAAAAAGTAATCAATCCTTGAGTAAGATGAATGTGGCGTTGAATAAAAAGTATAATCTTTTACATTGGGGTTGAATTCCCTCCATACGTCACAGATTCCCATTTCTTTTAATAGCATCCGAGTTTTCCTACTTTGAGTGTTATTTTGATGTGAAGAATTACCTGTTGCATCCCAGTATGGATTCAGTCTTAGATTGAAGTCTCCACCACATATCACTAAACCTTGGGCTTTAGTTATCATTAGGTCAAATACATTTTTATAAAATTTCCATTTAGCCCCTGGTGGTGCGTATTAGGGATGGGCATTCGGTGAAATTTTCTTCACCGATCGTCGGGAGAATTAATGATTAATAATCGGTTAATCATTAACATTTTTAGGTACGTAACAAGGCAGGTAGACTACATTATAACATCAGGTGCACGGAGAGCCCTCTCTCTGTTCTCGTGTTGGCTCGGCTCGGGAATCTCGCAAGCTGATTGGCCGAGACGTTTCACCCCGCAAGCTGATTGGCCGAGACGTTTTACCCACCTTGTCTCCCTGCCGAGCGGCCACCCAACAAACGAAGACCGCATTCATTGCTCTATCGCTCGTGTTACTTAGTCTAGCCGCGCAGAACTTTTTGCTGTTCTCTTGTGCCATTTTGTGCGAAATAGTCTTCCCGTCGAGGTACTACTCCGCCTCCTGCAGCTTCCCTCGACGTGTGTACACCGAATCTTCATGACCTTCTCAATAAAGTTTCTGAAAAAAAAAAAGAATCTTCACGACCGCCATTACTCAGCGCGCAACCACTGTTGGCGGTTTCTTTGCGTAATAAGGGTGTTCCATGGACCCTGTCGATGAGGTATATTTGTATGCTGCATTGCAGTGATTGCAGTACACCTGGTCATTTTTTAAATTGAAATGGTCCCACGCAACACTTCGCCGTAACCGCTTAATGATTTGGCGATTGCCCTACGGAAGCCCGCGTGTATCAACTGAGGCACGCCAGGGTACGGCGATGGTGTAATGTTGCCCCTTGGTGCCCAAATTTTGCCATTGCATTGTTTGAGGACGGCCGTACACTAGGCCTCGGATTGTTTAAAAAAAAAAAAACGGTTTGTCGACGAAAATGAACTTCCTCGGTGAAATTCTTAATGATCAATTATCGGTTAATCGGTAAATTATGCCCATCCCTAGTGCGTATACATTCAGCAGGGTGATATCTTCTCCCTCTAGCCGCCCAATTACCAAACTGTACCTCCCTTCTTTAACTTTGTGTTCTGATTTTTTTTCAAATGTAATTTTGGTTGATATCAATGTCGCTACTCCCCTCCTCCTCCCTGACTTATATGAAGATGAAGAGATCATTTTAAACCCTTGTCTATTGAGTTTAGTGTGTTCCACGTCTGTTAGGTGGGTTTCTTGTAAAAATATTATTTCTGCTTTGTCTTTTTTCATTTTGCGTAGAATCTTGGATCTTTTAACTGGATTCAGGATCCCTTTTACATTATATGAGGCTATTTTGGTTACACCCTGTTTCTCCATTGTATTTTCTTATTTAGTATAACAGTGTGGTGGCCCTCTTTTTTGCTACTCAGAAACTGAAAGAACATTAAGAACATAAAAAACATTAAGAACATAGTGTACGAAACTTTAAAACAAAAAACTGTCAAAAAAACTTCCTGAGCTGGGGTTTCTTTAAAGACCCTGTAAGAGTCCTGATGGCGTAAACAAAAGGTGTGACGTCACAGCAAATGGTCAATACCCTATGAGATTGTGTGCACCCTCCCACCTCCATCACAGCAAACATTCACTCTAATACAGTATTTGTTAGTGTAGGGAGAACATGTGGGTCATTGTTACATTTCTATTTTAACAAGTTTTTTTTTTCCTTTAAATTAAGACATTTGTTTCTAATGCTAGTGTAACGTCGGGGCCATTTTAAGGGGGCCAGGGATTTCCCAGCATGCTTTGCCAGTTTGAAACGTTACTGTGTGTGTTAAATGTGTTATTTCTGGGTTATACTGCTGTGTCATTATAACTGCATTATAATGACCCAGCAGTGTTTAGCAGGATTAGGGCAAGATGTATCATGTGTGTGTAACCATGATTCAAACAGGGGTCTGGGGGAATGACCCCCGCTTCCGTCTGTGCTGAGAAGCAAGTTGGGGTCGGGGGTGTGTAAATAAAGCCTATTCATCACAACCATCTTGCTCCATTGTCTTTGTGTGAACCCTTGCAAACGTCACACTGGTGTCAGGAGTGGGTATGGAGCGAGATGCGAATCCAGGCGGACGTCATGCGGCCGGAGCGGTTCATCACTCGGCTGGGGACGGAGCGTAGAGCTGAAGCGCCGGCCCCCGGAGAGATTCGCCGCGATGGACGGAGCAGCGGACCCCACGGGCCGAGGAGAGCAAACCAGCCCCGTTTCCCGCCCTTTTCAGGGCAGGAGGGGCTGGCGATTCCAGGGCGATCAGGAGCGGTGATCGACCGGCACGTGACCGTCCCATTCATCCGGCAGCGGGCCAAGATTCCCTGCTACAACAGCGAGAACCTGTTTGATGACCACCTGTCCCAGGTCGAGCTGGCCGCCGCGCTGAAAGCGAGTGGGAGGAGGAGCCACGGCAGCGCGTGCACGAGGGAGACTACAGGGGCAGAAGCAGAGCGGGTGGAGCCGCTGATGAATCACAGCATTGAAGCGTCAACGCCGAGACCAAGAACCTTCCAGGCCACGGCTGACAGCAAGGGGGAGGAGGAGGAGTTACCGCAGACCACGGCAGCGTGTCCACGGAGGAGACGGCCGCGGCGCGAGGAAGGGTACATGGCATGGTACCGCCCCGCACACAGCGCACGACAAACTGGCCCCTCGCCGACGCTAAATTAGAGCGAGGTGGCGTGGACGGGGAAAAAGCCGCCTCCTGCAGATGCTTCCCCCGGCAGATGAGGTCAGAGTCGCAGGAGCGACGCAGCGGAGCGAACAGGACGAAGATGCGGCCACTTTCCAGGCGCGGCAAAGGCTGGACGCATGGATGCGGGCCAGCGGCCGCCTGGGAGAACTGGCAGCGGTGGGAGTCGGCCGGAGCGGGCCTGGGACTCCCGCTGCCAGGGAAGGGACTGTGTGTGGTCCTACAGAGGCTGTCAGATGTGTCCATCCGCCCGCTGATGGCCAAACCGGGACCCTACCCCAACCAGATTCTCCGACCGAGACTCAAATGGCCCGTGCATGCCGCTTTGGCACCGGGCTGACTCGCATTGGATTTCTGAAAGTGGACTTTGAATTTTCTGGGGACAGAAAACAGTCCAGGGGGGGGCAGTGTAACGTCGGGGCCATTTTAAGGGGGCCAGGGATTTCCCAGCATGCTTTGCCAGTTTGAAACGTTACTGTGTGTGTTAAATGTGTTATTTCTGGGTTATACTGCTGTGTCATTATAACTGCATTATAATGACCCAGCAGTGTTTAGCAGGATTAGGGCAAGATGTATCATGTGTGTGTAACCATGATTCAAACAGGGGTCTGGGGGAATGACCCCCGCTTCCGTCTGTGCTGAGAAGCAAGTTGGGGTCGGGGGTGTGTAAATAAAGCCTATTCATCACAACCATCTTGCTCCATTGTCTTTGTGTGAACCCTTGCAAACGTCACACTATAACTGCTCCATGAAAGGTTTTACCACATGCTGATTCTGCATCTCCTTTAATGTTTGTTACCTTGTAGGAGGGGGGATGGAAGTGCAGAATGACTGAAAAGAAAAAAAACAAAAAGGTCGCTATTCCTTCCTGGAACTGGAAAGCTTATCTTTGTAGCTCTGGGGCTGGGTTTCGCGCTGCTGGCCCGTGGATTTTGAAGGTCTCTCAGTGGACTACGTTTGAGCTCTGATCCTCATGCTCAGATCCGCTGCGGGTTTAAACACCGATACCGGGAGCCCTCTTCTCGCCATGTCAATTGTTGCTTCTTCCGCTGAATTATAGAGACATGACTCTTCACCGTAAAAGACCCTTAACTTTGCAGGAAATGGCGTCTGAAAGCGTAGATTCTTTTCCCGTAGAACCTTTTTGGCGTCGTTATATTCCCGTCGCTTTTTAAGAACCTCCGGGGCGTAATCATGCTCCACGAAGACTTTTCTCTCTTGATGCATAAATCCTTTTTTCTGCCAAGCCCGTCTTACAACCTCTTGTTTTATTTTGAAATTGGAGAATCTTACCACCACCGAACGTGGGGGCGCTTCTGCCGCTGGCTTTGCGGCTAATGTACGATGGGCCTTTTCTATCTTCAAATCGGTGGTTTGTGGAATATCCAACTTCTCTCTCAATAAGGATTCCACGCATTCCGCCATTGTGTTGAAACTATCTTCAGCTCCCTCTTTCAGACCGTGAATTCTGATGTTATCTCGTCTCTGTCTTCCTTCTTGGTCGGTTAGCTTAGCCTCCAGCCTTGACTGTTTTTTGTGTAAATCCAGCATAGAATCTTCAAGCACTTTTATTCTTTCTTCAGCTTCCAAGATTCGGTTTTCGGCCTGGTCCATTCTGCTGTTCGTCCTTTTTAATTCCTCTCTGAATTCATGAAATTCGGCCCGAAATCGTCGTAATTCATCAAATAGCGATTTCAAGCTAACCTTTTTGTTAGCTAGGTCCAGTTCCTCGTCTTCTGAACGGAGGTCCTCCGGTTCAGATTCTGCGGCCGCTGCGCGTCCTGACCTGGGGAATGTCAGTTTCTTCTGTTTTTGGTTAGGCATGGTGTTTTTGTTTTTTGATTTTTATTCTTCCAAAAATCCGTTAAGTCTGATTTTGAAGATGTTTTCCTTGGATTGGGTCTGAGAGCTTCAGCGTTAAGTTGCTATCACCATGGCGTCCAGACCGGAAGTCCAAATTTACAACTTTTTTATGAACATTTTTTGCAACATTTTTTTCATAAATTTGCAACTTTTCTGTCAGATTTGTATTTTTTTGAGAAAATTTGCTAATTTTTTGAGAAAATTTGCTATTTTTTCCTCTAAATTTGCAAATTTTCTCTCATAAATTTGCAACTTTTTTCTCTATTTTTCAGTTTTCTGGTAAATTTGGGAGTTTTTTGTGTAAATTTGCAGCTTTCTTCTTACAAATGTGAAAACTTTTTCTCAAACATTTGTGATTTTTTTCTTCCACAATTTAACTTTTTTTCTTCCAAATTTGTTACTTTTTTCTCAAAAATTTGCAACTTTATTTGAAAAGAATTGCAACTTTTTCCATGAAAAATTGACTTTTTTAAAAAAAATGTCCAACTTTTTTCACAAAAATTTGTGACTGTTTTCAAACAATCGACTACTTGTTTCCTGTAAATTTTCAACTTTCTTCTCATAAATTTGTGACTTTTTCCTTAAAAAAATTGTGACTTTTTTCTCAAAAATTTGTGACTATTTTCTTACAAATTTACAACTTTTTTCCGTAAATTTTTTACAACGTTTTTTTCTCATAAGTTTGCAACTTTTCTCTCAGATTTGTATTTTTTTTTCTTGAAAATTTGCTATTTTTTCCTCTAAATCTGCAATTTTTCTCATAAATTTGCAACTTTTTTCTCTATTTTTCAATTTTCTGGTAAATCTGGGACTTTTTTGTGTAAATTTGCAGCTTTCTTCTTACAAATGTGAATCTTTTTTTCTCAGATTTGTGACTTTTTGACATAAATTAAGTACTTTTTTCCTTGTAAATTTTCAGCTATTTCTCATAAATGTCTGACAGTTTTCTTGTAAATCTTCTCCCTACATTCAGTGCGGCCCTCAGTCTTGATCAAACGTTCTGTTTTTGGTCCCTCCTGCGGTGCAATGAAGCATCCACCCTGGTAACACTGCAAGGATAAAACCATCTGTTTCCAACACGTCAAATATAAACACATTTCACTGCCAGCAGACACGTGTTTCTTCATGTGTGCCTGGTGGTTTTGGACATGGGGGGTGGGGGCGTGGTTGACCTCAGCAGATGGACTCAGACAGCTGACAGAGTTTGTGGGGAACCTCTCTGACTGAGAACGGTCACCCGGCAGCATGGATAACGGAGAGAACCTGTTTCACCCCAGGTACTGATCTAAAACCCTTTAAATAGCTTTTATTTTCACATTAGATTTGCTGCTGTGAATCTGCTGATGAAGCGGTTCTGTACAGAGGATGGGCGGGGCTTAAATTGGTTGGAAGTGTGAGTGGGGCCTCTGGTGGTTGCGGGATGTTCCACCCTAGCTTCGGTCCAGAGTGTTGGCGCGCTTAAAAGCAAAGATGGGTGATCATCTTTTCTTTTAAAGCGGCAGTGGCTCAGGAGGTAGAGCGGGCTGTTGAATAACCAGAGGGTTGGTGGTTTGAATCCCGTCTCCCTAGCCATCCTGCCGTTGTGTCCCTGGGTAAGACACTTTACCCACCTTTCCTCCAGTGTCCATGACATTGGGCATGAATACGTATAAATGTTCGGTAGTGCTAGGAGAGGCCATTGGAGTGGATTGGCAGCCGTGTTTCTGTCAGTCTGTCTCAAGGCAGCAGTGGCTACAGTAGTAGCTTTCCACTATCAATGTCTGTCTGGCGTGAATGAATAATGGACTCACTGTCAGCGCTTTGAGATGTCATTTGATGTGAAAAGCACCATATAAATCTAAACCATTATTATTATCACGCACCAGCTGGTAGAAGGGAGGCCAAAACCAGCTAGCTAAACTGGCTAGCCAGCTTGCAGGTTCAATTCTTGAGCATAATTGCTAATTACTGATAGAGAATATCACTAATTTTGTGAGGTCATCATGTCATTACTGAACAGATCTGATCCAGACCTGCTTCCTGGATAGTCTGGTACACCCTTTCCTCAGAGGAGAACATTAAGTTTACCACCTTGGAGCTCATGTAGCTACAGTGAAGCTAGCTTATCTAGCAAGCTTGTTAGCAGCTCTGCTGTAAATTCTTGTAACCCCACTAGATGTCCGTGGTCCCAGATTGTTCACTGGACCATGGTTGATAACTTATCTCACATCATTTGGCCTCTTTTGTTACTTTTTCCTGGCATGATGATTAGCATTGCTAGCTTAGCAACATGAATCAGTGCTACTGCAGTGATTTTATTGTTCCTTTTGTAAATTCTAGTGACTGTACAAGAGCACCTTATTCATTAATTCACATACCTCACCATGATAGATCGGCAGATGGGCCGCTAGCTTTAGCCAGTCTCAGTGGTCCAATAGAGTCCAGTAGCGTTTGGCTTGGCTGTAACTGGACTGTCTCTAATAATGCTTTAGTTATGCTTTTACATTTAAGACAGCATGCTAGTTGGCTTAGCCTGCGTTTGTTGCCAGAGCTATGAGCTAACTAGCTAACATTAGCTGCATAATGGTGTAGTCACCTACAGAGATCTACAATGATGAAGGAGGAAGGTGGGGTTAGAGTGTGGTCTTGGCAGGGCGAACATGGTAAACTCATTAGCATCTTAAAGCAAAAGTCAACAAAAACAGCTTATAGTGGTGGGGGGGGGGCTCCTTCAGCTGTGTGTAAAATGGTGCTGCTGAAATTAAACCCTGAAGTATTTTGACTCAAGCATGTCACAGAGATTTCATTATGACGCTGCATAGAAAAAGTATATTTGATACTATAAAAGTTTGTATTTGCCCTCCTTGTTGACTCAACTTTTCACACAAAATTGTTATTAAATTTTTATTGTAAATTTTGACACCAACCAAAAATGAGCTGTGGATGTGTCAATTACTGCGGTCACGCATGGCTGTGTGTGTCTGTTACCGCCCGGGTGTTTGTCTTTATTTAGAGCAGCAGCTGTTGTGTCTCACTAGTTTGTTTTTAGCAGCTGCTGTTCATCAGAATGTCAAGGACTCAAATTAGCTCTCCTTTCTTGTTGTAAATTTGTTATATATTTATTTGTAAATCGGTGATGTTTTCCCTTCACTTCACCTTTCCCCCCCATCTTTTTCTATATTTTTTCCCTGGAAATTTTCATTTATTTTTTTTTTCAAGATTTGCAACTTTTTTGTTATAAATATGCAACTTTTTCTCATGAATTTGCAAGTTTTTTGTACTAAATTTGCAACTTTTTCCTATAAATTTGCCATTTTTTTTCTCAAAAAATTTTCAGCCTTTTTCTTGTAAATTTGCAACTTTTACCTCATACAGTTTCAACTTTTTTCTTTTAAATTTGCAACTTTTTCTCATAAATTTGCAATTTTTTTGTAATAAATTTGCAGCTGTTTTCCTATAAATTCGCTACTTTTTAATCAAAAATGTGCAACTTTTTTTCCTTATAATTTACAACTTTTTTGTACTAAATTTTGTTTTCCTATAAATCTGCCACTTTTTTCTCAAAAATGTGCATTTTTTTCTTATTAACTTACAACTTTTTTCTTGCACATTTTCAACTTTTTTCACAAAAAATTTCAGCTTCTTTTTCTTGTCAATTTAGAATTTTTTCTATAAATTTTTGTATTTTTTTCTTGTACATTGTAAACTTTTTTCTATAGATTTGCAACCTTTTTGTACTAAATTTGAAACTTTTTCCCTATAAATTTGCTACTTTTTCCTCAAAAATGTGCATCTATTTTCCTTACAAATTTTCAACTTTTTGTCATAAATTTAGGGGTTTTTTTGTATAAATTTGCTACTTTTTTCTCCACAATATGCAACATTTTTTATATAAATTTGCTACTTTTTTCTCAAAAATGTGCAACTTTTTTCTTACAAATTTGCATCTTTTTTCCTCAAAAATTTTCAGTTGTTTTTTTCTTGCAAATTTGCAACTTTTCTCATACATTTTCAACTTTTTCTCATAAATTTGCAACTGTTTTGTAATAAATTTGCAGCTGTTTTCCTATAAATTTGCCACTTTTTTCTCAGAAATGTGTTTTTTTCATATAAATTTGTGACTTTTTTCTTGTACATTTTCAATTTTTCTCACAAAAATTTTCAACTTCTTGTAAATTTATCATTTGTTTCTATTAGTTATCTTTTTCCTTGTACATTTCAACTTTTTTCTATAAATTTGCAATGTTTTTGTCATAAATGTGCATCTTTTTTCCTATAAATTTCCTGCTTTTTGTAATATATTTGCAGTTTTTTTCCTATAAACTTGCTACTTTTTTCTCAAAAATGTGCATCTTTTTTCCTATAATTTTGCAAGGTCTTTTTACAAAAAAATGTTGATTGTTTTCTCATAAATTTGCAACTTTTGTAATAAATTTGCAGCTGTTTTACTAAAAATTTTGCCACTTTTTTCTCAAAAATGTGCAACTTTTTTCTTGTACATTTTCAACTTTTTTCTTAGAAACTGGAAACTTTTTCTGATAAATTTGCAACCTTTTAGTAATAAATTTGCAGCTGATTTAATATGCTCTTTTTTTTCTCAAAAATGTGCAACTTTTTTCTTATAAATTTGCAGCTTCTTTCTTGTACATTTTCAATTTTTTTCTGAAAAATTTTCAGCTTTTTTCTTGTATAATTATAACTTTTTTCTATAAATATTTTTTGTTGTACATTTTCAATTTTTTCCTATAAATTTGCAACTTTTTTCTCAATATTTATCACGTGCCCAAGTAAACAATTAACAATATGTACAAAATATAGTTAATTGTTTACTTGGGGTCTTAAATGTGGTAATTTGTATATATTTTACATGGGTATATTTATGGAAAAGAGGAGATGGAATTAATAAGTGTTCACTTCTTCCTTCTCCCTTTCGAACACTGTTATTTTATTGCACTTGTCATTTGTTTTGTTTTTGTTTTACTTTTTTGTACAAAATAAAGTATCTATCTATCTATCTATCTATATTTGCCACCTTTTTCTTATAAATTTGCTACTTTTTTCCTCAAAAATATTCAATATTTTTTCTTATAAATTTACAAAATTTTTGTAATACATATGCAGTTTTTTCTTATAAATCTGCCACTTTTTTCTCAAAAATTTGAATCTTTTTTTCTCGTACATTTTCAACTTTTTTTGCAAAAAATGTTCAACTTCTTTTTCTTGTCAATTTATATTTTTTTCTGTAAATTCTTTTTTTTTTAATCTTTTTTCTTGTACATTTTCATCTGTTTTTGTCAAATCCGGCTCTAGGGAGCCGGGCAATCAGAGCCAGGGGCAAGCCAGTGAGTCGTGATATTTTATTCAGGGAAAAGGGGAAGGGATGAGGAGAGCACAGATACTCATGCAGACGTACACTCACAGGTTGCACAGCGCAGAGGTAAGCAGCTCGTACCGGACGTGGGGGTAACAAGACGTACATACTCACAGCGGGATACAAACACAGGAATGCTGCAAGAGGAGTATAAGCTGACACCAGACGAAGGGGCTTCAGCTTTGCAATGTGTTTATGTCGCAGCCCCGAGTCATCGAGGCTGCTCCTATTTGTCCTCATTGGCAGCGCCCCAGCTGATGAAGACTAATTGGCCCCAGCCGTCCATAATGCTGCCAGCTGGGGGCCAGCTGAGACGCTGCTCAATGGGAAGCAGGGATGAGGGAAAACATGGGCTGAGTGCCGAGACGGCATCTCAACCCATGGTGACAGAGCCCCTCCCTCAAGGTCGGGCTCCTGAACGACCAGGAACATCCCAGCCCCCCCCCCCCCCCCCCCCACCTAGGGTGGGAGGAAGGGAGGCGGACCGGAGGGGAAGAAGCCAAGGGAAGGACAACACCAATGGGGCAATGTAGGGTAGCGGGAAAGAAAAACCCAAATACAATACTGACAAAACAGAATAATTAACCCAGGTACAGATGGGGAGAAGAACTGGGTCAGCACGCCGGTTACATACTCCCCAGAGAGTACCAACCATGCGTGACCCAGAGCAAGGAAAAAAGAACCACCAAAAAGGTACAGGGCAAAAAATGCTGAGTACGGTTAAATAAAGGGGAACCTATACACAGTGCTAATTTAAGTACATACACACACAGTCACCAAGAAAAGTGAGGGTGACTGGAACAAATGACAATTATAGAGCATGGTGTTACGGAAAACAAGGCACATGACTCTATAATGAACCAACAGGACAAAAAAGAAATACTGAGTGCAGGCAAAGAAAAACCCACACACACGAATATATAAATACCCAGTCACCTAAAGAAATGAAAGTGACTGGAATAAATGGATAACTGCAGAGCATGGTGTTACGGAAAACAAAACATAACTCTACAATACAAAAAACGAGGCTAAAAACATGGCACAAAAAGTAAAATGCTGAGCATGAGCGATGGAAAACACAGCACTATAAAAACGAATCCACCAACAGGACAAAACATTACACCCGAGTGACCTTAATAACAAAAGAAAAAGTGACACCCGAGGTGAATGGCAGGCAGAGTCCAAAAATGGCCGAGATGGCTCCGGAGATCTCCCTGCCCATTGTCCAGCTGGCGAATCAGGGGAAGAGAAGTGTTCGGACGGCGAACTCTGGACCCAGATCCCAGGAATCCAGTCCACCGGCAGCCGAACCAGGCTGCCCAGAGGGAAACACAGACCAGTGGGGGGAACCAGATCACCGAACCGAAAGTTCTGTGGGTCGGGTCGTCGACCCGCATCACTCAACCACCAGGACCGTTGAGACGGGCGAAGGATCAGAGCGGATCCCGGTGGAAGAGGCTCAGGGGAGAGCCGATGACGAGGGCGGCGGGCGTCAGGCCGCAGGAAAACGGCCACCTCCTCACCGGACCTGGACAATACTGGGGCAGCACCCACGTCGGACCCCGATCGGGCCTCAGGCAAACCCACGTTGGACCCCGACTGGGTCTCGGGCGAACCCACGTTGAATACTGCACCAGAACCGACCTCCAACGTTGAACCCGGACCCTCCAGCACCACGAGGAACAGCAACTCCTTGCCGGTGACCCTGGAAGAAGGCTCAGAAGAGAAAACAGAACCGGGATCAGGATCACCGGCAGCGCCAGAACCCGGCGAGACGAGCTCAGACGCAGCGGACGGCTGCACCCGGCTCGTCTCCCCTGGAGATAGGCTGAAGTGCTCGGGGATAAAAAGAGAGAAAAGAAAGGAGAGCACTCGCCTGATCTCGGGTTCTGACGCCGTCCAGGACTGCGAAGATCCAGGATCCGTCGTCAGGAGGTCGTTGTCAGGCTCCCATCTAGCCGCGTCGGGCCCCGCAGCCAGCACGATGGTCAGCGCAGCTTGAGATCCCTCCAGCTCAGGTAACCCCGCCGACGATCCACTCGGCGTGAAGCCAGAAGAATCTCGTCCCGCCGGACCGAACCGCTCCTCCGTGGAGACCCGGGGACGCTCAGTCGTCGGCGTAGACTCCACGCAGCAGTCAGTCCCCCTCCTCCGTCCGCAATGTAGCTGCGGAACCACAGGCCCTCTCCATATCCCACCACGTTGACCCGGAGCCGGGGACCACTCGGCGGAGAGAGACACAGAGGATGCGGGATTAGGCATACAGGTTACAGCAGGTGGGGAGAGTTCAGGGAGCTGCGAACCCTGAACTTCTCCTCCAGGGATGTGACAGAGCAAATCATTAAGCAGGTGTGAAAAAACAATGACTTGCCTGCCCCCTGGAGGTTGAGTATCGCCTGCTGTAGTGGATTCTGCTTCTTCCTCTCCCCGCCCGGCGATAACGGAGGACCCCCCAGGGATTCGTCTGAGGATCGCTCGCGTTGTCTCCAGCAGAGAGCTCACCAGGCCGGGATTCCAGGCACACACAGCGGTCAGGAAGCGCGTCGAGGAGGAGGGGGAAACAGCCGGGGTGAGCCAGCCCGAATGTCCAGGAATGACAGCGGGGAAACGAGGCTCAGGGAACGAGGCTGTAGAATCTCCACACTGACGAGGCGAAGGGATGACAGCTGCATGGGAGGAACGGTCCTGACGATGACCCAGAACTGGATCCGGACGAGGTTCGTGCAGAGGTGACTCGGCGATGTGATGACGACTACTCCCAGGGGACGAAGCGAGGGGGAAACCCAGGATTCGCCGCTCCAGATCGGAGATCGAGACGAGGAAGGCGTCGAGCACGGGAAAGCTTCGTAGCCCTGAAGTCCTCACCATCAATCTCACTGCCGCCGCCACATGCCTGAAGGTGGTGACAGGAAACACAGTAGAGCTCGCGACAGTCACTCGACCCCGGACATAACTGCTGTCAGCTGCGGCTCCTTGAAGGGAATCCCGAGTGACGTGGCGCAGGTCGGGGGAAGTCCTCTGGTTGGCGCGAACTCCCGGACTGGAATGGCGGCAGGAACGGGACTCCGAAGCGGGGAAAGACGTCGCCCACTTCGACTCCCTGCCGGGATTTCCATCCACCCCGTGGAGCTTCTCTCGCTGTGTACCTGCAGCGTCTATCCTGGCACTGTCCTCCAGATGGTACAGAGAGTGAGGGTGACAGTCCAGGAGTTCCTCAGCACGGCCCGGATGCCAGCGTCTCGCGTTGGAGGCGTCGTGCAGGGTGAAGAACGTCCCGTCGACAGCCTCCGAGATGGACCTCAGCTCGTCGCCCTGGCGCCGGAAGTGACTCCTGGGAAACAGCATGCTAGCAGCGCTGACACCCGGACAGAAAGATACATTTCCACGGCGACTCACGGCCGCCGGTAGCTCTTCTGGCTGCGACATACTGTCAAATCCGGCTCTAGGGAGCCGGGCAATCAGAGCCAGGGGCAAGCCAGTGAGTCGTGATATTTTATTCAGGGAAAAGGGGAAGGGATGAGGAGAGCACAGATACTCATGCAGACGTACACTCACAGGTTGCACAGCGCAGAGGTAAGCAGCTCGTACCGGACGTGGGGGTAACAAGACGTACATACTCACAGCGGGATACAAACACAGGAATGCTGCAAGAGGAGTATAAGCTGACACCAGACGAAGGGGCTTCAGCTTAGCAATGTGTTTATGTCGCAGCCCCGAGTCATCGAGGCTGCTCCTATTTATCCTCATTGGCAGCGCCCCAGCTGATGAAGACTAATTGGCCCCAGCCGTCCATAATGCTGCCAGCTGGGGGCCAGCTGAGACGCTGCTCAATGGGAAGCAGGGATGAGGGAAAACATGGGCTGAGTGCCGAGACGGCATCTCAACCCATGGTGACAGTTTTCCTATAAATTTGCTACTTTTTTCCTCAAAAATGTGCAACCTTTTTTCTTTTAAATTAGCAACTTTTTTGTCATATATTTGCAGCTTTTTGCAGCTTTTTTCTGAAAAATATGCTCCTATAAATTGACATCTTTTTTCTATAAATTTTTATCTTTTTTCTTGTACATTTTCCACTTTTTTCTTATTAATTTGCATGTTTTTTGCATTAAATTTGCAACTTTTTTCCTATACATTTTTCTCACAAATGTGCAACTTTTTTCTTACAAATTTACAACTTTTTTCCTCAACTTTTTTCTCATACATTTTCAAATTTTCTCAAAAAATTTGCAGCTTTTTTGTAATGAATTTTCAGCTATTTTCCTATAAATTTTCCACTTTTTTTAAAAAAAAAAAGTGCAGGTTTTTTTTCTTATAAATTTGCAACTTTTTCTTGTACATTTTCAACTTTTTTCTATAAATTTGCAACACTTTTGCTATAAATTTGTATCTTTTTCCCTTTAAATTTGCTACTTTTTTCCTCAAAAATGTGCAACTTTTTTCTTATAAATGTCATGATCAGGTGAGCATGCCTCCCTTCTCCCTTCCTGCTTCCTTTCTCCCGGCTCCGGAGCTCATCAGCACACCTGTGTGGTTACACACCTGCTGCCTCCTGATTCACCAGCTTATTTAAGGGCCAGAGTGTGAAGAACTCTCCGCTGGATTGTTTGGTTTGTGCCACCTCACAACGTCGTTCTTGTGTAAAAAATTAATTATTCACAGTTATCTGACCTTCTCTTCTCCTCCACTCAGGTTTGCTGCCGCCTCCAGTGGTGCGTCTCCGGAGCTGTGGTGTACACTCGCCTGAGTCATCTCTCCTTCCACACAACGGCTTCTCCATCCCGGTTCTTCAGCCCTTCCTCCTCCTGTCCTACAGCCTCCAGACCCCTTCACCTTTCCTACGCTGGAGTTCACTGCCGGGCTGTCTGCCAGTGTCATAAGACCCATTACCTCAGTTGTCATTCTCCCGTGTGCCATTCCCATCACTAATCATTTCTCTCCTCGCTTTCATTCTAGGCTGCATGTGGCTCCAGCGTGCAACTGTTTTCCTGTATATAGTGTGGCATCTTGGTTGTGGGTTTCATTAATTGTGGTGTTGCATTTATTCCTTAAAGTAGCGTGTTGTGTATAGGGTTCTGGGGGTTTTTCATTAAAGTGGTGTAACTTTTCATGTGCGTCTGAGTGTTCTTCCGAAGTGGTTGCCCAGCATTTAAGCCTCTTCAAAAACATGAAATCATGACAGAACGATCCAGCCAGGATTGAGGCTTAGCGGGCACTGCCTCAGGAGAACCGTTAGCGCTTTCACATTTGGAAGCCACGGAACACCAAGTCATGTTTTTGTCTGAGCAGCTTTAAACTATTACTCAACAGTTGACCACGGTCATGGAGCATTTTTGTCAGCTTCCTGGCGTGGCCGCTCCCCCTTCTGCACATGCTGCCCTGACAGCTCCCATTTTCCACAGGACCATTTCTGTGCACGTGCCTGCCCCCTACGGGGGAGGGGAGGTGGGGGAATGTAAAGGGTTTCTGCTGCACTATCGGATGTATTTCCAGCAGGTGGAAGGAGAATATAGGGATGGTTCGGCTAAAATCCAATTCTCTATTACTCCGCAACCGGGCACTCAAGTGGGCTCAGTCCGTCTTGGGTGGCCAGGAGGGGGCCCAATACACTTTTGAACATTTCATTCAAGAATTCACCCAGGCATTTGATCACACGGAGAATGAGGATAACATCACCTGCCAGTTGCTGGGGCTGTGGCAGGGAAGTCGGTCAGTAGTCGACTACTCTGTCGGGTTCCAGGTCGCTGCGGCAGACTCCGAGTGGAATGACACTGAGCTACGTAGCGTCTTCCTCTGGAGTTTGAATGCCAGTCTCTGTGACGAGCTGGCTATCTGGGTGAATCCCTCCTTTTTGGATGAATTGATCACACAGGCTGTGGCCTTAGATTACCGGTTCTGGGAGCATGTTAGGGAGCAGCAGACTGCTGCTTCCTCGCCTGCCCCATGGCCAGTTCCCCTGCCCCCTCGCGCAGAATCCTCGGCGCCGCCTCCAGAACCAATGGTTCTGGCAAGGGCTCATCTGACTCCAGAGGAGCGCCGCCGCCGGGAAAAGGCGGGGGTATGCATGTATTGCGGGGCCACATGTCATACCATCTCCAAATGCCCACTTCAGCCAAAAGAACCAGCCCGTCAGTAACCGTGGGGGGTCTGGAGGGAGGTTCTTCTCAAAATCCTCCCAGCTGTTTTACACTTCTGGTTCTGGTCCAGTTACTGGGAGCCGAGTGCAAAACCTCCGCTCTGGTGGATTCCGGGGCAGAGCAAAACTTCATTCACCTTGAATTGGTTCAAAAGTTTCAGATTCCCACCAAGAACCTCCCGACATCCGTCAATTTTTCCGCCTTATTTGGTCGTAGTCTTGTGGCGGTGACCCAGCAAACTGAGCCCATTTTGGTCATTTTGTCCAGTAACCATCACGAGACAATTCAATTTTTTGTGTTGCCACAATCCTCCGCTTCCATGATTTTTGGGTATCCATGGCTTCACAAACACAGTCCAATAATGAACTGGGCCCAGGGTTCTGTCTCCTCCTGGAGCTCCTTCTGTTCGTCGTTGTGTCTCCGTTCAACTGCTTGCTCACCCTCTCTCCCTGTCTCCTCCCCTTTGACTGAGCCGATGGATCTCAGCTGCGTGCCCGAGGTCTACCATGACTTAGGGGAGTCTTTAGCAGGTTGAGGGCCCTATTTTTGCCACCTAATTGGTCCTATGACTGCACTATCGACTTCCTTCCGGGTGAGCGGCTGCCATCCAGCCGGCTCTGCAGTTTATCTATGCTGGAGAGGGAAGTGATGGAGAGCTGCATTAAACTCCCTTAGCTCCGGCCTTATTTGCCCATTGTCCACCCCTCAGCGCGGGGTTCTTTTTTGTAAGCAAGAAGGATGGGACTTTGCATCCTTGCATTGATTATCGTGAGCTCAATTCCATCACCGTTAAGGATAAATACCCGTTGCCACTCATTAATTCGGCCTTTGAACTCCTTCAACAGGCAAGGGTATATACTAAGCTCGATCTCCGGAATGCATATCATTTGGTATGTATCCTCAAGGGGGATGAATGGAAGATGGCGTTTAAAACTCATTTGGGTCATTTTGAATATTTGGTCATGCCCTTGGGACTGACCAACTCCCCCGTCGTCTTCCAGCGATTAATCAATGACATCCTCCAGGACATGGTAAACATTTTCGTTTTTGTGTACTTAGATGACATATTGATTTTCTCTTGCAAGCTGGAGGAACATGTGGTCCACGTCCGGACTGTCCTACGGCAGCTGCTCGAGAATCAGCTTTTTGTGAAAGCTGAGAAGTGCAAGTTTTCCACCTGCTCCACTTCTTTCTTGGGGTTTACCGTGGGCGGAGGCACGTTAAATGCCAACCCAGAGAGGATTCAGGCGGTAGTAGACTGGCCAACTCCCCAAACCAGGAAGGAGCTCCAACGTTTCCTGGGTTTTGCCAATTTCTACCACCGGTATATCCGTGATTATATCATGTCAGGAATCTGAAACTCAAGACTCATAGAAATGATAGTACTCTGTTAGGTTCGTACCTTAATCAGACTCGAGACATGAATATAATCAAAGGTTTTTACTTGCAAGGAGCAAATCACAACACACCTCTGGTTACAGACGGGAGTGAATGCTGGTGCGTAGAGTCAGCACCTCCCTTTTATACAATAAAGTAGGTCAAGGAAAAACTTTCACAACATCTGCTGCACCCACACATGGTGGAGCAGAAAGTTAGACACAATGAGTTTTTATCACATGATGGAGAAATAGCGAGAAAGACAATTCCATATATGGCATAGGACAGTTGGTTAATACAAGTATTTTCATTCTGTCCGGTTACACTGTTGCAGGGCAGATTACACTTCTCAGAGCAGAAAGTTATTTCAACAGTTCCTGTGTCACGTACAGCACAGGAGAAGCAGTTATACGAGTATTATTCATTTATGAAATGTTAACATGTATATACATTTATACATTTTCCAACAATTCCCTCCTGTTTAACATTTCATCACATGCAAGCATCAGTATAATGTAACTTCAAAAGATTTTTTTTTTTTACATTGACCTCATAAAGCATCATTTCCAAATTTAAACAGTGGTTTTGTCATTACAATCACCATCACTTTGCTGTGTTAAGGCAGTATATTGTACAGGGACTTCTCTTTGGAGCATAACAGATTGTAACATGAAAGTGTGTTGAGCAAAAGTTCTACTTATCATGGACCTTATACAGGGAATGACACACATGAAAAGCACATTGAATAAAATTAATATCACAATCAATGGGGTTAACTATTTCAAAAGACTCTGCCACCAAGTTCTTACTTTGAAACCAATCCCAGGAGCCCCAACCTTTATCTTCATCTAACCCATGCTGTAAGTGTAAAATATCATGCTAATTTTTGTTCTTCATTTAAGTTGTGAATCCTTGCTCCACTAATACAGTTAATAATGGGAGTAGGATGTTTTCATTTCATGTGTAAGATTTGACCTTATGCTGATGTGTGGGAACAATATAGCCATGTAACACCTGCCACACCATCCTGGAGGAAGCAATGAGTAAACATTAGATCCACAAACCCAAACATGGTTTTCCAAGAATCCATACCCATCATCATTTGGCCAAAAAACAGTAGGATTATTGCTACAGTTAAAAGTACAATTTTTCCTCTTTAAGGTGAATTTTCCAGCAGCAATATAGGGAAAGTGAAATACATTTCTACAAACAGAATCATGATATGACACTTCACAGGTCACTTCCTTAGTATCATTGCATCTCTGTGAAAAAACCCAGGTTGAAACTGTTTTTACTACAATTTTTGTGAAAGCAGATTGGTGAAGTAAACAGTGTAGGATTTACTTTCATTAAAGGCTTCTTAACTGCAAGCAAAGAAGTTCCAATCTCAATAGTATTAAATATTCTAATCTTAATCAGAATAGTGACATTCAATCTATTAAGATACCTTTCTGACAAATTCCCCACCAACTAATGTCCAACATTATTGCTTGTATTAAACAGACTGAGACAAGAGTTCATCGCTATTGTCGCTCCGGGCGTTTCTTCTTCACTTAGTGGAACAGGGATCATGGGTATTGCAGTCTTGTGTGAATGGGGTAGCAATGAACACACATAGCAAGAAGTATTGATTCCCAGTCCTCTCACCAAACCACCATTGTCTGGTACCATAGGTTATGCGTATTGTTCATTGTCCGTGCTTCGTGGGTTCCTTGTCCTTGAATCAGAAAGAGATTACCACCCCACTGTCAGGAGAAGTGCTGAACACAGAGTCATCAATAATTTTGGTGCCATGCTTCCACCTGAGAGAGTACCCCTCCAGGCCTCTTTCTTCACCAGGGTTGAGACGGCCTTGTCCTTAAAAGGACATGCCCCCTTTGTAACTGGACTTACTCAGGGAAACAAGTTAGTTAGTTCACTTACAGGCACCCATAGTCTTTTAGCGTGTGAAAGGTGAATCCGAGATGGTCATTCAGCAATACGTACTGCAGTGGGAGTGGGAGTGTCTAGTGTTGTCGGTGGTGGTTCTTTATGAAGACATAGTCTCCAGGTTATCCGTTTCTTTCTGTGGAGCAGAGAGAGCTTCTGACAGAATCAAAACATTCCCTGAGATGTTCACCAAGATCTGTGTATTTGTTAGGTGTGGTTAGTGGTGAGAGGTCAGGTAATACATAAGGATGGTGAAAGGCACATTCAAAAGGTGATAATCCTGTCTTTGGGTCTAGTATAGAGTTTAATGGTTAGTCTAACTAATTTCAGAGCTTCTGGCCAAGTAATACCCTTTCCATGTGTGGTTTTTGCCAGCACTTGTTTGATTGTACCATTTTTCTTTTTACAAAACCTGTACTTTGTGGGTGGTAGATACTATGAAATTTGATCTTATTAAGTCTTGAACTGTTTGTGCTGTAAAATGAGTTCCATTATCTGCATAAATCAGTTCTGGAACCCCAAAAATGGAAAGAGCATCATTCAATAGAGTTTCTCACACACACAGATGCGGCATTTGCTGAGGATGTGTGATGAATTCCTGTCCACTTTGCGAAGGTGTCAATCAACACCAAGCAATATTGTAGCTTTCCATTGCTCACTTTTGGCATGTTTTTGTTACTTCTTTCAAAATATTAGGACAGTTTTTCCAACATCCTCATCATTGATTTCCCTCTTGTTGGCACATGATTGGCCATGTGCCACCAGGACAGCTCATCTGTATAATGTGGGTGGCAGAGCAAATTTTCGTCAGGAAAGCCAAATGTATATCTAATTATTTACACATGAAACAAGAGGAAGGTCCATATTATCTTGACAGTCTTTTAAAACATCAACATTATTAATAAGACAGACGGTTCCTAAAAGACCAATAGCAGCACAGTGAGTAGCGTTATCAGCCAAGTGATTATCGCAGCTAGACAAGTCAGTGCCTTTAGTGTGGGCAGGGCAGTGAATAACTGCCACAGAACATGGTAGCATTAGAACATTACATAGTTGCAACAATTGCTGTTGATGTTTTGCTGGTTTTTCTGTGGAGGTGACAAACCCCCGCAGATTCAAGGTAACATTCATGCGCTATAAGCATATTTACTGTCTGTACAGAATACAGATAAGTTACATTAAGGTTAGTAGCTCATTCAGCTGTTGGAGGTGATGCAGGTTGTGGAATTTTTACACAATCTGGACCCCAGACAACACCGTTACAGCATAAGCACACTTCTATTTTTTACAGAGCAAGCCTGTCGCTCGCTTCTTCCTTTGCTAAGTAGAGAGAGAGATCTGCTGTTCAACTCCCCCTTCACAACATGGGAAATGTGTAGGATAATAGAGGGCATGATCTTATTATTTGTATTATCCCATGAATAATAAAAAGGTGGTCTGTATTGCCCAGCCTGTATTTGAGTTATAACTGCAGCCATATGTTTATCCTGGGCACTACAGAAAATGAAATGAAAAGCACTTATGCAAATAAAATTGAATTGAATTCATCATCAATCATTTATTGGTAATTTTTATGCATTATGTATTTTTCTGAGGATTGCTAATTATTTGCTAATTAATTTCTTTGATACCCCCTGTTTTGATACATGGAGGCTCACATGCAGCAAAGTTACAGGGTATTTGTTTGATTCTTTTACTGAAAGGAAGTGTATTTCCATTTTTAGTTTTAAATAAAATTTGCAGGTAGCCCGGTTCCTTCAAAGATGAGATCTCAATAATTATAGCTTCTTTTTGTGACATCTCTTGAAATAGTTTACAAATTTCATTTAAGAAAAACAAAATAACTATATCAGTTTGTCCAGTTGAACACAGATGGGTTGAATTTGAAATATTGTGTCACATTGTTTCAGTCAAAGGAAAGGCGGACGTTTTGCCTAATTAGAATTTGATTTAATGTTTTACAAGGAATGCCCCTATTTCATACATTCCTTGGTAAATTATGGAGTGCAGTGTAGTTCACCCTGACCCAGCTTGGCCACCGCTGAATCAGGAGAAGCACATTCCTCATTGCTCTTACATTTCTGAAATATATTGTTACCGCACCATTATGTGGTGAGTAATATCAGTATAAAATCAAATAAACATTACATTTGTAAGGTCAAAGTCATTTGAATCAGTACACCTTATGTTATCTACAATGTCATACAAAGTCATACTTGGCTTCAAAAAATGCTTATCAATTTAAGGATTCTTTCTCCAAAACCTTTGTCTGATAATCCATAGCCTCTGGCAGATCATATGCACAGACACATTAATTTTCAATCTGTTTTGAACCTCTATGCTTTAAATCATGTGATATAGGGTAAACATAAAACCTTCAGTGATTAGGCATTATTAAATGACATCATAATATGATCATAGCATGGCCTGTAGTCACATTGTCACATGTCAGTCCTTTTTTCTATAAAGTGCGCTGTCATGTTTCAGTCAAGGACAAAGGTCAGTAATGCGTCAAAATTGCTTTTTTTTTTTTTTTTTTTAAATATGTAAACAGTTTATCACGTACGCAACATTAATCAAGACCCCACACAGTTAAATTGAAAAAATAAAAACTAAAAACCTTGTAAAAGTACCCATATTTAGACCACTTTCTTCACAGATCAACCACACACACACACACACAGAGAGAACATATCTTATATTATGGTCTAATTATTATGATTTTATTTGCCTCCTCCATTTCCCAACCTCTTGGGCTTCTTTAAATAATTTGCCGTATGGACCCTCCTTAGGATCGTGGCATTGATAAGTTGGGGAAGGATTATCTTGTTAATCCCACTGTTTTTTCATATTTCCTTTATACAACTCAGCATCTCCCAAGCCTTGTGAGGCAGACAGCCCCGCCTCTTGCATTCTTCAATTGAGCTGAGCAAAAATTCACACTTCTGTTTTTTCTAGAGGCCAAATCTGCCTCTCCCCCGCCCCTGAGGCAAAAGGAGACACAGAGAGAGAGAGAGAGAGAGAGAGAGAGAGAGAGAGAGAGAGAGCGCTATCCCTCGCCCGCCCCCTTTGGGAGAGCGAGGAACAGAGAGAGAGAGAGGGAGAGAGAGAGCTGCTCCTCCAGCAGCCCCTCCTTTCACATTCCACAACTGCACTGAGCAAAAATGCCCTTTTTTTTTTATAAACTTTTCCTTTCTCACTCACAGCGTTCCCAATGTAAAACAAATAACAACAGATTACCAATATAAAACAAATAGCACTTGCAGCAGTGATTAAATAGTATCCGGATCCTTTACTTTATTCTTATTTTCTTGTTTATTATTGAAATTCTTCACTGTTCTTCGGGCTATTTCGCCTCTTTTTCTTTGTTTCACTTTTTTTCTGACCCCGTCAGATTTTTTACTGCGTCCAACGCAATTTCCCATTTCTCTTATCAACTTTTCTTCCTCCTCACTATATTGTTGTTATTTTTAGTTCTCAGAGGTCAAAGTTTTAACTTAGTTCTTATCAACTTTTCTTCCTCCTCACTATATTGTTGTTATTTTTAGTTCTCAGAGGTCAAAGTTTTAACTTAGTTCTCTTAACTGTTTTTATTCCCCTTCACTATATGGTTGTTATTTTTAGTTCTTAGGGGTCCCAGTTTTGACCTGGTTCCTTTATTTTACTGCTCTAGGAAAAATATGGACGCCGCCATATTACCATTAATCGCATCCCGCGGACCTAGAACATAACATTGTACTGGGAAGAAACAAAGACTTACTTCTGGCTCTACTAGTTAAGGCAGAACAGCCGTCACTGAATAGAGCATGGAGGAGATGCGCCGGTCCAAGTTCCCTCAAGGCGGGTTAGTCAATGCTGATGGTTTCTATCAGACCGTGCACGGTTTTCTCATTGGCCCAGACGCCTCCCCCAGCTCCGTCCAGATCTCAGCTGTCCCGGGTTTCGGCACCACGTTATGTCAGGAATCTGAAACTCAAGACTCATAGAAATGATAGTACTCTGTTAGGTTCGTACCTTAATCAGACTCGAGACATGAATATAATCAAAGGTTTTTACTTGCAAGGAGCAAATCACAACACACCTCTGGTTACAGACGGGAGTGAATGCTGGTGCGTAGAGTCAGCACCTCCCTTTTATACAATAAAGTAGGTCAAGGAAAAACTTTCACAACATCTGCTGCACCCACACATGGCGGAGCAGAAAGTTAGACACAATGAGTTTTTATCACATGATGGAGAAATAGCGAGAAAGACAATTCCATATATGGCATAGGACAGTTGGTTAATACAAGTATTTTCATTCTGTCCGGTTACACTGTTGCAGGGCAGATTACACTTCTCAGAGCAGAAAGTTATTTCAACAGTTCCCGTGTCACGTACAGCACAGGAGAAGCAGTTATACGAGTATTATTCATTTATGAAATGTTAACATGTATATACATTTATACATTTTCCAACATATCACGATTGCTCTGCCCCTTACCCAGCTCACTTCAGTCAGTCAGACTTTTCAGCGATCATCCAAGTGGAATCGCCTGTATGCCAACCGTAGGCAGGCGGTGGCGCACAAATACTCCGTGGGCCAGAAGGTATGGTTATTCGCAGAGAAAGTATCGGTGAAGGGGGACTCTCGGAAGCCGTCACCTCGCTTTTTGGGCCCATTCCCGATCTCCCACATCATTAATGACATCACTGACCGTCAGAAGTCGTCTCCATCCCTCCGCATCCATCCTACTTTCCACATTTCTCAGATTAAACCTCTCTCTGTCAGCCCCTTGTCCCTTCCTCCAGAACCCCCTCCACCCCACCGGATCATCGATGGACATACCACCTACACCGTCCAGCAAAATCTGGACTTGCACCATCAAGGTCAGGGGCTGCAGTATCTAGTACACTGGAAGGGTTGTGGTCCGAAGGAGAGATCTTGGATTCCATCATCATACTTCCATGACAAGGGCATGGCTTGGGCATTCCACCTTGCCCATTTGCAGAAGCCCGGGTGTCCGCCAGGAGGCGTCCCTTGAGGGGGGGCACTGTCATGATCAGGCAAATGTTCCTTCCCCCTCCCTTCCTGCTTCTGTTTTTCCGGCTCTAGAGCTTATCAACGCACCTGCGTGATTACACACCTGCTGCCTCCTGATTCACCAGCTTATTTAAGGGCCAGAGTGTGAAGAGCTCTCCGCTGGACTGTTTGGTTTGTGCTGCCTCACAACGGTCGTTGTTGTTGTGTAAAAAATTATTCAGAGTTATTTCACCTTCTCTTCTCCCCTCAGGTTTGCTGCCGCCTCCAGTGGTGCGTCTCTGGAGCGGTGTTTGTACGCTCACCTGAGTCATCTCTCCTTCCACACAACAACTTCTCCATCCCGGTTCTTCAGCCCTTCCTCCTCCTGTCCTGCAGCCTCCAGACCCCTTCACCTTTCCTATGCTGGAGTTCACTGCTGGACTGTCTGCCAGTGTTGTAAGACCCATTACCTCAGTTGTCATTCTCCCGTGTGCCATTCCCATCACTAATCATTCCTCTCCTCTCTTTCATTCTAGGCTGCATGTGGCTCCAGCGTGCAACTGTTTTCCTGTATATAGTGTGGTGTCTTGGTTGTGGGTTTCATTAATTGTGGTGTGTGCATTTATTCCTTAAAGTAGTGTGCTGTGTATAGGGTTCTGTTTTTGTTTGTTTTTTTCATTAAAGTGGTGGAACTTTTCATGTGTGTCTGAGTGTTCTTCTGAAGTGGTTGTCCAGCATTTAAGTCTCCTCAAAAACATGAAATCATGACAACAAATTTACAACTTTTTTCTCAGACATTTTCAACTTTTCTCAAAAATTTGCAACTTTTTTGTAATAAATTTGCAGCTGTTTTCCTGTAAATCTGCCACTTTAAAAAAATGTGCAGCTTTTTTTGTTATAAATTTGCAACTTTTTCTTGTACATTTTCAACTTTTTTCTATAAATTTGCAACATTTTTGTCATAAATTTAAATTTGCTAATTTTTTCTCAAAAATGTACAACCTTTTTTCTTATAAATTTGCAACTTTTTTGTTGTAAGTTTGCAGCTTTTTTCCTATAAATTTGCTACTTTTTTCTTAAATATGCAAGTTTTTTTTTTCAAAAAAATCTTTAATTTTTCTTTCTCATAAATTTGCAACTTCTTCTAGTACATTTTAAATGTTTTTTTTTTTCCTGAAAAATTATCAACTTTTTTTTTTGTAAATTCACAACTTTTTTTTAAAAATAAATTTGGACCTTTTTCTTGTACATTTTCAACCTTTTTTTTAAAACTATAAATTAAAGTAAAATCACAGCCCCCCTGATTTCACCTCAAGCATTTTCCACACATCATTGATCCTCTTCACTGATTAACTCCTGCTCTGTGTCTGTCCATTAGCCTGACAGCTGCCATCATGAGACTGGACCCAGAGGACGGCGAGCAGATCATGGAATACTTTAAGACCCACGCCCTGCTGAGCAGAGAGAAAGCTCGTAATTATTATTACACAGCTTCAGACTGGAGCTGGTACAGTTTTAAAAACCACCAACTATGGTGGATGTGGTGCTGAACTGCCTATGTTTTGTCCCAGTCCTGCAGGCGTCCATCAGGGAGCAGAAGAAGCTGCTGGTTGAAAACGCCAAATTGAAGAAGGACATCGAACAGCTGAAGATCCAGCTGCAGGACAAACAGAGAAGACGCAACGGTTAGCATGACCCTATTCATCTGTCTTAAAGGGGATAGACCATGGGAAGTTCACTTTGTTTCTGTACCTCTCATTAAATCACTGTCAAAACTAGACACTGAAACCGTGGCTGCTGCAAAGTTAGCTTCCCCAACATCGGCAATGCATGTTCTGATAAATGGCATTTACTTATATAGCACTTTTTCTAATCTCTAGATTGACCAACGCACTTTACAGATCCTGCTATTCACCCATTCCCACACACATACTGATGGCAGTAGAGCTGCCAAGAACCAGCCTGACCCACCAGGAGCAACTGGGAGTTCAGCGTGTTGCTCAAGGACACTTGGACATGCAGAGAGAGTGGGAATCAAGCCCCTCACCCTCCGATCAATAGTCAGCAGAGTATTTCAGATTTGTACTTTAAGAGCAATTCTTCCTTCAGGCATAGATTGGGATTGAACCCATGATCTTTGGATTACAAGACCCACACCTTACCACTTGGCCATCATGCCACACCAACTGTATGTCTAAATGAGGAATGAACCTCAAAACTGGTGGTCCTTTGCGGGCTCATGATAGAAGTTTGAAGAAGGTTATTCCAACCAAAGAGAGCCTGTGATGAAAACATTTCACTACCACCCTATCATGTCCACTGTTCCACACTATCCTTATGTGGAACAAGACTGCAAAACTGGTGGTCAATTATGGGATCTCAGTGAAAGGTAGTAGTAATAGCCTCACAAACAAAGATAAACTGCACCACCATTGCATGTTAACTTCCTGTTTTAGGAGGACATGACCCTTCTGTTTAAATGTGGATTGGACCTCAAAACTGGTGGTCCTTTGTGGGCTCATGATAAGTTTGAAGAAAGTAGTGGCAATAGCCTTGCAACCAAAAATAACCAGTGACTTACAACTTAGTCACCATGCCAAATACTGGTTTTAGTATTAGACCTCACACTTCCATTCATCTTCTAGATGATGTAATCAAACAATAGACTTTCTAATAGGCACAGATGGGGGTTGAACCCATGATCTTTGGTTTACAAGACCAATGCTTTACCACTTGTCCACCATGCCACACTTCCCTCATCTTTAAAAGTGAACTGAACCACAAACCTGGTGGTCCTTTGTTCGGTGTTGATCAAGGTTTGAAGAAGGGGGTGGCAATAGCCTTGCAACAAAAGATAATGTGGGATGAAAACTGCTCACCAATGCCTTGGCCACCATGCAGCACTACCCTTATGTGGAAAAAAGATTGCAAAGCTGGTGGGGCTTTGTGGGATCATGATAGATGTTTCAAAAAGGTGGTTGTAAGACTATTGCAACCAAAGACAACCTGTGATGAAAACATCTCACAGCACCTTATCACTTGTTCACTGTGCCACCCTACACTTAAGTGGAACAAGATTGAGAAATTGGTGGTCCTTTGTTTGATCTTGATGGAAGGTGGCAGTGAAAGCCTAACAACTGAAGTTAACCTATACCACACACTTCCATTCCTGTTCTAGATAAGGCTAGTTTCCATTTGAAGCACTTAAGCAACAGACTTTCTTGTTGGCATGGATGTGAACTGAAGCCATGATATTTGGTTTACAAGACTACGCCTTACCAGTTGGCCACCATACCACACAATTCATATGTTTAAATGTGGAATGAGCCTCAAACCTGGTGGTCCTTTGTGAGGTCATGATAGAGGTTTGAAGAAGGTGGTTGCAATAGCCTTGCAACCAAATATAACCTGGGACCAAAACATCTTACTAATGTGTTGGCCACCATGCCATGCTACCCTTACATGGAACAAGATTGCAAAGCTGGTGGTGCTTTGTGGGTTCATCATAGTGGTTTGAAAAAGGTGGTTGCAAGGTTATTGCAACCAAACACAACCTGTGATGAAACCACATCACCAACACATGTTCATTGTGCCACACTACCCTAAAGTAGAACAAGATGAAGAAATTGGTGGACTGTTGTGGAAGTAACAGCCTCACAACTGAAGTTAACCTATACTACACACTTCATTCCTCTTCTAGATAACACTAGTCTCCAGACATCCTGCTAGGCATAGATGTGGGTTGAACCCATGAACTTTGGTTTACAAGACCAACACCTTACCACTTGGCCACATATTTAAATGTGGAGTGAGCCTCAAAGTGTTTTGAACTGCTTGTCAAACCACACATCACAACCTGCCTCCCTGCATCACATGACCCGCTCCAGTTTGCATATCGTTCAAACCGCTCCACGGAGGATGCTATAGTCACCACCCTGCACTCTGTCATCACCCACCTGGATCAGAAAAACACCTACGCCAGACTCCTGTACATTGATTTCAGTTCAGCATTCAACACCATTATTCCCCAGAGACTGATGGAGAAATTACTCCTTCTCGGTCTGAACACCGCCACATGTCTCTGGATCCTTGATTTCCTGACTGACAGACCTCAGTCTGTCCGTGTTGGAAATAACATCTCCACCTCTGTCACGCTGAGCACCGGATCCCCTCAAGGCTGCGTACTCAGTCCACTGTTGTTTACACTTCTAGTTGTTTACACTTCTAACACATGACTGTGTATCCATACATGAAGGGAACCAGATTATTAAGTTTGCAGGCAACACCACAGTGGTGGGACTTATTCAGAGGGATGAGGAATCAATGTACAGGGAAGAAGTGAGAGACCTGGAGGGCTGGTGCAGGGAGAACAATCTGGTGCTCAACGTGGACAAAACGAAGGAGATGATTATCGACTTCCGGCAGTCACAGCCTGAACGCGTCCCTCTCAGCATCTGTGGCCATTTAGTGGAGAGAGTGGAGAACATCAAGTTCCTTGGAGTGCAGATCTCACAGGATCTGACCTGGAGCAAGAATTCCTTGGGGATCAGGAAGCAGGCCCAGCAGAGACTGCATTTCTTGAGGAAACTCAAACAGGCCTCTCTCCCCATCTGCGTTCTCAGGACCTTCTACAGAGGTGTGGTGGAGAGTGTCCTGACGTACTGCATTGCAACATGGTACTCCAGCTACAGTCGTCGGCCTCCGTCGGTCTATGATGACCATGGAAGAGAATCCTAAACGTCTACTCTGCTGGAACAGCACCGCCTGTGGCTGAACAGGCCGATGTGCAAATGGCAGTCCCTGTCACACAGGTCGCACTTGTGGGTGGTCTCCGTACTGCTGGGTCTGTGGCGGTTCTTCCTGCGGGCCCTTTTTTCATCTGCTGCAGCAGTCAGTCTCTCCTCACCCGCCTTGAGCTGTCTGGTCAGGGTGCCTCTCCATTTGGAGCGGTCCGTTGCAAGGTCCTCCCAGCGCTCTGTGTTGATCTCCAGGGCCTTCATGTCTCTTTTGCAGATGTCTCTAAAGCGAAGCTGTGGGCGGCCAACGTCTCTCCTGCCAGTCGCCAGTTCTCCATAGAGGATGTCTTTGGGGATTCTGCCATCCTCCATATGGTGAACGTGGCCTAGCCAGCGGAGTCTGCGCTGCCTGAGTAGAGTGAAAATGGAAGGAAGGCCGGCGCGGGACAGAACTTCTGTGTTGGGCACTTTGTCCTGTCAGGATATGTCCAGGATGTGGCAAATGCAGCGCAAGTGGAAGGAGTTCAGTCTCTTTTCCTGCCGGGTGTATGTTGTCCACATCTCACTCCCATAGAGCAGTGTGCTGATGACACAGGCGTTGCACACTGCCATCTTCGTCTTGACAGAGAGTTTGGGATTCTCCCACACTCGTGTGGTGAGGCGAGTGAGTGTGAAGGCTGATTTTCCAATCCTCTTGTCGATCTCTGTATCAAGGGAGTGGTTGTTGCTGATCGTGGACCCCAGGTACGTGAACTGATTCACGACCTCCAGCTCGTAGTCGTCAATGGTGATGGTTGGTGGTGCTTCCATGCCTTGCGCCAAGACGTTAGTCTTCTTCAGGCTGATGGTAAGCCCGAAGTCCTTGCATGCCTGGGAGAAGCGGTCCATCAGGGTCTGAAGCTCCTGCTGTGTGCGGGTTGCGACTGCAGCGTCGTCTGTGAACAGCATGTCTCTGATTAGAGCCTCGCGTACTTTGGTTCTGGCTTTCAAGCGGGCGAGGTTGAAAAGCCTGCCGTCAGATCTTGTGTGCAGGTAGATTCCCTCTGTTGCTGTGCTGAAGGCATGCCTCAGGAGCATAGCAAAGAAAATCCCAAAGAGGGTTGGCGCAAGTACACAGCCCTGTTTCACTCCACTGCATATGTTGAATGGCTCTGAGACGTTGCCGTCGTGCTGCACTATCCCCTGCATGTTGGTGTGAAACGATTTGATGAGGCTTTGCAACTTTGGTGGGCATCCTATCTTTGGCAGGATCTTGAAAAGGCCCTCTCTGCTGACCAGATCGAACGCTTTGGTGAGGTCGATGAAGGCGACGTACAGGGGCATGTTCTGTTCTCTGCATTTCTCCTGGAGTTGGCGGATGGAGAATATCATGTCTACCGTTGATTGCTCAGAGCGGAAGCCACACTGAGACTCGGGGTAGACACGTTCGTCAAGCTTCTGTAGATGAATGAGAACAACTCGTGCATAGACTTTGCCAACAACGCTGAGGAGGGAGATGCCCCTGTAGTTGCTGCAGTCGCTTCTCTCCCCTTTGTTTTTGTAGAGGGCGATGATCTTGGCGTCCCTCATGTCCTGTGGTATGGCACCTTCTTTCCAGCACTGGCAGAGGACGTCATGCAATGGCAGCAGTAGGGCGGTCTTGCAGTGCTTGATCAGGTTGGGGGGTATGCCGTCGTTGCCGGGTGCCTTGCCAGCGGCCAAGCTATCAATGGCCTTGCTGAGTTTGTCGATGGTTAGACAAAAAAGCCCTGCAGAGGATAGTTAAGGGAGCTGAGAGGGTAATTGGACTTTCCCTCCCCTCAGGCCAAAAACTTTTTTCAGAACCGTTGTAGGAGCAGGGCACTGAACATTGTCAAGGACCATTCTCACCCTCTGCATAAACACTTTGAACTTCTGCCATCTGGCAAACGATTCCGGAGCATCAGAGGCAGAACCACCAGACTGATTAACAGCTTCCTTCCACAAGCTGTTAGGACGTTGAACAGTTGATTTGGAATCTCTCATACATACTACTGCACCTATGGACATTATGTATATTATTTGTATATTATAGTTCTGGTTAATTTTCAAGTATGTCTCAGGGATGTGTGAATGGCTTTGCTGGGGTGGGGGGTGAGGGTGTGTGTGAGTGTGTCTTAAATTATGTTCTTTTTACTTACAGTATATGGATGCCGAGAGAAACGCAATTTCATCTTGACTGCACTACAGTTGTATGTACAGCAATATGACAATAAAGGTTGATTTGATTTGATTTGAAATCTGGTGGTCCTTGTGGGCTCACAATAGAGTGATGAAGAAGGTGGTGGCAATAGCCTTGCAACTAAAGATAACCTGGGACTAAAACATCTCACCTATGCATTGGCCACAATGCCATGCTACCCTTATGTGGAACAAGATGCAAAACTGGTGGTTCTTTGTGGGATCATGATAGAGGTTTGAACAAGGTAGTTGCAACCAAAGACAACCTATGATGAAAACGTTTCACCAACACCTTATCATTTGTTTACCATGCCACACTACCCTTATGTGGAACAAGATTACAAAAATGGTGGCCCTTTGTGCAATCACAATGAAAGGTGGTGGTAATAGCCTCACAATCAGAAATAACCTTTACAACCACGCCAACTTCCTGCTTTAAGAAGACATGTCTGATTTAGTCTTCTTCTGGACAAGGACAGTCTCCAGTTAAAGCATGCAAACATTAGATTCTCATCTCAGCATGGATGAAAATCCATGCTTTTATGGGTTGAACCTATAATCTTTAGTTTACAAGAACCAATGCCTTAGCACTTGGCCACCATACTAGCATGTTTAAATGTGGAATGAACATCAAAACTGGTGGCCCTCTGTCCTTATCCTTAATTCTCTTCGTGCACATAAGGCCTGGACATCAATCCGCCCACTGGTATCGGTCTGCAGCTGCGTGGCGTGCTTCGCCCCAAGAGCTCCAGCCAGCAACGGTCCGCTCTACTTCCACCATCCTTCTCCAGGTTGTTTTTGGGTGGCCTCTTTTCCTGCGTCCTTCCGGGGTCCACTCCATGGCTACAGCGCAGTCGTCCTTCGGGTCTTTCCTGAGAATGTGGCCGATCCAGTTCCATCTCTTTCTTCTGATTACCTCGCTGATTTTCTTGGTTTCTGCCATTTCCAGGATTGTCTTGTTGGATATGTGTTGCTGCCAGTGCACCTTAAATATCCTTCTCAGACACTTGGCTTGGAATGCATCCAGCTTTTCCTTCTCTCCTTTGGTCAGCTTCCAAGTCTCACAGCCGTACAAAAGCTCTGACAGCACCAGGCTTCTGTGCAGGGAGGTTTTCATCTTCTTGCTGATTTTTCCAGTTGCCCAGATTTTGCTCAACCGCTTGTACTGGGCATTGGCCAAGGCTATCCTTCTCTTGACGTCAGCTCCTCCGCCTCCGTCCTTGGTTACCGTGGCTCCAAGATAAGTGAAGCTCTCCACCTCTTCTACTTCATTTCCTCTGACTCTCAACTTTTCCGCAGACTTACTGTTCACCTTCATGGCTTTGCACTTGTGGTCGTTCATCTTCAGTCCAACTTTGCAGGCGTTTTCCTCCAATCTAGCTGTCTTTTGCTGTAGGTGATTCATGGTGGATGACAGAAGCGCAAGATCGTCGGCGAAGTCGTGGTCTTCCAGCAGGGTTGAGAAGTTCCACCTTATGCCTGTTCTATCTCCATCTGTGGTCTTCTTCATGACCCAGTCAATTACTAGCAGGAACAGAAACCCTGACATGCAGCATCCTTGTTTTACTCCTATGATAACAGGGAACCAGTCTGTTGTCTCTCCTTCGTCTATGACCGAGCATTGGAAGTCCTTGTACAACGTTTGAACCAATCTGATGATTTTTTGGGGGATTTCGTACTCGCTCATGATGATCCAGAGGCTGTCTCTGTGGATGGAGTCGAAGGCCTTTTCAAAGTCCACAAAGTGGATGTATAGAATGGCATTCCATTCATTGGTTTGCTCCAAGATGTTCCTCAGTATGAATATCTGTTCTGTTGTTCTTCTTCCTTTTCTAAACCCAGCTTGTTCCTTCCTGAGCGACGGATGCACCCCTGTTTGTATCCTATTAATCAGGACCCTGCTGAGGACTTTGCTGGCCAGTGGCAGTAGCGTGACTCCTCTCCAGTTGCCACATTCCTGAAGGTTGCCTTTCTTTGGAATTTTGCAAATGAGCCCCTTCATCCATTGGTCGGGAACTGCTTCCTTCTCCCATACGAGATCGAATAGTCTCTTCAGTTCTGTGCTGGTGTGCTCTGGGTCCGCTTTCAACATCTCTGCCGTAACCTGGTCAATTCCTGCTGCTTTTCCGTTGTTGAGTGTGCGTAGAGCTGATCTTATTTCTTCTAAAGTTGGGGCTTTGGTTGAGATATCAAGTTCTTCTCTCTCCTCTTCCTCTGCTTGTGGGGGCTCCTCCGGTGCGCCTCTGTTAAGGACTTCCTGGAAATGCTCCTTCCACCTTGCCAGTCTTGCCTCCATGTTCTTCAGTAGATCTCCGTTCTTGCTCTTCACTGCTGCTGCTTGTCTTGTGCCTTGTCCTGTTAGCTGCTTCACAATGTTGTATAATTCTTTCTGTTGTCCATTCTCCGCTGCAGTTTGTGCTCTCTGTGCTTTCTCAGCCATCCACTTTCGCTTGTCTTCCCTGGCACTCCTTTTCACTTCCTTGTCTTTCTCTTTGTACTCCTCTTTCTTCCTGTTCCGGATTCTTTCTGAGTGGTTGCTGTCCATCCTTGTTTTGATGTCCTTCCTCTCATCGATCAGTTTCCAGGTATGCTCACTGATTCATGGCTTGCTCTTCCCTTTCCTATAACCTAACACTTCCTTTGCAGCGTTGACATATGCGTTTCTCTGTTGTTCCCACACCTCTTCTACATCTTCGCTCTCTGTCCTATTTTCTTCCATTTTGCTCCTTACTGCCTCGCAGTATGTCCTCCTCGTTTCTTCATCTTTTAGCCGTTCCATGTTGAGCTTTGGCTTGACTCTGTTGTCGTCTCTGTGGGCCTTGAGTCTCATCTTGATGCTGGTCCTCACCAGGTAGTGATCGCTGTTGGCATCTGCTCCCCTCTGTACCCTAGAGTCCAGGACAGATGATCTCCACTGCCCGCTGATCAACAGGTGGTCTATTTGATTCCTCACCTTCCCATCAGCTGATACCCATGTTGCCTTGTGAATGTCCTTGTGAGGAAATAGCGTCCTGGTTATGACGAGGCCGTTCATCTGGCTGAACTCGCACAGCCTCTCCCCATTGTCGTTCTGCTCTCCCAGGCCGTGCACCCCCATCGTCCTCTCGTATCTGGTGTTGCCCCTGCCCACCTTGGCGTTGAAGTCGCCCATGATGATAATGATGTCGTTCTTGTTGCATCCATCAACTGCTTCCTGTAGCTCCTGGTAAAACTGCTCCTTCTCTGCTTCCTCCTTTTCGTTGTGGGGGGCGTAAACTTGTATGATGGTGACCCTTCTCTGTCTTGAATAGAATCGAGCTGTGATGATTCTCTTGCTGATGGGTGTCCATTCCATGAATGCTCTCCTTGCTTGCTGGCTGACCATGATGGCGACTCCTCCTTCGTGCAGCTCCTTGTCCCCACTGTAGAGCACTGTCTTCCCTGATGCTAGCTGTATCTTTCTGGCTCCCATCCACCTGCATTCACTGATCCCTAGAATGTCTAATTTATATCCCTCCATCTCCCTCACTATCTGTGCTGCTGCTCCTTCTCTGAACATGGTCCTGACATGGCCCTGACGTTCCAGTGTCCGATGTTCAGTCTGTATTTGGGGCTCACAATGGACCTTGTCGGGCGCTGAGCTTCCCGTAGGCTTTCACCCACCGCTGTCATGTTGCCGGAGTCGGCGATCCCTGCTCCTCCTAGGTTGTCTCGTAGATTGATGTCCATAGTTTCTGTAACTCTAGTTTTTTACAGGAGAAGGTAGTTGGCCTTCTGCCCAACCCCCAGACTTGGAGGACCAGGGTTTTCTGTCAGGGTGTCCTTCCCTTAGACTGCGTTGGTCCACGTGTGCAATCCCCCATCCGCCACCCGGGGGCCGCGCCTCTACACCGTACAGTCCCAGCGCGAGGGGTGGCCCTCTGTGGGCTCACAATAAGTTTGACAAAGGTGGTAGCAATAGCCTTGCAACCAAAGAGTACCTGTGACAAAAACAGCTTACCAGTGCCTTACAACTAGGCCAACTTCCTGTTTCAGCACTGGGTCTTATATTTCCATTCCTCCTCTTCATGAGGCTACTCTCCAGTTGAAGGATTAAAACAGAAGACTTACTTCTAGTTATGGATGGGGGTTGAACCCATGATCTTTGTACTTTGTTATACTCTGTGTTGGGCAGGTTACTAAAAAATAGTAACTAGTTACAGCTACTAGTTACTTCTTTTCAAAAGTAGCTGAGTTATTTACCAGTTACTGCATGATTAAAGTAACTAGTTGCTTGGAAAAGTAATTTTCATGTTACTTTTAAATGCATACTTAAATCACATTGTGCACAGTAATTTAATTAATGGATTACATTATGGGCTTATTAATGTCAGGCTGAAAACAAGCTGTTTCAGACAGCGCTTTTAGAACATGTTGAGTTTGCTTTATCCTGCCTTGAGGGCTTTTATGATGGAGAAAATTGAAGAAAATCAACACGAAATTGCCAGTAATTTCCTCATTTTGGAGTGAGAAATTGGGTTTGTGGTGTGAGAGAGAGGGAAAAAGAGTGAGAATCACTCCAAAAGAGTGAGTTGGCGACACTGCATAAAGCTGTTTAAATGTTTCTTACAATTATGAATTTAATCTGATGTGCAGTGATCCAAAGAAAATCTCAATTATCCACAGTCCAAATGTCTGCTGTGACAGACACATGATCCAGTCCCTTAAATTCCCTTTGGAGATGAAAATTTATTTTTGAATAATCTTTATCCAGGTAACAAGTAAATGCATTTTAACTTCAGTGGCTAACAGTCTCAGCTGTGTAATGGAAAATGACTGTTATCAGATCTTCAGTCTGTAATGACATATCTGGCAATCAGTCCGTTTAATTCTTGCTGGATCACAAACTGTTCAGATCAATTCAGTTCTTGAAATCAAGTGTGGCTGTTCAGATAGCGTAAATCCACTAACACCAGTGTGCTAGCATAGCATTAGCTTTGATGTTGTTGCTGTTCAGGCGCTTCTGAAGATCGCAGTCGGTCTCACACGTCCCACGAATATGCTTTTGTCCTTTACTGCGACAAAAGAAAAATAAACTGTCTATTTCCACAAAAACAAAGTAGCTTCATCTCCTCTCAGCAGGCGCAAGCTCCATGTGTGGCTGGATGCAGATGTGAAGAAGCTCTTTGCAACGCTGACTGATGGTGCATTAGCTATGTAGGGTCAGTTTATATTTATTTGCACTAAAAATATCTATCCATATTAATAAAACGAGTAAAGCGAGTAACGCATCTGACCAAATTTCAGTAACTGTAAGGCATTGCTGAATTTTAAACAGTAATTTCGTTACACAGCACGTTTCTGCAAAAGTAGAGGTGTTACTCCCAACACTGGTTATACTGTACAAAGACAATAAAGCCTATTCTATTCTATTTTGGTTTAGAAGACCATTATCTTCCTACCTGGCCACCATGCTTCTCCACATGTATGTCTAAATGTGGAATGAACCTCCAAACTGGTGGTCCTTTGTGGTATCATGGTAGAGGTTTGAAGAAGGTTGTTGCAACCAAAGAGAACCTGTGATGAAAACATTTCACCAACACCTTATCACTTGTCCACTGTGCCACACTATCCTTATGTGGAACAAGACTGCAAAACTGGTGGTCATTTGTGGGATCTCAGTGGAAGGTGGTGGTAATAGCCTCACGACCAAAGATAAACTGCACCACCATTGCATGTTAACTTTCTGTTTTAAGAGGACATGAGCCTTATGTTTAAATGTGGCTTGGACCACAAAACTGGTGGTCCTTTGTGGGCTCATGATAAGTTTGAAGAAGGTGGTGGCAATAGTATTGCAAGCAAGAATAACTAGTGCCTGTCAACTTGCCAAATACCTGTTTCAATATTGGACATCACACTTCTATTCATATTTCAGATGAAGCGTGTCTCCATTTGATGTAGTCCAACAATAGACTTTGTTTTAGGCATGGATGGGGGTTGAACCCATGATCTTTGGTTTACAAGACCAATGCCTTACCACTTGGCCACCACGCCACACTACCCTCATCTTTAAAAGTGAATTGAGCCGCAAACCTGGTGGCCCTTTGTGGGATGATGATCAAGTTTTGAAGAAGGGGGTGGCAATAGCCTTGCAACTAAAGATAACGTGGGATGAAAACCTGTCACCAATGCCTTGGCCACCATGCCACACTACCCTTATGTGGAACAAGATTGCAAAGCCGGCAGGGCATTGTGGGATCATGATAGAGGTTTGAAAAAGGTGGTTGTAAGGCTATTGCAACCAAAGACAGCCTGTGATGAAAAAAATTTACCAACACCTTGTCACTTGTTCATTGTGCCACGCTACCCTTAAGCAGAACAAGAGGGAGAAATTGGCGGTCCTCTGTGGGATCTTGATGGAAGGTGGCAGTAACAGCTTCACAGCTGAAGTTAACCGATACCACACACTTCCATATAAGGCTAGTCTCCATTTGAAGTACTCAAGCTGCAGATATCCTGCTAGGCATGGATGGGGGGGTTGAACCAATGAGCTTTTTCACAAGACCAATGCTTTACCACCTGTCCACCATGCCACACTGCCCATCTGTTTAAATGCGGAATGAGCCTCAAACCTGGTGGTTCTTTGTGGGATCATGATAAAGGGTTGAAGAAGGTGGTGGCAATAGCCTTGCAACCAAAGATAACCTCGGACCAAAACATCTCACCAATGCATTGGACACCATGCTATGCTACACTTATGTGGAACAAGATTGCAAAACTGGTGGTGCTTTGTGGAATCATGATAGAGGTTTGAAAAAGGTGATTGTAAGGCTATTGCATTTGTTCACTATGCCACACTACCTTTATGTGGAACAAGATTGCAAAAATGGTGGCTTTTTATGCAGTCTCAATGGAAGGTGGTGGTAATAGCCTCACAATACGAGATAACCATGCTACTCTACTGATTTAAGAGGACATGTCTTTCTAGTTATGGATGGGGGTTGAACACATGATCTTTGTACTTTGTTTTCTCTGTGTTGGGCAAATTACTAAAAATAGTAACTTATTTACAGTTACTAGTTACTTCTTTTCAAAAGTAATTGAGTTACTTACCAGTTACTGCATGATTAAAATAAGTAGTTACTTGGAAAAGTAACTTTAATTTTACTTTTAAATGCATACTTAAATCATCTTGTGCGCAATAATTTAATTAATGGATTACATTACGGGCTTATTAATGTCAGGCTGAAAACAGACTGTTTCAGACAATGCTTTTAGGATATGTTGAGTTTGCTTTATGCTACCTTGAGAGCTCTTATTGTGGGAAAAATCGAGGAAAATCAACACGGAATTGCCAGTAATTTTCTCATTTTGGAGTAAGAAATAGGGTTTGTGGCGTGAGAGAGAGGGAAAAAGATTGAGAATCACTCCAAAAGAGTGAGATGGCAACACTGTTTAAATGTTTCTTACCTTTATGATTATGAATTTAATCCGATGTGCAGTGATCCAAAGAAAATGTCCATTATCCACAGTCCAAATGTCTGCTGTAATAGACACATGATCCAGTCCTTTAAATTCCCTTTGGAGATGGAAATTTATTTTTGAATAATCTTTATCCAGGTAGCAAGTAAATGTGTTTTAACTTCAGTGGCTCACAGTCTCAGCTGTCTGATGGAAAATGAACGTTATCAGATCTTCAGTCTGTAACGACGTATCTGGCAATCAATTTAATTCTTGCTGGATCACAAACTGTTCACATCCATACCTGTGCTTGAAATCAAGCGTGGCTGTTCAGATAGCGTAAATCCACTAACAACAGTGTGCTAGCATAGCATTAGCTTTGATGTTGTTGCTGTTCAGGAGCTTCTGAAGATTGCAGTTGGTCTCACACAACCCATGAATATGCTTTTGTCCTTAACCGTGACAAAAGAAAAATAATCTGTCTATTTCCACAAAAACAAAGTAGTTTTATCTTTTCTCAGCAGGCACAAGTTCCATTTGTGGCTGGATGCAGATGTGAAGAAGCTCTTTGCAATGTTTCACCAACGCTTCATCATTTGTTCACTGTGCCACACTACCCTTATGTGGAACAAGATTGCAAAAAGAGTGACCCTTTGTGTAATCTCAGAGGAAGGTGGTGGGAATAGCCTCACATTCAGAGATAACCTGTTCAACCATGCCAACTTCATATTTTAAGGGGACATGTATGCTGATGAGGTCTTCTAGACAAGACTAGTCTCCAGCTGAAGCATGTAAGGATTAAATTTTCATCTGGCAATCAGTCTGTTTAATTCTAGCAAGTAAATGTGTTTTAACTTCAGTGGCTCACAGTCTCAGCTGTCTGATGGAAAATGAATGTTATCAGATCTTCAGTCTATAACAACGTATCTGGCAATCAATTTAATTCTTGCTGGGTCACAAACTGTTCAGATCCATACCTGTACTTGAAATCAAGTGTGGCTGTTCAGATAGCGTAAGTCCACTAATAACAGTGTACTAGCATAGCATTAGCTTTGATGTTGTTGCTGTTCAGGCACTTCTGAAGATTGCAGGGTCTTGTGGCAGCCCACCCACAGGCTCTAGTTTTAGGTTTAATTGTGTGTTGAATGTTTTATTTTAGTGTGTTTATTGGGGTTCTAGTATACCTAGTTGTTGAGGGTCTTAATTGGATGTGTTTTGTGAAGGAGGGGGTGGATGTAGTGATGGGTTTTGTACAATCGTCACCATCCGGCTTCGTCATCACACCGACATATATATGGGTGAGTTCGCCATTTTCAGGGCTCTCTTACCCTGGCGACTCGGTACGCTGAAGACATATAGTGTATTGTGACCAGTTCCAGGTCACAATACACTAGCGTATTCTGACCGGGTCTCCTGAGTCGGCGGACGGAGCCTCTGTTTACAGCAGGAGACGATACAGCAGGGAAGAGCTAGCTAGCACTCAACCGCCACCCGGTGCAAACGGAGAAACTCGACATACCGGGGAACTGAAGCGAAAACAACGCGGGTGCCGGGCTGGAGTTTAGGCGGTGTGCAAGAAATATGACAGAATAATAAAGAGCGATGGCAAGAACCAAGCAGACTGCCCGTAAATCTACTGGAGGAAAAGCCCCCCAGGAAGCAGCTGGCCACCAAGGCTGCTCGGAAAAGCGCTCCGGCCACCGGCGGAGTGAAGAAGCCTCACCGTTACAGGCCCGGTACCGTGGCTCTGAGAGAGATCCGTCGCTACCAGAAATCCACTGAGCTGCTCATCCATAAGCTGCCCTTCCAGCACCTGGTGAGGGAGATCGCTCAGGACTTCAAGACCGACCTGCGCTTCCAGAGCTCCGCCGTCATGGCTCTGCAGGAGGCCAGCGAGGCCTACCTGGTGGGTCTCTTCGAGGACACCAACCTGTGCGCCATTCACGCCAAGAGGGTCACCATCATGCCTAAAGACATCCAGCTGGCCCGCCCCATCCGCGGAGAGAGAGCTTAGACTTTCTGCTGCACATCCACCAACCACAATGCTCCGCACTGTGTGTCTATATATACTGTATATATTTATAGTAATATGTACATATGTATACTAGCTGCTCTTGTTTTTTCTTGCCTTCTGATTGTTGCTCTGAGTGTTGCTATCCCTGTGCTGTTGCAATCCTGGAATTTCCCCATTGTGGGACTAATAAAGGCTTATCTTATCTTATCTTATCTTATCTTATAACTAACTAACTAACTAACCTGCACTTATATAGCGCTTTTCTAGTCACAAAGACCACTCAAAGCGCTTTCATTAACACTAACCCTCTATTCTAAGGGCCTATAGGAAACAGATATCTAGGGACAATTTAGAACAGCCAATTAACCTAACATGCATGTTTTTGGCATGTGGGAGGAAACCGGAGAAATCCCAGAGTAAACCCACGCAACACGGGGAGAACATGCAAACTCCACACAGATCACTGTTGGTCGGGGGCTGGGATCGAACCCACGATCCCACAATCCCCACAATCCCCCGGCCAAGGGTAAACTGTGCTGCCGCAGTGCTAACCACTGCGCCACACAATGTGTTCAATTCTTCTTCCCTGTGTCTTTCCACTTTATTAAATAGAACTTGTTTTGTGAACACAGTTGCCTTTATTTCTTTTTATGTATGGGCTACTTGGGTTGTTACTGATAGCTGGTGAAAATCTCAGGTCAATGGCACCATCAGAAATATGTTTAATGAGAAAAATGTGTTTAATGAATGAATGAATGATTTTTATTTGAAGATGTTGCATCAGTACAAGAATCAATTTTAAAAGATAAATAACGAATAAATAAATGAAGTGAAATTCATAATTGTAATACATAAACACAATCATTACGCACATGTTCAAAAGGAGTGGGAAGAAGCTTAAGCTTATTTAATCCCACCCTTCTCCTCAGACAAACAAAATCATACTTCTCGTTAATACCTCATCCTATTTACAAATCCTTGTTTACCATTGCTAAATCTTATTACATTAATGTACACATTTATGCCATATTTAAACATACATATAGCCTACACATAATTCACACTTAAAAGTAGTGTGAACTTCCAGTCAAAACCCTTCATTCTCTTTATATTTTGCAAAAATCTTTGTTTTGTACTTACAGTGGTGTGAAAAAGTTTTTGTCCCCTTCCTGATTTCTCATTTTTTTGTGTGTTTGTCACACTTAAATGTTCCAGATAATCAAACACATTTAAATATTAGGCAAAGATAACACAAGTAAACACAAAATACAGTTTTTAAATGAAGGTGTTTATTATTAAGGGTAAAAAAAAATCCAAATCTACACGGCCCTGTGTGAAAAAGTGATTGCCCCGCCCCCCTCCTTTGAAACATAAATTAACTGGTTTATTACATCTTTGGAAAGCTGAGTTCAATTTCTCTAGCCACACCCAGGCCTGATTACTGCCACACCTGTTCTCAGACAAGAAATCACTTAAATAGGACCTGCCTATTTAACCCCTTGACTCCTGTTGTCACGAATTTGCATCAAACCGCTTCCGCTTCAAATGCAACCAAAATACCGTCTTTATTCCTCCACTTCCAGTTGGAGCACTTCCAACACATACCTAGGAACCTTTTGCAAGCATTAGTTTCTCGTAGGAACGGTAAGAGACGGAGCACCATTTCCTGATTGCTAGGGTTAGGGTTAGGGTTAGGGTTATAGTTTGGCAGTCATGAGAGTTGAAAATACTGAAAATAACTTTGTTGCATAAATAAAAGACTCTTCATACTTGAGATGGGAACAGGTGCTTTTTTACCTTTTTTACCATAGATGCCTGTTGTCGCTAATTTGCATCATACCTAAAATTATATCTATTTTATGTGCTATAGTCAAATTAACTTTCTCAACTTAATTTAGCATCTACTTGAAAGCAAAAGCCCAATTGAATTTTTTTTTTTCATAATTGGAAATAAATTCAGGCGTTAAGGGGTTAAGGGGGAGTTTCTGATGGTTATAGGGCGTGAGTTCCAGAGGGGAGGAGCGGCAATGGAGAAGGCCCTGTCTCCCCACGACTTGTACTTAGTCCAGAGGGGGGCAGTAGAAGGTTGACATCAGTAGAGCGGAGTGTGTGGGAGGGGGTGTAATGATGGAGGAGGTCAGTAAGGTAAAACAGAATAAAATGCTGACTAAAAAAGACTAAACTAAAAACAACAATAAAAGTCCCTTAAAGGCTGGGGAGGAGGATCCACCTTTCAAGGTCGTACTCCATCTGCCACTACGACACCGATGTCCTCAGGAAACCTATACAGGGGAAGACATTTGCCAGCAGTATGCTCATATTTTTCATTATCATCACCGTCATAGAGTGCTACTATCTGGGAATCAGAATGCTTACAGCCCAGGCAGAGCTCCTCACTCTGCCTTTTGCTGTCCATCACCTGCAGCACCCCAACTGCTCCACACAGAGGTGTCTTCCCGTTGCCATGGTGATCATGGTGCCATTACTGCTCCTCCTTCTCAGTCATGGTGCTATTACTGCTGGGGCCAACAGCATCCTCTCGTCTGGCCGGGCCGTCCAGGCAGGGCCCCTGTCCGGCCGAGCTAACTTAAAAACCATATGAAACCCCAAAAAACACACTGAAATACTTCCACCCCATGACACATGCTCTTGCTGAATTGGCTGTGGTGTGATCACAAAGTCCAAAAAAAAAAAAAAAAAGCCATCTTTGGATTAACTTCAGAAGCACCTAAGGTGAACACCAGTCTTTGTACTGCTAGCTCTCAACATAGCTTCTGGTCAAGAGAACACATTTTTCTTTGTTAAGGCATGAATGAGAATCAAACCCATAATCTTTGGTTTACAAGACCACCACCTTACCACTTGGCTACCGTGTCTTGGTCTCACCAACAACCATAGCCTCAAGTTTCTGACCATTGCCTAACGCTCTCGCCACTATGTTCTCATGGGGACATTATATTGCTGCTCCTACCTTTAGGTGAGGGATGTATTCAGTACATGTCACTTTTGGGCTGTCTCGAAAGAAATGCTAAGTGATGTATTGTTGGTTGTGGCACAGAATTGAAAGTCCTATTGCTCAGAAAGAGAGGCTCAAAGTCCATTTAACAAAGATGCAAGCGTTCTGGGGCTTAAAACTTTGCACAAAAGAACAGCATCACTTACTGGTAATCATCATGAAGGCTGGTTGAACCCATGATCTTTGGTTTACAAGACCAATGCTTTGCCACTTGGCCATCATGCTTTTCTTCATAGAGCTAACTCTCCCAATCAAGACATGGCAAGAGTTTATATCACGCGACATAGTGACAGAAAATAAATATCTGCATTTTGAAATGGGTATGTGGTATATGTACTGTTTTGGAAGTAAAATTCAAACCACATGTTCAGTCAATCTCAATTTGAAGGCATAGATGGGGTTGAACCCATGATCACTACTTAGCAAAACCACTGGTTTATAATTTGGCCATAGGAAAATCTTGCAAGCCATTTTATCACCTTAGCATTTCAGCAAGTTTTCTTCAAAATGACACCAGATTTTTTTTTTTTTATTTCTATTTTTTTTAAATATTTGAAGCATTTTTTTCCTCATATTTGTGAGTTTTTTCTTGTAAATATGGAAGTTTTTCAATCATTAATTTCTATTTTGTTTTTGTTTTTTTTAGATTTTGTATACTTTATTGATCCCCAGAGGGGAAATTGAAAATGTGAGTTTTTTCTTATTGATTTCTATGTTTTCTGAATATTTGAAGTGTTTGGGTGCTTTCACACTTACAAGGCTTTTTTTTTTTTTCTGTTAGTGTGGTTCATTTTGTCTGGTGAGAACACAGTAACTGCACCCAGGTGCGCACCAAAGCAACCGTACCGAGACTGCCTGAAAGAGGTGGTCTCGATTCGAATCAAGTGGCGAACTCTGGTGTGGTCCAGCAGGTGAAAAAGTGACCACACTAAAACAGGGCCAGCAGCAAATGGTAAAACATTTTATGCCACTGTACATACCTGATGGATCTTCAAAAATATCTGTGGCTCAACATGTCACGGTTGTGGAGGATTACTGAATGTTAACATGTTATTTTCCATCCGTAGCCACACTTCGGGCTACACGGTGGCACAGTGGTTTAGCACTGTGGCAGCACAGTTTTACCCTCGGCCGGGGGATCGCGGGGATCATGAAATCGTGGGTTCGATCCCAGCCCCCGACCAACAGTGAGCTGTGTGGAGTTTGCATGTTCTCCCCGTGTTGCGTGGGTTTACTCCGGGATTTCTTCGGTTTCCTCCCGCATACCAAAAACATGTAGGTTTAGGGCGCTCGCGCACGCAGCGACCAGCAGCCGGTGGCTTGTCACCAGACTGCAAACCAAGTCTACCTACGGGTACAAATAAGTAACAAAAAAAAAAAAACAACTTCATTTTCAAACTCGTTTGATTTGCCGAAAGTGGTATATGCACTGTAATAAACGATAACCAGGGGGATGAAACCCCCCATAGATTATGCTACGATTTGTATTATTTTCTCCCCAGAAATGCATAAATGCACAGTAGTCATCCTACTTCCTGTATTTACCTTTCCTGTTTTTGCGGCAAAAAAATCTGACCAATAAGAACAGAGAATGTTCTGAAAGAGGTTTTGCGGGATTTAGGCTGCGTGTCCACCAAGCGTGTTTTTTGTCACCCGACCGCCCTGAGCATTTTTTTTTTTTTTCAGCGTTTGTGCGGTGAGAAAAAAAGTCTGTGCCCTGCTTCCCAACAACAGCTGGTCACTCTCAGCTCACCACTTCTGCTTTGCCCATTGAGACTTTTTTAATAGCAGTATCAATAATCTCTAAATAACAATGTACAGGAAACACATTCTGGCATTTGCGGCAGCTCTGGATGACAAATTTGATGAAACGGAAAAGAAAATCAGTCTGGATACGTGACATCAACAGGTTGAGAAATCGGCTGGGAGAGAACCACCATCTTGTGCAGGAGTTGCGACTTGGTGGTGCCCATTTCAAAGAGTATTTTAGACTGACTAGGAGTCAGTTTTAAATTGTGATCATGATAGCCTTTTAGCGTCAGATCAAACAATACCAGATTGTCTGATACAGCGAGTATCAGTCTCTCCTCCGCCATCATATCAGTTGTCTTCTTCCAGTATGTCCTGCCCTTCCTTAATTCCGACTGGCTGCTGAGAAAGGTCTGACTTTGACGAGCTCAGCTGCACTCTGAAAAGTTGAACATTTTTCAATGCTGAACGCTCTGAGTGCCGCGACAAAAAATAGCCACCGCCGAGAGCGTTTCAGCACCCTGGGTGCTCAGCGCTATAAGCGCTGGACTACATAGAGAATGCAGGGAAAATAGCTGCCCAGAGCTGAAAAAACACATTTGGTGGACACGCAGCCTTAATGTGGCGCAGTTTGGTCCGCTTGAATTTTTGCCTGTATAAAAGGGAACCAAACGAAGGAGAAAATGATACAAAGTAAGAAAATTATCAACTGATTTACCAAAGTAAATGATTTTAGGTGTGAAAGCAGCCTTTCTTAAATTTGTGATTTTTTGTCTTTTTAACGTGTGAGCTTTTTCTCATTAAGTTTGTCTCACCTTACATCATCATCTAGTGCCAAAAGTTTTGACACCATCGTCCACTCAACTGTGTGTAGCATCCATATAAAAGGCGATGCCTGGTCAAATGGTAGACACGGCTGGCCCAAAACCAAAAATAAACGTTGCTCTTTGACGACAATCATTGCTGACCTCAGTTTTAGTTCATTAAAACTTCATGAAATTAGAACCTTGCAGATTTAATATGATAGAAAACAGATTTTCTGCATCTTTACACTGATGATACAACCCTGTTTCTTTCAGCCAAAGCTCCACCTTCTCAGAGTCAAAGCTCCGCCCCCGCCATGCCTGTCAGTCCACCTGATCCTGAAAACCGTCCTCCCCTTCCTCCTCCCTCCTCCTCTCTGGAGCACAAAGAGCATCAGACAAGGAGGAGGCGAGGAGAGAGGAAAGGTGAGTGAAGAGAAAAGATGGATGTCAGATAGACGGTGTCGTTAATTAACTCTTGTCTTCTTACATTAGCCCGTCCCACCTCTGACCCCCTTGCCCTGGAGTCTCGGGTCGACGCGTCTCGGCTGGATCTGAGGGTCGGCAGGGTCCTAAATGTGCGGCGCCACCCGCTGGCTGAGGACATGTCGGTGCAGGAGGTGGACGTGGGTGAAAATGAACCACGGACGGTTGTTGGCAAACTCGGAGAAAAGTCAAACCCAGAGGAGGTGAACCATGACGCATCTTCATGTCATTTCTAGTCTTTGTATAGAGAAAAAGTTTGAAGCTACATTTTTTCCAACCGCAATAATTTTTTCTTACTAATTCTGATTTTATACCGATTTTCCCACTGTAGCTCCAGGGCTCTCTGGCTGTGATTCTGTGCAATGTAAAGGCCTGTAAACTGAAAGGAGTCGTCTCTCAGGCTCGCCTCCTCACCTGCTCCTCCTCTGACGGCTCTATTGAGGTTTTGCTCCCACCATCAGGGGCCACACCGGGAGACCGAGTCACTTTCCTCAGCTACCCAGGTAACCAGGCAGAGGCCCAGTGTTAAACAGTGGAGTAAATGAATCATTTTGAAGTGCTTGTTTCTCAATTAAAATATTATGTTGAATAAAAAATACATCCTGAATTTGAACAGTGCTGTTTGCAAAATAACATTATATTGACCAGAAAATTGGCAACTTGGTGCCACAGTGGTTAGCACTGTGGCAGCACAGCAAGAAGGTCACGTGATTGATTCCACCCCTGACCATCGTGGGTTCGATCCCACCCCCAATCATCGGTGACCCTTCTGTGTAGAGTTTCCATGTTCTCCCAGTGTTTGTGTGGGTTTACTCCAGGTACTCCGTTTCCTCCTACAGGCCAAAAATATGCAAGTTAGGTTAACTGGAGACTCTAAAGTGGTCCTAGGCGTGAATGTGTGTATGAATGGTGAAGGGATTGGTGTTGTACCGTGGATGCCCTGAATTTCCCTCTGGGTTTAATAAAGTATACAAAAAAATGCATTTAATGAAGAAAATACTGTGTGAATGCTGTAAGCTGAAAATGCTCTAAAAAAGAATGAAATATGCTGTTGTAAAAGGTAGTGTTTTGTCCACAAACCTGGCATAAAGGAGGCTGCACTGGAATTGGGCTTTATTATATACAGTGGGGCAAAAAAGTATTTAGTCAGTCACCAATTGTGCAAGTTCTCCCACTTAAAAGATGAGAGAGGTCTCCAATTTTCATCATAGGTATACCTCAACTATGAGAGACAAAATGAGAAAAAAAAAATCCAGAAAATCACATTGAAGGATTTTTAATGAATTAATTGGTAAATTCCTCAGTAAAATAAGTATTTGGTCACCTACAAACAAACAAGATTTCTGGCTCTCACAGACCTGTAACTTCTTCTTTAAGAGGCTCCTCTGTCCTCCACTCGTTACCTGTATTAATGGCACCTGTTTGAATTCGTTATCAGTATAAAAGACACCTGTCCACAACCTCAAACAGTCAGACTCCAAACTCCACTATGGCCAAGACCAAAGAGCTGTCAAAGGACACCAGAAACAAAATTGTAGACCTGCACCAGGCTGGGAAGACTGAATCTGCAATAGGTAAGCAGCTTGGTGTGAAGAAATCAACTGTGGGAGCAATTATTAGAAAATGGAAGACATACAAGACCACTGATAATCTCCCTCCATCTGGGGCTGCACGCAAGATCTCACCCCGTGGGGTCAAAATGATCACGAGAACGGTGAGCAAAAATCCCAGAACCACATGGGGGGACCTAGTGAATGACCTGCAGAGAGCTGGGACCAAAGTAACAAAGGCTACATCAGAAACACACTACGCCGCCAGGGACTCAAATCCTGCAGTGCCAGATGTGTCCCCCTGCTTAAGCCAGTACATGTCCAGGCCCGTCTGAAGTTTGCTAGAGAGTATTTGGATGATCCAGAAGAGGATTGGGAGAATGTCATATGGTCAGATGAAACCAAAATAGAACTTTTTGGTAAAAACTCAACTTGTCGTGTTTGAAGGAGAAAGAACACCATACCTACTGTGAAGCATGGGGGTGGAAACATCATGCTTTGGGGCTGTTTTTCTGCAAAGGGACCAAGACGACTGATCCGTGTAAAGGAAAGAATGAATGGGCCATGTATCGTGAGATTTTGAGTGAAAACCTCCTTCCACCAGCAAGGGCATTGAAGATGAAACGTGGCTGGGTCTTTCAGCATGACAATGATCCCAAACACACTGCCCGGGCAACGAAGGAGTGGCTTCGTAAGAAGCATTTCAAGGTCTTGGAGTGGCCTAGCCAGTCTCCACATCTCAGCCCCATAGAAAATCTTTGGAGGGAGTTGAAAGTCTGTGTTGCCCAGCTACAGCCCCAATACATCACTGCTCTATAGGAGATCTGCATGGAGGAATGGGCCAAAATACTAGCAACAGTGTGTGAAAACCTTGTGAAAACTTACAGAAAACGTTTGACCTCTGTCATTGCCAACAAAGGGTATATAACAAAGTACTGAGATGAACTTTTGTTATTGACCAAATACTTATTTTACCAAGGAATTTACCAATTAATTCATTAATGGGTAATACATGTGTAATGACAATAAAGTTGAATCTCATCTCATCTCATATCAAAAATCCTTCAATGTGATTTTCTGGATTGTTTTTTTCTTATTTTGTCTCTCATAGTTGAGGTATACCTATGATGAAAATTGGAGACCTTTCTCATCTTTTAAGTGGGAGAACTTGCACAATTGGTGGCTGACTAAATACTTTTTTACCCCACTGTAACTGGCAACACTATGTTACTTGCGGTCACATGCGAAGCTGTCCGGGCAAGGGAGCCCCTAATGGCGGATGCTCCCTTATATATGTTGGTGTGATGATGCAGCTGGAAGGTGATGTCATCACACCGCATATCACAATAAAACCCACTATAACATTCTTTCCCCATTACAAAATACAAAACACATCCAATTAAAACCCTCCCCAATTTGGTACATAGAAAACCCCCAATAAACACACCAAAATAATAAGAACTGTGAACACACTAAACAACCTAAACTAGGGCCTGTGGGTGGACTACTATAAAGCCCAGCATGGCCAAGTGGGGTATTCTGCCACTTTGCATTGGTCCCACCGTGCTCCTACCTAAACAGTCGTCCTTTTCTTTTCTACAGTCTCCCATGGTAAGGGTGGGTCTACCGGGGGTGCCCTGTGGCAGCCCTGTGGCAAATGCGTCCCTGGAGCTTTGAAGCAGGCCCGTGGCGGCCACCCCCCAGAGCAGTCGAATCTCTGGGGCCAATCTTCATGACGCTGGGGCACGGGTCACACACTGTGGTAGCTGACTTCCATGGAGCTTCACCGTCTGGAGCCGCCACCCGGACATGCCGTAGCTGTTTTGTGCACCGAACCAAACCCTCTGTCAGCCGAGAGCACGTTGTCCTCAGCGGCTCCCATTGTTTCGCTGGCTGCGGCCCAGTCAGTTGCCATCCGAGTCTCCCAGCGGCGCAAACCCGAACCCAGTTCATGACATGGAGCAGCGCCTAACTTGTTTTCATGCATCGTTGTTGTGCTCCCGGTGGCTCTGCGTGCTTGCTCAGCCTGGGACCTCCGTCGAGCTGTGGCGGTTCCATTGTCACCATGTTCACTGCAGACCCTTCACTCATTGTCTCCGTCGTCGGCTGTGGCTCATTTTTTTTTATTTTTTATTTTTTTGTTACTTATTTGTACCCGTAGGTAGACTTGGTTTGCAGTCTGGTGACAAGCCACCAGCTGCTGGTCGCTGCGTGCGCGAGCGCCCTAAACCTACATGTTTTTGGTGTGCGGGAGGAAACCGGAGAAATCCCGGAGTAAACCCGCGCAACACGGGGAGAACATGCAAACTCCACACAGCTCACTGTTGGTCGGGGGCTGGGATCGAACCCACGATCTCATGATCCCCGCGATCCCCCGGCCGAGGGTAAAACTGTGCTGCCACAGTGCTAAACCACTGCGCCACCGTGTAGCCCATTGTGGGTATGGAAGGTGTCCAGAGCATCTCTGGTGTTACTCGTTGAAGTGGACTCTTCACCCATCAGCTCGGTCGTAACCTCCGTAGCTTGTTGTGCGAGGGAACGGGAGCAGTCCAGTTCCTTCTCTTTGCCGTCTGAAGTGCTCTGCAGTGCCACGCTGTACGTTGTGTCCGTACCCGGCTGCCGCCACTGTGCTTCGGGGCTCTCAGCATGCTCGTGCTCCCCCTCCTGCAGCTCCAACTCTGGTTGAGGGGGAAACAGAGGCTAGTCTGGTCGCTGGTCTCCCTCCGTGCCATCTTGGCTCTCCGAGCCGAACTCACCCACAGTGCTGCGGTCACTCTCTGTGTTCACCGTGCTAGCTAGTGTCCTGTTGCCTGGCGCCATTAGCATCTCAACCCACAGCCTCGTGTTACATGTGTGTTCGGCAAAGTAGCAAGCAAGAAGTTCAACAGCATTCGTATATGACTCCATCTCCCCTAACGTGTGGAAATTTCTCTGACCCTCTACTTCAAGTTTGTGAACATGAAGTGCGCTTTTCCTTACTTTGTCGAGTTTACTGTTATGTCCATAATCGGGTAAAAGCAAACACACAGTTAATGTAGTTTATGGAGCTTTATTACATCCAGAGTCATATACATAAAGAGGCTTACGGCACTCGCCTGCTTGCCAGGTGGCTCCTGCGATGAAAGAGGCAGCGCCTCTTCCACCCACTTCCTTTATACCTGGGGCGGCGTCACCAACGGAAACCGGTATTAAGCCACCCTGGTCTAGCCCATGACCAACCCGGCCACCATCTTAGTAATACAGCCAGTTTACATACACCCCCCCTTCAAAAAAAAATGCCAAGCGCGCACATATAGCCCTCCCCAATTTGCTTCCCGACTCACACACTAAAACAAAACAATTACAGAAACAAATAAACTACCTATCCATGCACACAACTAGGCTGGGGGGCCAGGTAGACTACCAGCACCCCCACACAGCTGGGTGGATTATTCTGCCGCCAAACATACAAAACAAAGCCGTGTAACTAAAATAATCCCAGAACAGCTCCACATAAAAGACATATAAAACTACAAAATACATAACAACTACTGGTGCCCCCCCCCCCAACACTCACCCCTACAATGGGTATATCACAACACTTCAAACATTGGGTATGTAAATCTGCACAAATAAACATTTTAAATGGAGTAAACACACCCCACCACCCCAAACCTGGGCATAAAATCAGCACAATAGTAAAATTCAATTCCAATACATCCACTAAATTACTGTCAGTAAGCCAATAAAATCCCACATTCACAATTTGGGCCTTTTAAAATAAAATTTAACTCCCAGATGCAACAAAACCCCCTACTTCTTACTTTTAGCTTTTTTATTTTTTTAATTTAAATTGGGGTACCATATCAGCAGTAAAACAAACATATCAGGACTAGAGCAAAATCACACAAACAGAAAATAGACATCACAACACTCTCAGTCCTTAGACGGGTCCTTCTCCAGTCGCCTCCGTCTTTTGACCTCAGGCCTCCAGCTGCGCCGCTTCTTCTCCTCCACTCGACACAACTCATTCGGATACCTCCAGGTCTGGTCAGACAAGCCCAGACAGCCGTCACTCCGAGCAGCCTCCACCCGGAACGTCTCCTCTCGTCGCGCAACTTGCGCGAACCGTAATCACCTCTCATCCGGGCCTCAACCCTGGGCCACACCATGTCTCCGACCCGCAAGGAAGCCTGTGTCTTTTTCCTCTGGTGATGGTGGGTCTGACTGGTCTCCACCAATGATCCAGTCGACTCGTAGGCCCGGTCTGTGTTATCCATGGTAGTTCGTCTCTGGTCGTCCCGCTGCTCGTGTGGACTGTGATTTCGTTATACTCGAGCATCAACCTTGGTCTTCGAGGGAGCCCTCTTCCTTTTATCCAGATCACCAACCCTGCAACAGGCCTCCGTCATCGATCGCACCGGCTCGCGGGCTCATTTTGGTCTCCTCCTGGCAGGCCGTCGCTGGGATCACTTTGCGATCACCACGCTCCACAGTCTAGCCCCTTTTTCTTCCTGCGTTGGCGCCTCACCTTCAAGAACCTCATCGGGGGTCCCGTCGTGCTGTCCAGTACCCTCGTCCAAGGCAGCCTGCGTGACAACATCAGGTCCAGCCCGAAACGGCTCCGCGTGGCACAGCGTGTGCTCTCCCTCTGTCACTTTGTCCAACCAGTCTGAATACCACACCTCAGCACCCTCCACAACTGGAACAGGCCGGCCCCACAGTCCACATCCAGACCATTCTTCACCCGGCACGCTAGCAACAGAGTGTCATGGTCTGAGCGCTGATTCTGTCCACACTCGGGCTGCCCGGTATTTTCCCCGTTCTGTGTTGTCATATGGCCTTCCAGGGCTTTTATTGTGACAACGTCACGGCGGGACTTCCGGCTGTCAGAGCCGAGCTGCGCCATGACAGCTGAATCACATTCCATTGATTACTTTCTCATTTCCTGATTAATCGTAGTGCCTTATTTAAGGGAGCAGCTGAGGTTACTCATGGCTGAGACCTCGTATAACGTTGGTTCTTCACAACATTCGGCTGGAGTCCCTAACCCCGGCTCCAGTCACCCCTTTGATTCATCGTGTCTCAGTAAGTGTTTTCCTCAGAGTCTGTATCCTGTGTCTATAGTCTTAGTCATAGTCTATGTATGTGTTTTTGCCCCACGTGGCTGATTATTTTGTCATTTGTAGTTTTGTTAATAAATATGCAAACTCATCGGCTGGCCTATAGCTTCTCATTAATGGCCCGCGAGGGCCATCCATGACAGGGGCCTGTCACGGAGAACCCAAGACTGTAAAATAGGCTACACCCCATAACGTTAACCCCGGATGCTGAAACATCGATGCAAACACTGGGTGCCACACTGTCCTTATACCGGGCCTCCATTTCCACATAGCCCAAAATAGCCAACCTGTTCTGTCCATAACCATAATATTCTTCATATTGCCTTCTAATCTGCTGGTGGGGAAACAGTCTCTCCATGGCCATGAGGTTCAGGACGGAAATAACCGCTCCAGTATCCACCAAAAGTGGAACCTCAACGCCATCTAGCATGACGGTGCAACCGATCCTCCCTGTCGTCTCCAGGGAGACCACGTGCACCATTGTCGGCGTCTTCTGCGTAGCACCTGGTTCACTCCTACGGCTCCTGCATATGAAGCTGTCGCACACCCTGACAAAATGGTTCAAAACACAGCACTTGCCACAACGCTCTCCTTTCGCTGGGCACACCCAGGACTTACAGCAGTGAACAGTGGACCCACACCCATAACACTTTGGCTTAACTGGGGCAGACCTTATCCTGACCATGGAGGAAAAGTCTTCCTCTCTGCATTCGCCATCACAAGGGTCCCAAAACAGTGCCTTAGCACAAGATTCATCCTCACCCAGAAAAGCCCCTTCAGGAAGGCCTCTCACGATGGTCTCTGCTGCCTTGAACTGGGCAAACTCGATAACCGTGGCCAATGTCAACTCTCCTGGATACTCCAACAGTCTGGACCGGACCACTGTACAGCGAACATGTTCCGCTAGTTGGTCCCGAATCATCTACTCTTCCAGGTGTCCGAAATCACTCACCCTTGCCAGCCTCCAGGGATCGTCAGTGAACACCATCACTGGTTCTCCCAACTGCTGGCGACACTGTGGAAACTGAATGCACCAGACCGTGAGGCTCTCCGGCGAGCGAAAATGGCACGCCATTAATTCCACAACACCATTGAAACTATCAGCCCCCCCCCACCCCCCCGCCAGGCTCTCCAACACTCTCTGCCCCTCAGTATCCAACTTATGGACTATCACAGCCCTCACGCGAAGCCTGTCACGCTCGCCGAGCTTCAAAACCACAAGGCAGTTGGTAAAAGCAGTGAACCAACGAGGCTACAGCACGGGCGGCTTGCCTGGGGCCTCCAGAAATGGCTGAAACTCAGCAATAAACTTGTCCATTCCCGCTTTTACCACATCACCAAATGTTATGTCCATAACTGGGTAAAAGCAAACACACAGTTAATGTAGTTTACGGAGCTTTATTACAGCCATGGACAAAATTGTTGGTACCCCTCTGTTAATGAAAGAAAAACCCACAACGGTCACAGAAATAACTTGAATCTGACAAAAGTGGTAATAAATAAAAAGTCTATGAAAATTAACCAATGAAAATCAGACAATGCTTTTGAATTGTGGTTCAATAGAATTATTTTAAAAAACAAACTCATGAAACAGGCCTGGACAAAAATGATGGTTCCCTTAACTTAATATTTTGTTGCACAACCTTTTGAGGCAATCACTGCAATTAAACGATTTCTGTAACTGTCAATGAGACTTCTGCAACTCTCAGCAGGTATTTTGGCCCACTCCTCATGAGCAAACTGCTCCAGTTGTCTCAGGTTTGAAGGGTGCCTTCTCCAGACAGCATGTTTCAGCTCCTACCACAGATGTTCAATAGGATTTAGATCAGGGCTCATAGAAGGCCACTTTAGAATAGTCCAATGTTTGGCTCTTAGCCATTCTTGGGTGTTTTTAGCTGTGTTTTGGGTCATTATCCTGTTGCAAGACCCATGACCTGCGACTGAGATCAAGCTGTGTGACACTGGGCAGCACATTTCTCTCTAGAATACCTTGATAGTCTTGAGATTTCATTGTACCCTGCACAGATTCAAGACACCCTGTGCCAGATGCAGCAATGCAGCCCCAGAACATAACAGAACCTCCTCCATGTTTCACAGTAGAGACAGTGTTCTTTTCTTGGTATGCTTCATTTTTGTGTCTGTGAACAAAAAAAGTTGATGTGCCTTGCCAAAAAGTTCCAGTTTTGTCTTGTCTGTCCGTAGGACATTCTCCCAGAAGCTTTGTGGCTTGTCAACATGCAGTTTGGCAAATTCCAGTCTTGCTTTTTTATGATTTGTTTTCAACAGTGGTGTCCTCCTTGGCCGTCTCCCATGAAGTCCACTTTGGCTCAAACAACGATGGATGGTGTGATCTGACACTGATGTACCTTGACCATGGAGTTCATCATGAATGTGTTTAGAGGTTGTTCTGGGCTCTTTTGTTACCATTCGTATTATCCGTCTCTACACTGTTCTCCCGCCCTGGAATTTCTTGTTATCAACTGCAAGCCTTTTTATTCCCCGCGGGAGTTTGCTTCTTTTATACTGATCGCTGTGTACGCCCCTCCCGACGCGGACACGCGCGAAGCTCAGCGCGTGCTCGCGGATCACATTCAACACACAGAGCGGAGTTTCCCAGACTCGCTGATTATTGTGGCTGGCGACTTTAATCAGTGCAATCTGAGCCACGATCTCCCCCGCTACAAACAGTTTATTAAATGCCCCACCAGAGGATTAAACACACTGGATCACTGTTACACCACAGTGAAAGACGCATATCGCGCTGTTCCCACATACAGACAGAGATTGAAGCTCACTAAACCTGTCGTGAGCACTACGAAGATACGGACCAGTGAAGCTGAGGAGAAGCTGGAAACGTGCATGGAAATATCTGACTGGGGCATGTTTAAAGGAGCCACGCATGATCTGGATGAATACACGGACACTGTGAACTCATATATCCACTTTTGTGAAGAGATCATTCTTCCATCACGCACCAGGGTGAGTTACTCTAATGACAAACCCTGGTTCACAGCTAAGCTCAGACAGATCAGGAAGGAGAAGGAAGCAGCGCTGAAAAGTGGAGACAGGGACTGCTACAGGGAGGTTAAATACCGGTTTAACAGAGAGCTGAAGAGGGCTAAATCTGTGTATTCAGAGAGACTCCAGCAGCAGTTCACTGCTAATGATTCGGCTTCCGTGTGGAGAGGACTGAGGCAAATCACCAACTATCGGCCTCAGGCTCCTAAAGGTCAGGATGACAAAGCCCTTTGTCAAAGACTGTCCCAACACTATGCCCGTTTTGACACCTCGTCATCTGTGTCCAACTCCCCCCCTCCCTCCAGCTCCACAGCCTCCACAATCCCTACTTCATTAAAGGCACCCCCCCCTCCTCCCCCCCTGCCCTTATCATCAGTGAGCAGGACGTGCTCAAACAGTTCTCCAGGCTGAACCCGCGCAAGGCCCCCGGCCCGGACGGCGTGTCTCCCTCCACCCTGAGACACTGTGTGAAACAGCTGGCTCCTGTCTTCACAGACATTTTTAACACCTCCCTTAAGTTATGCCACGTGCCGTCCTGCCTCAAATCCTCCACCATCATCCCTGTCCCCAAGAAGCCACGGATCACTGGACTTAATGACTACAGACCTGTAGCGCTCACCTCTGTAGTCATGAAGTCCTTTGAGCGCCTGGTCCTGCCCCACCTCAAGTCCACCACCACCCCTCTCCTGGACCCGCTGCAGTTTGCCTACCGAGCCAACAGGTCTGTAGACGACGCAGTCAATCTGGCCCTCCACTCCATCCTGCAGCACCTGGACTCCCCGGGAACCTACGCCAGGATCCTGTTTGTGGACTTCAGCTCCGCATTCAACACCATCCGCCCCGCTCTGCTCCGGGACAAGCTGTCCCTGCTCAACGTGCCTGACTCCCTCTGCAGGTGGATCACCGACTTCCTGACGGACCGGAGGCAGCATGTGCGGCTGGGAAAGACTGTCTCAGACTCTACTAGCATCAGCACCGGATCACCCCAGGGCTGTGTACTTTCCCCCCTACTCTTCTCCCTTTACACCAACTCCTGCACCTCCAGCCACCAGTCTGTCAAGTTGATCAAGTTTGCGGACGACACCACCCTCATCGGGCTCGTCTCCAACGGCGACGAGTCCGCCTACAGGAGAGAGGTGGCCCAGCTGGCGTCCTGGTGCAACAATAACAACCTGCAGCTGAACGCTCTGAAGACAGTGGAGATGATTGTAGACTTCAGGAAAGTCACTACCCCTCTGCCCCCCCTCACCCTCTCAGGCTCTCCCATCACCACTGCTGATTCCTTCCGCTTCCTTGGCACTACCATCACCAGGGACCTCAAATGGGAGCCGACCATCAGCTCACTCATCAAAAAAGCCCAGCAGAGGATGTTCTTCCTGCGGCAGCTGAGGAAGCTCAAGCTACCCACCAAGATGTTAGTGCAGTTCTACACAGCCATCATCGAGTCCATCCTCACCACCTCCATAACCGTGTGGTACGCAGGAGCCACTGCCAGGGACAGACTAAGGCTGCAGCGCGTCGTGCGCACTGCTGAGAAGGTGATCGGCTGCAAGCTCCCATCTCTCCAGGATCTGTACATCTCCAGGACCCGGAGGCGTGCTGGCCGGATCATAGCCGATCCCTCACACCCTGGTCACGTACTGTTTGCCCCCCTCCCCTCAGGCAGAAGACTTCGGTCCATCCAGACTAAAACCTCCCGTCACATGAACAGCTTCTTCCCCTCTGCCATCAGACTGCTGAACACTAAGTGACTTATTGACTCTCGTGCACTATGTACAGCAGCTCAACCAGACTCATGTCAATCATCACTGTTTTCTTCCTGCATTACCGACTGCACTATATAGTTCTCCACAGTATCTGCTGCTCGCTAATATATTTTAACTGCTGACCAGTATCACTTACTCTTATTCTATACTTTATTGCATGTATAGTTTATTTCTTTTATCTTATTATGTTTAATGTTGCAGCATTGCACCGAGACAAATTCCTAGTTTGTGTACTACATGAACAATGGCAATAAACCTGATTCTGATTCTGATTCTGATTCTGATTCTCTTCCTGCGGCCTTGTCCAGGGTGGTTGGCTACAGTCCTGTGGATCTTAAATTTCTGAATAATATGTGCAACTGTAGTCACAGGAACATCAAGCTGCTTGGAGATGGTCTTACAGCCTTTACCTTTAACATGCTTGTCTATAATTTTCTTTCTAATCTCCTGAGACAACTTTCTCCTTTGCTTCCTCTGGTTCATGTTTAGTGTGGTACACACCATGTCACCAAACAGCACAGTGACTACTTGTCACCCTTTAAATAGGCCGACTGACTGATTACAAGTTTGTAGACACCTGTGATGTTAATTAGAGGACACATCTTGGTTGAACATGTCTCTATGGTCACATTATTTTCAATCTTTTCTAGGGGTACCATCATTTTTGTCCAGGCCTTTCATGAGTTTGTTTTTTAAAGTAATTCTGTTGAACCACAATTCAAAAGCATTGTCTGATTTTCATTGGTTAATTTTCATAGAATTTTTATTTATTACCACTTTTGTCAGATTCAAGTTATTTCTGGGACCATTGTGGGTTTTTCTTTCATTAACAGAGGGGTACCAACAATTTTGTCCACGTGTGTACATCCAGAGTCATATACATAAAGAGGCTTATGGGACTCGCTTTCTTGCCAGGTGGCTCCTGTGACGAAAGAGGCAGAGCCTCTTCCGCACACTTCCTTTATACCTCAGGTGGCGTCAACACTGGAAACCGGTAGTAAGCCACCCCGGTCTAGCCCATGACCAACCCGGCCGCCATCTTGGTAATACAGCCAATTCACATACACAACATTTACCCAGGCCCAGCGCTGCAACATACGTATCAAACACGTCCAGCCAACATAGCCACAGGACTGCTAGTTCCCCTGGGTACTCAAGGAACAACCAAATGTTGTGTGCACAAACCTGGCATAAAAGAGATGGACGAGGAGACTGCATTGGAACTGTACTTTATTATATAACTGGTAACACTGTTACATGCAGTCACATGCGGAGCCGTCCGGGCAAGAGAGCCCCTAATTGTGGACGCTCCCTTATATATATTGGTGTGATGACGCAGCCAGAAGGTGACATCATCACACCGCATATCACAATAAAACCCACTATAACAGGTTAGCGTTAGTTTAACAAATGTAAATAAACAGCGTCTCCTGTAAGGGAGACAGGAGGCTGTTTTCCCTGTGAGCTTTGGAGGATAAATTTTGCAAACGTAAACATGACTGCTTTTTGTGGATTTCCACAGCAGGAACAATTTATTTTCTATTATTGGAGTGTTCTGCCAATGTACTGCCAAGCTGGTGCATTTATTCAGCATTACAAATATCAATAAATATTTTTTCTGGACACTGTTGAATCATTCTTCCACATACTGGCTGGTAGACAGTAGGGACACTTTCTGAGATCACAAATTTAAAGTTTTTGTTCATATCTGATCTTGTGGCAAAAGCTCGTCAAACTGCTGGTTTTTCTTACCTCCGTACTTTCCCAGGTTTGTGCGTTCACATGCAAGTACCCAGATGTGTAGACAGCCCTATTGGGTTAGCAAAAAGGTATCTCAGAATGCTAGCTTAAAAATTGAAATGGCCCAAATTTGCACTATGCACGATAGTTTGCTCAAAAGGCTAGCATAAAAGGGAAAATGGCCTAAATTTTAACAAGGTTAGTATTAAAGTTAACTAAAAAACGTTTGCTTAAAAGTTAGAATGACCTAAATGTATACAAGGTTAGTATAAAAGCTAGCTCAAAAATGCTAGTGTAAAACCTAAAATGGCTTAAAGGTGTACAGTGATAGCATAATGCCTGAATTGCTTAAACAAAATTAGCTTAAATTTGAATGACGTTTACATTAAAAATAACATTTGAAAAAGGTAATTAAGCTTACAAATGCTTTCTTATCAAGCTAAGATTTCCTGGCCTGTACTGAACACGAGTAGATATCAGACAATTATTCTTTATTAATGTTAAGTGTGTGTAGTGCGTGAGTGAGTAAGAGTATGTCAGTCTGGTCACTGGAGCTGAGTGTGTCTGGTGGTGACCTGGCAACCCTGGAACACACAAGCACAAACAATTACAGCTGTTCGTGAAGATGGAAGATCTGCAGCTAGTAACGCTTACTTGCAGGTGCCACAGGGTATGTCTTGCTGGCTCCGAGTGCCCGTGCGAAGCGGTGCTCGTGGTGCTCGACGTAGCGGAGGTGAGGAGGAACTCCGAGGTGGAGGAGGTGATGCCCCGTCAGCTGGGGTGGTTTGTCCGCCGCCAGGGAGGTCCACCTGTGCACAGGGAAAAAGGCTAGGAGAAGATGAATGCTGTGGTTGCTTACGTGGCTTGGCTTGGCGAGAGGTCCTAGTCTTAGCTTTGGCTTGAGGTCGTGATCTCGGCTCATTGCTGGGCAAAGGCGACAGACGACACCGTGCCGAGCCGTCAGTGGTTCTGGCCTTTAAAGGCCGCTGATTGACACCTGCCAGTGTGTGCACAGCTGACGATGATGATGATGATGATGATGATGACGGCCCAGCGGCCGCCATGACAGTACTCCCCCCTCTAGAGGTGCTTCCAGGCACCTGCCCAATCCTACCTGGATTCGCCCGATGGAAATCGCGGATCAGCTGCTTGTCGAGGATCAACGCTGGGCGAATCCAAGAGCGATGTTCAGGACCAAACCCCTCCCAGTCCACCAAATACTGAAGACCTCGGCCCCGCCGGCAGACATCCAAGATGGCAGTCACCCCCCAAGCCGGATGGCCATCGATCATCCTCGGGGGGGCAGGAGCCGCGGGGGGTGGGCACAGAGGGTCAGAGATGTACGGCTTGACCTGGGAGACATGAAAGGTGGGGCAGATGCACATGGAAGGGGGGAGAGCAAGACGCACAGACACAGGATTGACAATACAAGAAATAACGTAGGAGCCGATGAAGCGCTTGGTTAGCTTGCGCTTCTCAGCCGGCACACTAATGTTCCTAGTGGACAACCAGACCTTTTGACCCACCTTATAGTCCGGGGCGGGTCTCCTGTGGCGGTTGGCCACCTGGATGTTGCGTTCTGTGGTTCTCAGAAGGGCTCTGCGGGTGATGGACGAGACCCGCCGACAACGCCTGGCGTGGGTCTGTACTGAAGGAACCGCTACCTCCTTCTCCTCCTCAGGGAACAATGGTGGATCGAACCCTAGAGATGCCTTGAAGGGGGACATCCCCGTAGCAGAGGAAACCGTGGTGTTATGGGCGTACTCGATCCAAGGTAGATACGTGCTCCAAGAAGAGGAGCAGGAGGAGATGGCACAGCGCAGCGCAGCCTCCAGCTCCTGATTTGCATGCTTGCACTGGCCGTTGCTCTGCGGGTGGTACCCAGAGGAGAGGCTGGCTGTGGCCCCCAGCACTGCGCAGAACGCCTTCCAAACTTGGGAAACAAACTGTGGTCCTCGATCCGAAACAATGTCAGCGGGGATGCCGTGAAGACGGACCACATGTTGGACAAGAAGGTCCGCCGTCTCCCGCGCCGAAGGCAGCCCCCGGAGAGGCACAAAATGGGCCGCCTTAGAAAAACGGTCCACAATCGTCAAAACTGTAGTAAAGTGATCGGAGGGGGGCAGGCCGGTCACAAAGTCCATGGCAACATGGGACCAGGGGCGAGAAGGAACGGGCAAAGGGTGCAGAAGACCCGCCGGGGGGGATGATGATGTTTTCCCAGTAGCGCATTGAGCACAGGCCCGGACATAACTGTGCACATCCTTTCTCAACCCTGGCCACCAGAAGGTCCTCTGGAGGAGATCAGTGGTCCGACCCACACCCGGATGGCACGCCAGTTTGGACGCGTGGCCCCATTCAATTACCTGGCCCCTGATAGAGCGGGGAACGAACAAGCGACCCGGGGGACCCACACCCGGATCTGGCTCCATCTCCTGCGCTCTTCGGACCCTCTTGCAGATACCCCAAGACAGTGCACCCACCACACAAGAGGACGGCAGGATGGTCTCCTCCTGATCTTCGGTGGATGGTGCATCAAACTGCCACGAGAGGGCGTCGGGCTTACCATTCTTGCTCCCCGGCCGGTAGGTGATGGTAAAGTTAAAGCAGCCAAAGAAGAGCGACCAGCGAGCCTGGCGTGCGTTCAAACACTTAGCCGTCCTGAGGTACTCAAGGTTGCGGTGGTCAGTCCAAACGACGAACGGCTGGGCAGCCCCCTCCAGCCAGTGTCTCCACTCCTCCAGGGCAAGTTTCACCGCCAGCAGCTCCCTGTCTCCTATGCAGTAATTCCTTTCTGCGGGCGTCAGGCGATGGGAGAAGTAAGCACACGGTCGAATCTTGCCATCCACTGGAGAGCGCTGTGAGAGAACGGCCCCCACTCCCGAATCCGAAGCGTCCACCTCCACCAGGCACTGCAGCTCCGGGTCCACATGGGTCAGCACATGGGCTGAAACGAACTCCTCCTTAAGTTTCCCGAACGCCCTGGCAGCCTCCTCACTCCAACGAAAAGGGGTCTTAGGGGAAATGAGAGCAGTCAGGGGGCGGGCAATGTTTCCAAAATTAGGCACAAAACGACAGTAGAAATTGGCGAAGCCCAGGAACCCCTGTAACTGTTTCCTGGACGTGGGCGTGGGCCAATCCACCACCGCCTTGACCTTGGCCGGGTCGGGGAGCACCTGATTCCGGGCGATGATGAAACCAAGGAAAGAGGTCCGGTCAGTGTGGAATTCGCACTTCTCTGCCTTGACGAACAGCTGGTTCTCCAGGAGGCGCTGTAGGACCCATCGCACATGCACCTGGTGTTCCTCCAACGTGCGTGAGAAGATGAGAATGTCATCGAGGTAGACAAACACGAAGGAGTTGAGGAAGTCCCGAAGAACGTCGTTTATCAACCGCTGGAAAACGGCCGGAGCGTTGGTTAACCCAAACAGCATCACTAGGTATTCGAAATGTCCACTTGGGGTCCTGAAAGCCGTCTTCCACTCATCGCCTTCTCTGATGCGCACCAGGTGATAGGCGTTCCGCAGGTCTAACTTGGTAAACCAGGACGCCCCCTGGAGGGAGTCAAAGGTGGTGTTCATCAAGGGCAGAGTATATTTATTCTTGACCGTGATCTCGTTGAGACCCCGGAAGTCGATGCAGGGGCGTAGCGAACCGTCCTTCTTCCCCACGAAGAAGAACCCAGCACCCACGGCCGAGGACGAAGGGTGGATGATACCAGAAGCCAGAGACTCCTTGATATAAGTATCCATGGCCTCACGCTCCGGGGCGGACAGGCTGTACAGGCCGCTCGCCGGAAGAGGGGCCCCAGCCTTAAGGTTGATCGCACAGTCATACGGACGGTGGGGGGGGAGGGACAGCGCCCGTGACTTGCTGAATACTGACCCCAGGTCGTGGTTGACCTCAGGTACCTTGGACAGGTCCGGGGGTGGCGTCAAAGGTAGAGGCACCGAGACCAAAGGGGCACACACTGCAGATTGAAGGCAGGCACTCAGACAGAACGAACTCCACACTGTAATACTCCCAGCTTGCCAGTCAAAGGTGGGGTTATGAATCCGGAGCCAGGGGTACCCCAGGATGACAGGTGAGGAGGAGATGGGCAAAATTAAGAACTTATTTCCTCTCTGTGATTCCCAGAGACTATCACTGACACAGGGGCTGTCTGGTGGGAAACAGATGTCAATGATGCCTTGGACAAGGTGACGAGATGGACAGGAGGACATAGAGGTTGACAGCTGAGGCCCATCTGGGTTGCCAGGTCTCTGGAGATAAAATTTTGCTCAGCTCCAGAGTCAATTAAGGCATGTGTGGAGTGTTCCTTGTGTTTGCGTAGTAGCCTAATGGGAATGCAGCAACTAGTGAGGGGCTTTTTCTGGTTTTTGTCCGTGAATCCCCCTACTGTGATCCACGGGCCGCCCCTTTCTAACCGATTCGGGCATTCAGCAACCCCATGAGACCCGTTGCCACAATAAAAACATAGGCCCAGATCCCTGCGATGCTGTCTTTCTGCCGCTGACACTCCCGATTGCCCTATTATCATATCTTCTTGCTCCGGAAGTTCCCCCGGCGAGGGCAGAGCGAGAAGGGGAGAGCTAGTGGAGCGAGGGCGGGGTTTACCCGAACGGGAAGCTGTCCGCCTTTCGGCCACTCGCTCCTTTAGTCTACTGTCCAGGCTAATGGTGAGGGCAATTAACTCCCCTAATTTGTCTGGTTTGTCCCGTGCCGCTAGCTCATCTTTCAATTCGGAGCTAAGACTGCGGAGGAAGATACCACAAAGCGCCGGCTCCCCCCACCCAATCTCAGCGGCTAACACCCGGAAGTCAATGGCGTAATCAGCGGCGGATCTACTGCCCTGCCGCAGACTTAGCAGCCGTTCAGTTAACACTGCGCCCCAGTCTGTATGGTCAAACACTTCCATAAACTCCGCCAAGAACTGCTGGTAAGTTAAAACAGGATAACCTGGTTTAGCCATAACTGTGTAGGCCCAGTCTAAGGCTCTACCCCCCAACAGGTTGATGATATATCCTATTTTACTCGGGTCTGTGGCAAAGTCCCCCGGGACGCGGAGAAACACTGATTCACACTGAAGTATAAATCCTCGCGCTTCCCCGAGTTTTCCGCTGAAGCGGGCGGGGGTTGGCACGGGAGTGAGACGATGTAAGGAAGGAGAATTAGCTTGGCTAGTAGGAGCGGCTACGGGAGCTGAAAAAGCCCCGGTCGCCGGGGAGAACGTCTGGTGTCCTTCCAGACGATCCAGCCGGCTGATAGCCTGAGTCAATTGGTTTAGAATGGTTGTCTGCTGGTGTATAAGCATACCTACTCGGGCGCCAAGAGTGTTTACACTGCGCGACAGCGCGCTGTTCGCTGGGTCAACTTGACGGAGTCGTACTGACATGATTCGGGACCCAGGAGACAGATGCTGACACTGTAATGTATTTTAGTGTGTTTTTAAGGAGAGCAAGTGGAATAAACAGACAGGACAGCGAGGTCTTCAGTAACGTCAACAACAACCGTTTTTACTCTCTTTCTTAATCTGCATACAACACTTAACAGCGCCCCTAGTGGCAGACCACATTACTATATTACATCTCCCTTCTTTAGAAGTAGAATATCATACTATATTGTTACAGAAAAACAATAAATCCTAATATGACTCACAAGTTAAAAAGTATGGTTTTAACCTGAACAACTGCTTTTCTTTTCATTACAGGGCTAACATCCCTTAAGATACACTTAAACATTTTTTTATGTTGTTTCACATTGTATAACGTTGTGGGGGTTTAATCAGTCTGCCAAAGCGTGAAATTTTCCTTGGCTCTTCAGTAACTGCTTTGGAATTCTCAGTTTTCTTTACAAGAGAATGAACAGGTGCTTGCTCCGATGAGATGGTCTCTGTTGGCTCACAAGCAGGGGTCGGGAAATCCTCCTGATCAGTGTTTGTGGTTTCAGGAACACTTTCTTCTCTGCACTTCAGTAGATGGCGCCTGTTTCTCCTGAATTTACATCCCCCAGGGGTCTGAATCACAAATGATCTTGGTGTGTTGTGGTTCTTTACCACAATAGCTGGTTGCCATGTATTCTCAGCTCTGAATCTAACTGTCTCTCCCTCTTGTAGAGCAGGTAAGGCTCTGGCTCCACGGTCAAAGTAATGTTTCTGTCTCATCTGTCTCTCCTTCAGTTGTTTTTGCTTATTCTTGTTCAGCTGTGGCATTAACAGCTGACCTGATGTTGGCAATTTTGTTTTCAGTCTCCGATTCATCAACAATTGTGCTGGAGACAATTTGACTCCATCCAAGGGCGAATTTCTGTATTCAAGAAGAGCAATATAAGGATCTCCTTGGCTCTCTTGTGCCTTCTTCAGTAGGTTTTTTATTGTTTGAATTGCACGTTCACTTTGCCCATTTGATTGTGGGTATCCCGGGCTTGATGTGGTGTGTTTAAACTCCCACGTTTCTGCAAACTGTCTGAACTCTGCACTTGAAAACTGTGGTCCATTGTCTGACATGAGCTCGTCTGGAATTCCATGTCTGGCAAACATAGATTTAAGAGCTACAATGACATGTTTGCTTGTTGTTTGTGGCAATTTGGCAATTTCAGGATATTTTGAGTAATAATCTTCACACAGTAGATAATCACTTTGGTCAAAAAGGAAAAGATCAACACCAACTTTTGCCCAGGCTCTGCTGGGAATGTCATGACTCTGAAGTGGTTCTTTGACATTGTTCCTCTTGTGTGTGTTACAGATAGAACACCTTAGCACTGTTTCTTCTATTTGTTTAGACATACTGGGCCAAAACAAAACATTTCTTGCTCTTTCTTTGCATTTAACAACGCCAAGATGTGCTTCATGGATTTTCTGAAGCATTTCCTTTCTCAGACTTTGAGGCACCACAAGTCTGGAGTTCTTGAATATTAGTCCTTCTGAGCATGTGAGTTCCTCTCTGAATGTCCAATACTTCCTTATCTCAGCTGAAACTTGACTGACTTGTGCTGGCCATCCTGACTGAACAGCTTTCATTAGCATTTGCAGTTCCTCATCTGCTGCTGTTGCTTTCTGGAATAACTTCAGCTTTTCCTCTGAGACAGGTAGGTGTGCTGTAAGGAGATTAACTTCAAGTTCCTCCTCCAATAGTTTTTCTGTCTGCTCTTTAAGAAAAGCTCTGCTCAGAGTGTCTGCAATGTACAAGTCTTTGCCTGGTTTATATGTAACCTGCAGGTTGAAAGGCTGCAGACTCATCAGCATACGTTGTAGTCTGGGTGGAGCTTTATGCAACCCTTTTTTGAACACAGCTTCCAGTGGTTTATGGTCTGACTCAACCTGTACTGGTCTTCCATACAGATACTGCTTGAATTTCTCACAGCCATACACAATAGCCAAAAGTTCCTTTTCAATTTGTGCATATCTCTTCTGTGTGTCTGTTAGCGATCTTGAACCATAAGCCACTGGCTGACCCTCTTGCAATATCACAGCTCCCAATCCTTCAGAGCTTGCATCCACAGACAATGTAACTGGTTTATTTATGTCATAAAATCTCAGCACAGGGGTTTCACTGACAAGTGACTTCAGCTGTTCAAAGCTCTTTTGTTGCTGTGACTCCCAGTGCCATGCAACTTCTCCTTCCAGAAGTTTTCTGAGTGGTGCACTTACCTCTGACAGGTTTGGTATGAACTTTGCAAGGTACTGCACCATACCGAGAAATCTTCTGAGTGCAGCCACATCTTCTGGTTGAGGCATGTTAACTATTGCTCTGATTTTTTCTTGGTCTGGCTTCAGGCCTTCTGCACTCAAAATGTGTCCAATATATCGTATTTCAGTCATGCCAATCTTACATTTGTCCTCGTTCAGTTTCAGATTAATGCTTTTCACTCTTTCCAGTAGTTGTCTCAGCCTTTTGTCATGTTGTTCTTTATTTACACCCCACACCAGGATGTCATCCATAACATTCTCAACTCCTTCCAGGTCCTCCAGTCTCTGGGCGATGTACTTTTGGAAGACTTCTGGGGCTGATGACACACCAAAGGGAAGCCTCTTAAATCGGTATCTACCAAATGGTGTGTTAAAGGTACATAACTTGGAGCTTTCTTCATCAAGCTGTATTTGCCAGAAGCCATGGTTTGCGTCTAGCACTGAAAACACCTTTGCATTCGGCATCTCTGCAACGACTTCTTCCACTGTTCATAGGGGATAGTGCTCTCTTTTTATAGCTTTGTTAAGATCTTGAGGATCTATGCATATTCTTATTCTTTTATTTGCTTTCTTGACAATGACCATGCTGTTGACCCAATCAGTTGGCTCTGTTTGCTTCTCAATCACACCCAGGGTCTCCATTCTTTCTAGTTCTTTTTTTATATCATCCTTCAGTGCTAAAGGCACCTTTCTGGGTGGGTGAATCACTGGAGTTACAGCTGGGTCAACCTGAATGTGATGTAGTCCCGGTACGCACCCCAGTCCTGTAAACATATCTTTGTATTCTGTCAGAATGTCAGTTTCCTCTTCTCTATCCACCTTGTGGACTCTGGTTATCAGTCCCAGTTGTTCACATGAATCCCCTCCAAGGATCGCTGGCAAATCAGCTTTTATAACTTGAAATTCAAGCTCCTGTTCTTGAGTTTTGTATTCACATTTCAGCTTTGCCATGCCCACTGGTTCCATCTTGTGGCGAGAATATGATACTAACTTTGTTCTGGATTCAAACAGTAGCATATCTCCTTTGGTCACTTTCTTTAAGATTTTGAGGGGTAGCACATTGCAACATGCACCTGTATCTAATCTGAAGACGACCTGTTCACCATTCATTGTCAGAACTTCTGTCCATCTTGATTTTTCAGCTTTTTCGACATTCATTGTATCAACATGAGCTGGCTTTTTATTTTCTCTTCTCTTTGGCTCAGTGGTTCCAATAAACATTTCTTTTTCCTCTTGTTCTATCTCATTCACATTTTTCTCCTGTCTGTGTGAACTTTCTCTGCTTTCTTTGTGCATCCTTGTGTGGCACATGCGAGCAAAATGGTTTTTTCGTGAGCAGATTTTACATGTTTGCCCATACGCAGGACACTTGCGAGGCTCATGTTTATACCCACATTTATTGCATTCTCTTTTTGCGTGGACGTTACTTTCTTTAGGCCTCTTAGTTAGCTTTATTTTGCTTAGCTTGTTTACTGAAACTTCTGTTTCTTCTTGTAAAGCTTTCATATGGCTTTGTGTGGCTTCATTAGCTCTGCATATATCCACAGCTTTACTCAGGGATAAGTCTGGTTCTCTAAGCAATCTTGCTCTCACCTGGTCATTGGTGACTCCACACACAATACGATCTCTTATGAGTGAATCAGTTAACAGTCCAAACTCACAGTCTTTGGCCTTGTTTTTCAGGTCTGTCACATATGCATCGATAGGTTCACTCTTGCCTTGTACTCTTGTGAAAAATATGTGGCTCAGGTTGGTTATATTTTTTCTTGGCTCACAATATTGCCTAAATCTTTCTTTTAGGATGTCAAAATCATCCACGTCATCATCATCAAAGTCCATGGTATTAAATACCTTAATAGCTTAGTCACCTGCCACATGAAGAAACATAGCACATTTTATTTTCTCTGATTTTTCAGCTATGCCGCTAGCAATCAGGTACAGCTCAAACTTCTGGATCCACGAACGCCAGTTTTCTGCGAGGTTTCCTTCCAGCGACAGACTGTTCGGCGGTTTTAGTTGGTCCATCATCATATGAGTGACACTTCTGACACCATGTAATGTATTTTAGTGTGTTTTTAAGGAGAGCAAGTGGAATAAACAGACAGGACAGCGAGGTCTTCAGTAACGTCAACAACAACCGTTTTTACTCTCTTTCTTAATCTGCATACAACACTTAACAGTGCCCCTAGTGGCAGACCACATTACTATATTACAGACACGAGTAGATATCAGACAATTATTCTTTATTAATGTTAAGTGTGTGTAGTGCGTGAGTGAGTGAGAGTATGTCAGTCTGGTCACTGGAGCTGAGCGTGTCTGGGGGCGACCTGGCAACCCTGGAACACACAAGCACAAACAATTACAGCTGTTCGTGAAGATGGAAGATCTGCAGCTAGTAACGCTTACTTGCAGGTGCCACAGGGTATGTCTTGCCCGTGTGAAGCGGTGCTCGTGGTGCTCGACGTAACGGAGGTGAGGAGGAACTCCGAGGTGGAGGAGGTGATGCCCCGTCAGATGGGGTGGTTTGTCCGCCGCCAGGGAGGTCCACCTGTGCACAGGGGAAAAGGCTAGGAGAAGATGAATGCTGTGGTTGCTTACGTGGCTTGGCTTGGCGAGAGGTCCTAGTCTTAGCTTTGGCTTGAGGTTGTGATCTTGGCTCATTGCTGGGCAAAGGCGACAGACGACTCCGTGCCAAGCCGTCAGTGGTTCTGGCCTTTAAAGGCCGCTGATTGACACCTGCCGGTGTGTGCGCAGCTGACGATGATGATGATGATGATGATGATGATGATGACGGCCCAGCGGCCGCCATGACAAAAAATGCTTCATGTAAACATGCCAATCTGAATATTCTGACCCAATCACACTCATTCATATCAAAATTTCTTTCCGATTGAGACAGGTGTGTTATGCCAATTGTTAATCTGATTGGTGCGCATAGAAACATTTATTCCGAAGTTTGGGTAGAAAATATGTTTACTGCACATGTCTGTACGTCAGCCACACGTCGATGTAAGGTATTTCCGCCTTTACAGCAGCTAGCAGAAGACATGGCAGGCGTAAAACAAATCAGGTCTGTATCGTCCTGCTGTCTCCCTCTGTCCGTCATATGCAGGAGTATGTACTGCTGGGCTTGTAGCTTCATTACGGAGACCAGCAGAAGCAAAAGGACAGTCTGAATAACACAATACAGGTCCATTTCAAAAAGAGAAAGCCACGACGTGGAGTTTTTTTATATTGGAAGTTGCTTCTTCTTCTACTATTTCCGGAATGTCGGATAATTGTGCGCATGTCAAAATGATTTAGTCCGTTCAAATGTGTGACACATGGAAACGCACATCCTAATTGGATCAACTTTTTCAGGATCCATGTAAACAGTAAAGTTCTGATCTGAACTGTAATCAGATTGAAGAAGTTTTGCACATGTAACCGTGGCTAATGTTAGTACATACAGAAGCAAAATAGCTTAAAGTTGTGGGGGGGGGAGGCTGAAAAATGCTAAATAAAAGCTTAAAAACTAAAAATGCTATCTTAAAGCTGAAATGGCTTAAATTTAAAGTATGTTGACATAAAAGACAAAAATATTTACTAAAGTTGAATAGTTTCTTCAACTAAAATGAAATTTAAAAAAAAAAAACAAAAAAAACAATCTAAATTGAATTTTAATTGGTCTTTATTCCAGGTGAGCCGGACCGGGAGCTTCAGCCCAAACAGAAGATCTGGGATCTCCTTCAGCCTCACCTGGGGGTGGATGGGAGAGGCGTGGCCAATTATAAGGGGTGTGGCTTCGAGGTGAAGGGGAAGGGCCTCTGCAGAGCGCCTACCCTCACCGACTGTCCCATCAGATAGACTGAATTGGGACAAACCAGAGGACTGGGGCCACGTGTTAAGCAGTGTTTTATTTAAGTGTTTCAGGGAAACGAGAGCCAGGCCTCCGAGTGTGTTAGAGTTGGAGAAGCTTGAGATTTAAACGACCCTGTAAATACTGTAATGAAGGAGGTGATGCTGAATAAAACACTTATGAAAACAGAATGCCATAACTGTGTTGTCAATATGTAACCAACACTGATTTAAGGCAAGGTCAAGCAAGTTTATTTGTATAGCACATTTCATGTACAAGACAATTCAAAGTGCTTTATATAAAAACATTAAAGCATTACAGCAAGTTGCAAAAGGAATTCATAAGAATTTAAAAGCAAACTATAAATTAAAGAGAAACAAAAGAATTTAAAAGCAAAGTAAAAAAGTAAGTTAAAGAGAAACAAAAACAAACTAAAATAGAATACAACAGAAATAAAAGTTACAGTACATTGTAGGCTACTGAAAGGCTGTGGCAAACAGGAGAGTTTTTAACCTGGATTTAAAGCAGCTGAGAGTTTCAGCAGCCCTGACGCTTTGTGGGAGTTTGTTCCATATGTGAGGGGCATAAAAACTAAATGCTGCCTTACCATGTTTGGTTCTAACTGTGGGCACAGATAGTAGGCCTGACCCTGACGACCTGAGGGCTCTGGGTGGTTCATAATGGACCAGTAAATCCAAAATGTATTTTGGCCCTAAACCATTCAGAGTTTTATAAACCAACAGCAGCATTTTGAAATATATTCTTTGACAGACAGGACGCCAGTGTAAAGATCTGGGAACTGGAGTCATATGATCCACTTTCTTGGTCTTAGTGAGGACTCAAGCTGCAGCAGTCTGAACCAACTGCAGCTGTCTGATGGACTTTTTAGGGAGACCTGTGAGGACAGCGTTACAGTAGTCCAGTTTACTGAAGATAGAATAGAATAGGCTTTATTGTCATTGTACAGTTGTATGGTACAACAAAATTGTGGGTGCTCCACCAGGCTACTGCGCAATAAAGTAAGAGAGACGAATTTGAATTGAACATAGTTACAGAACATGATTAAACATATGACTGAAATAAAAATAGCCCATAGGTATATACACAGGTATGGTAGTGGCACAGATGCAGTAAATGTATGAACAAGTTTTTCTAGATCCTGCTGAGACATCAAATTTTTAATCCTCGCAATGTTCTTTAAGTGATAATAGGCTGACTTCAATACTGTCTTAATGTGGCTGTTAAAATTCTGGTCTGAGTCCAGAACCACACCCAGATTTCTGGCTTGGCTGTTGGTTTTTAACATCATTGATGAAGCTGACTGCTAACTTTGAGTCCTCCTTCTTTGACTCCAAAAACTATTTTGTTTTTTGTCTTCATTTAACTTCATTTTCATTTACAAGGCCATGCTTGGACTGCTGCCCCCTTACATCTGTAATTTAATCACACTGAGAAGTGTTGATTCTTATGTTCTGCGTTCTAATGATCATTTGTTGCTTTCTGTTCCATTTGCCCGTACTGAGCTGGGAAAAAGAGCTTTCATGTTCTCAGCTCCCTTTACATGGAACATGTTGCAAAAAGACTGGAAACTAACGGTACTTGTTTCATTGAACGACTTTAAATCCAGATTGAGAACACTTGAGACGGCCTCATTAATTTGTAACTGTTTTATATGATTTGTATGTCATTGTAAGTGTAATTGTGATTTTTTTGCTGTCTCTTGGCCAGGACTCCCTTGAAAAAGAGGTTTTTAATCTCAATGGGATTTTCCTGGTTAAATAAAGGTTAAAATTAAAAAAAAACAAAAAAAGAAAATTCTGGCACATCCACTCTTTAATTTGACCAATGCATTTGATCAGTGTTGTAACTGGACCATAGACTCCTGGTAAGATGGTTATGTAGATTTGTGTATCATCTGCATAATTATGGCAATATATTTTGCGTGTTTTTTTTAATGATTTGAGCTAGTGGGAACATACAGATGTTGAAAAGCAAAGGTCCCAAAATGGAACCTTGGGGAACTCCACAGGTTACTTTTGTTCACTCAGATTTGTAGTTACCTATAGACAAAAATAGTCCCTGGCTGTGTTCGAAATGTTCACTCACTCACTCACTCACTCACTCACTCACTCCCTACTCACTATAAAGTGAATTTAGATATAGTGGACTATATAGTAAACGCAATATAACACTAAAATTAACCGCTTTTGGACACTACTGGGCTTGTTTTCCCGGCATGGTTAATGATGTCATCACGTGAGGGTAAAATTTAACAGACTAACGGTGGTAAAAAAAAAAAAATGAATAACTGCGTGTAATTTGTAGTAAATGTAGTAATGTGTAATTTGTAGTAAATATGTATTAAATTAAATCGGTTTTGCTGAATTATTAAATATAAATACCTTAAGGTAGTTTATGTTGTGATGTGAAGCTCTTTTCTCACTACTCCGTGGGCTGCGCTTTAACTATATAGTACACTATATGAGGAAGGAGTTTCTTTTTTCCAGCCTTATTCCTTTTCTTTTTTCTGTTGGCTGCACATTGCATTATGGGATGTATTGGCTAATCTAGTGACCATCCGTTGTACACTACTTTTCAAAATGCATTGTGGGAAATTTTGAGTGTACTATATAGTGAATGAAATTTTCAGTTAAGATTTCGAACAACACTACAAAATGGCTGATTCACTATATAGTACACTATATATTATATTGAACATTTCAAACACAGCCCCTGTCTTTTAAATAGGACTCAAACCAAATAAGTGCTGTAACAGAAAGTCCCACCCAGTTTTTTAGCCAGTCTAGTAAGGTGATATGGTTGATCGTATCAAATGCAGCACTGACGTCCAGTAGAACCAAGACTGAAATGTTTCCATTATCTGTATTGGAGTGGATGTCATTAAGGACCTTAACTAGAGCTGTCTCAGTGCTGTGGTGTAGCCAGAAACCTGACTGGAAGACATCAAAATAGTTATTTAATGTCAGGAAGTTGTACAATTGTTGAAAAACAGTTTTTTCTATTATTTTACTAAGAAAGGGGAGGTTTGATATGGGCCTATAGCTGTTCATGAGTGAGGTGTCTAGGTTGCTCTTTTTTAGAAGTGGCTTGATAACAACTGTTTAAAAGTACTGAGGAAAGACACCTGAATGCGGACAAATTTATGATCTGTAGTAGATCTGAGGCCATACAATAGGAAATATTTTTATCTTTTATCTTTATCTTTAAAAAAAGATATTTATTAATCTTTTCATTTATTACATATCTGTAAGTAACAAAGGCCAGAAAGAGCAAAAGAAAAGACAAAACACACATACTCAAAAACAACCAGTGGGTGAGTGAACGGGGGTGAGAGGATGGTAAAGTTTTCCTATAAACATGCACATTTTCTATTACAGATTTGCAACTTTTTTCTCAAAAATTTGCAACCTTTTTCCTAAAATTTACATTTTTTTGGTTAATTTGCAACTTTATTTTTATCACTGTTCTCTTTTTGCACTACCGACTGCACTATGTGGAACTCCACAATATCTGCTGCTTGTTAATATATTTAAAATTGCATAGATTAGTATTACTCATATTCTACATTTTATTGCATGCATAGTTTTTTATTTTTATCTTTAGTGCTACTCCTGTTTAATGTTGCAGCATTGCACCGAGACAAATTCCTAGTTTGTGTACTACATGAACAATGGCAATAAATCTGATTGTGATTCTGATTTTTTTTTTTTTTTTTATTTAAGTTTTTGTAAAGGGTATACAGGTCGTTACAACAGTGCATTGTTTACATTTTCATCACATGTTCCCTTATTTTCTGATATCTGACAACATTGGAAGATTAATTCTTACAACACCCCCTTTTTTTTTTAAAGTGAAAGAAAAAGTGAAATTAAAGAGAAAAAAAAAACAAAACAAAAAAAAAACAAACCAGCAAAAAACAAACAAAAAGAAAAAGTAAGTAAATAAAGGTAAAAGAGCATCTGAGTAGCGTTGGAACAAAGAGCGGAACCATTATTGAAATGGTATTTGTCAAAGATTAGATCTAATGGAAGACACATATGCGGTCCAGGGTTGCCAAAAGTTCATGAACCCATCCATGTCCTGTCTCAGTGCGAATGTCAACTTTTCCATCGAGTAAATGTCTTGGATCACGTTAATCCAATCTTCAGGTGTAGGACAGTCCTTCAACATCCATTTTTTAGTTAGAGCTTTTTTGCTTGCCAATATTAAAACATTGAATAAGTATTTTTCTCCTCGTCTTTTTTTTAAAAAAATCAATTATTTTGTAAAAAAAAAAAAAAGAAGCTAATTTTGTTCTTATAAATTTGCAATTTTTTTCCTAAAAATTTGCGACTTTTTTCTCAAAAGTGCATTTTTTCCTGTAAATTTGAAACTTTTTTTGTAAAATTGCAACTTTCTTCCCCCAAAATTTGACACTATTTTCTCATAAATTTGCAACTTTTTCCCTAAAAATCTGTGACTTTTTTTCTCATAAATTACCTATTTTTCCCCATAAATTAAAATTAGCACTTATGTTTCTCTAAATTTTTAAATTTTTTGGAGATTTGTAACTTTTTTCTGAAATTTTTGTAACCTTTTTCCTTGAAATATGCATTTTTTTTCTTGGAGATTTGCAACTTTTTTTCCTACAGTTTTGCAATTTTTTTTTTACTATAAATTTACTATTTTGTCTCACAGATTTGCAACTTTTTTCTCATAAATGTTATAATCGCCCCTTCGGGGTGAAGGAGAGGACCCAATCGCCAGGCAAATCTGGTAAACCATTAATTATTAATAACAGAAAGAAGAAATCAAAACTGCTTGTGGGCAGAAACAGAAATAAACTCAGTCTGAGCTGAACAGGAACACCATCCTCGCAGAAGTGTGTGTGAGATGCCGACATAACACAAGAACACCGCAAAGGACACAGACTGAAATGCACATATATAGACGGGGGAGTGATCAAGAACACAGGGTAGGTGAGTACCATCAAGGGCAATCAGGCAGCACAGGACAGGCGAGGCTGGACAATCACAGAGGTGATATGCACAAAACATGACAAATGAGTCAAAAAGGAACACAAAGTGTAGACAGGGTCTGCAGCCCTGTCCAAATCACTACAGTCCCCCCCCCCCCAAGGGGCTGCACCCAGACGACCCTAGGGTAACACCAAGTAAAAAGAAAATCCCAAAACCCTTACAGCGTAGGCGGAGGGAGAAAAGGCCAGGTGGACCAAAACAAACTCCCTCCCCCAGCAAAGTTCAACACAAAAACCCAGTTTGTGGGAGCAACCCAAAGTCCAAGGCCCCAAAACAAAACAAGGTGTGCCAAATGGTCTCCCAAAGTCCCGGTGTGGTGAAACTGTGTGGAGGTTCTCCACCCAGAGTCGGAAGCTGGGGGAAGATGGAACAAAAGCACTGAAGGAGGAAGTGGTTCCGGGGGGGGGGGGGGTGTCTCAGAAGTTGCAGAAAGGACTATCCACCCCCTAGGGAGTCAGGAGATGCAGGAGTGAAGACAGGAAAAGAGGGGGTTGTTATGTTAATGTGCCAAGCATATCTTTGTTCACTAAAAGTATTATGTTTGGACTCCCTGGGTCTCATTGTGCAGAAATAAAGGTTATAAAAAGGAGGCGCAGAGAGACCCAGACAGAATATTTCCTGTACTTGATGTTGGAAGGAGAATAAAGTTCATCTGTCGTTCAGCTTACTGCCTCGTCTGCTTTCTTCTTCCACACCGGGACCACCGGACCGGAGAACAAAGTGGGTCAGGGAGCCTACCCAAGTCCATGGGACCCCAGACTGAAGAGCAGGATGGACCCAATGGCCTCCCAGAGTCCCTAGGCCACCAGACTAGAGAGCTGTAGGGTTCCATAGATAACTGCAGGGGCGCATTAAGTTCAGGTGAAAGCGACAAGAAAATCTTAAACTGAGCCACTGATAACAAAGAACCCTTAAACACAGGAATTAACACAGAAACCTTAAACTCAGAAGATAATAACATAGAGGCTCTGAACCCAGGACACAACATGGGAGCCTTCAGCTCTGGCGATAGTAACATTAGAATCTTTTGCTCTAAAACTGATGACTGAGGTGCGCTAACCCCAGTAACCAATGAGTTGTGCACACTGGTTTTTGGATGAGATGGTTGGGGAGTGCTGACCTCTGGATTTGATGGCTGGGGGGCACCGACCTCTGGAAGAGATGACTGGGGAACGCTGACCTTTGAATGAGATGGCTGGGGAGCGCTGACCTCTGAATGAGATGGCTGGAGAGTGCTGACCTCTGGATGAGATGGCTGGGGAGTGCTGACCTTCGGATGAGATGGCTGGGGTGCGCTGACCTCTGGATGAGATGGCTGGGGAGTGCTGATCTCTGAATGAGATGGCTGGGGCGCATTGACCTCTGAATGAGATGGCTAGGGTGCGTTGACCACAGGATGAGACGGCTGGAGTGTGCTGACTTCTGGAGCAGATGACTGAGGCGCATCGGCCTCATGTGCTGATGGTTTGAGTGGCTGATTCCTGAATAAGACGGCTGGGACGCACTGACCTCAGGATGAGACGGCTGGGGCGCATCCGGTCAAGATGCCCAGGAATCCCCCTTCAGTACAGCCACCTCGGACAGGGAGGAAGAGGTACAGGTTGGAGCAGGAACCACACCAAAACAGTCAGCAGAAGAGCTCGGTGGGGAGAGCTCAGAAGCAGATGGAGGCTGCAACTGGGTCTCCCCACTGGGAGCAAGACAAGGCCTCTTTAATACAGATATTAACAAAACAAAGAAGAGGACTTGCCTTAACTCCTGCTTTTCCACTGGTGAGGAACCCTGCTGACTCTGCAGCTGGAGAGACAATGACCATCTCAGGAGATGCTGAAGGAGCAGCAGATGAGACCGTTAGAGGCGCAGCAGCAGGCGTGGGCAACAGCATTGGAGACGTTGGGGTTGGTATTGCAGGCATGATGATAGGTGAGATTGCAGGTTTAATGACAGGTGAAGCTAGTGGAGTGTGAGCTGATGTGTGTGCTGAGGAGAGAGCTGGAGATGTGGCGAGTCCCTCAGGAACCGCGAGAGCTGTTGTGTGCACCTCGGGGGCACCGGGACTCATTGCGTGTGCCTCGGGAGCTGGTGTGCGCACCTCGGGGACAGCTGGAGTTGTTGTGTGCACATTGAGGAGCTGTGATGTGCACCTCGCGAACAGCTGGAGCAAACTGAAGAGGAGCCTGAGCAGGAGGTAGTACGTGGCGTCGAGTAGAATGGCATCTCCCGGAGCCTTCTTTCCACCCGGGGCCCCTGAACACAAGCTTGCTGCCGCAGAACTCTCCCCACTCCGCTGGAGAGAGAATAGGCCGGCTCTGGCAAGGAGGAGGAAGATGGCAGTGGTGGTAGTGGAGGAAGGTAGAGATTCTGCACCCGCAGGTGGGAGCACACACTTGGTCTGGCTTCCAGCAGATTAGCGATTTCACCCCAGCAAAACATCTCATCTTCTCGGGAAGAGCAGCTACAAGCATCAGTCACCATATCTTCAATCATGGCCACCACCTCCAGCTCATTCCGACTCCACTTTCTTCTCCTCCTGCCAGACTCGCCCGCGGGGTCCATAACTAGCGGTGTTCTTCTCTCCTTCGCCCCAAAAGGGCGAAGGAGAGGACCCCTTCTCCAAGCGAATCTGGTAAATCATTATTTGTTAATAACAGAAAGAAGAAATCAAAACTGCTCGTGGGAAAATAAACACCAACCTGGCAGAAGCATGTGTGAGACACCGACATAACACAAGGACACCACAAAGAACACAGACTGAAGGGCACGTACACTATAGACAGGGGAGCAGTCAAGAGAACATAGGACAGGTGAGCTCCATCAAGGGCAATCAGGCAGCATACAGTGGGTGGGGATGAACAATCACAGAGGGGATACACATACAACATGACAAATGGAACGCAAAGTGTGGACAGGGTCTGCAGCCCTGTCCAGATCATTACAATAAATTTGGAAATTTTCCCTATAAATCTGCAACTTTTTTCTCCCAAATTATCTATTTTCCCCCATAAATTAGCTAATTTTTTTTTTGTAAATTTGTTCATTTTTTTTCTCAGAGATTTGCAACTTTTTTCTTGTAAGTGTGCAACTTTTTTTCTTAAAAATTTGCAACGTTTTTCTTGTATGTTTGAAACTTTTTTCTTGCAAATGTGCAACCTCTTTTTGTGATTTTTCTATTGTAAATTTTATTGTAAAAGTTATTTCTCCTAAATTTGCAACCCTCATCTGGATGCTGGTTAGAGTTTTATTCTATTCAATTAAACTGTAATTTACGACTTTCGGAATTTTTAAAGTGGCTTCTTTTTCATACTTTTGCACCTTTATGCTTGCAAATTTGCACCTAATATACATTTATACGTTTGCACATTTGCAAAAAATCTGTTTTTCTTCAGAGTAGCCCCTCCGTCCTGATTATCAGAGCTCTGTGGTGATTAGCAGCGGAAAGGCGGAGCAGCCGGTCCCTCAGTGGGCGTCCCCTGATCGATGGCCAATCGTGGCTGTTGTCCAAAAAACAGATTCCGCCCCTTACCTCCTTGGACAGAGCCCTCAACCAATCAGTTGTCTGGGTGAGGTAGTCTGATGGCTCGAGTCCTGCCTCCTTCAAGTAGTCGGCATGAGTGAGGACGAGTAAAGAGTGATGACGCCACTCTGGACCAACAAGATTCTGATCAACAACAAAGACACAAAAATTCTGTTTAGTCAGGAGGTTGAAGTGCCCCTCGTGTGCTTTGTTTCCACATGTAGACACAAAGCTCCCAGAGATGTTACCAAAATGTCTGTGACGTGGTTTGGTCAGAACACCTCAGGATTTAATTACTGCAGTAGCATTTTACAGACAGTGAAGGAGCTCTCCTCAAAATAGGCTGTTTTTATGGTGTATTGCTTTAAATCAAGCCTATTCAATTAACAGCCCGCAGACCACATGAGGCTCAGAACCAACCTCCGAGTGGCCCAGGCCACGCCAAGGAAATATAAATTGAAGAAAAAAATATGAAGGAATGACAGCCCACAAGCGCACATACGAACTGTGACCGTCATCCGTTCGGAGTTCAGAAGCACCCCACCCACATGAGCATTCCAGTCTGCAGGCAGAGTGGTTTTCTAGCATTGCTATCCAAGAGAAACATGAGCTTATTAAAGTACTTTAAATGCGGAAAAAAAAGCAGAAGAGGTATGTAAGCAGTGGAGGCATTTATGGTGGTTTTAACCCGCCAGAAATGGGCGCAATAATGAAGAGTCGCTTAGCAAACGTGTAGTGAGGCATCATACTGTATGCAGGGAAAGGCAAGAGTGACTGAATCGCTTAGGATTAGGATTACATAATATCCATCCTGGATATTATGATATTATGATGATATTATGTACCTGGCAAGTTAAGATGACCGGAATTCACAAAGTCATTGACTTTAATCAGTCAACAGCCTTCAGACAAACTAAACATGCCAACATTTGGATTTCAAAATAAGGGAGGTTTTTCCTGCTGTCTGGGTGGTGAGGAGATTTCTAAAAAACTATAAATATATAGAAATATTTTAACAGAAATGACTGCATCTTTGGTCATTTAAGTTAATTTATTTCATTAAATATAATTTTATTATTGTTTTTTCTTTGAAATCAGAGTTAAATTATTGTTCTGTTCTGGCTCTGCAAAATTATAGTCAAAAATGTGAATTGTATCCACCTTATTCCTGGAGGTGCCACTGTAGGAATAATTATGGGCGGAGCTTCTGGTTTCGGCTGACCTAGTGTTAAATCAGTCAGTAAGAGTGGAGTAGCAGGGGCATTCAAAATAGCGTTTTTAAAAGTTTTTCAAATTCATTTTAATGTACAGTCCACATACGTGTTTTGCACTCAAGTGGCAGCTAAATTCAGCTCTTCTAGTTTTTGTATTTTTTGAATGTTTTGGCGTAGTTCTGGTACTTGCTGGTGTTCGTGGTTGTGCCAATAGGTTGGATAAATGGAGGCTTCTCACCACATGGTGACAGACAGCATCCAAGCACGGTGTTGTGGCGTACGTCTGCTGTAAGGTAAATTTAATTATGTCCAACATATTTTAACAAAATGCAGCCAACTTTATTGCAGTGGAGACGTACTGGTTGGAATGTCCACCGCGTCATTATGACTACAGGCAACGAGAAGTCATAAATTATGACTCTGTTTGGTAGGGAAAAACCTATGAGTGCCTGATATCATTGGAAAGCTTAGAAATCGTACTTTCTGAAAATACCTATGTTTTTGCGGAAGACATAACTCCCGACCGATCGAATGCGAGTTTTCAACCTAGCTAAAATATAAACAAATTGTCTTTTTCTGGGTCAGTTTTTGCACGCTACATACAAATTAAATATCATTTTGAAGGTCTTTTAATACAGAATATGGAAATAATGTTACATCAGTTTTGAAAATGTCCTCAAAGTGACTCATTTTGCCAGCACAGGTCATTTGTTTACACCGTTAGCATCTTAGCAGCAGCACTAACTAACAGAGCTACTGTGTATGAGGCTACTTTTTAAGGTCATCTTTCCATCCCTCGATAGTCGTGGGAAGTGGTATGATTTTATTACTGTTTTAAGGTGCAAGAGGCCGTGTTACCGCATTTCTGATGCTGAAGTCATTATTTTTTAACAAAGAAAAGTTTCCCGTTTCAGTGACAACCATATGTTCTAAACTAGCAAAGGAAGTTGCTACCACAATTCACGCAAGTCATCATGGGGCCTAGGAATAAGATGTATAAGGAAAAAAAGTCAAATGTTACCACAATCTGTTTCAGATTTTTTTTTTTTTTAAAAAAACTAATTTTATTTAATAAACAAAAAATAAACAAAAATTAGCCATAAAAAAATCCACAAATTTATAACAAAGTCTCAAATGCACAAGAAAAGTCAATTTTTCAAGAGGAAATTACAAATTTGAGGAAAATGGTTTCAAATTTAGAGAAATTTACAGAGAAAAGTAGAAAACTTTAAGAAAATTGTTATAAATTTTGGAGAAAAACCTCAAACCTTCAAGACTGAAGTCATTACTCAAGTTTTTAAGCGGGTGCTCTTTGAATCCTTAACTACTAGAAATTTTTGGTTGATGGATATGTGTGTGTAATGGAATGTGTAGTTATAAAAAAGAGGGTCCTACTCCCACATGTGGTGATTTAAAACCAAACAAACCACAATGGTGGATGTGCAATGTTTGTTAATGCTATCAATCTTTTCTTGGGGGGGTTGTGCACTGAAGTGTTTGACAGTTCATTTTTTATTCAGCTAAATGCACTTTGTGATGTGCCAAGGTAAACTATAACCATGATGTAATACATTTTATTTCAAAAGGGAAACAAATGTTAATGCTACTAACAGTGCACATTGAGTTTTTATGCACTCTGAGATATGTCTGAGTAAGATGTGAACAAAATGGTTAGCTACAGAATTGTATTTTTTCCATTCTATTTATTTAATTGTTGTTCAAGAGAAAAAAATATTTCTTCTACTTCAAGTTCTGCTCAACCCCAGCACTGTTACTGTGTTTTTATGCACTTTTGATGTGCCTTTGTCATGTGCCAAGTGCACATTTAAAACCAAGACAATGAATAAAAAGTACATATTTTTCATCATATTGATCTGTGTTGGTTTGAAATTTGTCATATTCAACAGATTGCTGAACATGTGCGGCCCAGTTACATGTCTTGATTTCAAATTGTGGCCCATCTGATATTAAAAAAAAAAAAAAAAAAAAAAAAAAGTTTGCGGACGACACCACCCTCATCGGGCTCATCTCCAACGGCGACGAGTCCGCCTACAGGAGAGAGGTGGCCCAGCTGGCGTCCTGGTGCAGCAATAACAACCTGCAGCTGAACGCTCTGAAGACAGTGGAGATGATTGTAGACTTCAGGAAAGTCACTACTCCTCTGCCCCCCCTCACCCTCTCAGGCTCTCCCATCACCACTGCTGATTCCTTCCGCTTCCTAGGCACTACCATCACCAGGGACCTCAAATGGGAGCTGACCATCAGCTCACTCATCAAAAAAGCCCAGCAGAGGATGTTCTTCCTGCGGCAGCTGAGGAAGCTCAAGCTACCCACCAAGATGTTAGTGCAGTTCTACACAGCCATCATCGAGTCCATCCTCACCACCTCCATAACCGTGTGGTACGCAGGAGCCACTGCCAGGGACAGACTAAGGCTGCAGCGCGTCGTGCGCACTGCTGAGAAGGTGATCGGCTGCAAGCTCCCATCTCTCCAGGATCTGTACATCTCCAGGACCCGGAGGCGTGCTGGCCGGATCATAGCCGATCCCTCACACCCTGGTCATGTACTGTTTGCCCCCCTCCCCTCTGGTAGAAGACTTCGGTCCATCCAGACTAAAACCTCCCGTCACATGAACAGCTTCTTCCCCTCTGCCATTAGACTGCTGAACACTAAGTGACTCTCGTGCACCATGTACAGCAGCTCAACCAGACTCATGTCAATCATCACTGTTTTCTTCCTGCATTACCGACTGCACTATATAGTTCTCCACAGTATCTGCTGCTGGCTAATATATATTTTAACTGTTGACCAGTATCACTTAATCTTATCCTACACTTTATTACATGTATAGTTTATTTCTCTTATCTTATCATGTTTAATGTTGCAGCATTGTACCGAGACAAATTCCTAGTTTGTGTACTACATGAACAATGGCAATAAACCTGATTCTGATTCTGATTCTGATTCTGATTCTGATTCTGATTCTGATTCTGTAATTGAATAGCCCTGATATAGGGTGTGGCTTTACAACACCAAGCTGAACATCTGAACACGATATACGAGAGAGAGAGAGATAAAATGTAATAAAATAAGCCAGAATGTCATAAGATATGTAATTGACCGTGGAGTCAGGAATAAACTGGTCTAAGAGAGAGGTCTAAGATTACTATAAAAAGCCATAAAATCCCTTGTTGTGCTGATTCATGTTGCTAAGCTAGCCATGTTGTTCCAGTCCTGGAAAAAAGTAACAAAAAAAAAAAAACAGTCCAGAATGACAAGAGATACATTATCAACAAAGGATTTTTAAATGAGCTGGGACCACAAAGGTCACCAAACTTTACAGAGAAGAGCTCCAATAACCATGGTCGGCCTATGGGCTAGCTTGGTAGCTAATTGCATTTTAGCTAGGTGATCTCCGGGGTTCAGTGGGAAACTTCATTTTCATCTTTGTGCAGTCAGCATATCACACCGGGGTGGGTCTACATCAGGTCTATTAATTAATGTTGTGATAACCTCATAAAAGAACAGTAATGAGGCATTTCAGGCAGAGTTGTATCCTTGTTTCTGCGGAAGAAGCGAACCCCCATGCAGGTGGACTTTGGACCATTTGACTTTGCAGACCATATAATGTTGCAAAAATCTTACATAACACTAAAATAAAGAGGAAACCACAAAAAGCACAATAGGAAATCATGAAGGAACTCTTCAAAACAGACAAAACAACCACAAAAAGATCCAGAACAACCCCAAAGACACAAATCAACCACAAACAACAAACATTTTTCGTACTTCTGCATATTCTTGCAGTTCTGCCGTCTCGCGTGGGAGGTCAGCCCTCACAACAAAGACGAGCACGTGCACGCCCTCGGGGCAGAGCTCACACACGTTCTGTGGACGGGGTGGTCGAGGGGATGTGTCAACCACCCTCAACACCAGGTCGGACTCCACCCCCTTTCTTCTAAAATACCTTGGGAAACGACGGCCGAGGAGCTGGCAATCTGTTGTCATGGAAACTCCACCGATGACACGACCCATTTGGAATTCTTGCCCACCTGGACGATATGCAAATTTATTAGAGAACTGTGAGCATTTCTCAAATATCTTCACTTCACACGTGTCACATTTGAATGTTTAATTTTGTAGCACCTTAACTCTTGCACTTTAGCATACTCACTTTGTACAGTTTCATTGCAGATGTTCTTCTCGTGTATGACTGTGTGTTTTTGTGACCCGCCGGGGTACTACAGATGCAAATTAGCAGTATTGCTAAATCTGGCATACTTACATTTGTATTAATGTTCATTAGTATGTGATGTGTAGTGTGTGTGTCTTGCTGTACTTGCACTGGGTGTGACGTCAGGTGGGCTGCGGCACCACTATAAATAGTTCTGTTGTGGGTGACCCCCACAACAGACTGGGACAAGCAGAGCGCTCAGCTGGAGCAATTAGCAGAACAATGAGATGTGTGTATTGATATCAATAGGCAGCTGCTCTTTGTCTAGCTTCTTCCTGCTAGTCCTGCTGTTGATATGTATGACTCAAATGCAAATGTTCATGCGTCCTGCTCTGACTGTGATGCAAATGTCCCATGCCTTCCCGCAGTTACTGTGATGCAAATGTGCCTTTCATGTATTGTCTGTAACTGGGTATATAAGTGACTGAATATCACATGCTCACTCTCTCTCTGACCACTGCTTCTGACTACACGTCTTGCCTGAGAGCCTGAGAGCTCGCTCCGGCGCGCCTGCACGGCGCTGGAGTGAGTTCTGTGATGGCGGGATGAATGAAATAAAACCCACTTTTAAACCTCAGTTCGCTGCCTATTATTTCATGCCACCACACTGGTGACCCCGAGAAAGCACACGCTTTGTGCAACGCAACCTTCTGGTCTGGACAGCCACACTGGTGACCCGACCAAGAAAAGAACACGCTGGCAGCCCCCGGCGGTGACTCTCCGACGACAAGCGAACGCAGCAGCCTGACGGAAATGATCTGCCCTCCCTTCTGCTACAGGGAGACCTCGATGCAGAGCCACCACCAGGCGAACTGTCCGGAGATCACCCACGACCGGGAAAGCCGCAGAAAGCTTCATGGTGCGACCCTCGCCTGAGATCGGGACATCCACGCTGGACCGGCCGAGGGACACAGATCATCTACTCACTCTCACCGCTCCTACGCATCTACACTAGCCCGAGGGACAAAGATCGTCTCCTCCCTCTCACCGCTCCTACGCATCTACACTAGCCCGAGGGACAAAGATCGTCTACTCCCTCTCACCGCTCCAACGCATCTGCACGAGCCCGAGGGACAAAGATCGTCTATTTCCTCTCACTGCTCCAACGCACCACGAGCGAACGACGCAACAGCTCAACAGGGATAACCGTCGGCGCCGACGACGCTGATCTCCAGCAAGCTCCCTGACCCTGACTCGCCTCTACAGCGGACCTGCCATGCACCGAACCCCGCACGCACACCAGGGGGTTATGAGGACAGCGCACCACGCACGGGACAATACCGGCTCCACAGACCGCCATCGTCCTTTGCCGCTGCACACAGAACCTTCAGGGCTGCTCACACACCTGAAGCACGCACGCAGCTCGCTCACAGGATTTTGTAATGGTCTCAGCCACGGCGCACAAGGGAATTCAGCCGTCAGCTGTCCCCGAGGACTTTAGGACTGCGCGCGCACCTAAAGTCAACACGCCAAATCCCACACTGCTGCAGCTCCTTTTTATCTTCATGGCCGCGAGAGGAGTCAGAGACTAATTTTTCTTCTTACAGCTGCTGTGGACCTCCGCATGTTCAATGGGACAGCCCCTCAACATCGCGGATCCACAGGCAATTTTTGCGCGGCCCAGACAATTTCACCGTCCCGGGCCGGCACTTGCTACCCCCACCCCCCCTCCCTCCACCACCGCCAGCAGCAAGCTTTCCCCGCAGCTCGCTCCCAAAGCCGGACTATCGAGGCCTCAGCTTCCCGCTGAGCCCTCTGGGGGGGAGTACTGTGGGTGACTCCCACAACAGACTGGGACAAGCAGAGCGCTCAGCTGGAGCAATTAGCAGAACAATGAGATGTGTGTATTGATATCAATAGGCAGCCGCTCTTTGTCTAGCTCCTTCCTGCCAGTCCTGCTGTTGATATGTATGACTCAAATGCAAATGTTCATGCTTCCTGCTCTGACTGTGATGCAAATGTCCCATGCCTTCCCGCAGTTACTGTGATGCAAATGTGCCTTTCATGTATTGTCTGTAACTGGGTATATAAGTGACTGAATATCACATGCTCACTCTCTCTCTGACCACTGCTTCTGACTACACGTCTTGCCTGAGAGCCTGAGAGCTCGCTCCGGCGCGCCTGCACGGCGCTGGAGTGAGTTTTGTGATGGCGGGATGAATGAAATAAAACCCACTTTTAAACCTCAGTTCGCTGCCTATTATTTCATGCCGCCACACTGTGTGCATTTAATAAAGTGAGTTCACTGCATGGCATAAGAACGACTCCGACTCTGATTTACTGATATTGTGGAGTGTGTAAATGAAGAGGCATATTCATTTCAGACGCTTTATTACACACTCACATCTCACAAGCAAAGAACAGACTGACTGGTCACATCAAGCATTCCTCTCTCTATATCAAGTCACACTTCACAAGGTTCAAGGCACTTCCTCATACACAGCATGACAGCTGCACTACACTTCATTCAACCCCCTCTCACCCACTTGGGCATTGTTCTCCCATGTGTATTCATTGTCTCTGTCTAAGGTGTGAAATAACCTGAGGCCCACAATATAACATTTTGGCGACAAGAGAAAACCATGGAGGCATATGGGCTACCTCCACCTTTGCTGTTTCTGGAGTGTCCCGGGGAGCCAGCAATCCTGTGGCCGGATTGGATGGCTATGCTTGGGGGATACATCGCTGGGCTGGGCCTGGGTAGGCTCGACGGAGTTCGAGGAAGGGTGCTGCTGGTCCGTCGTCTCGGAACAGAGGGTCGGAGAATTCTCGGCATGTTGGGAGAGACGAAGCATTATGCAGATGCTGTCGGGTGGCTGGCTGGAGATTTTGTCAAACGTACAAGGAACAAGAAGCTGGGGCTTTGGGTAGCGAGACTGTTGGCGCCAAGAGGAGCTGAGCTAGTTAGCTCAGAGGAGCTAAAAGCTCAGTCTGTGGCAACAGGATGGTTAGCCATGACACTAGGTGTGTACCAAATTCAAGCTACAAGTTACCAGCTGGGTATCCAGGGGGTACCTGAGCCCCTGGTTACCGAAGTCGGCAAGCTAGCTGAGGAGCTCAGCACAGTGTGTGACCGTAGCGCTGGTGATGTTGATGGGGCGGTGAGCAACGACAGCGGAGAGGGAGAGCAGCGACCGGAGTCAACTGAGTCTTCCCTGCAGCTGGAGAGTGGGAGCAAGCAGGCTGGAAGCCCCGGGAAGCAGCAGTGACAGTTGGGCGCAGAGGCAGTGCAGCGGAGTGCCTTGGACGAGGGTGCTGGGCGCAGTGGCAAAGCGCTTGGGTCGGTGAGTGACACAGACAAGAGTGATGCTGTGAGCCCCGGGAGAGAGCAATGGTACCCGGGCGCAGTGGCAGCACAGTGGAGCACCTCGGATGACAGAGAGGAGGTGCCGGGCGCCATGGAGGTCAGGCAGGACCTCAGTGCCGAAGCACAAAGCACCTTAGATGAGGGTACTGGGCATTACAACGAGGTGCCCGAGTCAACAAGCAGCATCAACGAGTGAGCGTTAGTTTTCCCCGGAGCTTGGCCACTGGGGGTCAGAGTGTTTCGAGCTACATCGGTGGCAGCTGCAGCGGTTCCGAAGACAGTCGGTAGCAGATCAACAAGCACGGAGGTACTGTGTGCCGGGCAGCAGCACTGTGGGTCCAGACAAGAGAAGCGGTCAAAGGTGAGGAGAAGGGACATTCTCGCCGGGGAAGTCAGCTTCAATCCCGGGGCAGGCGGCGATCAGGGGCGTGCGTGCAGTGGAGCTGCCCTGGGTCTCTGAGCCGGCTTTATTTTTGGCTGCCCATGGACTGTGGTGTAACATGAACACGTTAATGTAAATATGTTTAAATAGTGTGTGATGTGAATGTTATGTGAGTTGTTACGGTATTATTTTGTGTAAACACGCTGATTTAGCTACAATGCTCAGCACTGGGTGTGTTTATATTTATATATCTATATATTTATTCCATCTAGCTACAATGCTCCGCACTGTGTTTTTATATATCTACATATTATTCCATCTAGCTACATTGCTCCGCACTGTGTGTGTTTATATACTTGCATATTTATTCCACCTAGCTGCAATGCTCCGTACTGTGGGTGTTTATATATTTACATATTTATTCCATCTAGCTACAATGCTCTGCACTGTGTTCATATATTCATATATTTATTCCATCCAGCTACAGTGCTCTGCACTGTGTGTCTCTGTGTGTGCGTGTGTATATATATATTTTATAGTAATATGTACATATGTATATTAGCTGCTCTTGCTTGCTTGTTTTTTTTTTCTTGCCTTCTGATTGTTGCTCTGAGTGTTGCTATCCCTGTGCTGTTGCAATCCTGGAATTTCCCCGTTGTGGGACTAATAAAGGCTTTTCTTATCTTATCTTATCTTATCTTATCTTATTTTAGTTGTTTTTGGTTGAGTGTGTTAGACCATTCTAGTTCATTATTTCCCTTAATGCATAATTTGGGTCCTAAATTGGGGAGGGTCTTGATTGTGTGTGTGGTTTTGGACTTTCTAAAGGGGGGGGATGATGTGTAGTGTGTGTGTCTTTCTGTACCCACCCTGGGTGTGACGTCAGGCGGGCTGTGGCACCACTATAAATAGCTCTGTGTGTGTTTAATAGAGTTCCCTGCATGGCATAAGAATGACTCCAACTCTGATTGACCGACATAACAGTATGTAATGTCCCTTTCAAATAAACATTAAAATAAACTAAACTAAATATGCAAAAATAATATATTTTATGTTGTTTTGTTTTGTTTTTTTACCAAGAAGGGCATTCCCCACGGAGCTTCTCCCACTCAGCCTGTTACCTAGCAACAGCACGTTCAAGGACAGGACATCCTGCTCATGGCCATCACCTTGGTAACGAATAAACCTGCTAAGGAGATCCATCTGTAGAAACAATTGAAAAATTAAGTACAATTTAATTACACAAAATCAAAACTTCACCAGCATTCAGATGAACGCTGCAATTTCATGAGAAAAGAGATGAAAATTTATGGGGAAAAAATTCAAAAATTTTTGAGAAAAAAGTTGCAGATCTGTGAGAAAAACAGTTGAACATTATTGAAAAAATTTGCAAATTTTTGAGAAAAGGTCAAATTTTTACTGGAAAAAGTCAAAAATTACTATAATAAGTTTGAATATTTACAAGAAAAGTCTCCCATTCATGAGGAAAGCAGCAAGAGTTGTTACACAAGATATAAAGGACATATTTAGTGGCAAAAAGTTATAAATTTGCAAGAAAAACATTGCAAATTTTGAATAAAAGCCTGGAAATTGCTTAAGAATCTGTTATATTTACACTTCCAATTTATTTATTTTTCCCCCCCTTCCTATCTGGGTTTTATATCAACAGAAAAACAAAAAAAAATGAATAAAATCCAGTCTCACCTGAAGGGAAACGTTTCTTCATCAGTATATGTGAGGTTGTATGTGCGTGAATAGGGGTAGTTACGGGTTAAATTTTAACTCAGTCCAGCCTGTCTGACTCTACTCTGTGGTTTTATTGAGTCATAAAAAGGACAAACATCCCTATATGTCACCTGTTTTTAAATCAAACAAGAATTCATGTCAATTTCATTTCTCTAACAACACCAATTCACTATAACAGTCATCTGAGAGCACTTACACTCATTAGCAAGAGGCTAATTAAGTTGGTGTATATGAATTTGAACACACCTCCAGAGTGAAGCACAAGTATCAGAGTTCAGACTGACATTCATTGTAGTTGCTCTTAACCACCAATAATCTCTGCTTCCTTGTAACATAAGCTAACTAGTTAACTGGCTGCTAAAAAAGCACTTCTTGTTATGACTCGCCGCTCATCAGCAGCGCCAGCCGCGCGCACACCTGCTCCTCGTCAACGGCGAGGTATTTAATCCACTCTGCCCTGGGCTTCGGCCTGAAGCCGTCTCTCTACTTCGGCCCCTTTGCTACTACGGATCTCAAGCCTACTAGCGAAGATATCCTGGGTAAGCTCCCCTTACCTCTCTCCTCTAGCTTTCCCCTGTGCACAGGTGGACATCCCCGGCGGCGGACTTCATCACCTCGCCGTTGGCTCTACGCTGCTGCCACAGGTACCGCAGGTCGCTGTCTCCCGGGCTCCGCCCTTGTCGACGCCAGCCACCTGTCACAACCAAGTAAGCCAGCTATCATCATCATTTCCCTGTATTGGTGTGGTGCCCGTTACCCTTCTCCCTCTGCTCTCTCCCACAGGGTTGTCCGGCTGTACGGCCTCCTGCCCCCGTGCCTGACGCAGACGCCACCACCAATACATTCTTATTCCACAGACACGCAGCCATACACCTCCCTGTTGCTAATAAAGCTGTTAAATCTATCCTGAGCTTGCGTGTGTGTCTCCTGGGCCGTGCGTTATGTCAGTACGGCTTCAGCAGAGCGGCTCGGCAGACAGCGGGCTCGCACGCCGTCTTTCCACCCTTGAGACTCGGGTGGATTCAATAGCCTATCAGCAACAGGTGATATTAGGTTCAGGTTCAGGTTACTTTATTTATACCCGTAGGTAGATTTGTTTTGCAGTTGGTGACATCCATATTTACAAGCCACTAATTACATTCAGCATAGACACTAACACAGGCACACATCTTACAAAATAGGTAAATATAAAATATGTACAATATAATTTTTATAGCTTGTTCAACTCTTTGACAGCAGCAGGGACAAAGCTGTTTTTGTAGCGCTGGGTTCTACTTTTTCGGACAGCAAACCTCCGTCTGGAGGGAAGAAGCTGAAAGTTGCAGTGCAAAGGGTGGGAGTCATCATTTAAAATCGAGTCGGCCATCCTCTGTACTTGTCTGGTGTACAGGGATGTCAGGCTCAGCTGTGACTCACCAAGCAAACGACTGGACCATCTGACTACCTGATCCAAGGATTTCCTCTGTTTCAGTTTTATCTGACCAAACCATGACATTAAAGAAAAGGATAAAACAGATTCAATAAAAGCCCGATAAAACATAGTCATTATGGTTCGGTCAATTTGGAAGCGTGCAAGTTTCCTCAAACAATGCAAATTTTGCTGACCCTTTTTGCACACCCTTTCACAGTTCACCTCAAAGTTCAATCCACTATCAATAATCGTCCCAAGATATTTGTACGATTGTACACATTCGGTGGTCTGGCCTTTTAGTATGGTGACTTTGTGCCTGGGAGTTTTCCTCCTAAAGTCAATAATCATATCTTTCTTTTTTGTTGTATTCAGCTGCAGGTAGGAATCCTCACACCAGTGAACAAAGTCATCAACTACTGGGCCGTGGCCACTCTCACCATCCTGGAGGAGACTGACAATGACTGAGTCATCAGCATACTTTATAATGTGTCTGTTGTCATGTCTGCTCCGACACATGTTTGTGTACAGGATGAAGAGTAGTGGTGACAACACACACCCCTGAGGAGAGCCAGTAGAAGAGCACTTTAGGTCAGACAATGTGCCATTGACCCTTACTCTCTGCGTCCTGTTGGTTAAGAAATCCAGAATCCAACCCACCAGATTATTGCTTAAATCAAATTGCTGCAGGAGCCTTTCAACTAAAATATGAGGTTGGATTGTATTAAAGGCAGAAGAAAAGTCCACAAATAAAAGCCTGGCGTGTGTCCCATTAAAATCCAGATGTTTGAAAAGCATGTCAAACAGAGTGACAGTGGCATCCTCCACTCCTCTGTGAGGCCTATAGGCAAACTGCAGAGGATCCAATGCATGTTCAGTCTGCCTTAGGACCTCACATCTGACCAGTTTTTCAAAAATTTTCATTAAAATTGAAGTCAAAGCAACTGGTCTAAAGTCATTTACCATTTTAGGACAGCTGGATTTTGGAACGGGAACAACCACGGCATCTTTCCAGATCTTAGGCACATGTTGTGTCTGTAAGGACTTATTGAAAATGTAATGAAATATAGGACTCAGTTCATGTGCACAGGACTTTACCAGGCGCCCACATATGTTATCAGGGCCCTGACTTTTGTTCACTTTTACAGCGCGGAACTCCCTTTTAACATCCTGCATCTCAATATTAAAGTGCTGATTGTCTTTGAGTTTCTGTTTCAAATCTTGGATTTCTGTGCTAAAATCAAAGGAGTCAAAACGACCATGAAAACAATTAAGAGCATTAGCCAGCTCTGTGTCTGAACTAAAACCATCTAAAAACACACGATTACTGCGCTCTGTGCTCTGAAGGCCTGCAATAGTTTTCATACTGGCCCAGGCCGAACCAAGTTTATTTGCTGCCATCTTGCTTTCCAACTCTGATTTATAATTCTGTTAAATCAATATTAAATCAATTAATTAACATCACTAACCGATTAGACCGCTTGGACCCCCAGCAGCCGTTCCCCTCGGCTCGTCCGGGTGGCGTGGCTCCTGCGGCTCCGGTGGCCGTCCAGCCTGCTCCGGGTGCGCCAACACGGCTCACACCAATCTCCACTCCTGCTCGCTTCAGCGGCAAGCTGGGTGGAGCTCGGGGTTTTATTATGCAGTGTGAGTCCGTGTTTCTTCGCGTTCCCGGAGATTTTCCCTCAGACCATAGCAGAATTGGCTATATAGGAAATCTCCTTGAGGGTCGTGCGCATACCTGGACTTACGCCATTATGGTGAAGCCCAGCTACGCTACCCTCACCTATGGCCAGTTCGTGCGACAATTTCTGGAAGTGTTCGATCATTCGCGTTTGGACAGTGTCCAGGTCGACCGTCTTCTCGGACTCCAACAGGGGAGCCGATCGGCGGCCGAATACGCGATCGACTTCCGGGTTACCGCGGAGGAAGTTGGCTGGGAAGAGCGCGCGCTCTGCGGCATCTTCCTCCGCAGCCTAAATTCCGGTCTGAGGGATGAGCTGGCTGGACGGGATACCCCGGAGACGCTGGCGGAGCTGATTTCTCTCACCATCAGCTTAGATAACAGGCTGCGCAAGCGCACCTCCGAGCGGAAGCAGTCTTCTCGCTCACGGGGTGCCTCTGCACGTCTGCCCCAAGCTCGCCACCTGGCGTTACCGCCGCCGGAGGTCTCCAAGGAGTCGGAACCAATGGTGACGGGCCGGACAAAGCTCCCCCTGGCGGAGAAACAGCGCCGTCGTGACCTGGGCCTCTGCATGTATTGCGGAGGTAGCCAGCACACGGTGGAGAATTGTCCGGAGAAGCCAAACGAGGTGGTCCGCGAGTCACTGTAGGGGGCCTCGCGGACGCTAATCGGTTAAGTCCCCTCACACATTTGACGCTGCCCATCCGCTTCTGTCACAACCTCACTGGGCATCTCACACATGCACTGGTGGATTCAGGCGCGGAGGGTAGCTTTATTTCACAAAGCCTGGCAACCCGACTGGGCATCCACTGTCACCCCCTCAATACTCCTCTCGCCCTGGTTAATCTCTCCCGAGTCTCCCTGGGAAAGGTAACTCACCAAACATCCCCTGTCCCGGTGATCATCTCTGGAAACCATCGGGAGGATATCTCCTTTTACGTCCTGCCCACCTCAGTAACACCTGTCATCCTCGGTTATCCCTGGCTCCGCCTCCACAACCCCGCCTTGGACTGGAAGACTGGGAAGGTTTCAGCGTGGGGCACTTTCTGCATGGGTACCTGCCTCCAATCCGTGGCCTGCGCCCCGTCCTCGCCTCCCACAGCTCAGGACACCGCGCCCCCGGATCTCACCCTAGTGCCCTCAGAGTTCCACGATCTGGGTGCCGTTTTCAGTAAGTCCAAGGCGATGTCTCTACCCCCTCACCGGCCCTACGACTGCGCCATTAACATCCACCAGGGGGCGCCCTTACCCTCAGGACGCCTCTACAGTCTGTCAGCGCCGGAGAAGGAGGCAATGAACAGCTACCTGAAGGAGTCGCTCAGTGCTGGGATCATCCGACCGTCCTCTCCAGTAGGTACAGGGTTCTTCTTCGTTGGAAAGAAGGACGGATCTCTTCATCCTTGTATCGACTATCGGGCTCTCAACGATATCACGGAGAAGGACCGGTACACCCTGCCCCTTATGGACACTGCCTTCCACTCCCTCCAGGGGGCGACCTGGTTTACTAAGCTGGATCTCCGCAGCGCTTACCACCTTGTCCGGATTCGGGAGGGAGATGAGTGGAAAACCGTCTTCCGAACCCCAAACGGGCATTTTGAATACCTTGTGATGCCGTTTGGGTTGACCAACGCTCCAGCAATCTTTCAGCGCCTCATCAATGACGTCCTCCGGGACTTCATCGGCCTGTTCGTATTCATCTACCTGGACGACATTCTCATCTTCTCCAAGTCCAGGGATGAACACCGGGTCCACGTGAGGCGGGTCCTGCAGAGACTGCTGGAGAACCGTCTGTACGTCAAGGCGGAAAAGTGTGAATTCTACGCCAAGACAACTTCCTTCCTGGGGTTCGTCATCTCCCATGACCAGGTGCTTCCGGACCCAGCAAAGATCAAAGCAGTGGTGGATTGGCCCACACCAACCTCTCGAAAGCAAGTCCAGCAATTCATCGGGTTCGCCAATTTCTACCGCCGCTTTGTCCCGAACTTTGGAGCCATCGTCGGGCCCCTGACCCGCCTCACCTCTCCTAAGACCCCGTTCCGGTGGACTGAAGAGGCCGCCTCGGCCTTCCAGGCGCTGAAGACGGAGTTCTCCTCCTCCCGGGTCCTCAGCCAGGTCGATCCCGCGCTGCAGTGCATTGTGGAGGTGGACGCTTCGGACACGGGGGTGGGGGCGGTGTTGTCCCAGTGGTCCCCAGCCAATGGAGTCAAGCGACCCTGCGCCTTCTTCTCTCGGTGCCTGTCCCCGGAGGAACGAAATTACAACGTGGGGGACAGAGAGCTTCTTGCCATCAAGCTTGCCCTACAAGAATGGCGTCACTGGCTGGAGGGGGCAGCCTTGCCTTTTGTGGTCCTCACTGACCACAAGAACCTGGAGTACCTGAGATCTGCCAAGCGTCTGAACGCCCGCCAGGCGCGTTGGTCCCTGTTCTTTGCAAGGTTCAAGTTCAGCATCACATATAGGCCTGGCTCCAAGAACGGCCTACCCGACGCCCTCTCCAGGCAATTTGCCCCGGAGGCCGCAGATGACGTTGCTCATACCATCTTGCCCAGGTCGTGCGTCGTGGGGGCTGTTACATGGGACATTGAAGACAAGATCCGGAGGGCGCAGGAATCGGAACCGGACCCTGGCGGCGGACCGGAGGGGAGGCTCTTCGTGCCATCTGCTGTCCGGGGGAATGTTATACACTGGCTCCATACCTCCAAGCTCACCTGCCATCCTGGAGCTTCGCGGATGATCGACCTTCTCCAGCTATCTTTTTGGTGGCCGGGTCTGCGGAAGGATGCCGCCCGTTACTCCCGGGCCTGCCCCATCTGTGCGGCCAACAAGTCAGGTAACGCCCCCCCTGCGGGTCTGCTCCAGCCCCTGCCCATCCCTGGTAGGCCCTGGTCTCACATCGTTCTGGATTTCGTCACCGGGCTCCCTGTCTCCAACAACTTTGACACAGTTCTGACCATCGTAGACCGTTTTTCCAAGGCCGCCCACTTCGTGCCCCTACGTGGACTTCCCTCAGCCTTGGAGACGGCGGACCTCCTCATCCAGCACGTGGTCAGACTGCATGGAATCCCGGTTGACGTGGTCTCCGACCGCGGCCCCCAGTTTTCTTCGGACGTCTGGAGGTCATTTTGCAATGCCCTGGGAGCCAAGGTAAGCCTCTCCTCCGGCCATCACCCCCAGTCTAACGGGCAGTGTGAGCGGACAAACCAGGAGCTGGAGGCTACGCTCCGCTGCGTAACGTCGTCTAAACCCACGTCCTGGAGTTCTCACCTCGCCTGGGTGGAGTACGCCCACAACACCTCTCGCTCTACGGCCATCGGGATGTCACCCTTTAAAGCATCCTTGGGCTATGATCCACCCCTGTTCCCCGCGCAGGAGGGCGAGTTGGCGGTTCCCTCTGTCCAGGCACATCTGAGGCGGTGCCGTTCCCTTTGGTCCACGGCGCGTAATGCACTTTTACGCACGGCGGAGCGCAATAAGTCTACGGCGGACCGACATAGGAGACCTGCCCCTGCCTACCAGGTGGGACAGCAAGTTTGGGTTTCCACACAGGACGTGAACCTAAAGGGTGAGAGGAGAAAGCTGGCTCAACGGTTCATCGGCCCTTATCCCATAACCAGGATCATCAACCCGGTGGCTGTGCGTGTGGCTATTCCCTCCTCCCTCCGCATCCATCCCACCTTCCACGTCTCCAAAATTAAACCGGTGGTCTCTGACCCCCTCTGCCCTCCACCTGCGGTGCACCCCGCTCCCCGGATGATTGGTGGCCATCCGGCCTGGACCGTCGCTGACATCTTGGACGCCTGACGCCGGGGTCGCAGATTGCAGTACCTGGTGGATTGGGATGGCTATGGACCCGAGTGGAGACAGTGGGTGCCTTCCTCGCTGGTGTTGGACCGATCACTCATTTCTGAGTTTCATCGAGCACACCCGGAAAAACCATCGCCAGGAGGCGCTGCTAGAAGGGGGAGTACTGTTATGACTCGCCGCTCATCAGCGGCGCCAGCCGCGCGCACACCTGCTCCTCGTCAACGGCGAGGTATTTAATCCACTCTGCCCTGGGCTTCGGCCTGAAGCCGTCTCTCTACTTCAGCCCCTTTGCTACTACGGATCTCAACCCTACTAGCGAAGATATCCTGGGTAAGCTCCCCTTACCTCTCTCCTCTAGCTTTCCCCTGTGCACAGGTGGACATCCCTGGTGGCGGACTTCATCACCTCGCCATTGGCTCTACGCTGCTGCCACAGGTACCGCAGGTCGCTGTCTCCGGGGCTCCGCCCTTGTCGACGCCAGCCACCTGTCACAACCAAGTAAGCCAGCTATCATCATCATTTCCCTGTATTGGTGTGGTGCCCGTTACCCTTCTCCCTCTGCTCTCTCCCACAGGGTTGTCCGGCTGTACGGCCTCCTGCCCCCGTGCCTGACGCAGACGCCACCACCAATACATTCTTATTCCACAGACACGCAGCCATACACTTCCCTGTTGCTAATAAAGCTGTTAAATCTATCCTGAGCCTGCGTGTGTGTCTCCTGGGCCATGTGTTATGTCACTTCTAGAAAGATATTAGAATTTTATCTTGGAGATAAACTTCTTGGAGGTTTCAAGGAATCATCGTGAGTAATTCATATTTTTTTGCAAGATTCATTAAGAACCCTGCAAAAGACAAGCTGAATGACTTTAGTTACGTCTTCCTGTTGTAAAGGCTTTATTTTCAGTGCTGACATGTATGAAGGAGTATTAGTCCCACGTTAAAAAGTAAAATAAAAGTCTTACATTTCGAGAATAAAGTTGAAATTGTTAGAAGAAAAAAAGTCGACAGATAAAGTAAAGGGAACTGGACCTAACAGACCTCTGTGGAAGTCTGTGACTCAGTTTTGAATTTGTAGAAAATTCATTATTAACACAAAGAAATAGGAACTATTTCATGCGGTCATCTTTTTAACCACTTAATCCTTTTTGGGTTGTGTGTGTGTGGGGGGGGGGGGCTCTGGAGTCTATCCCAGTGTCTTTGGACAAAAGGCGGGGTACACCCTGGACAGGGCCGGCCTAGCCCTTTTAGGAGAGATCAGGGTACCCCCCCCACACACACACACAGACATTATACCCTTTCAAGCCCTGAACTCCACAATACCCAGAAGAGACTAGAAGCTCCTTTCAATGGAGGCTTGCAGCTATTATCTGAATAGGTGTACCCACACCAGATGACGTTGGCTAAATGACACTGCAAGGAGGGAGGGTCGTTGACCACCTCACCCCAGCTTTAGGGACATTTGAATAGGAAATGTAGATAAACCGGCAGAGACAAAGAGTGGAAATTAATCAGAAGGCTGTCTATCATTATTATGACAGATTATATATGTAATTATATATGACAACTGTGTGTGCCACAAATATCACAGTGGCTGAGATTAAGAGCCTCAGCCAATGGTGAGAGCCTCCTGCAGCTCTGATTGTCCCCTGGGTGGTGTGGAGACGATACAAGCCTGTCCTGGTTCGGCAAGGGGAAATCTCACTGTTTGGCTGTACTCTGTGCTAATTCATGCATCCCAGTTCACTTCGAATTAATTTATCCTCTGCTCCTCTTATTTTGTGACAATCCCCTGTGAAATAAAACGTATCCAGCCTTCCGTGACTCTGGAAATGAAACGCGACACACAGACACCCGTCCTCACTAAATAAAATTACAAGCCTGTGGACACAAACACATACAAGAGCAAAAACAAAGTTCTTTTTATACAGCCACTACAATAAATTTTGTCCTACCTTTGCTGTTTTGTCATTATAAATGATGTTTGAGAGGCAACACACAGGACCAGTAGTTGGAGCCGTTTGCGGCTGGTGATTGAATCCATAGCATCGGCCAGTTGGAGGTGGAATCATCGCTGATACAACTCAGCTTGTTCTGCTGTTAAAGCAGTTTGTCACAGCGGTCACCTGACGGGTGGAGGAATGTCTACCCCGGCCATTGCAAACTCCCCACACTATCACTGCTGAAGTGATTCAAAGTTGGCCAGCCCTCAACGCTCCTAACTGGTCTGGGACTCTAAGCATTTTTCTGCCGTGTCTGCCGGCAACACTGCCTCTGACTATTAGGAATTGTATTATATTAATTTAAAAACATAACTGAGGGCTTGTAGCGGCACCCCCTCCAGCAGGTGGCACCCTAGGCAACTGTCTATATGACCTATACCACGGGCCAGCACTGACACTGAACAGATCACCAGTCCATCGCAGCAAATTGGAAATGGTGTGACTGATAGTGTCTGTGGCACACATATTTTGGATAATATGTATAGCACATTGATTGAGATGCTTAAGACTGCATATATATTTTGTAACCTCACGTCTTTGAAGGAACAATATGTCTGGACCTCCTGGGGATAACAGTAGGAGGTGGAGGTGCCTTTGGTGAAGACTCTGAAAGGACTTCCTGACCTCCTGGGGTCAGGTGGAGGAAGAAGGGACCTGGGGGAGAGTTATTGTCGATGGGGGGTTTGATGACAAGGTGATTCTGTTCTTTGATGTCCCAGGTATAAAAGTGGGGGTTTGGGGGAGTACGCTCTTTTTTTCTGTTTGAGAGATGGTTGGAGATGTGAGATCGTCAATAAACCTGAATTGAGAAATAAATTCAGCCTCTTCATTTCACGCTCTCCACATTGGTGACCTTACGACATACAATGGGCAGAGACAGTTCTCCCGAGCCGGACTCGTCAGAGACCACTCGAGCAAGCGCGGTCTCAGTCAAGTTACCAGAATTCGGGCAGGACAACCCGGACTCGTGGTTCCTCCTGGCCGAAGCCCAGTTCGCACTCGGGGGAATAACAGCAGATGACACGAAATTCTACCACGTCATCGCCAAACTCGACAACCGCACAGCTCGGCACGTGCGGAGCCTGGTGCAGCAACCGCCCGCTGGCGACAAATACAGCGGGTTGAAAGCTGCCCTCATCCAGCGTTTCACGCCCTCGGCCGAGGAGAGGGCGAGGAGGCTCCTAGCTCTACACGACTTGGGAGGACGCAGGCAGGTTGACCTGATGAAAGACATGCTGCAGCTGAGAGGCACAGACAACAATGATTTCCTCTTCACGCATATCTTCCTGAGAACCCTTCCATCGCAGACGAAGGCGACCCTGGCAGGCACGCATTTCGTGACCCAGCGGGACTTCTGCGCGCTGGCCCAGGAGGCGCAGCGGATCCTCGACTCCAGCGAGGAGCACGTGGCCACCGCAGCAGCGGCAGACCTCGGCGCGGCGACCGGGAGCAGCGGTGGGCCAAAGGCGACGGAGGCGATCCCACCAACGAAGCGAAGTCCCGACACAGCGGAGGAGATGACTTCTGCTTTTACCATCGTCGCTTCGCAGAGAGGGCGCGCAAGTGTGTACCGCTGTGCCAGTTCAAGAGCTCGGGAAACGCCAGGACCGGGAGTCGTTAGCAGCAGCGGCCCTCGGCGAGCGGAACAAGCTGCTCTACCTGATGGATGCGCGCTCTGGGCGGCACTTCCTGGTGGACACGGGCGCCCAAGTGAGTTTCATCACCCCAACCTATGCTGACCGGCTGGCAGGCCCCTGTGGTGACGGGGCAACAGCAGCGAACGGCTCGAACATTAAGACCTTCGGTGAAAGGACTCTGCTTCTGTCCTTGCACGGCCGCACTTATGAATGGACTTTTATTATAGCGGCGGTGAGTTTCAACATGTTAGGTGCTGATTTTCTGTGCTCACATGGGTTGTTAGTTGATCTTTCCAATAGACGCCTGGTTAATGCACTCTCCTTTTACTCCATTCCTTGTGCTGCTCGAGTGTCCCCGCCACCAGCACAGACCAACGTCGCCACAGCAGGCGGTAAGTTTCACGCACTCCTCACACAGTTTCCAGCACTCACAGTTCCCACCTTTTCGGCAACAGTTGCGAAACACGGGGTGGAGCACTTTATCACTACCACTGGCCCCCCCGTCTTTGCGAAAGCTCGGCGCTTGGATGCAGCTAAACTGTCCATAGCGCGCGAGGAGTTCGCCAACCTGGAAAGGTTGGGCATCATCCGCCGTTCAAACAGCCCATGGGCTTCCCCACTGCACATGGTCCCTAAAGCTGACGGCTCGTGGAGACCTTGCGGTGACTTCCGCAGGTTAAACAACGCCACAGCACATGACCGCTACCCAATTCCACATATTCAGGATTTTTCGGTACATCTGGCAGGGGCACGCATTTTTTCTAAAATAGACTTGGTCCGCGGCTATCATCAAGTCCCAGTGCGCGCTGAGGACATTCCCAAAACAGCGGTGATAACCCCGTTTGGACTTTTTGAGTTTTTACGCATGCCGTTTGGCCTTAAAGGCGCCGTGCAAACCTTCCAGCGCATGATGGATGCCGTGTTACGCGATCTCCCTTTTGTGTTCGTCTACCTGGACGACATTTTGGTAGCCAGCACATCCGAAGAGGAACACGAAAAACACCTCAAAGCAGTTTTTTGGAGGTTGAGAGAGCACGGGTTAATAATCAATCCAGGTAAGTGCCAGTTCGGGGTGGCGCAGATCGATTTTTTGGGGCACCGCGTCTCCCCAGAAGGGGCAGTTCTGCTACCGGACAAAGTGCGCGCAGTGGCAGATTTTCCCCGGCCACAAACGGTCAAAGCACTACAGGAGTTTTTAGGAATGGTGAATTTTTATAACCCTTTCCTCCCCCACGCAGCGCAGCTCATGCAACCACTATATGCCGCGCTTAAAAAGCAAAAACCCTCCAATGCAATCAAATGGTCCCCCGAGCGGGAGCGCGCATTCGCGGAGGTAAAAAAAAGCCCTTGCAGACGCTGCATTGTTAGCTCATCCAGACCCAACGGCCCGCATAGCGCTCACCACTGATGCGTCAGATTTGGCCATAGGGGCGGTTGTGGAGTAGCACGTTGCCGGGGTTTGGCAGCTGCTGGCCTTTTTCAGCAGATCCTTGCGTGAAGCCGAGCGAAAATACAGCGCGTTTGACAGGGAGCTGTTAGCGCTCTACTTAGCCATTCATCACTTCCAATTCTGGCTGGAGGGCCGGCGTTTCACCACGTTTGTCGACCACAAACCGCTCACTTTTGCGATGGCCAAAATTTCGGAACCTTGGTCAGGCCGGCAGCAGAGGCAGCTGGCCGCAATTTCGGAATTTACTACTGATATTCAACACGTAGCGGGTAAACTCAATGTAGTGGCAGATTGCCTCTCTCGCACGGTAACAGCACCAGTCCGCGCAGAGGTAGATTATACTACCGCAGCCGCAGAGCAAAATAACAGCGCGGAAGCGCACACGGCCCCAGTTCACGTGGGGATAGATTATGCAGCCATGGCAGCGGATCAGGGTAGTGATGCGGACATGTGCGCGCTCCAGTCTGGACCAACGGGGTTAAGGCTGGAGAGCAGGAGCCTGCAAAATGGTATTCCCCCCCTAATCTGCGATGTCTCTACTGGACGACCGCATCCGGTAGTGCCGGCCGCTTGGCGCCGCCGCGTTTTTGACTCGATTCACTCCCTGGCGCACCCAGGGGTGCGCACGTCTGTGAAAATGGTAGCGGAAAAGTTTGTTTGGCCGAGCCTGCGCAACCACGTTAAAGAGTGGGGAAGAGCCTGTATGGCTTGCCAGCGGGTCAAAATTCACAAGCACACAAAAGCCCCCTTAGAGCCATTTCACATCCCGGCCAAGAGGTTTGATCATGTGCATGCCGACCTCGTGGGCCCCCTACCGTCGTCACAGGGGTTCACACATCTCCTGACAATGGTGGACCGAACCACGCGTTGGCCGGAAGTGGTCCCACTGGCATCAACCACAGCTGCAGAGGTGGCCCGCGCATTTTTGATGGCTTGGATAGCGCGTTTCAGGGTTCCATCGGATATTATGTCCAACAGGGGACCTCAATTTGTGTCTGAGCTTTGGTCAGCGATGGCCCACAGCCTAGGTGTGACAATTCACTGCACTACCACTTACCACCCCCAGGCTAATGGTTTATGCGAGCGTTTTCATAGATCATTGAAGGCAGCCCTCAGAGCGTCGCTTACGGATGTAAATTGGGTAAACAGACTACCATGGGTTTTATTGGGGTTGCGTTCTGCGCCGAAAGAGGACTTAAAAGCCTCCCCAGCGGAGTTGGTTTTTGCGCAGCCTCTCCGGCTGCCAGGGGAGTTTCTGTCAGATAATCCCGCGCCAGGGCGTCCCCCTGCTCAGTGGTCGCTGATCGGCACGGGAGCGGACATGCTTCCAGGCCCCGTTCATCACACTTTTCCTTGTGTTTTTGTACCCAAATCTTTAAAAAATGCCGAGTTTGTTTTTGTCAGGCACGAGGCCCAGTGCCCAGCGCTGTGCCCACCTTACGATGGCCCATATAGGGTGCTGGAAACAGGTGATAATCATTTTGTGCTAGATTTGGGGGACAGGAGGGAAATGATTAGTATAGACAGACTAAAACCTGCTTTTGTGATGGCTGACGAGTCTGTACGAGTGGCGAGGGCTCCTCGACGTGGCAGACCCCCCAGGGAGCATGCCCCAGAGCCCCCGTAGGGATCAACTAACAGTTCTCATCCTCAGTTAGCAGATTCATTGCAAGATGGCGCCACAGGAGCTGCGAAGCCCGCTTACAGCAAGTTTGGAAGGCGTTTGAAGCCCAGACGGCATATGGACTGATGTTGTGGTTTTATCATGTGTGGACTATGTTGTATTGTTTCATTCTTCGACGTTTGGGGGGTGATTATGTGCTATACATATTATCCAAAATATGTGTATATTTTGGATAATATGTATAGCACATTGATTGAGATGCTTAAGACTGCATATGTACTGTATTTTGTAACCTCACGTCTTTGAAGGAACAATATGTCTGGACCTCCTGGGGATAACAGTAGGAGGTGGAGGTGCCTTTGGTGAGGACTCTGAAAGGACTTCCTGACCTCCTGGGGTCAGGTGGAGGAAGAAGGGACCTGGGGGAGAGTTATTGTCGATGGGGGGTTTGATGCCAAGGTGATTCTGTTCTTTGATGTCCCAGGTATAAAAGTGGGGGTTTGGGGGAGTTCACTCTCTTTTTCTATTTGAGAGATGGTTGGAGATGTGAGATCGTCAATAAACCCGAATTGAGAAATAAATTCAGCCTCTTCATTTCACGCTCTCCACAGTGTCAAAAGATGCATTAAGGTTGAAAACAGGGGTCTGCAACCTTGACCAACCAAAGAGCCATTTTGCCCATCTCCAGCTAAAATAGAAGAGGCTTGAACGAGGATCTTGAACAAGGTTCTCGCATTGATGACCTAGTTATAAGTGGACTAGACATCAGATATCAGTCCTACGCCCATGCCGCAACAGGACTGAGTGGTGAACATGCTTCCATAAGTGAATCAATGTCCCTAGAAAACCAAGTGCTTCAGTTCCTTAATGATAAAGACATTAAGGTAGAAGCCAATGCGATCTCAGCCTGTTATGCTTTACCGAAGAAAGATAACAAAACAAAGAAATCAATTGTGATGCGCTTTGTGAACAGGAGGGTGAAAAATGACATACTGAGGCAGGCCAAAAAACTAAAGGAAACTCAAGTTTACCTAAATGAACACCTGACAAAAAAAAAAATGCTGAATTAGCACGGCAGGCACGGATGCTAAAAAAACAAAATAGGATACAGTCAACCTGGACAAGAAATTGTAGAATTTGGATTAAACTAAATGGAACACCTGAGCAAGCAAAAAGTATAATGATCAGAGATGCTACTGACTTAGATAAATACAAATGAACACTGTCTATGAAACACAGAGTGAGGAAACTCAAACTCTAAAAATATGCCACTATGCTGAACATAAACCACAAGAGATGGAGAATGATATTGATCCCGATAACCACTTTTTCAATAATATTCATAACCACTGTGAATATTACACTGAAAAGCAATTCAAAAGTCAAGTGCAATTAGATGGTAAACTGTCAATAATACACTTCAATAGCAGAAGTCTTAACAAAAACTTCTCACAGATTCAGGACTATTTAAAACAGCTAAACAGAAAATTCACAGCCATTGCAGTCTCTGAAACCTGGCTTAATGAAGACCAGGCTCCCCTGATGGCAATAGAGGGATATCAGATGTTTAACATTAACAGATCTCAAAAAAAGGGTGGTGGTGTTGCACTGTATGTTGATGACCTATATAGATGTAAGCTTGTAAATGAAATGTCCTCAGCACTACCAGGGATTTTGGAATGTGTTACTGTTGAGATTGACCTAGACAAAACAAAAAATCTAATCATAAGCTGCATATACAGAACGCCGGGAACTTGCATTGAGACATTCAGAGATAAATTAGTCGAGCTGTACAATAATATTACTAGTAAGAAAATGGTAGCAATTTGTGGAGATTTCAATATTGACCTACTTAATCCACATCAACAAAATGTAGTTACAGAGCTCATGAACTCTATGTACAGCATGAGTCTATATCCCACAATAACACATCCCAGTAGAATCACAGTTCACTCTGCTACACTTATTGACAACCTGTTTGTCAATGTTCTCAATAAGAAAATAGAAAGTGGATTATTGATAAATGATATAAGCGACCACTTGCCAATCTTTGCACTTATCCATGGCCACACGGGGCCCAACCCAGAAAAAATCTCAAAATCGTTCAGACACAAATCACCAAACGCAATCAGTTCTTTTAAAGAGGACTTGCTGAAGCAAGACTGGACAGAAGTCTATGTATCAGATGTAAATGAAGCCTATGACACATTTATAAACATTGTAACCACTCTTTATGAAAAAAACTGCCCATTAGTTAAAAAAAAGCTTAAACACAAATTTGCTGACAAACCATGGTTAACCAAAGGACTACAAAAGGCGTGTAAAAAGAAAAATTTATTATATAAAGCTTTCATAAAGAAAAGGACAAAAGAAGCAGAGCAACGGTATAAAACATACAAAAATAAGTTAACATATATAATAAGATGCAGTAAAAGAGACTATTACAGTAAAGAACTGGAAAAAAACAAAGACAATATTAAAAATACATGGACAATAATCAGCAGTATCCTTGGAAATAAAAGCAGAAATACTAGCTACCCAACTAATATTCCAAAAAATAATAAATCGACTCCGAATGTGAATATAGCTTCACCTGCAGATGAATTTAATAATTTTTTTGTTAACATTGGACCTAAACTGGCCCGAGAAATACCCACTACGGCGCCTACAGGTGATACAATATGCAATAACACTGCTGTAAAAGACACCATCTTCATAAAGAACACAGACGAAAGAGAGGTCATTGAAATTGTTAAATCGTTCAAAAGTAAAACATCTACTGACTGCGATGGTATTGACATGCTACTAGTCAAAACTGTTATCGAATGCATAGTGAAACCACTGACGTATATCTGTAACCTGTCTCTCCAATCAGGTATATTTCCCAATGCAATGAAAATAGCTAAAGTAATTCCGATTTACAAGACAGGCGACAGAGGGGAACTCTCCAACTACAGACCAATTTCACTATTACCGCAATTTTCCAAGATACTTGAAAAAATATTCTATGAGAGAATTGACAACTTCATACTGAAGAATGATTTATTGTGTGAGCAGCAATATGGGTTCAGACACAAAAGGACAACAGCATATGCCTTAATGGAATTTACAGAAAAAATATCAACAGCCATTGAAAATAAAGAGTATTCAGTTGGAGTACTCCTGGATCTTAAAAAAGCATTTGATACAGTAGATCACAATCTATTATTAAAGAAACTACAAAATTGTGGTATTAGAGGGGTAGCACTGTCCTGGTTAAGTAGTTACTTAAAGAATAGATATCAGTTTGCATGTGTTAACAGCAAAACTCAGAGTTACTGAAGGTCACCTGTGGAGTCCCACAGGGTTCAGTTTTGGGACCATTATTATTCAATATGTATATAAATGATATATGTAAAGTTTCAGAAAAAATGGACTTAATATTGTTTGCTGATGACACTAATCTGCTATGCAGTGGAAACAATTTGGAACAACTTCTGGATACACTCGGAAAGGAATTAGGAAAGCTGAAACTGTGGTTTGATTCAAACAAATTAATGCTCAATTTAAGCAAGACAAAATTTATAGTCTTTAACAACCATCACAACTACCCAGCACCCAAACTCAGTGTAAATGGTGTAGAGATTGAAAGGGTATCTGAAACTAAATTCCTTGGAGTAATAATTGATAACAAACTGTGTTGGAAGCCACATATTAATTATATAAAAGGTAAAGTATCCAAATCAATTGCAATATTACACAGAGTGAAAAATTTGCTGAATCAACCCACACTATACACCTTGTACCATTCATTAATACTCCCATACATGACATATTGTAATGAAGTATGGGGAAATACATATAAAACAAACATATATCCACTCTTTATGCTTCAAAAGAGAGCTATTAGAATAATCAACAAAGCAGCTTACAGGGAACCAACAAACCCACTTTTTCTTAAACAAAAAACTCTCAAGTTGAAAGATCTGATTGACTTTAAAACCGCAATAATAATGTTCAAAGTGAAGAATCTATCACTGCCCGCAAATATCCAAAAGTTGTTCCAAACAAGGGAGAAACGATATCACTTCAGAGGAACATGTATATTTCAAAAGCCTACAGTGAGAACAACCACCAAGCAACACTGTATTTCAGTGCAAGGAGTCAGATTATGGAACGATTTTGGACCTGAATTAAAATCATGTACAAAGCTTGGACAATTTAAACAAAAACTAAAGGAAGAAATACTCCAAACATATTTACAAGACGACATGTAAACTCACATAAGGATTGACATTTCCAGCCTGTGTTGTGTTGTAGCTTAGTTTTTTCTTTTTTTCTTTTTTTCTCTGTGACACTATGTCTTAGATTTGTTTTTGAATAGTAACCGCTTAACTTAGACTAGCTCAGTTTTCTTTTTCTCTCAGTCACATTTTGTCTTAGCCTTGTTTTAAATTGTAATCGCTCTTGTCTTGTTTTCTCTTTTTTCTCCTTTGAATTCTTGGATGGAATATGGGTGGGCAATATAAGCTGCGGCTTCAGCCATCACCCATTTCGGATAACTCACGTGGAATTGTATAGTAGAAGGAGTCTTTGTCTAATTTGACCTTGTTGTTATATTATACAGTTTCTTTTAACCTGTAATGTACTATCCGAAATAAATAAAATGCATTCATTCAAAAAAAAAAGAGGCTTAGGGTTACAACCGCAATTTGACCTTTAAAATAAAGATTATGTTGCTTATAAAGTTTCTTTTCAGAGGGGGCTGAAAAGTTCATAGGCTGAAAAGTTCATAGTGGCCAAATTTGACAAAATGTGGTTTATTTTTCAACATTCTCCTCTTCGGTCAGAATCAGAATCAGAATCAGAATGAGATTTATTGCCATTGTTCATGTAGTACACAAACTAGGAACTTGTCTCGGTGCAATGCTGCAACATTAAACATGAAGTAGCACTAAAGATAAAAATAAAAAACTATGCATGCAATAAAAGGTAGAATATGAATAAGTAATACTAATCTATGCAATTTTTAAATATATTAACAAGCAGCAGATATTGTGGAGTTCCACATAGTGCAGTCGGTAGTGCAAAAGGAAAACAGTGATAATTGTCATGAGTCCGGTTGAGCTGCTGTACATAGTGCACGAGAGTCTAATAAGTCACTTAGTGTTCAGCAGTCTGATGGCAGAGGGGAAGAAGCTGTTCATGTAGCGGGAGGTTTTAGTCTGAATGGACCGAAGTCTTCTGCCTGAGGGGAGGGGGGCAAAGAGTGCGTGTCCAGGGTGTGAAGGGTCGGCTATGATCCAGCCAGCACGCCTCCGGGTCCTGGAGATGTACAGGTCCTGGAGGGATGGGAGCTTGCAGCCGATCACCTTCTCAGCAGCGCGCACAACGCGCTGCAGTCTTAGTCTGTCCCTGGCAGTGGCTCCTGCGTACCACACGGTGATGGAGGTGGTGAGGATGGACTCGATGATGGCCGTGTAGAACTGCACCAACATCTTGGTGGGTAGCTTGAGCTTCCTCAGCTGCCGCAGGAAGAACATCCTCTGCTGGGCCTTTTTGATGAGGGAGCTGATGGTCGGCTCCCACTTGAGGTCCCGGGTGATGGTGGTGCCCAGGAAGTGGAAGGAATCCGCAGTGGTGATGGGAGAGTCTGTGAGGGTAAGGGGGGGGCAGAGGGGCTGTGACTTTTCTGAAGTCCACGATCATCTCCACTGTCTTCAGAGCGTTCAGCTGCAGGTTGTTGTGGCTGCACCAGGACGCCAGCTGGGCCACCTCTCTCCTGTAGACGGACTCGTCGCCATTGGAAATGAGCCCGATGAGGGTGGTGTCGTCCGCAAACTTGATCAGCTTGACAGACTGGTGGCTGGAGGTGCAGGAGTTGGTGTACAGGGAGAAGAGCAGGGGGGAAAGTACACAGCCCTGGGGTGATCCGGTGCTGATGCTAACAGAGTCTGAGACAGTCTTTCCCAGCCGCACATGCTGCCTCCGGTCCGTCAGGAAGTCGGTGATCCACCTGCAGAGGGAGTCAGGCACGTTGAGCAGGGACAGCTTGTCCTGGAGCAGAGCGGGGCGGATGATATTGAATGCAGAGCTGAAGTCCACAAACAGGATCCTGACGTAGGTTCCCGGGGAGTCCAGGTGCTGCAGGATGGAGTGGAGGGCCAGGTTGACTGCGTCGTCCACAGACCTGTTGGCTCTGTAGGCAAACTGCAGCGGGTCCAGGGGGGGAGTGGTGATGGTCTTGAGGTGGGGTGGGACCAGGCGCTCAAAGGACTTCATGACTACAGAGGTGAGCGCTCCAGGTCTGTAGTCGTTAAGTCCAGTGATCCGTGGCTTCTTGGGGACAGGGACAGGGGACAGGGACAGGTCCACACACTTCTTCCATCAGTGTTGCAGTGCTTGGATCCCTGCAGTTGAAAAATAAAGGACATTTGGTCAAATTTGACCACTATGAATTTTTCAGCTTATGAACTTTTCAGCCACCCCCCTCCCCCCATTATGTGGCAGTGATGAATTCATACAACAGTGGGGGGGAAAACTGTAAAGCTTTATATATAGCTTCATTCATGAAATAAAAGTATTATAAATATATTACAAATTGTTTTGTGCTGAAAAATAATGTGAATATTGTAGAAGAGCTCGGAATAACGAGGCGATGTGACTTATAAACCAAAGTTTATTATCAGCTTTTCTCCTCTAACAAGTCTCATCTAGTGCAGCAGCAGAAGAAGTAAGAGAGCGAACACATTCGGCTCTGTGTACTTATACTCACACACAACAAAAGACATGCATACAAAGCTGACATCCCCCATTAACTTAATTATCCTCCTTTGTCTCCATAGCCCTCCACCTGGCCCTGGGAGGTCAGGGCGACCTATCTGGTCTCCACCGCAGTGCCTCGGATGCTCTTTGATCTTCACTGGCGGTTGAGACCCTTTGTCCTGTTCTGAGGTGTGAAGTCGCTTTACATATGTAATCACCAAACATTCTCACATGCTTATACATATGTAGGTTATGGGATATATGATTAATATAGACCACAGCCCCCCCCAAACGACTAAGAAAAGGACAATAGGAAAATTCACAGTTTAAGATAATTATTATGACATACTAACTGCTACACCTCTTGACAAAGAAGAAACTTTCCAGCAGCTATGCTCCTGTAGAGAATTCAGTGGAAATCATAACAGCATAGTAATATCACAAGTCAGTCCTAAACTGTTACAGCACAATTAGTGAACAACTTTTGAGTAGTTTGCATCAGTCCTTGTGCCGTCTGGGCTTTAATCTTCTTCCGAATCTGCTGTGGGTCCGTTCGGGCGTCCTGGTGGGACCCTCCTGTAAGGAATCTGCAGCTTGGGAAGGAGAGTGATTATTTGTTCCCTGCAGGGGGGCTGAGTCTTTTCTCTTGGGGGGTCTACCCCGCCGAGGTGCTCTCGCCAACCGTGCAGGCTCGTCTCTCAACAAGAAGGCAGGTTTAAGTCTGTCAATGCTGACTGTTTCTTTTCTGTCCCCAAAATCAAGCACAAAATGCTTATCACCAGGTTCCAGCACTCTGAATGGTCCATCGTATGGTGGGCGGAAGGTTGGTTTTAAAGCTTCATGCCTAACAAAAACGAATTCAACGTTTTTTAAAGCTTGGGGGACAAAAACCCGTGGAAAAGAGTGATGTGCCGGCCCGGGGAGAGAGTCCGGTCCGTTGCTGCCTAAAAACCTCGGGGCTGGAAGATGCCCTGGCTCTGGGTTCTCTGGTAAAAATTCACCTGGGAGCCTGAGAGGTTGTGCAAAAACTAATTCTGCTGGGGAGGCGTCTAGATCCTCTTTAGGTGCAGCACGCAACCCCAATAAAACCCAAGGAAGTTTATTTACCCAATTTTTATCCGTTAGTGAGGCTCTGAGGGCGGCCTTAAGAGACCTGTGAAAACGCTCGCATAACCCATTAGCCTGAGGGTGATAAGCGGTGGTGCGGTGAATTGTCGCTCCTAAGCTGCTGGCCATGGCTGACCAAAGCTCCGAGACAAATTGAGGCCCCCTATCAGACGTGATGTCCGATGGGACGCCGAAACGTGCCACCCAGTTTGTCAAAAAAACGCGAGCGACTTCCTCCGCTGTGGTTGACGCCAGAGGGACCGCCTCCGGCCAGCGCATAGTACGGTCTATCATTGTTAACAGATGTGTGAAACCTTGGGAGGAAGGTAGTGGTCCCGCGAGGTCGACATGAACGTGGTCGAACCTTCTAGCAGGGATTCGAAAAGGCTCTAGAGGGGCTTTTGTGTGTTTGTGTATTTTGGTGTGCTGACAAGAAATGCAAGTCTTTGCCCATTCTTTTACGTTTTTGCGCAGGCCAGGCCACACAAACTTTTCGGCGACCATTTTAACCGAAGCGCACACACCTGGGTGCGCGAGGGAGTGAATTGAGTCGAAAATACGGCGGCGCCATGCAGCTGGGACTACCGGACGAGGTCGGCCGGTTGAGATGTCGCATATTAGGGGGGGCACACCGTCGCGTAAACCCCTTTCCTCCAGCCTTAACCCTGTTGGTCCAGACAGGAGTGCGCGCACGTCCGCGTCACTACTTTGCTCCTCCGCCATGGCTGCATAATCTATCCCTACGTGGATTGGAGCTGCGTATGTGTCCGCATTGGCAAAGAGTTCTGCGGCTGAGGTAGTATAATCTGTCTCCTCGCGCTCTGGCGATGTCACAGCGCGAGAGAGGCAGTCTGCTACCACGTTAAGTTTGCCTGCCACGTGTCGAATGTCTGTGGTGAACTCTGAAATCGCAGCTAGCTGTCTTTGTTGCCTGCCTGACCACGGTTCAGAAATTTTAGCCATCGCAAAGGTGAGCGGTTTGTGGTCTACAAAAGCCGTGAAACGCCGCCCCTCCAACCAGAACTGGAAGCGGCGGATGGATAAATGAAGCGCTAGCAGCTCCCTGTCAAAGGTGCTGTATTTACGCTCAGTTTGGTTTAGCGATTTGCTGAAAAATGCCAAAGGTTGCCAGGTTCCGCCGACGTGTTGTTCTACAACCGCCCCTATGGCCAGGTCTGAAGCGTCTGTGGTTAGCGCAATGCGGGCCGAGGGATCAGGGTGAACCAACAATGTGGCATTAGCTAGGGCACTTTTTACTTCTGCGAAGGCGCGTTCGCGCTCCGGGGTCCATTCGACCGCGTTGGAAGGTTTTTGTTTTCTAAGTGCGTCATATAGGGGCTGCATGAGCTGAGCTGCGCGGGGGAGGAAACGATTGTAAAAATTAACCATTCCCAAAAATTCTTGCAGTGATTTGACCGTTTATGGCCGTGGGAAACTTTTTACTGCGTGAACTTTGTCTGGCAGTGAGACTGCCCCCTTCGGTGAAACTCTGTGTCCCAAAAAATCAATTTGTGACATGCCGAATTTGCATTTGGCTGGATTGATTATTAACCCGTGCTCTTCTAGTCTCTGAAAAACCATAGTGAGATGCTGTTCGTGTTCCTCCTCAGATGAGCTGGCTACCAGCATATCGTCGAGGTAGACGAACACGAAAGGGAGGTCGCGTAATACTGCATCCATCATCCGCTGAAAGGTTTGAGCGGCGCCTTTGAGGCCAAAAGGCATCCGCAAAAATTCAAAAAGACCGAAGGGGGTTATTACAGCTGTTTTAGGAATGTCTTCCGCTCTAACGGGGACTTGATGATAGCCGCAGACCAGGTCTATTTTTGAAAAAATGCGCGCACCGCCAGATGTAGTGAAAAATCTTGGATGTGAGGAATAGGGTAGCGGTCATGCGCTGTCACATTGTTTAATCTGCGGTAATCGCCGCACGGTCTCCAAGAACCGTCGGATTTCGGGACCATGTGAAGCGGTGACGCCCAGGGGCTTTTTGAGCGCCTGATAATGCCTAGTTTTTCAAGGGTGGCAAACTCGTCCCGAGCTATGGCGAGCTTGGTCGCGTCTAAGCGCCGAGCTTTGGCAAAAACGGGTGGGCCCGTTGTGGGAATAAAGTGTTCGACCCCGTGCTTAGCCACTGTAGCTGAGAATTTGGGAATTGTGAGTGCTGGAAATTGGGTGAGGAGTTGATCAAACTTACCTCCTGCTGTAGTGACGCTGGCCTGCACGGGTGGTGGAGAAACTCGAGCTGAGCAGGGAATAGTTCGCCTTTATGGTTTAATAGCAATGTTGCTGTTAGGAACAAAATCCGCATTGCATATAATAACTCCCTAAGAAGATTGTTAGATGTACCACGAAGGTCGAGTGCAAGCAAGATGTTTGTGTCTGTGAACATTCCGTCTTTTGGCGAATTGATACGTAAGAATGTTTACAGTTTTTTGAGAAGGTTGCTGGCATGTAACAATCATCTTATATCAGCAATTGTCAACTCGTCACTCACACTTCATTCCAGCATTTGGAAGTGGTGGCATTCCATTTTATACTGAGCCCATTATTGTATGTCATTGTTGTTACAAGAGCGCCGAGTGTCTGCTGATCTGTATATACTTTATTTATTTATTTGTTTATCTATTTTCTACTCGTTTTTGTTTTGCTCATAATATAAACCCTGAGTTTGAAATAAACGATTGAATTGAATTGAATTGAATTGAATAGAAGCAAAGGACAATGCATTAACCAAGCGTCTGTTCGCTAGATCGACTAATAACCCATGTGCACACAAAAAGTCTGCGCCCAACAAGTTAAAACTCACCGCCGCTACAACAAATGTCCGTCTGTAGTTGCGGCCATGGATGCGGAGGGGCAGGTTCCTTTCGCCAAACGTGTCGATGATGGAGCCGTTGGCTGCCACCACTCCATTGCCCCGGGGGCCCATGGCCCGGTCTGCTTGGGAGGGCATGATAAAACTCAGTTGAGCTCCCGTGTCGATGAGGAACTGCTTGCCGGTGTGTCCATCCGTCACATATAGAAGCTTGCTTTTTTCGCCGAGAACCGCCGCTGTTAATGGTTCGGCTTTGGCGTTTCCCGAATTCGTGAATTTGCAGGGGGGAACGCACTTGTAGGCCTTTTCGGTGAAGCGGTGGTGGTAATAACAGACGTCGCTCCGTCTGTTACGTCTTGGCCGTGTCGCTGTCACGGCGGGCGGATTCTGCTCCGTGGTTCGTGGCTCCCCGTGGCTCCGGACATCTGCGTTGAGGTCTGCGGATGCTGCTGTGGGTGTCTGTTCCTTGCAGGCATTGACGAGTCGCTGCGCTTCGTGAGCCAGCGTGCAGAAGTCTTACTGGGTGCTGCATCGCATGTTGGCAAGCATCCCTCTCATGTGTGGCGGCAGCGTACTGAGGAATATAAATTGGAAAAGGAAATTGTCGTTGTCCTCTTCTTTAAGTTGCAGCAAGTCCTCCATGAGGGCCTTGGGTCTGCATCCTCTGTGGCCGTAGACCGCCAGGATCCTCTTGGCTCTCTCCTCAGCAGAGGGGACGAAATTCGCCACGATGGTCGCTTTCAGTTCTCTGTATTTGTCCTGGGCCGGTGGCCGCTGGATTATGCTCCGCGCACATCTCGAAGTGGCGGCGTCGAGTTTGGCGACGATGTGATAGAACTTTGTATCATCAGCCGTGATGCCCGCAAGTGCAAACTGGGCTTCAGCTTGCTGAAACCACAAGGCGGGGTCTTCCTGCCAGAAGTCCGGCAGCTTGACGGTGACGGCATTTGTGTGGACCGTCACTGATGTGTCCGCAGGGTGAGAGTGTCTTCCTTCGGCTCTCACAGCGGTGCTGGTGCTCGGTTGAGCCCTCTCTATCACTTCTGCCGTGGGGGAACGTCGTCCATCTGTTCCCCTGTCTGCATGGCGTCTGCCTGGGTCGCCACAGATGAGTCGATCGCTGGGGAACGCCTCTGGTCCATCGTCGTGTCAGGGTCACCAGTGTAGAAGAGCTCGGAATGACGAGGCGATGTGACTTATAAACCAAAGTTTATTATCAGCTTTGCTCCTCTAACAAGTCTCATCTAGTGCAGCAGCAGAAGAAGTAAGAGAGCGAACACATTCGGCTCTGTGTACTTATACTCACACACAACAAAAGACATGCATACAAAGCTGACATCCCCCATTAACTTAATTATCCTCCTTTGTCTCCGTAGCCCTCCACCTGGCCCTGGGAGGTCAGGGCAACCTATCTGGTCTCCACTGCAGTGCCTTGGATGCTCTTTGATCTTCACTGGCGGTTGAGACCCTTTGTCCTGTTCTGAGGTGTGAAGTCGCTTTACATATGTAATCACCAAACATTCTCACATGCTTATACATATGTAGGTTATGGGATATATGATTAATATAGACCACAAATATAATAATAAAATAATGTGAATATCTGACCTTAATTTTTTGTGTAGTTTTCAATTATCAGCACATTCATAAATTGTTTAAATCTGAAAAGTATCATCCATCTCCTACTTTCAACTGTCAAGAACTGCCCCTCGGGGCAGAGAGGAGAGACCCACGTGGTGAACTGCAGTTTGAGATATTTATTGAAAAAACACAAAGTCCAAACAGTGCATCAACAGAAAATCCAAACAAATACAGTGGTACCTCTACTTACGAACGTCTCTACATACGAAATTTTCAGGTTACGAGACGCCTCAACGGGAAAATATTGCCTCTAGTTACGAACAAAATTTCAGGATACGAAAGGCAAAAAAAGTACGCGCTCCTCGCAGCTCCCGTATTTTACCGAACGTAAACATACCTGTAGCTGCTCTGCCATTGGCTATCGCCTAGCATCTTCCTGGTATCCCATTGGCCACGAATGGGTGCGTTTGGTTGATCTCGCTTTATCTTATTATTATTTACTATTCTTACTACTTTATTTTATCCTTCTTACCTCTTGTAAGACTGTTGACTGAACTACACAATTTAGAGAAAAAAAAATTGTTAACTGCCATGTTTATCACCATCTACGTTATAACTCTGTACTTTCACCTTGTTCTTAATAAAGTTTTGGGAAAAAAAAACCAACATCAACGATCAGCACGGTATTAAAACAAAAGGAAGCCCTTACAAGCCGATAAAAGCAAACGTCCTTGGATCATTTCATCACAAAACGTCAGGCAAAAACCACTGATGAGACAGAACATGAACCAAAGAAGGCAAAAGGTGACGCTGACGCCGACGCCGACGATCGCAGTTAAAAGGTAAATGAACATAATTTTTATTATTCTTTCTCTTTTATTATTCTTTCTCTCATTTTAAACTCTCATTTTATGTTTATTGTGCAGTAATCTAATTGTAACATGTATTTGTTACATGTTTTGATGCGTTTTTACGATTTATAAAAAATTTATGCCCGAATTTTGGGGGCTTGGAACGGATTACGGCATTTACATGTAAAATGCGCCTCTACTTACGAATTTTTCACGTTACGAGAATTCTTCCGGAACGAATTAAATTCGTAAGTAGAGGTACCACTGTACAACACAAACTTACAAACACAGCACAGCACACCAGAACAGGGCCAGGGTTCTGGTGGAGATGAGTTGCTGAGACTCTGGCAATGAGGAAGGAAAATAACAGCCCTTAAATAGGGCCAGAAACGAATGATAAATGATGACAGGTGTGGATCACATGAGTGAGCAGGAGGGGAAGGTGATGACAATGAGCTGTGAGTCATGAGGAGAGGAGACAGGGCTGACAGCTTGACAGGGGCACCACCCACAACCGGGTGCAACCCTGGAGAGAGAGAAAAAAGGAACCAGCAAGAAAGGAATATAATGTAATGATAAATAAAGACAATTAAACCCAAACTTGTAAATAACAAAACTACAATGAACGTAAAAAGGAAAATACAGTAAGTTATACTAAGAAACAATACAGAATATGTGAAAACCAACTAAAGATAAAAAAAAACAGGAATTAGAACTCAAAAATACAACACTATTAGGAAAAAAGGCAAAGAGACAGAGCATGGCGGAATCCCCCCGTGCTCAGATCGTGACATCAGCAGTGATCAGACAGCTTTAGTTCCTGATATTTTAATAAATGAGAGATAAACGTTATATTTAGAAGAAGCTACTTTTCATCCATTTTATGTTTCCTCATAATGCTCCTTTTTCAAATGTATGGACCTCTTGCACAATGTAGAGTGACATACTTTTGCATTCCAGACTGCCCACAATTCACTTCCGGTCACAGCCAAATCCCAAGGCAAGTTTCTATCGCTCAGTGGTGTACTCCGAAGTGGACTGCAACAGGGTATCCGCCGTATTAAGTGAAATTCCAAACTGAAGGGAGCGAATGGTCTTCAGTTCAAAGGGAACATAGAACTGAGCAGGGAATAAGTGAACAACTGTACATCACTTCACTGGAAGTTGACAAGAAGATTACCCATACTCCATTGTGCCTCAAATATGAGTAAAACAAACTGTCACTAATGTTATTAACAAGCTAAACTGATGATGGCTATTGTTTTTATCAACTGATAGTAATAAAAATACATTTGTGTTAATCTTTTATTTAAGAAATGTAAATTATACGATAAGCCTTCATTAGTCCCACAATGGGGAAATTCCAGGATTGCAACAGCACAGGGATAGCAACGCTCAGAGCAATAATTAAGAAAATAAGAAAAATAAATAATAAATTATCTGTAGGAGCATGCTCAAATAACGAGGCTGAGTTTCAGTCATAAACCAGCTTTATTTGACAGAACACAAGCTCCTAGCATTCTCAAAGCAGGAAAGAGGAAGAATCATATCTCAACACCCCTTTTATACATTTCCAGCATCAGGATTCAAGTCACATGGTGTCTTCAGTAAACATACAGTTACAAAACATCCCTTTGAAGCTTCACCCATTGTCTCTCATCTCCTGATGAACCGGAATCCCCTCCGGGGCATCTTCTGTGGGACAAAGAGACAAATCTCGCACTTCCTTGTCATCTACTGCAGATTCGAGTCCTCTTGTCCTTGCAGACGTGACACCCCCACAATACACATACAGTCCTGTCTCTGTGGCAACGTGAGCCCACAATGTGTGTCGGCCACATATCCACCATAATATCAGTACGTGCTCATGTTTACTGTGGTAACGCACGGAGGAGGGGGCAGATGGTTACAGGGTGTTTCAAATGGAGAAATTTTGTGAAGGGCAGTTCACTGATGTTCCCTGAAAACGGAGCAGGGCGTAGGGAATACAGTTGAAGTGCACTGTGGATTGGAATGTAGCTCCATGGTATTTGCCAGCACCACAAGATAGCTGCTAGCCACAAAACTAACTGGGAACTATTAAACAGCTCAGTATGATTACAATAACTGTCAAAATGTGAAGCACGAACTTTATAAGGAAAAAAAATGATCTGCCCGCACACTATTCCCAAGATGTACAATGATAAGTGAAAGTGATAAAAGTGATTTATTGATGCGAAAGGACCAGGGAATGGGAAAATATAATGGAAGTGGAACCGGTGTTCTGACATTTTACCATACTTATCAGAACCGCCATACCTTAGGTTACTATGCATGCGTGGCATACATGTGAGTGAGCAGTAACTGGAAATACTGTACTTTTATTATTTAATCATTTATTGAAAAGGTACAATACCCATTAATGAACTTCCATCAAATTGTAGAGGTAAGTAGGTCAGATTGTAGCAAATTTGCTAATTTCCATCCGTCGTCCCTTGGCAGAACAAAATCAACACCAGGACTTACACAATCATAAAACAAACAATTTAGAACAACACATAACTAACAAACAAGGGGCACTTGCAATTAAACAAAAATGAGCAATTTAAAAATGATCACAGATTTGATGTTCCTTCAACCATTGTTGAGGTGTACTTTGAATGTAAATTGTGAGGAAGAGTCCCTTAATGAGACTGGTGAACCATTCCAGTGTTCGTTTCCTCTAACTGAAAGCACAGTTTGTCCAAATGTGGTACACCTGGATGGAACCTCACAGTCTCCTCTGGTGGAGGCCCTAGCGCCAACACCACTCTCAGTCCTCTGATGAAATCCTTAAAAGGCGGTGGAGCAAGCCCATTTAAAACCTTGTATATACTGTAGGACAAGCACACGTGAAATTCATAAAATTATCATTACTCAGTAGACAATATTTTTCTAAAATGTCAGTGGTGAAATGATAATGGCTTTTTACTGTATACAGTAATTGCTTTTTTTAGTAGTGACTCTTGGCTTACAAACTATTCCACTTGAAATGGACCATGCAATATGTTTCGGATAAACCCAGATGCAGACTCAGACTCTAAATAAAGACAATTATCTTTATTGAATGCGTGTGTGAGTGTGTGTGGGAGTGTAAATGAGAATGAGTGCAGGAGAGCGAGCAGAGCGAGGACAAGTCTGGCAACCCTAGGAGAGAGGAGAGACAAGAGTATGAGCTCTCTGTAAACGGTTTGCATAAACAAGTGGTTAATCAATCTTACGGTGCAGGTGAGAAGTTGAGGTGCTGAAGAACATCCAAGCTGCCCCGTAGGCCTGTGCCTCAGTCCGTCGAGTGTTTGTGCTGGTGTGATGATTCAGGTGCTTCAGAGGAAAAAAATTTGTTCATAGGAACCAGTGTTTCCTCAGGGTGTAGGTGAAGGTCCCGGCCCGCCACCAGGAGGAGGAAGTCTGCCCAGGACAATCCACCTGTGCACAGGGGAGAGTTGAGGGAAGGAGCGGAGAGGAGTGATTTCTTGAAAAAGCTTATGTTGCGCTGGGGAGACAAAACTCCCAGACTATCAAGTGTAGCAGGAAAGATGAGGGAGGTGAGACTCCCTTGCAGAAGGAGTAGTAGACTCTAGCACAGAGTTCTTTCATCCAAGTGGAGCGTTGACATCTCCATGCAGAATGAGAGGCAGCGCTCCTAAAGAAGGCTGTCTAATTGGAGGAGCAGGTGTGCGCACAGCTGTGGAGACAATTAGGGCAGCAGGCACACAAAACGGATCACCACAGTACCCCCCTCCCCCCACGGGACACCTCTCGGCGGCCGATCCAACTTACCCGGGTACGTCCGGTGGAACTCCCTAATGAGCTGTGGATCCATCACAAAGGAAGGACGCACCCAGGACCTCCACTCCGGACCATATCCCTCTCAGTCCACCAGATATTGTAGGCCACAACCCCTGTGTGGGACGTCCAGAATGCGGCTGATCGGATATGCGGGACCATCATCAACCATCACCAGTGGGGGCGGAGTCTTGGGAGGGGGGCACAGAGGGCTGGATACAAATGGCTTCACCTGAGAGACATAGAAGGTGGGACAAATGCGGAAGGAAGGGGGAAGAGCCAGGTGCACAACGACTGGGTTGACAATGTGAGTGATAGTATATGGACCAATAAAGAGCTGTGAAAGTTTCTTGGATTCTGTCTTCAGGTTGATATTCCTGGTCGACAACCATATCTGCTGTCCAACCCGATAAGGTAGAGCCAGGGTCCTGCGGCGGTTGGCGATGTTGGTGTTGAGGCTTGTCGTGCGCCGCAGAGCTGCCCTGGTCACCCTCCACAGTCGATGACAGCCCTTCACGTGGGACTGGACCGATGGAACAGCAGTCTCCTCCTCCGGGAACAAGGGGGGGTTGTAACATAAGGATGCTTCAAAGGGAGAGAGACCAGTAGCAGTGGAAACAGCGGAATTGTGTGCACACTCAACCCATGGTAAGTAGGAACTCCAGGATGCCGGATTGGAAACCGTGACGCACCTCAGAGCCGCCTCCAACTCCTGGTTGGTGCGTTCACACTGGCTGTTGCTTTGTGGATGATACCCAGAAGACAGGCTCACTGTGGCCCCAATCGCCTTACAGAAGGCTTGCCAACCTTGAGAGATGAACTGCAGCCCACGGTCCAACATGATGTCCACTGGAATACCATGAAGCCGCACCACCTGCAGAGTGAGGAGGTCCGCCGTCTCCTTGGCTGCAGGGAGCTTCTGCAGGGGAATAAAGTGAGCAGCTTTGGAAAATCTATCCACAATGGTGAGAATGACAGTGTGACCAGCACACTGTCACACTGTCACGGGGGGGGGGGGGGGGGGTCACAAAGTCCAGGGCCACATGGGACCAGGGTCTGCTAGGGATGGGGAGAGGATGCAATAGGCCCGAAGGGGGAGAGGAGGACGACTTACAGGTTGCACACTGAGGACAGGCTCAAATTAACTCACCAACGTCCCTCCGCAACAAAGGCCACCAGAAGGGCGCATGCGCACGCAGCGACCAGCAGCTTGATGATATAGTGCGTGTGTGCGTGTGTGTGTTTTTTGTACTTTTTTACGTTTTTAGAAAATCCTCTGTGTCGTTTCTGCCCTGGAGCGTTTGTGGAATATATGGCGAAGAGCTCCCTGGTATCCGCAACATGGATTTCCTCTCCTCTCTCGCGCTGCTGCTTTCTGTGCTGTGGCTCTTTGTCTCTGAGGTAAACACGTTCAGCTCCATGGCGAGCAGAATAGCGGGCAGAATACAATATTCCAGGGACGTGTTGCTACGCTTTAACACAGCTGATGCAGCGTCTGTGATTGAGCCCAAACTTGAACTGCCGGACTTTATTTTGAGAGACGGACACAGCGGTGAAAAAAGTAGCGGCAGGAGGAAGCGTGGAAGACGTGGAGGTGTGAAATTGCACCTTAGGAGATGTCAGTTTGGTAACATTCCTCTTCCTTCGATCATTTTTGGGAATGCACAGTCTGTGAGAAACAAGGTGGAGGAAATTCAAGGCAACGTACGTTACCAGAAAGATTTTAAGAACTGCTGCGTCATGGCTTTCACTGAATCTTGGCTTACTGCGCATGATCGAGATGCAGACCTGTGGATTGACGGCTTTGGAGCTCCGCTGCGCTCGGATCGGCAGGAAGAGGTAACTGGGAAGCGTCAGGGGGGCGGCGTATGTTTATACATTAATAAGCAGTACTGCACATCTGTCACGGTCAGAGAGCGCATCTGTACACCCGATGTGGAGCTGCTGTCTGTGTCGCTTCGCCCCTTTTATTTGCCTCGAGAGTTTCCCCAACTTTTCATCACAGTTGTGTATATTCATCCGAGGGCAGATGCTGACTCCGCCTCCAGCACCATCTCTGATGTGGTGCAGTGGCTGCAGTCAATTTCTCCAGAGGCGCCAAACTTCATTCTTGGGGATTTTAACCATGTTTCTTTAAAGAAGACACTTAAAAACTTTCATCAGTATGTCTCCTGCCCAACCAGGCGAAAAAAGACATTGGACCTGTGCTATGGATCCATAGAGAGGGCCTATAAATCACTCCCCCTTCCTCCTTTAGGATCATCAGATCACAACTGTGTTCATTTGCTGCCCACATATAAAACTGCTCTCAGAAGAGGCAAGGTGGAGATGAGAGACATTGATGTGTGGTCAGAAGATTCAGAGCACAGCCTCCAGGAATGCTTTGACTGTACAGACTGGAAGATGTTCATAATGGCCTGCGGGGATGATTTGGACTCCCTGGCTGAGCTCACATGCTCATACATGGCTTACTGTCAAAATAAGATTGTTCCACGTAAACGTGTCAAAATATATCCCAACAACAAACCATGGGTAACTAAATCAGTTAAATCCTGCTTACAGAGGAAAGCTCTTGCCTTTAAACGGGTCTGTTTCTGAACTACAGGTTGCCACCAAGGAGCTAAAGGCCGAAATTTTAAGAGCAAAACAGAATTATAAATCAGAGTTGGAAAGCAAGATGGCAGCAAATAAACTTGGTTCGGCCTGGGCCAGTATGAAAACTATTGCAGGCCTTCAGAGCACAGAGCGCAGTAATCGTGTGTTTTTAGATGGTTTTAGTTCAGACACAGAGCTGGCTAATGCTCTTAATTGTTTTTATGGTCGTTTTGACTCCTTTGATTTTAGCACAGAAATCCAAGATTTGAAACAGAAACTCAAAGACAATCAGCACTTTAATATTGAGATGCAGGATGTTAAAAGGGAGTTCCGCGCTGTAAAAGTGAACAAAAGTCAAGGCCCTGATAATATATGTGGACGCCTGGTAAAGTCCTGTGCACATGAACTGAGTCCTATATTTCATTATATTTTCAATAAGTCCTTACAGACACAACATGTGCCTAAGATCTGGAAAGATGCCGTGGTTGTTCCCGTTCCAAAATCCAGCTGTCCTAAAACGGTAAATGACTTTAGACCAGTTGCTTTGACTTCAATTTTAATGAAAATTTTTGAAAAACTGGTCAGATGTGAGGTCCTAAGGCAGACTGAACATGCATTGGATCCTCTGCAGTTTGCCTATAGGCCTCACAGAGGAGTGGAGGATGCCACTGTCACTCTGTTTGACATGCTTTTCAAACATCTGGATTTTAATGGGACACACGCCAGGCTTTTATTTGTGGACTTTTCTTCTGCCTTTAATACAATCCAACCTCATATTTTAGTTGAAAGGCTCCTGCAACAATTTGATTTAAGCAATAATCCGGTGGGTTGGATTCTGGATTTCTTAACCAACAGGACGCAGAGAGTAAGGGTCAATGGCACATTGTCTGACCTAAAGTGCTCTTCTACTGGCTCTCCTCAGGGGTGTGTGTTGTCACCACTACTCTTCATCCTGTACACAAACATGTGTCGGAGCAGACATGACAACAGACACATTATAAAGTATGCTGATGGCTCAGTCATTGTCAGTCTCCTCCAGGATGGTGAGAGTGGCCACAGCCCAGTAGTTGATGACTTTGTTCACTGGTGTGAGGATTCCTACCTGCAGCTGAATACAACAAAAACGAAAGATATGATTATTGACTTTAGGAGGAAAACTCCCAGGTACAAAGTCACCATACTAAAAGGCCAGACCACCGAATGTGTACAATCGTACAAATATCTTGGGACGATTATTGATAGTGGATTGAACTTTGAGGTGAACTGTGAAAGGGTGTGCAAAAAGGGTCAGCAAAATTTGCATTGTTTGAGGAAACTTGCACGCTTCCAAATTGACCGAACCATAATGACTATGTTCTATCGGGCTTTTATTGAATCTGTTTTATCCTTTTCTTTAATGTCATGGTTTGGTCAGATAAAACTGAAACAGAGGAAATCCTTGGATCAGGTAGTCAGATGGTCCAGTCGTTTGCTTGGTGAGTCACAGCTGAGCCTGACATCCCTGTACACCAGACAAGTACAGAGGATGGCCGACTCGATTTTAAATGATGACTCCCACCCTTTGCACTGCAACTTTCAGCTTCTTCCCTCCAGACGGAGGTTTGCTGTCCGAAAAAGTAGAACCCAGCGCTACAAAAACAGCTTTGTCCCTGCTGCTGTCAAAGAGTTGAACAAGCTATAAAAATTATATTGTACATATTTTATATTTACCTATTTTGTAAGATGTGTGCCTGTGTTTGTGTCTATGTTGAATGTAATTAGTGGCCTGTAAATATGGATGTCACCAACTGCAAAACAAATCTACCTACGGGTACAAATAAAGTAACCTGAACCTGAACCTGAAGGTCTTCTGTAACTGGGCCACCATGTGTGCCCATCTTGGAGGAGTGCAACCAATCAATGACTTCACCCCAGACTGAAGAGGACATATACATTCGTCCTGCCGGCACCCCGCCCGGGTCAGCCTCAGTCTCTTGCGCTCTCCTAACCTTCTCCTTGATGTCCCATGAGAGCACGCCGACGATGCACAAAGGTGGAACAATAGGGTGCGGCACCATCTAAGCTGCTTCAGGAGAAAATTGCCTGGAGAGCATGTCAGGCTTAGTGTTCTTCAACCCTGGGCGGTAGGTGATGGTAAAATTAAATCTGCCGAAGAACAGGGACCAGTGGGCTTGTCTAGAATTTACTCGTTTGGCCGTCCTAAGCTATTCCAGGTTTTTGTGATCGGTCCAAATGACGAAAGGCTGGGAGGTGCCCTCCAGCCAGTGGCGCCACTCCTCCAAGGCCAGTTTAACTGCCAACAGCTCCTTGTACCCTATGTCATAATTCCTGTCAGCAGGAGACAGATGATGGGAAAAGAAGGCGCAGGGGCTGATCTTGTCGGCGGGGGAGTGCTGGGACAACACTGCTCCTGCCCTGAAGTCCGAGGCGTCCACCTCCACCAGGCATTGCAAGGCCGGGTCCACCTGAGCCAAAACGGGGTGAGGAAAACACAGATTTCAGTTTAACAAATGCCACCTCTGCTTCTTCAGTCCAGCGAAATGGCACCTTGGTAGAAGTGAGCCGGGTGAGAGGTACAGCAATAATGCTGTAGTTTTTAGCAAAACGTCGACAGAAATTGGCAAAGCCCAAAAACTGCTGTTGCTGTTTATGAGAGGCTGGAACTGGCCACTCCACCACTGCCTTTACCTTCTCTGGGTCTGCTAAGATTTTCTTATGGGGAATGACAAACCCCAAAAATGTGGTGGAAACGGTGTGGAACTTGCACTTCTCTGCTTTGACGTATAACTGGTTTTCCAACAGGCGCTGCAGGACCCGTCTGACGTGCACCCGATGTTCCTCCAGAGACTGGGAAAAGATGAGAATGTCATCGAGGTACACAAGTAAAAATGAATCCAGAAAGTCCCTCAATACATCATTGATGAGTCATTGGAATACCGCAGGTACATTGGTTAAACCAAAAGGCATGACCAGGTACTCGAAGTGACCACTAGGGGTACGGAACCCCATCTTCCACTCATTACCCTCTTTGATACGAACCAGGTGATAGGCGTTGTGGCGATCTAACTTGGTGAACATCATGGCCCCCTGGAGAGAGTCAAAAGTGGTGTTAATAAGGGGGATGTCATGGGTGGCTCTCGCGAGCCACCATAAGACGCCACACAGTCACCAGTGAGTTTAGTGAGTTTTATTACGGTGAGAATAGTGACAACACAAGCTGCGGAGACAATGACTCTTGAGTCTACTCACAACAGAAGGCATAGGCTAAACAGCTCTACGGGTCCATAGCAGGAGACAGTCATACTCTCGGCAGGCAAGGTTGGTGAAAATAATAATACACCAGCTGCTAAGGCAGAGACACACAAAGATTGCTACACACCGGGAGGGGTAAGGCTGTACAGCACACTTACTAGTCCAGGGGCACGATGGTCAACCAAGCAGACGTGGTAGGAATAAATCCTAAGCATCCGTAGCGTGACGGAGAGTTAACAGACACTGCTGCACCGATGCGGCCGCCAGCGCGGGTTGAAGTAGCCTGAGCACTAACGACCACAAATGCAGCACAGCTGTTGGGGGTTTGACAGCTCAGCGGAAGCCTCCCCGAGCACTATCACAATAAGAGCTCGGAGAGCTAGAATCATAACGCCGCTGTCAAACCCTGACAAGAATAACCCGAGCACCAAGGCATAGTGCTCGGGTCATGACAGGGGAAAGCTTACTTGTCCTTCACCGTGATATTATTTAGTTCCCTAAAGTTAATGCATGGTCTGAGTGAGCCATCCTTCTTACTCACAAAGAAAAACCCCGCCCCCACCGCCGAGGACGAGGGCTTGATAATGCCAGAGCTCAAGGACTCTTTAATGTATTTGTCCATCGCCTCTCGCTTGGGGGCAGAGGGGCTATAGAACCGGCTGGATGGTAAAGGAGCCCTGGGCAGGAGGTTGATAGCACAGTCATGAGGTGGTGGGTGGGTGGGGTGGGGAGTGATGGCGCCCCAGCCTTGCTGAAAACGGAACCTAGATCATGGTATTCAGGAGGCACGGAAGAGAGATCAGGTGGTGGTGAATCAGGAGAGCAGAGGAGCACAGATGGAGAACAGGCAGTCGACTGCAGACAAGCACTCAATCAAAATGAACTCCAAGAAACAATGCTTCCTGTCCGCCAATCAATAATGGGGTTATGCAGCCTGAGCCAGGGATAACTCAGAATGACGGGGGAGGCAGATACAGAAAGCACAAAAAAACTAATTTGTTCTCGGTGATTACCTGACACCAGGACCGAGACAGGGGCAGTAGTAGTCTGAAGTAGTCAAAACGATCGCTAAAGTTTCGAAGCAGCTTTTGAATGAATTCCACATGAGAGGAAACATCTCTTTTACCCTGAATTTGTTTCAGCACTAGAAAATGTTTAGTATCCACTGTATTCTCAGTGAACACTCATATGAACTAAATGAACTCACACCTAAATGAACTCACTGACACTGTGACATCATACATCAGTTTTTGTGAGGACATGTGTGTGCAGACCAAGACCTTCTGCACATACAACAACAATAAACCCTGGTTCACTCCTAAACTGAAGCAGCTACGTCAGACCAAGAAGGAGGCGTACAGGACTGGTGACTAGACTCTGTACAAGCGGGCCAGAAACATGCTGACAAAGGAGACCAGGCTTGCTAAGAGGAGCTACAGTGAGAAGTTACAACAAAACTTCTCAGCCAACAACTCTGCTTCTGTTTGGAGAGGCCTACAGAATATCACCAACTACAGGAGACCATCCCCCCACCCTGTGGAAAACCTCCAGCTGGCTAACGACCTAAACAGCTTTTACTGTAGGTTTGAAAAAACCTACAGTTCTCACCTCCCACCCACACAATCTGTGAAGAGGAGGTGCGCTGGGTCTTTCAGAGACAAAAGATCAAGAAGGCTGCAGGACCTGATGGTGTGTCTCCATCCTGCCTGAGAGTCTGCTCCAACGAGTTGGCCCCCATCTTCACCCGGATCTTTAATAGATCACTGGAGCTGTGTGAAGTGCCTTCCTGCTTCAAACGCTCCATCATCATTCCAGTTCCCAAGAAATTCTCTGTTACAGGATTAAACGACTACAGACCTGTTGCCTTGACCTCTGTGGTCATGAAATCCTTAGAGAGATTGGTGCTGAACCACCTGAAGGTCGTCACAGGCCCCCTGATGGACCCACTGCAGTTTGCCTACCGGTCAAACAGGTCAGTGGATGATGCAGTGAATATGGGACTACACTACATCCTGCAACACCTCAACTCTCCAGGGACGTACGCCAGGATCCTGTTTGTCGACTTCAGCTCAGTGTTCAACACCATCATCCCAGGCATTCTTCATCAGAAACTCCTCCAGCTCAAGGTGCCCCGCTCCACCTGCCAGTGGATCTCCAGCTTTCTGACTGACAGGTGGCAACAGGTGAAGCTAGGGAGATTTACATCCAGCTCCCGAAAAATTAGTACTGGCGCCCCCTAAGGATGTGTCCTTTCCACACTGCTCTTCTCCCTCTACTCCAACGACTGCACCTCAGAGGACCCTTCGGTGAAGCTCCTGAAGTTTGCGGACGGCACCACAGTCATCGGTTTGATCCGGGATGGTGATGAGTCTGCATACAGGCGGGAGGTGGAGCAGCTGATCCTCTGGTGCGGCCAGAACCATCTTGAACTTAACCCAGCCAAAACGGTGGAGATGACTGTGGATTTCAGGCGACACCCTCCTTCATTCCCCCCACTTCATTCACCATCCTCAACAGCACAGTGTCCACTGTGGACTCCTTCAAGTTTCTGGGTACCACAATCTCCCGGAACCTGAAGTGGTCCTCCCATATAAACACTGTCCGGAAAAAGGCCCAGCAGAGGTTGTTTTTTTTGCGTCAGCTCAAGAAGTTTGATTTGCCTCAGGAGCTGCTGGTTGTCTTCTACACCGCTATCATCCAATCTGTCCTCTGCTTTTCCATCACTGTCTGGTTTGGATCTGCCACTAAACAGGACAAGACCAGACTGCAGCGGATCATTAAGTCTGGGGAGAGGATCATTGGTACCGACCTACCCTCCATTGAGAACTTATATCGGTCCATAACCAGGAAACGGGCGGGAAACATCTGTGCCGACCCATCACACCCTGGCCACAAACTGTTTGAACTTCTATCTTCTGGTCGTCGTTACAGATCACTGAAGGTCAAAACCACCCGTCACAGGAACAGTTTCTTTCCTCAAGCCATCACTCTGATGAACTCCTAACATTCACCTAGTCCTACCTGTTGCTGTACTCATGACTTTTCAACCATTCTTACATTGCACATAACTCTCACACTGCTTTTTACTTCATTCACATTATATCACTGAATCTGAGTTCACATTGAAATACTGTGTGACTGTATATTTTTTCATATATTTCTGCAAAGTGTGGATAGTCTGAGTAAATAACTGCATATATTCCTGTATATATTTGCATCCTTTTATAGAAACGTGGACAGACTGTAATTTACTGTACATACTCTGTTGTCATTGAATCTTTATTTAAATCTTATTTAAATCCTCCACCTGAACAACGAGAGCAAGTTTTTAGCCAAAGTCAAATTCCTTGTATGTGTTGTGCATACTTGGCCAATAAAGCTGATTCTGATTCTGATATCCTCGTTGTTGCGCTGTAAGAGAATGACAGAGGATGTGTAGTTCTCTCATACTGAACTTTGAGCTCATTTTTTTCTTCCTGTCCTTACCTTGGATTCGGAAGGACATGTTTCTTGAAAGTGTCTATGTTTTGTTTCATAATTCCAATTAAGGTTTCCACTTTTCACAAGTGCAAAAGACTCGGTGCAAATGAGACACACTGGTCTTGTACTGCTCGGGGCAGGAAGAATAAATGCACATTTTTTCCGTCCATTCGTCATGGAATACTCTGTTTTCGCTGTCAACTTTTCTTATTTTTGATAGGGCCATCATTCAGTTTTTAAAAGTTCCATTTATGGCACTGTGCTTGCATCCGCAGTCATCTGAACTATATGAACAGCTAAAGCACTACTAGCAACAGTGTATGCTACGTAGCAACCACTGGACCCAGCTGTCCTGAGCTGACCTTTATTATGCATGCTAGAAAATTTATTTTATTATAAAATAAAGAGCAGAGAATTAATTCAAGATATCAAAATATTTCTATGGTTACACTAATCAACACCGGCTGTTCTTAGCAACCTAAATTTAAATTGATTACAAAATAAAAAAACAAAACAAAAGACAGGCAGAACGAGGTCAGCTCACTTACAGCTGTTTGGGTCCTGTGTGTGTCCTGACGCGGGATGCTCGATTTAGATAGACACATAAACAAGCAGAGCACAGCAGCTATAACTTTTTACTAAATTGATTTTAAAAAGTTAACTTTACCAATTGCTCCCTGGTCCTTGCTTCCACGCATGTCTAAACATAGCAAAAGTGTCATGAGCGGACCTTGGTGTGCCTTACAAAGTTTTGTTTTATTACAAAATACAGAACAGGTGTAATTTTTTTTTCCTGTTGTACCAAAAGGCTTTGGGGTCTTGATGGAGGACACTAGTCCAGATTCAGATCAGCAGTTGGTAACCCCTGCACTAGAGAAACACTTTGCTGTTAGGGTTAACACTAGTAGGAGTTCCCTAAGTATGTTGTAGCGCTTTAAAGGCTGCCCATTCTTGACTGTCCCAACGGGTGCAATTTCCAGTCAGATGGGAGTTTCTCAGGGTACTCTTACTTGTGAGAACACACAGTGAAGTACCAGTTAGGTGTTACCCTAACAGTAAAGTGCCCCTCTAGTGGATATCATGTTGTAGGGCTTTGAAGCCCCTACATGCTTGAATGTAAGAGATGTTCTTCCACTGCAGAAAATGTCCTTTTCATTATCCTTTAGCAAGTTATGTCAGAAAGGCTAAGTGTTCTAGGGTGCCAGACTCAAGGTTGGCCTCCTTCCAATACGCAAAGGTCTTCTGGTCTCTGAATGGAAGTGTGGGTTTAAATCTTACTTCTGACACATTCTTTTTTTGCTGTGAGAAATTATCTTGTAATTTACAAAAAAAAAAAAAAACTGAAGGAAAGCTAGAACCTATTTAGGATACTCCTACTAGATATCTAGATATCTAGATAGATAGATAGATAGATATACTTTATGAATCCCAAACTGGGAAATTACAGTGTAACAGTAGCATGACACAATGGACAACCCAAACCAACAGAAATACACACAGCATAATAGAAAAAGTGGTTTCCCAGGGAAGTAAAAATGCATAGATGACTTTATATACTGCATAGGCTACTTACTACAAGGTTAAATAGATGATGATCATTATGTCAGATTGTCAGGTTGTCAGATGGGGCAATGTCACCTCATCCAAATTTCATGTGACCAACGGTGTTAAACAAGGTGGTATACTGTCACCCTTGTTGTTTAATGTCTATGTTGATGACCTTAGTGTACTGTTGAACAATACTAACGTGGGCGGCTCCTTTAACGGTGCACTGCTAAATCACATTTTCTATGCTGATGACCTCTGTTTGTTAAGTTTGTCTACTGCAGCGATGCAACATCTCCTTTCGGTATGTGAAAAATTCGGTGAAGAAAATGACATCTTGTTCAACTGTACTAAATCCATGTGTATGGCTTTCAAACCAAAGGGTATCACTACGTCGAATCCTGCTATGCCACTTTGTGGTCATAGCTTGAACTTTGTTGAAAAAATCAAATACCTAGGTGTGTGGATTGAATCTGATAAGACCAATGTTGACTGTAACAGGCAACTCAGGAAACTGTATGCTCAAACAAATTTACTGTTGCAAAATTTCCACAGATGTTCTCCTGATGTCAAATGTACGCTGTTCAAGACCTTCTGTACCTCAATGTACTGCTCGCCTTTATGGTTTAATAGCAATGTTGCTGTCAGGAACAAAATCCGCATTGCATATAATAACTCCCTAAGAAGATTGCTAGCTGTACCACGAAGGTCGAGTGCAAGCAAGATGTTTGTGTCCGTGAATATTCCGTCTTTTGGCGAGTTGATACGTAAGAATGTTTACAGTTTTATGAGAAGGTTGCTGGCATGCAACAATCATCTTATATCAGCAATTGTCAGCTCGTCACTCACACTTCACTCCAGCATTTGGAAGTGGTGGCGCTCCATCTTATACTGAGCCCATTACTGTATGTTACTGTTGTTACAAGAGCGCCGAGTGTCTGCTGATCTGTATATACTTTTATTTATCCATTTATTTTATACTCGTTTCAGTTCTGTATTTAATATGAACCCTGAGTTTGAAATAAACGTTTGAATTTGAATTTTGAAAATTATGAATCTATGGATAGTGCTGACTGTACAAAGTAGGGTTATAAGGAGCAGGGTGAAATGTGAGGTACCAATTATACTGTAAGGTGTAGTATGGCAGCATTGTTATGACCAAATTTCCACATTAGAGTGAGTTATTGTACAGTGAAATGGCATGTGGCAGGAAAGAGTTCCTGTACTTGGCCATTCGACAGCAAAAGCTGTAGTATCTGCTGGAGAAAGTGCTGCGCTGTCTGTCTAGTGTGTGGTGGAGGGGGTGATAAAGATTGTCTATGATGGATCGCAGTTTGTTCAGTGTCCTCTCCACCACAGTCTCAAAGGTCTCCAGCCTTATTGATAATCTTGTCAAATGTGTTGGTGTTGCTGGCTCTGATACTGCTACCTCAACAGAAAGCAGCAAAGAAAATGGCACTGGCATCAATGGCCTGGTAGAACCAGATTACCAGGTTTGGTGGCCCTAGCTTTACTTGTTTTATGGTAAATGAGGCATTTACAATTTACCATAGTGTAACTGCAGTGTTACCTTTGACCTTTGACCCCTTGACCCCAAACCCATAGTTAGGTGAGGGTGTAAGTTGTCCAAGATGTGTATTAGATACAACTACTGTATCGATTTGAAAAGACTACATCATTTCTTTCAGGAGTTATTGTGTTTAGAAAATTTAGGGAAAAATCTGACCTCTGACCTTTGACCTCAAGGTCATCCAGTGAGAGTGAAATCGTAATATGCACATCAGTGTATATCAGTCCATGGTACCAAGTTTTAAAACAATCGGAACAAAACTGTAGGGGTTGATTTCACAAGACAGTTACTGTCTATGAAGTGAGGTGAAACAGGAGGTCATAGATCAGGGGCTACAATTCCCACAAAAATCATCCCATCAGAGCCAAATTGTAATATGCACATCATCCGTGTATATCAAACCATGGTACCTGGTTTCAAAACAATCGGACCAAAACTGTAGAAGAAGTTGATTTCACAAAAGTGGGACAGACGTCCGTATGGACAGACTGATCCATAACATAATCCCCCTTTGGGCTTTGACCGGCGGGGGATAAAACATGGAGTCTTTCAGAGAGTCTTTTATAGAGATTTGAAGGGTAAGCCTTCATGCTTAGAATGTAAGAGATGCTCTTCCATAGAAGAAAATTTCATTTTCATGAACCTTTACCAAGCTGTGTCAGAATGGCCAAGTTTTCTAAGGCACCAAACTCAAGATTAAACTCCTTCCAATTTAAAGGGTCTTCTGGTTTCTGAAATGGAGATGTGGATTTAAACCCTACTCCTAACACCAACTCTTTTACTCAGCTGTGAGACATCATCTTCTAATTGACAAAAAAAATCCCTTAAGGAAAGCTAGAACATATTTAGGTAACTCCTACTAGTGAGAAAACAGTGAAGAAGCAGTTAAGTGTTACCCTAATGGCAAAGTGTCCCTCTAGTGGATATCATGTTGTAGGGCTTTGAAGAGTACCCATCCTTGACTGTCCAAAAGGGTGCCCTTTCAAGAAAAGAAAGGGAGTTTCTCAGGGTACTCCTACTGGTGAAAAAACTGGGTTTGCCTACATGCTTTAGAATGTAAGAAATATTCTTCTATAGAAAAAAAATGTCATTTCCACAATCACTTGGAAGCATGTGTCAGAATAGCTGACTGGTCTAAGGTGCTAGACTCAAGGTTAAAAGCTTTCTGATGAAAAGGGTCTTCTGGTCTCAGAACAGAGGCGTGGGTTCAAATCCCAATTCTAACATTTTGAGGAAATTGAATTTACAAAATAAAAATCCCTTAAGGAAAGCTAGAATATGATGTCCACTAGAGGGACACTTTGTTGTTAGGGTAACACCAAGCTGGTATTTCACTGTTTTCTCACTAGTAGGAGTTCCCTAAATATACTGCTCAAAAAAATTAAAGGTATGGCGATGCATATTGGTGATATTGTGGTGGACACACATACGGGACCTGTTTTGTGACTCACATTTTAGATCAGAACAAAGGCAGAGCTTCCTTGGTGATTATAGGAAGCTGCAAGAATCTTAGCTTTGGTATGCAAGGCTTGGGACTGTGGGGGGTATAATTAAAGGATTAAAGAAGGGATGCATTGTAGACAGTGGAAGTGATATCATGGAGAGAGGATGCATTGTTACTGTCATTATAATGCAATGTGGTCTGTGATACATGTGACCTGTGAACTGTAAGAGTCCTGATATTTAAGGACGAGAGTTTCCTGTGTGGCTCTCTTTCTGCTTTGAGATGATGGTGATGTGAATAAAGCTGACTTGAGAGAGAACTCTGCCTCGTCATTCTCACATCCCCACACTGGTGACCCAAGACGTATCATGCAAGAGGAGAATTCCCCAGGGCCAGCCGCGTCAGGAGCCCCCAGCCAAGCGAATGCCGCCACAGTCCAGCTACCAGACTTCTGGCAGAACAATCCGCGCTCCTGGTTCAACGTGGTTGAGGCGCAGTTCAACCTCTGGGGGATATCGGTAGACGCCACAAAATTCTACCACGTAGTCGCAAAGCTGGACAACAACACGGCCCAGCATGTGGAGAGTCTGATCGACCAGCCGCCGGACAGCGACAAATACGGCACGTTGAAGGCTGCACTCATCCAGCAATTCACCCCCTTGGTGGAGGAGCGAGCAGAGAGGCTCCTGGCGCTGACGGAGTTGGAAAATGACATGCCCGCGAACCTGATGGAGAAGTTGTTGAGGTTGAAAGACTCTGACGACGATCACTTCATTTTCACCCACCTTTTCCTCAGGACTCTACCGTCAGCAGCGAGAGCGACCCTGGCCAGTTCGCCACTGTTGGCCCAACGGGACTACCGCGCGCTGGGCCGAGAGGTGCAGCGGATTGTCAATGCCACCAAGCGGCGTGCAGCCATGGCCGCTGCAGCGGAACTCAGCGCGACGACTGGAGACGACAGGGGGCCAGAGGCAGCGGTACCAGACTCACCGACGACGGCAGCGGCAGGGGCCAAGGAACGCGGATCGGACGTCCTTTGTTTCTACCATCGCCGTTTTGCAGAGAGGGCACGCAAATGTGTACCACCGTGCCAGTTCAGGCATTCGGGAAACGTCAAGACCCAGGGTCGGTAGCAGCTGCGGCCCTCGGGGAGGAGAACAAGCTGCTCTACTTGTCGGACGCACGCTCGGGGAGGCAGTTCCTCGTCGACACAGGCTCCCAGTTGAGTTTCATCACACCTTCCTACGCGGACAGAAAAGCTGGTTCCGGAGGTCCCCGGGTGACAGCAGCGAACAGCTCGAAGATTAAGACCTTTGGTGAGAAGACTCTGCTTCTGTCTCTACACGGCCGTACATTTGAGTGGACTTTTGTTGTAGCAGCAGTAAATTTCAATATGTTGGGGGCTGATTTTTTGTGCTCACATGGTTTGTTGGTTGATCTCGCTAACAGGCACCTGGTTAATGCACTTTCTTTTGATTCTATCCCCTGTACAGCGCGAGTGGCCACGCCAACAGCACAAGCCAACGTCACAGCTGCAAGCGGTAAGTTCCACACACTGCTCACTCAGCTCCCAGCACTCACGGTCCCCACATTTTCAGCAACAGTCGCTAAACACGGGGTGGAGCATTTTATTACCACTACCGGACCGCCCGTTTTTGCAAAAGCTCGGCGCTTGGACACAGTTAAACTGGAGTTTGCCAACCTGGAGAGGTTGGGCATTATCAGGCATTCAAACAGTCTGTGGGCTTCCCCGCTACACATGGTCCCGAAAGCTAACGGATCATGGCGACCTTGCGGGGATTTCCGCAGGTTAAACAACGCTACAGTGCACGACCGCTACCCAATCCCGCATATCCAGGATTTTTCCGTTCATTTGGCAGGGGCGCGCGTTTTTTCTAAAATAGACTTGGTCCGCGGTTACCACCAAGTCCCAGTGCGCGCTGAGGACATACCCAAAACAGCGGTAATAACTCCATTTGGCCTATTCGAGTTTTTACACATGCCATTCGGACTTAAAGGGGCTGCTCAGACATTCCAACACATGATGGATGCGATGCTTCACGATCTCCCTTTTGTGTTCGTCTACTTGGACGATATTTTAGTAGCCAGCGCGTCCGAAGATGAACACGAAAAACACCTGGCCACAGTTTTCCAAAGGTTGGGAGATCACGGGTTAATAATCAACCCAGCGAAGTGTCAGTTTGGGGTGGCACAGATCGACTTTTTAGGACACCGCGTCTCCCCCGAAGGAGCAGTTCCGCTTCCTGACAAAGTGCGCGCGGTGGCAGATTTTCCCCGGCCGCAGACGGTCAGGGCGTTGCAGGAGTTTTTGGGAATGGTGAATTTTTATAACCGTTTTCTCCCTCGCGCTGCGTAACTCATGCAGCCGCTGTATGCCGCGCTCAAAAAAAAGAAACCCATGGATAAGGTCGAGTGGTCCCCGGAGCGGGACCAAGCGTTCTCGGAGGTGAAAGCAGCCTTGGCAAAGGCTGCGTTGTTGGCACACCCAGACCCAACGGCCCGCATAGCGCTCACCACTGACGCGTCAGATGTGGCCATAGGGGTGGTCGTGGAGCAACATGTAGCCGGGGTTTGGCAGCCCCTCGCCTTTTTCAGCAGGACCTTGCGCGATAGCGAACGTAAATACAGCGCGTTCGACAGGGAGCTGCTGGCTCTCCCTTTGGCCATCCGCCACTTTCAGTTCTGGCTGGAAGGATGCTCTTTCACCACGTTCGTTGACCACAAACCGCTAACATTCGTGATGGCCAAGGTTTCTGAACCGTGATCAGGCCGGCAGCAGAGACAGCTGGCCGCGATATCAGAGTTTACCACTGATACTCAGCATGTGGCGGGCAAACTCAATGTAGTGGCAGATTGCCTCTCACGCGCCGTGGCGGCCCCAGTCAGCGTAGGAGTAGATTATGCAGCCATGGCTGCGGAGCAGGTTGGTGACACGGATGTGCGCGCGCTTCAGTCTGGACCAACAGGGTTAAGGCTGGAGAGCAGGGTGCTGCAAGACGGTATGCCCCCCCTAATCTGCGATGTCTCCACTGGACGGCCGCGTCCAGTAGTACCGGCCATGTGGCGCTGCCGCATTTTTGACTCGGTTCATTCTTTGGCGCACCCTGGAGTGCGCGCGTCGGTCAAAATGGTAGGAGAGAAATTTGTGTGGCCGAGCCTCCGCAAACAAGTTAAAGAGTGGGCAGCAGCCTGCACGGAGTGTCAACGAGCCAAAGTACACAGGCACACGAGGGCTCCTTTGGAGCCGTTTCACATTCCGGCCAAGAGGTTCGATCACGTTCATGTGGACCTCGTGGGCCCCCTCCCGCCGTCACAAGGGTACACACACCTTCTGACAATGGTGGACCGCACCACGCGCTGGTCTGAAGTGGTCCCGCTGGCATCAACCATGGCCGAGGTGGTGGCGCGCGCGTTTTTAACAGCTTGGGTGGCGCACTTCGGTGTTCCATCGGACATTACGTCCGACAGAGGCCCTCAATTTGTGTCCGAGCTTTGGTTGACAATGGCCCGCAGCCTGGGTGTCACAATTCACCGCACAACCGCGTACAATCCGCAGGCTAATGGGTTATGCGAATGTTTTCATAGGTCATTGAAAGCGGCTCTCAGAGCGTCACTGACGGATGCAAATTGGGTAGACAAGTTACCGTGGGTGTTATTGGGGTTGTGTTCTGCGCCTAAAGAGGACTTAGAAGCCTCCCCAGTGGAGCTCGTGTTTGCGCAGCCACTCCGGCTGCCTGGGGAGTTTCTCCCAGATAACCCTGCACCAGACGCCTCCCCGTCTCAGCTGTTGCGGAGTAACATAGAATCAAGCACGCTGCCCGGCCCTGCGCACCACAGTTTTCCGCGCGTTTTTGTGCCTAAAACTTTGAAGAACGCAGAGTTTGTTTTTGTCAGACACGATGTGCATCGAACCCCACTGCGACCGCCTTATGGACCGTTCAGAGTGCTAGAAACAGGGGACAAGCAGTTTTTGCTAGATTTGGGGGGTAGGAAAGAGAAAGTTGGCATAAACAGACTCAAACCCGCTTTTGTGGTGGCAGATGAGCAAGTGCTGTTGGCAAGGGCCCCATGGCGAGGTAGACCACCGCGGGGGGCTTCACAGAGTAATGTTTCCCCAGAACACCCACAGGTGCTGACAAAAGGTTTCCACCCCCAGATGGCAAACCCCCAGCGTGACAGCGCCGCAGAGAAGTTGAATCCCAGCTACAGCAGATATGGCAGGAGACTGAAGCCTAGACAGCATGTGGACTGATGTGTATTGATACTATCACGGCATGCATGTTGTTATTCTCTTGTTTGTTCTAAAATGTTGGGGGGGCTTTGTGTGGTGGACACACATACGCTGTTTTGTGACTCACATTTTAGATCAGAACAAAGGCAGAGCTTCCTTGGTGATTACAGGAAGCTGCAAGAATCTTAGCTTTGGTATGCAAGGCTTGAGACTGTGGGGGGTATAATTAAAGGATTAAAGAAGGGATGCATTGTAGACAGTGGAAGTGACATCATGGAGAGAGGATGCATTGTTACTGTCATTATAATGCAACATGGTCTGTGATACATGTGACCTGTGAACTGTAAGAGTCCTGATATTTAAGGACGAGAGTTTCCTGTGTGGCTCTCTTTCTGCTTTGAGATGATGGTGATGTGAATAAAGCTGACTTGAGAGAGAACTCTGCCTCGTCATTCTCACATCCCCATGTGGTGGACACACATATGGGACCTGTTTTGTGACTCACATTTTAGATCAGAACAAAGGCAGAGCTTCCTTGGTGATTACAGGAAGCTGCAAGAATCTTAGCTTTGGTATGCAAGGCTTGAGACTGTGGGGTATATAATTAAAGGATTAAAGAAGGGATGCATTGTAGACAGTGGAGGTGATATCATGGAGAGAGGATGCATTGTTACTGTCATTATAATGCAACGTGGTCTGTGATACATGTGACCTGTGAACTGTAAGAGGCCTGATATTTAAGGACGAGAGTTTCCTGTGTGGCTCTCTTTCCCAGTCCACAAGCATCTTCATTCACAACACGTTCACTTAGATTTTCACGTTATGATACATGTTCACAATATTTATTGACTGTATCTAAAAATATCAACGATATTGTAACAACTCGCCGCTCATTAGCGGCGCCAGCTGAGCGCACACCTGCACCTCGTCAGCAGCGTGGCATATAAGCCACTCTGCCCTGGGCCTCGGCCTGAAGCCGTCTGTTCCCTTCGGCTACTTGCTTCAGAGGAACCCCCTCGCCTACCAGCAAGATTACCCGCGTAAGCATACCTCTTCTTGTGTTCCAGTTTCTCCCCTGTGCACAGGTGGATCTTCCCCGGCGGCGGACTCCGCCTCTGCATCACCATCTCGTTGCTGCTGTCAGGTGCATCGTCAGGTTGTTGTCTCCTGGACTCGCCCTTGTGCACGCCTGCCACCTGCCCTGCCAAGTAAGCCAACAAATCCCTTGTTACCTGTTGTACTGGTTTGGTGCCCGTCACCTTCTCCCTGTGCTCTCTCCCCAGGGTTGTCTGGCTGTACGGTTTCCTACCTCCATGCCTGACGCTGACGTCCGCCATCAGTACATACCACAGACACGCATCCACACATCCTTGTTGTTAATAAAGCTGTTAAATTCACTCTGAGTCTGCGTGTGTGTCTCCTGAGCCGTGCGTTATGTCAGATATTTGAAATTAAAATGAAGATATGAAATAATACAATATAAAATGCAATGACTTAAATTACATACTGCTCAAAAAATAAAGGGAACACTAAACATCCTAGATTTGAATGAAATATTCTTTTTAAATACTTTGTTCTTTATATAGTTGAATGTGCTGACAACAAAAATCACACAACAGCAGGTGAAATTGATTGTCAATCAGTGTTGCTTCCTAAGTGGACAGTTTGAGGGACAGTGTTCCCTTTGTTTTTTGGAGCAGTATATTATTGTATATACTAGGTCATCAAATCCGTGTCAGTTGAGTCTGTCAACTAGGTTGCCTGTAGGGATTTTTAAGGTCCAGCAGGTGTCAGTATTCAGTGACACAGTACCAACACAGTATCAATACAGTTTTGCAATGTGTCGAAACGCATCATGACGCCTCATGGACCCATCACTAATTTCCATCAAAAGACGTGGCACCTTTTCATTCTTAACACATTATCCAGTCCATATCAGTGTAGATATCCAGCTTATTTTTCCCATTAAAATCTGATGTGTTTTCAAAGTGTTCCTTTAATTTTTTTGAGCAGTATATGTTCTAGCTTTCCTTAAGGGATTTTCTAACTTTGTCAATTAGAAGATTATTTGTCACAGCTAAATCAAGGCGTTGGTGTTAGAGCCCATGTCTCCATTCAGAGACCTGAGGACCCTTTAAATCGGAAGGAATTTAGCCTTGAGTCTGGTGCCTGAGAACACTCAGCCATTCTGACACAGCTTGATAAAAATTCATGAAAAAGAAATTTTCTTCTGTGGAAGAGCATCTCTTATATTCTAAGAATGATAGCTCACCCTCCAAAGCTCTATAACACAATATCCAGTGGAATGAGATTTTGATGTTTCAGTAACATCTAACTAACTGCAAACTTTGCCATGTTTACTCACCAGGAGGAGTACCCTGAAAGCCTCCCATGTTCTTTATGGCAAGGATACCATTTGGTTCAGTCATGCAGGGCCATCCATTAAAGCTTTACATCATGATATCAACTAGAGCAGGGGTGTCCAATCATGTGCTATGGAGTACCAAGACCCTGCAGGTTTTCTCTTCGACCCAGTCCCTTCAACAGGTGTTTCCAATGACGTAGATAGAGCTAGACCGCTCACTGTTTGGCGGACAACAGCGTCGCCATGGCAAATCGGCGCTGACTTCCGGTAGTAGCAAGAAGCTGTGGCGCGCTATTTGATCCTTTCAAAACACATTAACTTCAAAGTCTCTAAACAGTGTTGTTTCATCACACCAACTGATTGAAAAAGATAAAAACAAAGCATCTTTCTACGACAATCACACTCATATAATAGCAAACACAGAGCCTCCAATATCCTTCATATTTAGCCTCTTCACACGTTCTGCCTACATGAGGCTACAACAAACAGAGACCACCACACAATGACACATGCATAATGATTGCTAAATGCTGATGCAGTGATGGTGTCAATAAAAACATTTCATACTTTCTGCAACATTAGTGTTTCACTTACCCTGTTTCATGGGCTCTAGAAAATATTCAAACCAATGCCAAATAAGAAATTTTGTTTTTTAAACAATTTTTCTCCAATTCAAATTGTTCAGTTGGACTTAAAAAGCAGCACATGCAGTAATCAAAAATTCCAAATTATGTTTTAGTGTAAAGAGGGATAGAAAATTCACCTCAAGGGACTTGATGGTGTAATACAGGGACTTGGTGTTTCGGCTGTGGTTTGCATGCTGGGCTGCTACGCCAGCGACCCGGGTTCGATTCCCTGCACAGCCATCTTCCCAACTGGCATGCCAGGTCTGGGTGTCTAATTAATTCGGTACTGTTGCCAGCAGTACAGGAGTACTGTAGGAAATATATAATTCATGAACAATTTGCTATAAAATGCCAGCTTTAGGGCAAAAACAAAATGTTTGAAACTTATGAAGTAGCCTATTTTCCCAGAAATAGCGTGCCAAAATTGTTTAAGAAAAGCATTTTGACGATATGAAATGCATTGCTTTTTAAAAATCTCACCAAAAGTGTACTTTTCTACATAATTTTCACGAAGTGAACAAACTACTAATTTTCAGTGCGTCCAAAGGCTTCAAAATGCCAGTGCTGGTCTAGGGCCTCCTGGCCTGGTGGTGTTCTCAACGTATCTCAAGCATTGTGACTTGATTCCACCACAGAAGTTTACTGTAACCTTGGTAAATCACGAAATGCAAAGCCACATTCCGTGCTGACGTTCGAATCTGACACCACGTCTTGCCACTACTGGAAGTCAGCTCCTATTTGCCACCTCTCAGCGGGCAATGAGTGGTCTAGCTCTATCTACGTCATTGGGTGTTTCCACTTATCAGCGGGAAGAAGTTCGTTGAAATCTGCCGTTGAAGACAAAGCCTGCAGGGTCTTGGCCCTCCATGGTACATGATTGGACACCCCTGCACTAGAGGGACATTTTGCTGTTAGGCTCACACCTAACTGGTACTTCACTATGTTTTCTCACTAGTAGGACTACAATGGCTAAAAGTAGAGCTTGTGTCAGAAGTGGGATTTGAACCCACGCCTCCATTCAGAGACCAGAAGACCCTTGCTATTAGAATGTATTACAACCTTGAGTCTGGCACCTTAGACCACTCGGCCATTCTGACACATGGTGACATCCATATATGAAAAGGACATTTTTTCCTTTGGAAGAATATTGTTCACATTCTAAAGCATGTAGGGCACCCTTTGAAGCCCTGTCACACTATATTAAGTGAAAGGGCATCTTGGTGTTAGAGTAACTCCTAAAGGGGGACTTTGCTATGTTTTCCACCCTTCTCACTGGTAGGAGTATCCTAAATACGTTCTGTGGCGGATGAAATAAGGGAACCCTGAGTGTGGAGGCATGGAACAAGTGCAGGCACAGCGAACTGAAGTTTAAAAGGGTGTTTTATTCATCCTCCATCATGAGACTCACTCCAGCGCTGTGTAAGCGCACTGCAGCGAGCCCTGTGTCTCTAGTCAGCAAACAGGCAATGCGTGTGATCAAAAGCAGTAGTAAGAGGGAGAGCAAGCGATATTCAGTTCACTTATATACCCAGCTAGACAATGCATGAATGGCACATTAGCATCACAGTACGGCAGGAATGCATGGGACATTTACATGAGAGTCACACATATCAATAGCAAGATTGCTGGCGCCGGGATTAGACAAAGAGAGGTTGCCTATTGATATCAGTCCATACAATTCACTGTTCTGCTAATTGCTCCAGCTGAGCGCTCTGCTTGTCCGTAGGCTGTGGAGGTCGCCCACACTACTCCCCCCCAGAGGGCTCAGCAGGAGGCTGAGGCCTCGATCGTCCGGCTTTGGTAGCGAGCTGCTGGAAAAGCTCTGTGCAGGCGGAGGTGGAGGGAAGGGGGGTGGGGGTAGCAAGTGCCGGCCTGGGACGGCGAAGTTGTCTTGTCCGCGCAAAAATTGCATGTGGATTTGCGATGTTGAGGGGCTTTCCTGTTAAACGTGGCGGAGGTCCACAGTGGCTGTGAGAAGAAAAAAAATTGTCTCTGACTGCTCTCGCGGCTCAGTACTGCGAGGATGCGTAGCGGCTGTGAGAAAAAACAAAAGCTGAGGGACTTGGCGGGTTGGCTTTAGGTGCGGGCACAGCCCTAAAACCATCGGGGACAGCAGACAGCTGAATTCCCATTGTGCACCGTGGCTGAGACCCATACAAAATCCTGTGTGCGGGCTGCGTGTGTGCTTCAGGTGTGTGAGCAGCCCTGAAGGTTCTGAGGATGGCGGTCAGCCGTGCTTCTCGGGCGTGTGCAGCGGCGGAGGACGATGGCGGTCTGTGGAGCCGGTATTGTCCCGTGCGTGGTACGCTGTCCTCGTAACCCCCCGGTGTGCGTGCAGGGGTTCGGTGCATGGCAGGTCCGCTGTTGCGAGGCGGGTCAGGGTCAGGGATCTTGATGGAGATCAGCGTCGTCGGCGCCGATGGTCCTCCCTGGTCGGGCTGTTGCTGTCGTTCGCTCGTGCTGGGCCATGGTGCGTTCTGGTCCACGCGCTGCGTTCTCCGTTCGGCCCTAGAGGTCACCGTCGTGGAGAGAGGACGAGGTGCTTGCGCACTCGTGTGGGTGCGGAGGAGCGGTGAGAGGGAGTAGACGCTCTTTGACCCTCGGCCGGTCCCAGCGTGGATGTCCCGATCTCAGGCGAGGGTCACACCATGACGCTTTCTGCAGCCTTCTCGGTCATGGATGATCTCCGAGGGAGTTCGCCTGGTGTCGGTTCTGCGTCAAGGTCTCCCGTGTGGCAGAAGGGAGGGCAGTCCATTTGCGTCAGGCAGCTGCGTTCATTCGTCGTCGGGAGTCACCGCCGGGGACTGCGTTCATTCGTCGTCAGCGTGTTCTTGTATTCGGGGTCACCAGTGTGGCGGATGAAATAAGGAAACCCTGAGTGTGGAGGCACGGAACAAGTGCAGGCACGGCGAACTGAAGTTTAAAAGGGTGTTTTATTCATCCTCCATCACAAGACTCACTCCAGCGCTGTGTAAGCACGCTGGAGCGAGCCCTGTGTCTAGTCAGCAAACAGGCAATGCGTGTGATCAAAAGCAGTAGTAAGAGGGAGAGCAAGCGATATTCAGTTCACTTATATACCCAGCTAGACAATGCATGAATGGCACATTAGCATCACAGTACAGCAGGAATGCATGGGACATTTACATGAGAGTCACACATATCAATAGCAAGATTACTGGCGCCGGGATTAGACAAAGAGAGGCTGCCTATTGATATCAGTCCATACATCTCACTGTTCTGCTAATTGCTCCAGCTGAGCGCTCTGCTTGTCCATAGGCTGTGGAGGTCGCCCACACTACTCCCCCCCAGAGGGCTCAGCAGGAGGCTGAGGCCTCGATCGTCCGGCTTTGGTAGCGAGCTGCTGGAAAAGCTCTGTGCAGGCGGAGGTGGAGGGAGGGGGGGTGGGGGTAGCAAGTGCCGGCCTGGGACGGTGAAGTTGTCTGGGCCGCGCAAAAATTGCATGTGGATCCGCGATGTTGAGGGGCTTTCCTGTTAAACGTGGCGGAGGTCCACAGCGGCTGTGAGAAGAAAAAAAATTGTCTCTGACTGCTCTCGCGGCTCAGTACTGCGAGGATGCGTAGCGGCTGTGAGAAAAAACAAAAGCTGAGGGACTTGGCGGGTTGGCTTTAGGTGCGGGCGCAGCCCTAAAACCATCGGGGACAGCAGACAGCTGAATTCCCATTGTGCACCGTGGCTGAGACCCATACAAAATCCTGTGTGCGGGCTGCGTGTGTGCTTCAGGTGTGTGAGCAGCCCTGAAGGTTCCGAGGATGGCGGTCAGCCGTGCTTCTCGGGCGTGTGCAGCGGCGGAGGACGATGGCGGTCTGTGGAGCCGGTATTGTCCCGTGCGTGGTACGCTGTCCTCGTAACCCCTCGGTGTGCGTGCGGGGATTCGGTGCATGGCAGGTCCGCTGTCGTGAGGTGGGTCAGGGTCAGGGATCTTGATGGAGATCAGCGTCGTCGGCGCCGATGGTCCTCCCTGGTCGGGCTGTTGCTGTCGTTCGCTCGTGCTGGGTCATGGTGCGTTCTGGTCCACGCGCTGCGTTCTCCGTTCGGCCCTGGAGGTCACCGTCGTGGAGAGAGGACGAGGTGCTTGCGCACTCGTGTGGGTGCGGAGGAGCGGTGAGAGGGAGTAGACGCTCTTTGACCCTCGGCCAGTCCCAGCGTGGATGTCCCGATCTCAGGCGAGGGTCACACCATGACGCTTTCTGCAGCCTTCCCGGTCATGGATGATCTCCGAGGGAGTTCGCCTGGTGTCGGTTCTGCGTCGAGGTCTCCCGTGTGGCAGAAGGGAGGGCAGTCCATTTGCGTCAGGCAGCTGCGTTCATTCGTCGTCGGGAGTCACCGCCGGGGGCTGCGTTCGTTCGTCGTCAGCGTGTTCTTGTATTCGGTGTCACCAGTGTGGCGGATGAAATAAGGAAACCCTGAGTGTGGAGGCACGGAACAAGTGCAGGCACGGCGAACTGAAGTTTAAAAGGGTGTTTTATTCATCCTCCATCACAAGACTCACTCCAGCGCTGTGTAAGCACGCTGGAGTGAGCCCTGTGTCTCTAGTCAGCAAACAGGCAATGCGTGTGATCAAAAGCAGTAGTAAGAGGGAGAGCAAGCGATATTCAGTTCACTTATATACCCAGCTAGACAATGCATGCATGGCACATTAGCATCACAGTACAGCAGGAATGCATGGGACATTTACATGAGAGTCACACATATCAATAGCAAGATTACTGGCGCCGGGATTAGACAAAGAGAGGCTGCCTATTGATATCAGTCCATACATCTCACTGTTCTGCTAATTGCTCCAGCTGAGCGCTCAGCTTGTCCGTAGGCTGTGGGAGTCGCCCACAGTTCTAACTTTCCTTAAGGGATTTTTTTTTTTCTTTTTTGTAAATTACAAGACAGTTTCTTACAGTTAAAAAAGAGTTTGTGTCAGCAGTGAGATTTGAGCCCACACCTCCATTCAGAGACTAGAAAACCCTTGCACATTGGAAGGAGTATTGGGGGTGGGTGGGTAAAAGCTCATAGGCTGACTAAGAAGGAGTTATGGCTGTGAGGATCAAGAAGAAAGCTTCTGTACTGCAGGGATTCGAGCACTTCAACACCGACGTTGAAAAATAAACCACATTTTGTCAAATTTGACCACTGCATCATGGTCAGCCTATGAAGTTTTCAGCCCCCTCCCCTCCTCATATAACCTTGAGTCTTACACCTTTGAACACTTGCCATTCTGACACTGCTAACAAATAATGAAAAGGACATTTTCTGCAGTGGACAAACATCTCTTACATGTACGGGCACCCTTCAAAGCCCTACAACATAATATCCACTAGAGGGACACTTTGCTGTTAGGGTAACACCTATCTGATACGTCACTGTTTTCTCACTAGTAGAAGTTCCCTTCTAGCTTTCCTTAAGGGATTTTTAATCGTTAATTAGAAGTTGATTTCTCACAGCTGAATGAAAGAGATAGCGTCAGAAGTAGGATTTAAACCCACATTTCCAGTCTGAGACCAAAAGAAGCTCATGAAAATAAAATTTTCTTCTGTGGAAGAACATCCCTTACATTTTAAAGCATGTAGGGGTACCCTTCATGGTCCTACAACATGACATTTTGATGCTTGTTTTTTTATTTATTTATCAGGGACCATGTGTTGTGTATGTAAAGTACCTCTGAAAGGATGAGACCAGGTGACTGGGCGAACTCAGCTTTATTGACCGATGCACTGTAAAACTGAATAGTTCAGAGAACTCAAAACATATGTGGAAACCAATTACCTAATAAATTTTAAGTAAATGAAATGTTTTTTTTTGGGGGGGGGGGTAAACTTTACTTAAAAAATACATTTTCAGCATTTTGTTTTAAATTTTTTAATTTACGATTACTCAAAAAAATAATTTCATTTACTTAAAATTTATTAGGTAATCGGATTCCACATAAGTTTTGAGTTCTGTGAACTAATTCAGTTTTACAGTGTGGTTATGCAACAGACACACAGTAGACAACAGGCAGAGGGCACTGCTCGAAGAGACCATGTAATGGATGCCCTCTGCTATTTATAGGGTGGTGCAGTGGCGGAACAGGAAGTGCCCACCACTACACCGCACTTCACAATAAAGGTGTCAAACCCCAACACCACACCATGTACACTGTAAAACTGAATTAGTTCACAGAACTCAGAACTTATGTGAAAACCGATTACCTAATAAATTTTAAGTAAATGAAATCTTAAATTAAAAAATTGAAAACAAAATGCTGAAAATGTATTTTTTAAGTAAAGTTTACTCAAAAAAATCATTTCATTAACTTCAAATTTATTAGGTAATTGGTTTCCACATAAGTTTTGAGTTCTGTGAACTAATTCGGTTTTACAGTGTACAAAAACCATGAATCTCATAAGAGATGCATTGTACCAGACTTAGCCACTGGCTGATTTCCATCTGCAGTTCCAATGCAGTCCCAGGTGTTACGGTAGAATCTAACAGGACCTAACTTGACTGGAAAAGGGCCACCAGTTAACAATCATGCAACAATGAGGTCACTTTATAACGGCACCTGTTCATTACTAGAAGGGCACCTTAATCATATTTCCTCCACTTTAAGGTAATCCATTAAGCCATATTATAAGCAAGTATTCCTGTCTGAAACAGGTAGCCCAATCAGGTTTTACAGGCCCAAACGTAGGCTGTGTTTGAAAGTGGAACACAGAGGTGTAGCCTACATGTAGAATCAGAATCAGAATCAGAATCAGATTTATTGCCATTGTTCATGTAGTACACAAACTAGGAATTTGTCTCAGTGCAATGCTGCAACATTAAACATGATAAAATAAAAGAAATAAACTATACATGCAATAAAGTGTAGAATAAGTGAGTAATACTAGTCAGCAGTTTAAATATATTAGCGAGCAGCAGATAATGTGGAGAACCATATAGTGCAGTCGGTAATGCAGGAAGAAAACAGTGATGATTGACATGAGTCTGGTTGAGCTGCTGTACATAGTGCACGAGAGTCAATAAGTCACTTAGTGTTCAGCAGTCTGATGGCAGAGGGGAAGAAGCTGTTAATGTGACGGGAGGTTTTAGTCTGGATGGACCGAAGTCTTCTACCTGAGGGGAGAGGGGCAAACAGTACATGACCAGGGTGTGAGGGATCGGCTATGATCCGGCCAGCACGCCTCCGGGTCCTGGAGATGTACAGATCCTGGATAGATGGGAGCTTGCAGCCGATCACCTTCTCAGCAGTGCGCACGACGCGCTGCAGCCTTAGTCTGTCCCTGGCAGTGGCTCCTGCGTACCACACGGTTATGGAGGTGGTGAGGATGGACTCGATGTTAGACTTTGACAAATATGAAACTGAATACTGAACTGAGATTTATTTGATTGTGTGAATATTAATTACATAATAATTGAAAATGAATGGGACATCCAATATTAGCCACTGTTTAAGAACAACTTGTTTGTTTTTTGTCAGATCACTTACAGACGTGGACAAAATTGTTGGTACCCCTCTATTAATGAAAGAAAAACCCACAATGGTCACAGAAATAACTTGAATCTGACAAAAGTGGTAATAAATAAAAATTCTATAAAAATTAATCAATGAAAATCAGACAATGCTTTTGAATTGTGGTTCAACAGAATTATTTTAAAAAACAAACTCATGAAACAGGCCTGGACAAAAATGATGGTACCCCTAGAAAAGAATGAAAAAAATGTGACCATAAGGACATGTTCAACCAAGATGTGTCCTCTAATTAACATCACAGGTGTCTACAAACTTGTAATCAGTCGGCCTATTTAAAGGATAACAAGTAGTCACTGTGCTGTTTGTTGACATGGTGTGTACCACACTAAACATGGACCAGAGGAAGCAAAGGAGAGAGTTGTCTCACGAGATTAGAAAGAAAATTATAGACAAGCATGTTAAAGGTAAAGGCTATAAGACCATCTCCAAGCAGTTTGATGTTCCTGTGACTACAGTTGCACATATTATTCAGAAATTTAAGATCCACAGGACTGTAGCCAACCTCGCTGAACATGGCTGCAGGAGGAGACAGATAATACGAATGGTAACAAAAGAGCCCAGAACAACCTCTAAACACATTCGTGGTGAACTCCAAGGTCAAGGTACATCAGTGTCAGATTGCATCATCCGTCATTGTTTGAGCCAAAGTGGACTTCATGGGAGACGACCAAGGAGGACACCACTGTTGAAAACAAATCATAAAAAAGCCAGACTGGAATTTGCCAAACTGCATGTTGACAAGCCACAAAGCTTCTGGGAGAATGTCCTATGGACAGATGAGACAAAACTGGAACTTTTTGGCAAGGCACATCAGCTCTATGTTCACAGATGCAAAAATGAAGCATACCAAGAAAAGAACGCTGTCCCTACTGTGAAACATGGAGGAGGTTCTGTTATGTTCTGGGGCTGCTTTGCTGCATCTAGCACAGGGTGTCTTGAATCTGTGCAGGGTACAATGAAATCTCAAGACTATCAAGGTATTCTCGAGAGAAATGAGCTGCCCAGTGTCAGACAGCTTGGTCTCAATCGCAGGTCATGGGTCTTGCAACAGGATAATGACCCAAAACTCACAGTTAAAAACATCCAAGAATGGCTAAGAGCGAAACATTGGACTATTCTAAAGTGGCCTTCTATGAGCCCTGATCTAAATCCTATTGAACATCTGTGGAAGGAGCTGATACATGCCGTCTGGAGAAGGTACCCTTCAAACCTGAGTCAACTGGAGCAGTTTGCTCATGAGGAGTGGGCCAAAATACCTGCTGAGAGGTGCAGAAGTCCCATTGACAGTTACAGAAATCGTTTGATTGCAGTGATTGCCTCAAAAGGTTGTGCAACAAAATATTAAGTTAAGGGTACCATTGCGGCGGCATGAAATAAAGCGGCATTGTTGAAGGCTTTAAGTAGAGTTTATTAAATCACACTGCCGTCACAGGATCCCTGCTCCAGCCCAAGTGTGTGCAGGCTGGAGCGGGATCCTCAGGCTCTCAGAGAAGAGACACAAAGTGCGTGTCTAGCAGCAGCAGATGCAGAAGTGGAATTGAGAGGCGAGGATGAGTTACAGAATCTGTGCAGTATTTGTACCCAACTCAAACAATACATCAAAGCAGATTAACAGCAGTTGGTCTGATCAAAGGGACTGCAGAACAGGCATGAGACATTTGCATTTGTAAGACCTACATAACAATAGGCAGATGCAGCCTCTGCTCCAGCTTGCGGAACAAAGAGGTTACAAGGCACATCTACATATTGAACTGTCTCTAGGTCACAGCAAGGCCAGGACGCATGAACACTATACATGAATGGCACATTACATCACGATACATGCATGGCACATTGCATCACAATACATGCAGGGCACATTGCATCACAATACATGCATGGCACATTGCATCACAATACATGAATGGCACATTACATCTCAGTAGTGCAGCGGGAAAAACCAAGAGAAAAGAGCTGACTGTCCTGTGTGTTGTGGGGTGTTGAGTCAACCCGCCACACACCTCCCCCCCAGAGGGCACGGCAGGGGGCCGAGACCTCGATAATCCATCTATGGGAGCGAGCTGTGGGAGAAGCTCGCTGCAGGTGGAGGTGGAGGGAGGGGAGGGGTAGTGTGTGCCGGCAGGGGCGGTGAAATCGTCCGAACCGCGCAAAAATTTCTTGCTGCTCCGCGACATCGAGGGGCTGTCCCGTTGAACGTGCAGAGGTCCACAAGAAGAAAAATTAGTCACTGGCTCCTCCCGCGATTAAGTCCTGCAAGGATTAATAGCGGCCGTGAAGAAAAGCAGGAGAGGCTGTAAGAGAAACATAAAAGCAGGGGGACTGGCGTGTTGACTTTAGGTGTGGGCACAACCTTAAAAGCCGTCGGGAACCGCAAAACCGCTGAATTCCCCATGTGCGCCGTGGCTGAGACCATTGACAAATCCTTCATGCATGCTGCGTGCGTGCTTCAGGTGTGAGGGCAGCTCTGAAGGCTCTGTGTGCAGTGGCGAAGGAGGATGGGGGTCTGTAGAGCCATATGCATCCCGTGCGTGGTGCGCCGTCCGCGTAACTCTCCGTACGTTGTTGGGCCAGCTGGAGAGGAGACAGGGTCAGGGAGCTTAATCATCCCTGTTCAATGTGTTGGAGCGGTGAAGGGAAGTAGACGCTCTTGTCACTCGCTCGGTCATGGTGCGTTCAGGTCCACGTGTGTTCCGTCGGCCATGGGAGTCGCCGTCGCGGAGAAAGGACAAGGTGAATGCGCTCTCATGTGGAGGAGCTGCGAGCGCGGCTGGTCCAGCGCGGATGTGCCGATCTAGGCGTGCAGATCTCACCATGAAGTTTGCTGTGGCTTTCCCGGTCATGGGTGGTCTCCGGAGAGTTTCACCTGGAAACTCTGCGTCGAAGTCTCCCTGAAGCAGAAGGGAGGGCAGATCAGTCAGGCTGCCGCGTTCGCTTGTCGTCGGAGAATCCCCGCCGGGTGCTGCGTTCGCCAGCAGCGTGTTCGTTTCAGCGTTGGGTCACCAGTACGGCGGCATGAAATAAAGCGGCGTTGTTGAAGGTTTTAAGTAGAGTTTATTAAATCACACCGCCGTCACAGGATCCCCGCTCCAGCCCAAGTGTGTGCAGGCTGGAGCGGGATCCTCAGGCTCTCAGAGAAGAGACACAAAGTGTGTGTCTAGCAGCAGCAGATGCAGAAGTGGAATTGAGAGGAGAGGATGAGTTACAGAATCTGTGCAGTATTTGTACCCAACTCAAACAATACATCAAAGCAGATTAACAGCAGTTGGTCTGATCAAAGGGACTGCAGAACAGGCATGAGACATTTGCATTTGTAAGACCTACATAACAATAGGCAGATGCAGCCTCTGCTCCAGCTTGCGGAACAAAGAGGTTACAAGGCACATCTACATATTGAACTGTCTCTAGGTCACAGCAAGGACAGGACGCATGAACACTATACATGAATGGCACATTACATCACGATACATGCATGGCACATTGCATCACAATACATGAATGGCACATTACATCTCAGTAGTGCAGCGGGAAAAACCAAGAGAAAAGAGCTGACTGTCCTGTGTGTTGTGGGGGTGTTGAGTCAACCCGCCACAACCATCATTTTTGTCCAGGCCTGTACATAAACTGTCAATAAAATAAATCAGATCACAAATGGGAGTCAGATATAAGTTTCGGGTCATTTATTAATGATCAGGCAGTTGTATTTGGAATAACTCAATGCTTAATAATTTGAGTAAACAACATAGTAGCTGAGCATTAAGCTATCAGCTTGCCCCTAGAATTGCAGATTTGTCACCTTTCCTGTGACTTTTTTTCTCATACATTTTCAACTTTTTTCTTTAAGAATTTCAACTCTTTTTCATGAATTTGCAACTTTTTTCCTCATATTACACACGTGGACAAAATTGTTGGTACCCCTCTGTTAATGAAAGAAAAACACACAATGGTCACAGAAATAACCTGAATCTGACAAAAGTGGTAATAAATAAAAAGTCTATGAAAATAAATCAATGAAAATCAGACAATGCTTTTGAATTGTGGTTCAACAGAATTATTTTAAAAAACAAACTCATGAAACATTAGGTTGCTAATGGCACCAAAACGACCTACTGCTAGCTAAAGCAGTTGAACTAGCGCTCCAATTGGAAGCAGGACAGAAGTTAGCCACGGAGCTAAATGGGCGTCAAACAGGGAGGCTACCCGGGCAGTCAATGCTAGCTAACACGGCGGACTCGGAGGACGACGAGAGCATGGCAGAGGAATACAAGGCTAATGCGGTGAGCTGGAGGTCTGCTCTGAGAGGCCCCATCTGCGGGGGTTGTAGGTCCCCGACGCACCAGGACGGAACACATGTTTGCCCGGCAAGAGGAAACTGGTGTAACAAGTGCAGGCACCTGAACCATTTTGCCAGAGTATGCCAGTTGTCAGCACCGTGGGGACCACCAGGAGAGCCCACCCGTCAACAACGACCATTCATTCAGTAAGCCCCGGCATCAGTGGTTACTCATATAGCATGGCTGAATTAGACGGAGTAGCTATACCACTTTTGCTCAGCATGATGGTAGTGCAGTTGATGTTAAACTGGGCCACGGTGAAAAAGTTTTTCCCCAACCACAAAATTAAGGAGAACCCAATGCTGCTGTATGGTTATGGTGGTCACAGACTGTGTAATGTTGGAACAGTGAAACTGACTGTTTGCTGCAAAACCAAAATTGTGTGCGACTGCACGTTCCAGGTGACAGCGTGCGGTGACATTATGGGATGTGACCTTTTCTGCAGACTGGTTTTTTTTTTTTTTTTTTAATTTTTGCTATCAGTTTTGCTATCAGAGACAGTGCTGGGTTCGAATGGTCTGGGTGTGGCAGTTGGGGCACAGCCAACCTTGATAGTGACGTCGTGGTGTGGGATGAGGTGATACAGAACAGCACCGGCAATGCTTTGTCCACCCTGGGCAATCAGGAGGAGAGGGAGCCCGTGCACATCGGAACGACACCGACGAGGTAATTATGAACAGCGCTGACACCAAAGCGCACACTCAGCACTCTCAGGAGGAGAGCTGCACGGAGAGGGAGCCCAAGCATGCAGAGTTCCCCAAAGAACGGCAGCAGTGGTCCGGCACAGACAGAATACACGGCATGACACAGTGGAGTACTTTAGACGGTAAAGAGGAGGAACCGGACTGCTCCCGTGCCCTCACCCAACAAGCTATAGAGGTTACGACTGAGCAGATGGATGAGGAGTCTGTTTCAATGAGCGACACCAGAGAGGCTCTGGACACCTTCCATACACACGACGAAACTCAGCCGACAATGGAGACAGAGGGTGAAGGGTCCACAGCGAACACCGTGACAATGGAACCGCCACAACATGGCAGAGGTCCCGAGTCAAACGAGCAGAGCCACCAAGAGTACAACAACGATTCATTAAAACAAGTAAGGCGCCGCTCCAAGTCATGGACTGGGTTCAGGTTCACACTAGCGAGAGACTGGGATGGCGATTGACCGGGCCACAGCCAGTGAAGCAATGGGCGCCGCTGAGGATCGTGGTGAAGCTGGGAACAGCGTGCTTTCGGATAATTCGGTTCAGCACGCGAACAGACTAGGGCATGTCTGGGTGGCAGCTCCAGGTGGCGGAGCTTCGCAGAAGTCGGCTGCCGCAGTGTCGGTCCTGGGCCCTGGTGTCATGAAGATTGACCACGGGGGTCCGACAGCTCCAAGGGGGCGGCTGCCACGGGCCTGTTTCAAAGCTCGGGGTGGGTGGGGGCACGAGCCTGCTTCAAAGCCCATGGGAGTAGGCCTCCGCAGGGCTGCCTCAAAACTCGGCAGGCAGAACTGGAGCAGTTTGCTCATGAGGAGTGGGCCAAAATACCTGCTGAGAGGTGCAGAAGTCTCACTGACAGTTACAGAAATCGTTTGATTGCAGTGATTGCCTCAAAAGGTTGTGCAACAAAATATTAAGTTAAGGGTACCATCATTTTTGTCCAGGCCTGTTTCATGAGTTTGTTTTTTAAAATAATTCTGTTGAACCACAATTCAAAAGCATTGTCTGATTTTCATTAGTTAACTTTCATAGAATTTTTACTTATTACCACTTTTGTCAGATTCAAGTTATTTCTGTGGCCACTGTGGGTTTTTCTTTCATTAACAGAAGGGTACCAACAATTTTGTCCACGTCTGTATCAGTGACTTGCTCCTTCTACACCATCCCAGCAGGTCTCTCAGGTCTTTTAATCAGAACCTACTGGTAGTCCCTAGCGCTAGGCTCAGAACCAAAGGCGGTAGAGTTTTTGCTGCTGTTGCTCCCAGACTTTGGAACTCTTTACCATTTCAACTTAGATCTGCACCTTCCATTGATGTTTTTAAGAAGCAACTAAAGACCCACCTTTTCAGCCTGGCTTTTTATTAACTATGTGTTGATTGTATTTTTATGTATTTTTTGCTATTTACTTTGTTCTTTTCCTGTTTTATGTGCCTGTATTTTTATTTGCTTTGTTATTGTATTTTGCTGTTTTTTTTTCTTATCATGTTAAGCACTTTGTGACTTTGTCTGTGAAAAGTGCTCAATAAATAAACTTATTATTATTATTAGCCATGCCATGCTCCGTGGTAGTCTACCCACAGGCCCTAGTTTAGGCTGTTATGTGTGGCATTGCTGTTATTATTTTAGTTTGTGTGTTTTGAGGGTTCTGTTTAACCAAACTGGGGAGGGTTTTAATTTGGTGTGTTTTCTTATTTTGTAAAGTGGTGGTGGTGTGTGGGGGGGTGGAGAATGTGATGGGGGGATTTATTGTGAATTATGGTGTAATGATGCCGCCTTCCGGTTGCGTCATCACACCACCCTATAATAAGGGGCGTCTGCCTTTTGGGGCTCTTGCCCGAGGGACCCCACATAGAAGCGCGGGACATGTAGTGTGACTAGTTGTGTAATAAAGTTCCAGTTCCAGTGCACATCCTCGTCTGTCTCATTTCATGCCAGGTTTGTGGACATAACAGAGTTTCTTCCACCATCCTCCCCAGTGGCAGTGGGGTGGGGTCATAGTGGCAGGACTGGTTTTTGCATATCATCATGGGCATAAAGAGAGTCTGTGGGAGTGGAGTTCCACACCAAATCCAGTCCTCTGATTCTTCTGATTCTGATCCTGCCACTGTTAAACTCCAGGGATTTTACTGTTTAAGCCCACCAAGTTAAAAAATAACTAACTAACTACTAACCTGCACTTATATAGCGCTTTTCTAGTCACAAAGACCACTCAAAGCGCTTTCATTAATACTAACCCTCTATTCTAAGGGCCTATAGGAAACAGATATCTAGGGACAATTTAGAACAGCCAATTAACCTAACATGCATGTTTTTGGCACGTGGGAGGAAACCGGAGAAATCCCGGAGTAAACCCACGCAACACGGGGAGAACATGCAAACTCCACACAGATCACTGTTGGTCGGGGGCTGGGATCGAACCCAAGATCCCACGATCCCCACAATCCCCCGGCCAAGGGTAAACTGTGCTGCCGCAGTGCTAACCACTACGCCACCGTGCAGCCATAATAAATTTATAAATTTATTTAATTTATAAATTAAAATATATACAGTATATATATATGTTCATATTTAATGCCATTAGATAAGAAAGGAAACAGCTGATTCTGACATAAACAGGTAAGAAAGATTTTAATTTTTTTTTTGTTTAGAATATTTGATGTTAAGAACTAAACCTACATTTTTAAACCTGAAATTAACTGCAGGTTTATTATTACTTTTGTTCATGGTTGTTATTGTTCTTTTTTTTTTTATTTAAGTTTTTGTAAAGGGTATACAGGTCATTACAGCATTGCATTGTTTACATTTTCATCACACGTTCCCTTATTTTTTGCTATTTGACAACATTGGTAGGATAGTTATTACAACACCCCCTTTTTTTTTTAAAGTGAAAGAAAAAGTGAAATTAAAGAGGATTAAATAAAAAAAAACGAATAAACAAACAGAACAGCAAAAAACAAACAAACAGAAAATTAAGTAATTAAAAGTAAAAGAGCATCTGAGTAGCGTTGGAACAAAGAGCGGGACCATCATTGAAATGGTATTTGTCAAAGATTAGATCCAATGGAAGACACACATGCGATCCAGGGTTGCCAAAAGCTCATGAACCCATCCATGTCCTGTCTCAGTGCGAATGTCAACTTTTCCATCGAGTAAATGTCTTGAATCACGTTAATCCAGTCTTCAGGTGTGGGACAGTCCTTCAGCATCCATTTTTTAGTTAGGGCTTTTTTACTTGCCAATATTAAAACATTGAATAAGTATTTATCTCCTCGTCTTTCCAGTGAGTCCGGTAGTAAACCCAAATACAAAGTTACAAAAGAAAAGGGAACTGTTATTTTGAATATTTTCCCCAATATTGTCTGTACATTGGTCCAATATTGGTGGATAACTGGGCATGACCAAAACACATGAAAATGATTTGCAGTCTTTTCACCACACAAGCGCCAACAGTTCAACCCCTTATGGGTAAATTTGTTTTGTGCAGGTGTTCTGAAAAATCTTACCAAGTTTATCCATCCAAATTCTCTCCACTGCAGGGATGAGGTACTTTTCCATTGCTAGCTATTTAGCTTTTCCCATATTTCCAATTGTAAAGTGAAATTCCCCTCTTTTTCCCATCTCTCTTTTATATATGATGTGTTGTCTCCTTTTAAGTCTTGAAGACCTTGGTATATTTTAGAAATGTATCTGATCCCTGGGATCCCTTTATATGCCATTAAGAAGACCTTCAGAACACCTGACTGGGCCCTTTCCAAATCCTCCTTTTTAAGTATATTGTTTATGTGGTGTCTAAGCTGAAAGAACCTGTAAAGGTCTTGATTTATTAGACCTTGTTTTTTTCAAATCTTCAAAACTTCTTAAAGTTTGCCCCTTAAAAAAATCGTAATATTTTATCAGCCCTTTCTCTTTCCACTCTTTAAATCTAGTGTCTGTTTTATTGGGGGTAAAGTCTTGATCATAGGCAATCCATTGCAGAAGTCGATAGGGCTCTTTAGCTTGATTCTCTCTGACTATTTTAAACCAAATTTTTAGCGGGGTCTCTATCCACGGGTTAGTGTTATTCAAGAGTTTAGGTAAGGCATTGTTCCCTATTATCGCCTGTAGGGGGATGTCACTTGTTATTTGGCATTCCATCTTCTTCCATTGTGCAGTGTAGACTGGGTTACCTATCTCTACTAAAGTTTTAATTTGTGCAGCTATAAAATAGTCCCTGATATCTGGCAGCGCGAGCCCACCTTTGTCTTTGTTTAGCTGTAGGGTTCTATATCTGATTCTAGGTCTCTTGCCCTGCCATATGAATCTTGAGATCCTTCTGTCCAGCTCCTGCCATGTTTTTTTGGGAGGTTCTACCGGTATTGTTTGGAAAAGGTACAGAAGATGTGGAAGTATATTCATTTTGACTGCTTCAATTCTTTGTGCAGTATCTAAGAATGGTATCATATTCCATCTTGCTAGGTCAGATTTTATTTTTGTCACCAGTGGATCATAGTTTAGTGTTATAATTTTGTTGAGTTGTTTCGGGATATTGACCCCCAGATATTTCATAGATTCCAACTCCCAGTTAGTTTTGAGTTCACTTAGTGAATAATGATTTGGGTCATAGTTGAATGTTAAAACTTGGGTTTTATGCATGTTTAATTTGTACCCCGATAAATCTCCATAGTCTGAAAAAACTGAGGTTAGTTCTGGTAAAGAAGTGTCCGGCTGCCCTAGGTATATTAAAATATCATCAGCAAAGAGTGCTATTTTATGTTCCTTCTGACCAAGTGTAATACCTTGAATTTTTTGATTTTGTCTTATCCATTGGCTCAGAGGTTCTATGAAGATTGCAAAGAGCAGTGGAGACAGGGGGCAGCCTTGATGACATCCTCTTTCCAGCTCAAAAGATTCAATTCAATTCAATTCAATTCAACTTTATTTATATAGCGCCATTTCACAACAACAGTCATCTCATAGCACTATCAACTGTAGGGGAGAACCCCCACAGTTGCAGAAAGACCCCAGCAATCAGGTGATCCCCTGTGAGCAAGCACTTGGCGACGGTGGAGAGGAAAAACTCCCTTTTAACAGGAAGAAACCTCCAGCAGAACCAGGCTCAGGGAGGGGCAGTCATCTGCTGCGACTGGCTGGGGGGTGAGGGGACAGAGAAGATGAAAAGAACAGACATGTAGAGAGCAAACAGCACGATGGGGACTCAATCTATGGGAGAGAACAAACAAATGTTAATGACCAGCAAAAAAAAATATTTCATAGAGAGTGAGGAAAGGAGTGAGGCCCAGTGCATTACTGGAGGTCCCCCGGCTGACTAAACCTATTAGCAGCATAACTAAGGGAGGGTTCAGAAACACATGATCCCTCCCTAATTGTAGGCTATATCAAAAAGGTAGGTTTTAACCCTAATCTTAAGAACAGAGATCGAGTCTGACTCCCGAATCCAGATTGGCAGCTGATTCCACAGGAGAGGAGCTTGATAACTGAAGGCTCTGCCTCCCATTGTACTTTTGGAGATTCTAGGTATTACAAGTAGTCCTGCATTTTGGGAGCGTAGTGCTCTGTTAGGATAATACGGTAGTATCAGATCTTTTAAATAAAAAGGAGCCTGATTGTTTAGAGCTTTGTAAGTAAGAAGAAGGATTTTAAACTTAATTCTAAACTCTATGGGAAGCCAATGAAGGGAGGCCAGAACCGGAGAGATATGATCTCTCTTTCTAGTACCTGTTAAAACTCTTGCTGCAGCATTTTGGATCAGCTGAAGACTTTTTAAAGATGTTTTAGGACAACCTGATAATAAAGAATTACAATAATCTAATCTCGAGCTAACAAAAGCGTGGATCAGTTTCTCAGCATCACTCTGAGACAAGATGCTCCTAATCTTGGCAATATTACGCAAATGATAGAAGGCAGTCTTAGAAACAAATTTAATATGTGAATTGAAGGACAAATCCTGATCAAAAATAACTCCAAGGTTCCTCACAGAGCTATTAAGAGAAAGAGTAACTGCATCCAAACTGAAAGTTTGATTTGGAAAGGAATTTCTAAGGTTTTTTGGACCAACAAGAATGACTTCAGTCTTATCTGAATTTAATAGCAGGAAATTACAAGTCATACAAGCTTTGATTTCCTTAAGACAGGCTTCTAACTTGGCTAATTGATTACTATCATCTGGCTTCATTGACAGGTATAATTGTGTGTCATCTGCATAACAATGAAAATGTATACAGTGCTTTCTAATAATGTTGCCTAACGGAAGCATATATAAACTAAAAAGAGTAGGGCCTAGCACAGATCCCTGTGGAACTCCATAACTAAGCTTTGAGTTGAAAGAAAACTCATTATTTACATGAACAAACTGGAACCTATCAGATAAATAAGATCTAAACCACTGCAACGAAGTTCCATTAAGTCCAACATAGTGTTCTAATCTATCAGGTAGAATATTATGATCGATAGTATCAAAAGCTGCACTAAGGTCTAAAAGGACAAGTACAGAAACTAGTCCATTATCAGATGCAATGAGGAGGTCGTTAGTGACCTTCGCTAAGGCTGTTTCAGTACTATGATGGATTCTAAACCCAGATTGAAACTCTTCAAGTAAACCATTTCCCTGCAGGTGGTCGAATAATTGCGTAGCAACAACTCTTTCTAAGATTTTTGAAATGAAAGGGAGATTAGAGATTGGTCTATAGTTAGCTAAAGCTCCTGGATCTAGCGTTGGCTTTTTGAGTAAGGGTTTAATTACAGCTGTTTTAAAAGCCTGCGGTACATGGCCTAAAGTTAATGAAGAATTGATTATATGAAGAATAAAGCTACCAATAAGTGGGAAGACTTCTTTAAATAACCTAGTAGGAATAGGGTCTAAAAGACAAGTTGAAGGTTTGGATGAGGAAACTATTTTGTCTAACTCACAAAGGTCGATTGGAGTAAACTCATCAAGACAGACATCAAAAGAAGGAGTTGTAGTAGTTACAGTATTTAAGTTAACTGTGGGAAGAATCTGATTGATTTTATCTCTGATGGATGAAATTTTATTATTGAAAAAGTTCATAAAGTCCTGACTAGTAAGCTCTAAGGGAATGCTAGGATTGACAGAGTCCTGACTCTTTGTCAACCTGGCTACAGTACTGAAAAGAAACCTGGGATTATTCTTGTTCTCTTCTATTAATGCAGAGTAATAACTTGTTCTAGCTTTTCTAAGAGATTTTTTATAAATTAAAAGATGATTTCTCCAAGCTAAATAGATTTCATCTAAATTAGTAGAGCGCCATTTTCTTTCTAATTGACGCGTCTTCTGTTTTAAGCTACGAGTTTCTGTGTTGAACCAAGGAGTTAGAAATCTCTGATTAGACTTTTTCTTTTTTAAGGGGGCCACCAAGTCTAGAGCCTGATGCAGAGAAGCTGAAACACTATCCACCATGTTATCAATTACAGAAGGAGCAAGCTGTCTATAGCTTATTTCCGTTGTGTTGACACATGGCATAGAGGAAACAATCTGCATAAATTTGGAAACAGCATCATCTGAGAGGCATCTACTGTAATAATATTTTTCTTTAGGAGCCAAATAGTCAGAAATGGTAAAATCAAAGGTTAACAGACAATGGTCTGACAGTACAGGGTTATGAGGAGACACTACAAGATTTTCTATTTCTATGCCATATGTCAGAACAAGGTCCAATGTATGGTGGAGGTAATGAGTAGAATTTCCTACTTTCTGAGAAAACCCAATCGAGTCTAATATTGAATTAAATGCCACATTAAGGCAGTCACTATCTACATCCACATGTATATTAAAGTCCCCTACTATAATTATTCTATCAGATTTCAGCACTAAATCAGCTAAGAAATCAGCAAATTCGGATAAAAATTCTGAGTAGGTTGATGGGGGACGATAAACTATGGCAAATAAAATTGGGTTTAACCTAAAATTGCTAAAGTGCCCAATACTGAGGACCAGGCCCCCAAAGGAATTATAACATGTTTTTTGCTTTACATTAACTAGTAATTTGGAATGGTAAATTGTTGCTACTCCTCCTCCACGACCAGAACTTCTGGGATTTTGACAGTTTAAATAACCAGAGGGAGTTGATTCATTTAAACCAACATAATCCTCTTGCCCTAACCAAGTCTCTGTAAGGGAAATTAAATCAATCTGATGATCAATTAACAGATCATGGACTAACAGAGACTTGGGAGTTAGAGACCTAATATTTAGTAAACCACATTTAATTTTTAAATTATGAGGAGGAACAGAGGCCAAATCATTCAATTTAGAGGCTTTATGTTTAATTTGAGTTTTACCAATGTTTTGCTTTATCACTTTGGGATGCTTATGCATGATATTTTTATTTACTTTGGAGGGAGCAGACAACGATTCTCTGATGGGGAAGACAGGGGCTAAGCTGAGGGGTGGCGGATGAAGAGGAGCTGCAGAGAGGCGTGTAAGACTGCGACTCTGCTTCCTGGTCCCAACTCTGAGTAGTCATGGTTTTGGAAATTTGGATAAAAAAGATGCCAGATTGTTAGATAAATGAGAAGCACCATCCAAAGTGGGATGAATGCTGTCTCGTCTCATAAGACCAGGTTTTCCCCAAAAAGAGCTCCAATTGTCAATGTAGCCCACGTCATTTTTAGGACACCACACAGACAGCCAGCGGTTCAAGGATGACGAGCGACTAAACATGTCATCACTGGTCAGATTATCATCAGAAGGTGATGATAAATTACCGTTAATCCTTATTTTAGCTGTTGGTTTTTTATATAATGCCTGTATAGTTCTAATGAAGTTGTTATGAAAATTGAAACTGGATAAGATTCTATATAGGAAAGACCAGTCAACCGAATCGAATGCTTTTTCAGCATCTAATCCCAATATGACTGCATTTAAGTTATATTTTTTTATATGATGAATTATGTGTAAAGTGCGTCGAATGTTGTCTTGTGTCTGTCTTTGTCTTATAAAACCTGTTTGGTCTAAGTGAATTAAGTCTGTCAGTATGTTTTCTAACCTTTTGGCAAGGATAATGGTAAAAAGCTTATAGTCCTGATTTAATACACTGATTGGTCTGTAGTTGGAGCATTCTAGTTTATCCTTTTCAGGTTTAGGTATAACTGCAATGACCCCTTCTCTCCAGGATGTCACGCCGCGCCATTCATCAGTGGCGCCACCTGCTCCCGCACCTGCTCGTCATCAACGGCGAGGGATAAAAGCCGTCTCGCCCTGAGCTTCGGCCTGAAGCCGTCAGACTTCATCCCTCACCGTTGTGAGTCATTTCCAATCTTCAGCGAAATCATTTGGGTAAGAAGCCCTTACCTTCTTTTTCTCCAGTCTGCTCCCCTGTGCACATGTAACGGATGCCAACTAGTACTGTTCGGCGTAGAACGTTAGTAAAACCTCCCTCCCAAAGCCTCATACAGTATCGGTAGCGCTGAGCTATCGGTCGGACCTTTAGCTCAGCACGATCGTGCTGTGTGTGTCTCTGACCAGTTAACTGTGAGGTCGCGGGTTCATGTCCTGTGTAGGGCGAACTGCGCTGATGACCTCAGTTACAAAGTGGTGCTGTGAGCCCCAGATGGTAGCACTGAGCTACCGGTCGGACCTTTAGCTCAGCGCGATCGTGCTGTGTCTCCCATGCTCGAACTGTGTAGTTGACTGAGAGGTCGCGAGTTCGTGTCCCGTGTGGGGCGAACTGCGCAGGATGATCTCTGTCACAATGGTGCCGTGACCCGGATGGGAGTGAGGTTTAAGGGGGAGAGTGTAACGGATGCCAACTAGTACTGTTCGGCGTAGAACGTTAGTGAAACCTCCCTCCCAAAGCCTCATACAGTATCGGTAGCGCTGAGCTATCGGTCGGACCTTTAGCTCAGCACGATCGTGCTGTGTGTGTCTCTGACCAGTTAACTGTGAGGTCGCGGGTTCGTGTCCTGTGTAGGGCGAACTGCGCTGATGACCTCAGTTACAAAGTGGTGCTGTGAGCCCCAGATGGTAGCGCTGAGCTACCGGTCGGACCTTTAGCTCAGCGCGATCGTGCTGTGTCTCCCATGCTCGAACTGTGTAGTTGACTGAGAGGTCGCGAGTTCGTGTCCCGTGTGGGGCGAACTGCGCAGGATGATCTCTGTCACACACAGGTGGATTTCCCGGCGGCGGACGACGTCCTGCCCGTCCTGGGCTGCACGGTGGCGCAGTGGTTAGCACTGCGGCAGCACAGTTTACTCTTGGCCGGGGGATTGTGGGGATCGTGGGATCGTGGGTTCGATCCCAGCCCCCGACCAACAGTGATCTGTGTGGAGTTTGCATGTTCTCCCTGTGTTGCGTGGGTTTACTCCGGGATTTCTCCGGTTTCCTCCCACATGCCAAAAACATGCATGTTAGGTTAATTGGCTGTTCTAAATTGTCCCTAGATATTTGTTTCCTATAGGCCCTTAGAATTGAGGGTTAGTATTAATGAAAGCGCTTTGAGTGGTCTTTGTGACTAGAAAAGCGCTATATAAGTGCAGGTTAGTTAGTAGTTAGTTAGTAGTTAGTCCTTCCGACGCCCATTCCTCGCTGCTGCACCGAGCTCTCCAGGTGGCTGTCTCCCGGGTCTCGCCCCTTGCTGTGCCAGCTATCCTGTCCATCCAAGTAAGTCCTTCTCTCGCCATAATTTCCTCTGTGTTGGTGTATGCCCGTCACCCTCTCCCTGTGCTTTTTCCATAGGGTTGCCTGGCTGTACGGTCACCTGCCTCTGTGCCTGAAGCAGACACCGCCACCAAAACATTTACATCCCGCAGACACGCACTCATTCACGCCTGTTGTCAATAAACTATTTGAACTACTCTGAGCCTGTGTGTGTGCGTCTCCTGAGCCGTGCGTTATGTCACAGGAGGGGGGGAGTTCCCCTGTGTGGAGGACATAGTTAAATGTTTTCAAGAGGAGAGGAGATAGTTGCTGTTTAAAGGTTTTGTACCATTCTGCTGTATAGCCATCTGCTCCTGGGGATTTGTTAGCTTTAAGTTTTATAATTGCTTTTTCCAATTCTTTAGGTTGTATTTCTGACAGTAGTGTTTTATTTTGTGACTCCGTAAGTTGGGGAAGGTGTAATGTGTTTAGGAATGTCTCGGATGTGTTATGTGTTTTGTGGGAGTATAAGTTCTTGTAGTAATTCTCGAAGCTTTTAAGAATATCCTGAATTCTGAATTTTATTTCCTTTGATACTGGGTCTCTGATTTTGTAGATTGCTCTTTCTGTTTGTTGTTTCCTCAATTCATAGGCTAGTAATTTTGCCGATTTACTGCCTGCTTCATAGTGTTTTTGTTTCAGAAATGTAAGTTTCTTCTGGATTTCTATTGTGTAGATCTCATTTATTTGATTTTTAATTTCTTTAATCTTGAGCGAGCCATTAGAATGAGTGTTGTCTTTGTGTTCTTTTTCTAGGTTCTTGAGTTCTGACTCTAGTGTGATTAGTTTTTCTTGTCTCAGTTTCTTTTGGGTTGCCAGTTTTGCAATAATTTTTCCCCTTATTACAGCTTTGCACGCATCCCACAGTATTAAAGGGGTTACTTCTCCATTATCGTTTTCTTCCAAATATCTGAAAATATCTGATTCCAATTCATCTTTCAGTGGTCCTTTCAGGACATTTGAATTCAACCTCCAGGAAAATGTATTATTTGTGTATTTTTGGATGTTTAAGTCCATATAGATCGGACTGTGGTCAGAGAGATCCATCAGTCCTATTTTACATGTTTTTACTCTTCCAATGTCTCTATTAAACATAAAAAAGTAATCAATCCTTGAGTAAGATGAATGTGGCGTTGAATAAAAAGTATACTCTTTTACATTGGGGTTGAATTCCCTCCATACGTCACAGATTCCCATTTCTTTTAGTAGCATCCAAGTTTTCCTATTTTGAGTGTTATTTTGATGTGAAGAATTACCTGTTGCATCCCAGTATGGATTCAGTCTTAGATTGAAGTCTCCACCACATATCACTAAACCTTGGGCTTTAGTTATCATTAGGTCGAATACATTTTTATAAAATTTCCATTTAGCCCCTGGTGGTGCATATACATTCAGCAGGGTGATATCTTCTCCCTCTAGCCGCCCAATTACCAAACTGTACCTCCCTTCTTTATCTTTGTGTTCTGATTTTTTTTCAAATGTAATTTTGGTTGATATCAATGTCGCTACTCCCCTCCTCCTCCCTGATTTATATGAAGATGAAGAGATCATTTTAAACCCTTGTCTATTGAGTTTAGTGTGTTCCACGTCTGTTAGGTGGGTTTCTTGTAAAAATATTATTTCTGCTTTGTCTTTTTTCATTTTGCGTAGAATCTTGGATCTTTTAACTGGATTCAGGATCCCTTTTACATTATATGAGGCTATTTTGGTTACACCCTGTTTCTCCATTGTATTTTCTTATTTAGTATAACAGTGTGGTGGCCCTCTTTTTTGCTACTCAGAAACTGAAAGAACATTAAGAACATAAAAAACATTAAGAACATAGTGTACGAATCTTTAAAACAAAAACTGTCAAAAAAACTTCCTGAGCTGGGGTCTCTTTAAAGACCCTGTAAGAGCCTTGATGGAGTGTAGGCTCTGAGGGAAATTCCTCAAACTCTGTTACGTGTTGAGGGCCCTCTCTTACCCCTGTAAGTTGTCCCATGTTTTTAACGTGAATTTCAGATCCCAATCCGAATTTGTAATGATTTTTTTTTTTTTATGCCTATACCCTATGAGATTGTGTGCACCCTCCCACCCCCATCACAGCAAACATTCACTCTAATACAGTATTTGTTAGTGTGGAGAGAACATGTGGGTCATTGTCACATTTCTATTTCAACAAGATTTTTTTTTTTCCCTTTAAATTAAGAAGACATTTGTTTCTAATGCTATAACTGCTCCATGAAAGGTTTTACCACATGCTGATTCTGCATCTCCTTTAATGTTTGTTACCTTGTAGGAGGGGGGATGGAAGTGCAGAATGACTGAAAAGAAAAAAAACAAAAACAAAAAGGTCGCTATTCCTTCCTGGAACTGGAAAGCTTATCGTTGTAGCTCTGGGGCTGGGTTTCCCGCTGCTGGCCCGTGGATTTTGAAGGTCTCTGAGTGGACCACGTTTGAGCTCTGATCTTCTCGCTCAGATTCGCTGCGGGTTTAAACACCGTTACCGGGAGCCCTCTTCTTGCCATGTCAATTGTTGCTTCTTCCGCTGAATTATAGAGACATGACTCTTCACCGTAAAAGACCCTTAACTTCGCCGGAAATGGCGTCTGAAAGCGTAGATTCTTTTCCCGTAGAACCTTTTTGGCGTTGTTATATTCCCGTCGCTTTTTAAGAACCTCAGGGGCGTAATCGTGCTCCACGAAGACTTTTCTCTCTTGATGCATAAATCCTTTTTTTCTGCCAAGCCCGTCTTACAACCTCTTGTTTTATTTTGAAATCGGAGAATCTTACCACCACCGAACGCGGGGGCGCTTCTGCCGCTGGCTTTGCGGCTAATGTACGATGGGCCTTTTCTATCTTCACATCGGTGGTTTGTGGAATATCCAACTTCTCTCTCAATAAGGATTCCACGCATTCCGCCACTGTGTTGAAACTATCTTCAGCTCCTTCTTTCAGACCGTGAATTCTGATGTTATCTCGTCTCTGTCTTCCTTCTTGGTCGGTTAGCTTAGCCTCCAGCCTTGACTGTTTTCTGTGTAAATCCAGCATAGAATCTTCAAGCACTTTTACTCTTTCTTCATCTTCCAAGATTCGGTTTTCGGCCTGGTCCATTCTGCTGTTCGTCCTTTTTAGTTCCTCTCTGAATTCATGAAATTCGGCCCGAAATCGTCGTAATTCATCAAATAGTGATTTCAAGCTAATCTTTTTGTTAGCTAGGTCCAGCTCCTCGTCTCCTGAATGGAGGTCCTCCGGTTCAGATTCTGCGGCCGCTGCGCGTCCTGACCTGGGGAATGTCAGTTTCTTCTGTTTTTGGTTAGGCATGGTGTTTTTGTCTTTTGATTTTTATTCTTCCAAAAATCCGTTAAGTCTGATTTTGAAGATGTTTTCCTTGGATTGGGTCTGGGAGGTTCAGCGTTAAGTTGCTATCACCATGGCGTCCAGACCGGAAGTCCTGTTATTGTTCTTTTTTAAACGTCCCTACAGTGGATTTAAAAAGTCTACACACCCCTGTTCAAATGCCAGGTTTTTGTGATGTAAAAAAATAAGACCAAGATAAATCCTTGCAAAATGTTTCCATTACTGGGACCTATAACCTGTACAACCCAACTGAAAAACAAACTGAAATCTTTTAAGGGGAAAAATAAAAAACTTACAAAAACCTGTTTGCATAAATATGCACACCCTTAAACTAATACTTTGGTGGCTAAATGGGTTAGGGCGTGCTGGGGTGGAATGCAGAAATGAGCACCTACATTAACACTGAAATACCCCACTCATAGCACAGCGTCTCTCCAATAGCCTCTCCTAACCAAATCCTACTGTCTGGCTTCTCATGCCGACCCTGTTTTCACTAAATGACAGAGGGTGTCAGTGAGTCTCTGGCGCTATAACCAGGTTGCTCCGGGTAGGTGGGGCTCGTCAGACTTGGGTGTCAGTGCACCTAGGAGAAGGTAAACTCTGATTCCAAACCTCTGCTGCCTTGCAGCTATACCTGATTACAGGAAAGGCTTTGGGAGTAAACCTAGAGGATAAATCCAGAGTGGAGCCCTAAGGCGGTTGGCAGATGCTCAGCACTACTTCCGGCAACTCCTGCAGTGGAACTGGTCCCAAACTGTATTGGATCATCCTTTCCTTTGGACTCTGCCAATGACACTGAGAGGGGGACACTGACTTATGGGCAGCCTAGTGTCTCCATACTACCCCGCCCAGGCTTTTTAGTGCAAACTGGAGAGGCCACTCCAACGGCGTCACAAGATTCTGGCACAACACGGGATGAGGCAGTTACCGGTTATAAGCTCCAACCGATTGGCATAGGGAGGAGTGCCAGGGGTCTTGTCCAATGGTGGGAGAAGCCTTCACAGCTTCAATGGGCAGCTACTGCCCGCCTCAAGTTGGGCAGCCCCCAGCCAGTAAGGTGCCGCCCCACCATGGCTTGCCTGCTCTACTGGGTGCGTAGAGCTTGGGTTTCTCCCGACAAGCAAGCGTCAATCTGCACCAGGCAGTCAAAAGGAGAAACATACAAAGACTCCAGCTCTTTGATTTGCAAGCTGGAACATTCGCACCATGTGCCCCGGACTTACCGCTGATCTCCAACAAATGGATGACTCTCGCAAGACCGCCATCATCAATAAGGAACTGGCACGACTTAACATCAATGTTGCCTGCCTTCAGGAAACCCACCTGGCCGACAGCGGCTCTCTTTGAGAATCAGACTACACCTTTTATTGGCAGGGCCTGTCCCAGGACGAGTCCAGGTAGCATGGTGTAGGTTTTGCAGTGAGGAACTCACTGATCACCACCACAGAAACCCCTACAGGAGGGTCCAAAAGAATCCTCGCCCTCTGCATGAAGACATTGTCGGGCTTTGTGAACATCCTTTCTGTGTAAGAAGCCAAAGATAAGTTCTACGAGGCTCTAGAGGAAGTGCTATCTAGAATCCCCCGCTCTGAAGGCTTATTTTTACTAGGCGACTTCAACGCTCACATCGGAGCAGACTGGCAAGTATGGCCATCCTGTCTTGGCCACTTTGGCATAGGCAGGATGAATGAGAGTGAACAGAGGCTGTTGGAATTCTGTTGTCATCACGGCCTCTGCATTACAAACTCCTACTTCAAGTGTAAAGAGCTGCGGAAAGTGTCTTGGAGACACCCCCGGTCCCGTCACTGGCACCAGCTAGATCTTGTCATCACCAGAAGAACGGACCTCAGCAGTGTTCTTCACACGAGAAGCTATCACAGCACTGATTGTGATACAGATCATTCCCTTGTTGCCAGTACGGTCAGACTGAAGCCAAGGAAGATCTACCATGCCAAGACTAAGGGTCGCCCCCGCATCAACACTTGCGGAATTTCCGATCCGATCAAGGCTCAGACCTTCGCTGACAGCTTTCAGAGGAAACTTGAAGCTCACCTCCTGTCCGATATCCCAGGCTACGTGGACGCCAAATGGAACCACCTTCGCGACGCCATCTACGACCCCGCCATGACCGCATTCGGAAAGAAAGAATGCAAGAATGCTGACTGGTTTGAGGCTCACTGGGACAAAATGCAGCCACTCACAGAGGCCAAAAGAGAAGCACTGCTGGCTCACAAGCAGAACCCTTGCCCTGGCACACACAATACCCTTCGAGAAGCAAGGAGCAAGGCACAGCAGATTGCCCGCCGTTGCGCCAGTGAGTACTGGCAGAACCTGTGCACCAACATCCAGGTAGCTGCTGAGTGCAAATACACCAAAGGAATGTATGAGGGTATCAAAATAGCTAGCGGCCCCACAAGCATCAAAACAGCACCGCTCAAAGCTAAGACAGGCGAAGCCATCACCGACAAGAGCAAGCAATTCCAGCATTGGGTCAAGCATTATCTTGAATTGTACTCGACCCAGAACATCGTGACAGACGTTGCCCTCGACGCCTTGCCTGACCTACCAGTCATAGATGAGCTTGACGAAATGCCCATGCTGGGAGAGCTCAGCAAAGCCACAGACTGCCTCACCTGTGGCAAGGCTCCAGGGAAAGACGGTGTCCCCCAAAAGTTCTGAAACATGGGAAAACAGCCATCTTACAACCACTATATGATCTTCTCTGCCTTTGCTGGGAGCAAGGTCACATTCCCCAAGATATGAGAGATGCCAACATAGCCACACTGTATAAGAACAAAGGCAACCGCAGTGACTGCAACAATTACCGCAGCATCTCTTTTCTGAGCATAATTGGCAAAGTCTTCGCCTGGGTCACCCTGTTCCACCTGCAGAGCCTTGCTTCGCGAGTCTATCCTGAATCCCAGTGTGGCTTCAGAGCCGGAAGGTTCACAGTGGATATGATCTTCTCCCTCCGTCAGCTGCAGGAGAAGTGTCAAGAGCAGCAGCAGCCATTGTTCCTTGCGTTCGTGGACCTGACCAAAGCCTTTGACTTAGTTAGTTGAAGCGGGCTCTTCCAGATCCTGCGAAAGATCGGTTGTCCCCCAAAGCTCCTTGCAATAATCTCCTCCTTCCACATGGACATGCATAGTACTGTTTGTTTTGATGGAGCCACCTCAGATGCCTTACCAGTCAGCAGTGGAGTGAAGCAGGGTTGCGTTCTAGCACCGACTCTCTTTGGGATTTTTTCCTCAGTGCTCCTCCACTATGCCTTCGCCAACTGTCCTGAAGGTGCCTACGTCCGCATGAGATCAGATGGAAAACTCCTCAACATCGCAAGACTTTTATGTTAAGTTTACAAATATTTTCTTATACATATGCAATTTTTTCTCATAAAATTGCAGATTTTTTCTTTAAATTTTTAACTGTTTTCCATCCATCCATGTTCTACTGCTTTTCCGAAGGTCCGGGCCGAAGAGGCAGCAGTTCAAGCAGAGAAGCCCAGACTTCCCTCTCCCTGGCCACCTGTTCCAGCTCTTCAGAGAGGATACTTATAGGCCTTCCCAGACCAGCTGGGAGACATAGTCTCTCCAGTGAGTCCTGGGTCAGTCCCAGGGTCTCCTCCCAGTGGGACATGCCCGAAACACCTCAAGTGGGAGGCGTCCAGGAAGCATCCTGATCAGATGCCCATACCACCTCAACTGGCTCCTTTCAATGTGGAGGAGCAGCGGTTCTACTCTGAGCCTCTCCCGGATGACTGAGCTCCTCACTCTATCTCTGACAATGAGTCCAGCGATCCTACGGAGAAAGCTCATTTCAGCCACTTGTATCCGCGATCTCATTTTTTCGGTCATTACCCAAAGCTCATGACCATAAGTGAGAGTAGGAACATAGACTGACTGGTAAATTGACAGCTTTGCCTTAGAACTCAGCTCCCTCTTCACCACAACAGACCGGTACAAAATCCGCATCACTGCAGGTGCTGCTCCGATCCGTCTGTCAATCTCTCGCTCCATTCTCCCCTCACTCGTGAATAAAACGCCAAGATACTTAAACTCCTCCACTTGGGGCAGGAGCCTGTCCCCAACCCGGAAAGGACAATCCACCATTTTCCGGCTGAGGACCATGGATTCGGACTTGGAGGTGCTGATTTTCATCCCAGCCGCTTCATACTCAGTGGCAAACAATCCCAGCAAGAACTGTAGGTCATTGCTGGATGAAGCCAGCAGGACAACATCATCTGCAAACAACACAGATGAGATCCTGTGGTCACCAAGCATGACACCCTCCATTCCCTGGCTGCGCCTAGAAATCCTGTCCATAAAAATTATGAACAGGATTGGTGACAAAGTGCAGCCCTGGTGGAGTCCAACGCTCACTGAGAATGAGTCCAATCGAGTGTTGGCAATTCGAACCAAACTCTCACAATGGTTGTACAGAGACCGAATAGCTCGTAACAACAAGCCCGACACCCCATACTCCCGAAGCACCCCTGACAAAAAACCACGAGGGATGTGGTCGAATGCCTTTTCCAAGTCCACAAAACACATGTATACTGGTTGGGCAAACTCCCACGAACACTCGAGGATTGTCGAGAGGGTAAAGAGCTTGTCCGATGTGCCATGGCCAGGACGAAAACCACATTACTCCTCCTGAATCTGAGGTTTGACCAACGGTTGGACTCTATTCTTCAGTACCCTGGCATAGACCTTCCCAGGGAGGCTGAGGAGTGTGATCCCTCTAAAGTTGGAGAACACCCTCCGGTCCCCTTTTTTTTTTTGTAACTTAGATTTTTATTCATTTTTCATCATATATAATGCATTCAGATCACATTCTACATTTAAAAAACAAAGGGGTTAGGGTAGGGAAAAATAAAAAAAAAATAAACAAAATAAAAATAAAAAATAAAAGGGGGGGGGGGACAAATGTTGGAGCATCAAGTTTTTAGTTTCCATCTCTTAATTCTTCTGGTTTTTTCAGTGTCTTTGGTTATTCTTTCAATTTCTGCCTCGTTGTTGCACTTTGTAGTGTGTCCATTTCCGCCATTTTTTCTCCCATATTCCTTCTTGCATTCTTCGTCGATATGTTAGTTTTTCCATCATACGTATGTCCTCAACAATGTCAGTCCATTGTTCTTGGTCAGGAAGAACTTCTGATCGCCATTTTTTTGTGATAGTTTTTTTACATGCAATCAACAAGATTTTAACTAGATATCTGTCCTCAGCCTGTATAACACTGTCTTTTTTAAGATCACATAAGTACATCAGGTTACAGTTCATTGGTATATTATATCCTAATATCCTCTGTATTGTCACATGCATAGATTTCCAAAATGATGATATTTTGTAGCATTTCCAAAACATATGTGAGTGGTCTGCATTTTGAGCCCCACATCCCCTCCAGCATAAAGATTGGGTATTTGAATATTTTCCTTGAATCTGTGGTGTAATGAAAAAGCGAATCAGGTTTTTCCATCCAAATTCCCTCCATGCCCTTGAATTTGTTGATGTGTGTTGTGTTTTCCATATTTCCTGCCAGCTTTCTTCTGTTATGTTTAAATTGAGCTCTTTCTCCCATTTCTCCTTTATATAGTTACTTGTATGATTGTTTGTCATAAGTTTCTGATATAGTTTTGAAATAATTCTTATTTTATTTCCTGCATATGAGCTTAAAATAAGTTGTATAATCTCGTTCACATCTGTTTGGAGGTTATGCCTAATCTTCTTCATATAGTAATCTCTCATCTGCAGATATCTGAAAAATTCCGATCTTTCTAATTTAAATTTTCTCCTGATATTTACAAAGCTCCCGAGATCTTTTTTTCCGATATTGCCCCATGCTGTGATTCCCTTGTTCACCAGATTTTTGTATCCCCTATCTTGTTTTGCCGGTTCAAACTGACTGTCAAATGCTACCCATTTCAATAGTTTTATGTCTTCCCTTATATTATATTTTTGTACTATTTTATACCACAGTTCTAAAGTAAATTTAGTGATTGGGTCTATTTGTTTGATTTGCTTATATGCATCTTTATCCCCTATTATGCTTTGTACTGGGAGTCCCTCAATTTCCTTTTCTATTTCTTTCCATTTTGCCTCATATCCCTCGTCGCACCAACATATGATATATCTTATTTGTGCTGAGTAGTAATATTCCTTTAGACTCGGTAGGCCCATGCCTCCTTTCTCTTTTGGTAATTGGAGGGTTTTATATTTCACTCTTGGTTTTTTACCTCCCCAAACAAATCTCGATATCATCCTGTCCCACTTTGAGAATTGGGCATCTGGAATCTCTGTTGGTATAGCCTGGAAGAGGTAAAGTAATCTAGGTTGTATGCTGATTTTGACTGTCTCAATTTTTGAATTCAGATCCATATTTAAGATTGACCATCTATCAATATCTTTTTTTATTTCTTGTTCCAACCTATCATAGTTTGCTTTATATATTTTGCTTAGGTCTTTAGGTATGTTCACTCCAAGGTATTTTATTTCTTTTTGCTTCCAGTTTAGTTTGATCTTATCAGTTATCTGGTTTAGAGGGTTATAGTGGAATGTCAGTATTTGTGTTTTTGTTATGTTTATCTTGTATCCTGATAATTTTCCAAAATTTTCTATCAAGTTCATCATTTCCATTATTGATTTATCTGGTTGTTCAAGGTAAACTATAATATCGTCTGCAAATAGCCCAATCTTGTGTGCCGCCCCCTTTATTGTTACACCTTTTAATTTCTTATTTTGTCGTATCGCTTGAGCCAATGGTTCTATGAACAGAGCAAACAAGGTGGGCGATAAGCAGCATCCCTGCCTAGTTGATCTTTGTATATTTACTTTGTCTGTTAAGCTACCGTTTATCTTGATTCTTGCCACAGGTTCTTGATATAGCGTCCTTATGCATTGTACTGATTTTTCGTTAAATCCAAAGCGCTCCAGTACACTATATAGGAATTTCCAGTTAACCCTGTCAAATGCTTTTTCTGCGTCTAAACTCATTATTACTGCGCTTTTCTTTTCTTTATGTATTTGGTTAATTATATGTATTGTTCTCCTGATATTGTCATGTGTTTGGCGTCCCTCTATGAATCCAGTTTGATCATCTTCTATCAATTCCGTCAAGAATGTCTTTATTCGTTTACATATAATTGTTGTGTATATTTTATAATCTACATTTAATAAAGAGATTGGTCTATAGTTTCCGCATTGTTCTTTATCTTTCCCTGGTTTTAAAATAACTGAAATGATTGCTTCGTTCCATGTTGGAGGTATTTTGTTGTTGTTCAGCGTCCAATTAAATGACTTTAGGAGTTGTGGCGTGAGTTCTTCTATAAACAGTTTATAAAACTCAGAAGGGTATCCATCACTACCTGGTGATTTACCGTTTTTAAGTGACTTAATCACATCTCTGATCTCTTGTGTTGTTATTTCTGCTGTTAGTTTTTCATTTTGTTGATTTCCTATTGATGGCAAGTCCAATGTGTCTAGAAATTTTTTGATATCTTTAGTATTTGTTTCTTCAGGTTGCGAGTATAGTTCTTGGTAGAAATTATGGAAAATTTCTTCGATGTTTTCTGGGTTAACTGTGGTTTTATTTGTGGTGGGGTCTTTAATCTTGTATACATTATTCATTGTTTGTTGTTTTCTTAACCGTTTTGCCAGCAGTTTTGTGGCTTTTGGCCCTGTTTCATAATATTTTTGCTTTAGATATCTATTTTTCCTTTCAATTTCATCCATTTGTGTTTCTTTTATCTTTGTTTTTTCTTCTTTAATTTCTTGATATATTTTTGGATCATTTGTGCTTTGATGTTTACGTTCTAATTCCCTCAGTCTCTCACATCTTTGTTCATACGCTTCCAGTTTAGTCTTATTTGCTTTTCCTGTTTCAACAATTAATTTACCCCTTAACACGGCTTTTAGTGCGTCCCATAGTATTGTTGGGTCCACTTCTTCATTGTCATTCTCTTGGATATATTCGTTTATGTTTATTTTTATTCTTTCTTTCATTTTCTCATCATTTAACAGTCCTACGTTAAGTTTCCATGTTGTTTGTCGTTTTCTATTGTTTAAATATATTTCCATGTATATAGGATTATGATCTGATATTTCTGCCCCTCCAATCCGACAATTTCTCACCCTGTGTCTGTCACCTTCATTCATAAGGAAGTAATCTATTCTAGAGTGTACTTTATGGGCTGCTGAATAATGTGTATAGTCTTTTTCGAGTGGGTGTAGGTCCCTCCATATGTCTACCATACCCATTTCTGCCAGTGAGGTTCTTATGAACTTTGTTACATGTTTTTTTGTCTTCTTAACACTTGTTGTGTCAACTTCATGATCCATGACAGCATTTAAGTCTCCTCCACAAATTAGGACTCCTTCACTGTGTGTTGCTATGAGATCAAACAGATGTTGAAAAAAACCCTTGTCACTTTCTGGTGGGGCATAGATGTTCACTAATGTGATCTGCATACTGTCACGCCGCGCCATTCATCAGCGGCGCCACCTGCTCACGCACCTGCTACTCGTCAGCGGCGAAGGATAAAAGCCGCCTCGCCCTGAGCGTCGGCCTGAAGCCGTAGACTTCGTTTCCTTTGCATGGACTTCTACCACATTCTCTTCAGCATCCTCTTTACCGGTAAGAAGTTCACTTACCTCATCTCTCCAGTCTGCTCCCCTGTGCACAGGTGGATTCCTCGGCGGCGGACAATCCCGTCCCTCGTCTCTCCTCGCTGCTGCACCGAGCCCTGCAGGTGGCTGTCTCCCGGGCTTCCATCCTTGAAGCGCCAGTCATCTGCCCAAACAAGTAAGCTTCTCTCCCTCGCCTATTCTCCTCCCGTGTTGGTGTGTGCTCATCACCCTGTGTCTGATTTCTCCCATAGGGTTGCCGGCTGAACGGTCTCCTGCCTCTGGGTCCGAAGCAGACGCCCCCACCAACACATTAACATTCTGCAGACACGCACCCAAACATCCCTGTTGTTAATAAACAGTTTGAACTACTCTGAGCCTGTGTGTGTGCGTCTCCTGAGCCGAACGTTATGTCAGTACGGCTTCAGCAGAGCGGCTCGGCGGACGGCGGGCTCGCACACCGGTTTACCATCCTCGAGGCTCGGGTGGATCTGATTGTTTATCAGCAACAGGTGGTTCTTAACCAATTATTAGAACTGACTAACCGATTGAACCGCTTGGACCCCCAACAGCCGTTCCTCCCGACTCGCCAGGGTGGCGCGGCTCCTGCTGTTCCAGCGGCCGTCCAGCCGGCTCCAGTGGCACCGGTTCGGCTCACGCCGATTCCGACCCCCGCCCGCTTTAGCGGTAAGCTCGGCGGAGCGCGGGGGTTTATTATGCAGTGTGAGTCCGTGTTCCACCGTGTGCCCGGAGATTTTCCCTCGGATCACAGCCGAATTGGTTACATAGGGAATCTTCTGGAGGGGCGTGCGTTAACTTGGACCTACGCCGTAATGGCGAGGCCCAGTTATGCCACCCTCACCTATGACCAATTCGTGAGGCGCTTTCTGGAGGTCTTTGACCACTCACAAACCGAAACGGTCCAGGTCGATCGGCTTCTCGCTCTCCAGCAGGGAAGCCGGTCGGCAGCGGACTACGCGGTCGACTTCCGGGTAGCGGCGGAGGAATTGGGCTGGGAGGAACGCTCCCTCTGTGGCCTGTTCCTCCGCAGCCTCAATAGTGATCTGAGGGATGAACTGGCTGGTCGGGATATCCCTGGGACGCTAGCGGAGCTGACGTCCTTAGCGATAAGTTTGGATAACAGGCTGCGCGAGCGCTCCTCGGGGCGGAGGTCTTCTTCTTCTCGCCCTCGTGGAGCCTCGCCGCACCTGTTCCAAGCTCGCCCCCTGGCGGCGCCGCCAGCATCGCGCCCCGAGGAGTCGGAGCCGATGGTGACGGGCTGGACTAAACTTTCCCCTGTGGAGAAACAACGCCGCCGTGAGTTGGGCCTCTGCATGTATTGCGGAGGCGACCAACACACCGTGGAGTGTTGCCCACGGAAAGCCAGTCGGTGGGGTCCGCGAGTCACTGTTGGAAGCCTCGCGGATGTCAATCGGTTAGGATCACTGACTCAATTGAAGCTGCCCATCCGTTTCTGCCATAACCCTACTGGGCACCTCACCCACGCACTGGTGGATTCGGGCGCAGAAGGCAGCTTCATTTCACAAAGCCTGGCAACCCGATTGGGCATCCGCTGCCAGGCACTCAATACTCCCATCTCCCTAATCCACCTCTCCCGTGCCACCCTCGGGAGAGTGACACATCAAACTGTTCCCCTACCGGTCATCATCTCGGGAAACCACCGGGAGGAGATGACCTTTTACGTCCTTCCCAACTCTGTGTCGCCCGTCATCCTGGGGTATCCCTGGCTCCGCCTTCACAATCCGGTCCTGGATTGGAAATCAGCTGGGATCTCGGCATGGAGTACGTTCTGTATGGGCACCTGCCTTCAGTCCGCTGCCTGCTCTCCGTCCGCTCCTCCCCCTGCGACGGACGCTGCACCCCCGGACCTGTCTCTGGTGCCCCCAGAATTTCACGACCTGGGTATGGTGTTCAGCAAAGCGAAAGCTATGTCTCTTCCCCCTCATCGGCCCTATGACTGCGCCATCAACCTCCGCCAGGGGGCTCCCTTACCTTCTGGTCGCCTTTATAGCCTGTCTGCGCCGGAGAAGGAGACGATGAACGCCTACCTGAAGGAATCTTTAAGTGCTGGGATTATCCGCCCATCATCGTCACCCGTGGGGGCAGGGTTCTTCTTCGTGGGGAAAAAGGATGGGTCCCTCCGCCCTTGTATCGACTACCGGGCCCTCAATAATATCACGGAGAAGGACCGTTACACCCTGCCTCTCATGGACACTGCTTTCCACTCCCTCCAGGGGGCGACCTGGTTCACCAAGCTGGACCTACGCAGCGCTTACCACCTCGTCCGGATCCGGGAGGGAGATGAGTGGAAAACGGCCTTCCGTACCCCGAACGGCCACTTTGAATATCTGGTGATGCCGTTCGGGTTGACCAACGCTCCTGCAGTCTTCCAGCGCCTCATAAATGACGTCCTCCGGGACTTCATTGGCCTTTTTGTGTTCGTCTACCTGGACGATATTCTCATCTTCTCCAAGTCCAGGGATGAGCACCAGGTCCACGTGAGGCGGGTCCTCCAAAGGCTGCTGGAGAACCGTCTGTACGTTAAGGCAGAAAAGTGTGAATTTTACGCCAGGAGCACGTCCTTCCTGGGGTTCATCATCGCCCACGATAGGGTGCTCCCCGACCCAGAGAAGGTAAAGGCGGTGGTGGAATGGCCCACACCTGCATCCCGGAAACAGGTGCAGCAATTTGTTGGCTTCGCCAATTTCTACCGCCGCTTTGTCCCCAACTTCAGTGCCATCGTGGGACCACTGACCCGCCTCACGTCCCCGAAGGTCCCGTTCCGGTGGACCGAAGAGGTCGCTGCCGCCTTTGAGGCGCTGAAGGCGGAATTCTCCTCCTCCCGGGTCCTTCGCCAGGTCGACCCCGCGCTGCAGTGCATTGTAGAGGTAGACGCCTCGGACACGGGAGTGGGAGCAGTGCTGTCCCAGCGGTCACCGGACGATGGCGCCAAGCGACCGTGCGCCTTCTTCTCCCGGCGCTTGTCCCCGGCGGAGAGAAACTACGATGTGGGGGACAGAGAGCTCTTGGCCATCAAGCTCGCCCTGCAGGAGTGGCGCCACTGGTTGGAGGGGGCAAGCCTGCCGTTTGTGGTCCTCACGGACCACAAGAACTTGGAATACTTACGATCTGCCAAGCGCCTGAACGCCCGCCAGGCGCGCTGGTCCCTGTTCTTCGCCAGGTTCCAATTTTCCATCACCTTCAGGCCTGGCTCTAAGAACGTCCTGCCTGACGCCCTCTCCAGGCAGTTCGCCCCCGTGGAGTCGGAGGAGGCGCCCCACTCCATCCTGCCCAGGTCGTGCGTCGTGGGAGCCATCTCGTGGGACATTGAGAGCAAGATCCGGAAGGCACAGCAGGTGGAACCTGACCCTGGCGGCGGACCGGAGGGGAGGCTGTTCGTGCCATCCGCGGTCCGAGGAGAGGTCATCCACTGGCTCCACACCTCCAAGCTCACCTGTCACCCTGGCACCTCCCGGATGATAGATCTCCTCCAACGGTCCTTTTGGTGGCCAGGCCTGCGGAGGGATGCAGCCCGCTACGCCCGGGCTTGCCCAATCTGTGCCACCTGCAAATCGGGAAATGCCCCTCCAGCGGGTCTGCTCCAGCCCCTGCCCGTCCCTGGCAGGCCCTGGTCGCACATCGCTCTGGATTTCGTCACCGGACTCCCCATCTCCAACTCCTATGACACCATCCTGACCATCGTGGACCGCTTCTCCAAGGCCGTGCACTTCATCCCCCTGCGAGGCCTCCCTACTGCCCTGGAGACGGCGGACCTCCTCGTCCAACACGTGGTCAGGCTGCATGGGATTCCGGTGGACGTGGTCTCGGACCGGGGCCCCCAGTTTTCATCTGAGGTTTGGAGGTCATTCTGCAACGCCATCGGAGCCAAGGTGAGCCTCTCCTCCGGCCATCACCCCCAATCCAACGGGCAGTGTGAGAGGACCAACCAGGAGCTGGAGGCTGCGCTCCGCTGTGTGTCCAGATCCAAACCCGCGTCCTGGAGCAACCATCTTGCCTGGGTTGAATATGCCCACAACACCGCTCGCTCTTCTGCTACAGGGATGTCCCCCTTCAAAGCGTCCCTGGGTTACGACCCCCCGCTGTTTCCGGAGCAGGAGAGTGAGGTAACTGTCCCGTCAGTTAGGGCCCATCTCAGGCAGTTCCGCTCCACCTGGGCTGCCGCGCGCCATGCGCTATTACGCACAGCGGAGCGCAACAGGACTGTGGCGGACCGGCGTAGGAGACCTGCCCCGGCGTACAGAGTTGGGCAGCTTGTTTACATTTCCACCCAGGACGTCACTCTAAAAGGCGAGAGGAGAAAGCTGGCACAGCGCTTCATGGGTCCCTACCCCATCACCCGGATCATCAACCCGGTGGCTGTGCGCGTGGCTATTCCCCCCTCCCTCCGCATTCATCCTACTTTCCACGTGTCGAAGGTGAAACTGGCGGTTTCTGACCCCCTTTGCCCTCCTCCTGCAGCGCAACCCGCGCCCCGGATGATTGGTGGCCATCCGGCCTGGTCCGCTTCCTCCATCCTGGACTCCCGGCGCCGGGGTCGTGGGTTGCAATACTTGGTGGACTGGGAGGGCTATGGGCCCGAGCATCGACAGTGGGTGCCCCCGTCGTTTGTGTTGGACCCATCGCTCATCGCGGACTTCCACCGAGCGCACCCGGATAAGCCATCGCCGGGAGGCGCTGCTAGAGGGGGGAGTACTGTCACGCCGCGCCATTCATCAGCGGCGCCACCTGCTCACGCACCTGCTACTCGTCAGCGGCGAAGGATAAAAGCCGCCTCGCCCTGAGCGTCGGCCTGAAGCCGTAGACTTCGTTTCCTTTGCATGGACTTCTACCACATTCTCTTCAGCATCCTCTTTACCGGTAAGAAGTTCACTTACCTCATCTCTCCAGTCTGCTCCCCTGTGCACAGGTGGATTCCTCGGCGGCGGACAATCCCGTCCCTCGTCTCTCCTCGCTGCTGCACCGAGCCCTGCAGGTGGCTGTCTCCCGGGCTTCCATCCTTGAAGCGCCAGTCATCTGCCCCAAACAAGTAAGCTTCTCTCCCTCGCCTATTCTCCTCCCGTGTTGGTGTGTGCTCATCACCCTGTGTCTGATTTCTCCCATAGGGTTGCCGGCTGAACGGTCTCCTGCCTCTGGGTCCGAAGCAGACGCCCCCACCAACACATTAACATTCTGCAGACACGCACCCAAACATCCCTGTTGTTAATAAACAGTTTGAACTACTCTGAGCCTGTGTGTGTGCGTCTCCTGAGCCGAACGTTATGTCACATACCATCTATTCTTCCCTTTATTATTACATACCTGCCTTCTTTATCCTGGATTTCCTGTTCACTTTCAAACTGTATTTTGTTTGAGATTAGTATCATAACCCCCCTTTTTGCTCCTCCCTTAAATGAACTGTAGTAGGAGTTCTTATAGCCAAATCTCTTTAGTTTCACATGTTCTGCCTTGCTCAAATGTGTCTCTTGCATAAATATAATTTCAGCTTTTTCCTTCTTGAATTTTCTTATTATTCTTTCCCTTTTAACAGGTGAGTTCAGACCATTCACGTTTAGTGTCATTATCTTAAGATTTTTACCCATATTCATGTTTTTCCATTTTTTTAACTTGTGCTCCTAGCCCCTTTAACAACAAAAATAACACATATTTATATAAAAACACATTAAAAAAACTCGACCTCCGTACTTTGGGCCTTTCTTCTGCCCACTGGTCCCTGTTGGTGGGTGGGGGGTTTGTCTTCACAGAGTGAAGGGCCCTCCCTAGACTTCTAATTACTATCAAAGTAATAGTCATAAGTCTAGAAATGTCCAACAAATATCACTTAAACCTCTCCTAGCCGTCTGTTTCTCTTTTACCTTGTCTTCTTGGCCTTCATTTCTTCTGTGCCTTTCTTAATCTTTGTTATGATCTAGGCTTTCAGTTGAAAGCTTTGTAGCTTGTCCTGGGCCCACTGCTCTACGTCTCTCCCCCTTCTTCCGCCGTTCACTCGTCTCCACTCCGTCTGTCGTGGTGCGTTCAGGGCCGCCGCTGCTCCAGCCGTCTCCTTCGGCACGCTCACCTCAAGGCCCCGCTCCATCATATCCCGCGCTGCCTCTTCGGCCGTGTTGTAGGTTCTTGTGCCTTCCTCCCAATGAATCCTCATTTTCGTTAGCGGCGTTTGGAATCTAATTTTTTTCTCTTTCAGCGTTTTTTTAATATTGGCATATTTCTTCCGCTGCTGCACGATTTCTGTCGGGTAGTCATGGTCAAAAAATACCTGTTTGTCGCCGATTCGTATCTTTTTTTTCCATGCTTGCGTCAGGATTCTTTCCTTTATGTCATATTTCACAAAGTTTACCACAACTGACCTGGGTGGAGAGTTTGTTTTCGGGTTCTGTGCCGGTGTTCTGTGCGCCCGTTGAATCTGCAGATCCGTTTCTCCGGGTATTTCCAGTTCTTTTTTTAAGAACTGATCCATGAATTTTGTCATCGAGTTGCCTTCAATGCCCTCCGGAATTCCAAAGATGCGCATATTGCTTCGTCGGGATCTGCTCTCCAAGTCGTTTATTTTCTCCTGCATCCTCTGCGTTTGCGTCGTCAGGGTCTGTAGTTGTTCGTTTGCCTCGCTTTTCCAATCTTCTAGTTCCGAAATTCGGGTCTGCGCTTCTGTCATACACGCCCGCTGGGAGCGCAGCTCCTCCATGTTTTCCGTTAATTTACGCTCCATTTCTCTTCGGAGGTCCATGATTTCCTCCTTAATTTCTTTTTTCAGTTCCTCCTTAAGAGCCGCTAAATCCTGTTGTAGCTGTCGCTTGAATTCTCTCAACTCTTCACCCAAACTGGCGATGCCAGCGTTCATGTTGTCGAGTCTGGTGTCCTCCATTTTCTCTGCTGTGGACATCTCGTTGTTTTGGGCTTTGCGTACAGCGGTTTTTCCTGCGTTGTTGGAGAGGAATTCTTCAATTTTACCCTGTTTTTGTCCTTGTGCCCGGTTCCTTCGTGTTTTCATCCCTTAGTTTATTGATTCGTTTATGTCGAGTTGGCCATTTACCGATGATTTTTAATCCGGCTAGGGAGAGCTCTTTGTTTAAGTGTTATGTCTCTCCGCCATCTTCCCGGAAGTCCAACCGGTCCCCTTTTTTGAAGAGAGGAACCACCAACCCGATTTGCCATGCCAAAGGCACTGCCCCCGACCTCCACGCAATGTTGCAGAGGCATGTCAACCATGACAGCTCTACAACATCCAGGGCCTTGAGGTACTCAGGGCGAATCTCGTCCACCTCCGGGGCCTGGCCACCAAAGAGATTTTAAACCACCTTGGCGACCTCAGCCCCCTTGTCCACAAGCCCTGCTTCCTCTGTGGAAGGCGTATTAGTGGGATGGAGGAGATCCTCAAAGTATTCCTTCCACGGCCCGACAATATCCCCAGTCGAAGTCAACAGCGCCCCATCTGCACCATACACAGTGTGGACAGGGAGCTGCTCCCCCCTCCTGAGCTGCCGGACAGTTTGTCAGAATCTCTTTGAGGCCAACCAAAATTCTTGTTCCATGGCCTCACCGATCTCCTCCCATACCCAAGTTTTTGCTTCAGCAACCACATGAGCTGCCCTCCACTTGGCCTGCTGGTACACTCAGTTGCCGGTACACCTCAGCTGCTCCGCCTTTGACCGCCAGCTGTGGATCAGGTGGTGGTCAAAGGCAGAGACCTTGGCAGACTGATCCCAAGCTTCCTAAACTGGCTTTTGGGACGTGGAATGTCACCTCTCTGGTGGGGAAGGAGCCTGAGCTGGTGCATGAGGTTGAGAGATACCGGCTAGATATAGTCGGCCTCACCTCAACACACAGCTCTGGTTCCGGAACCAGTTTCCTGAAGAGGGGCTGGAGCTTGGCCTACTCTGGAGTTGCCCCGGGCGAGAGGCGACGAGCAGGGGTGGGTAATCTTGTATCCCCCCACCTTGCTGCATCTATATTGGAGTTTTCCCCGGTGAACGAAAGGGTTGTTTCCCTGTGCCTTCGGGTTGGGAAATGGGTCCTTACCATCATTTGTGCCTATGCACCAAATGATGTTTCAGAGTACCCACCCTTTTTGGAGTCTCTGACTGGGGTGCTGGAGGGTGCTCCTCTTGGAGACTCCATTGTCCTACTGGTGGACTTCAATGTGCACGTGGGCAATGACAGTGAAACCTGGAGGGGGTGATTGGGAGGAGCGGCCTGCCCGATCTGAACCCGAGTGGTGTTCAGTTATTGGATTTCTGTGCTAATCACAGTTTCTCCATAACGAACGCCATGTTCAAGCATAAGGGTGTCCATATGTGCACCTGGCATCAAGACACCCTAGGTCGCAGGTCGATGATCAATTTTATCGTGTCATCAGATCTACGACCGTATGTCTTGGACACTCGGGTAAAGGGTGGTGCAGAGCTGTCAACTGATCACCACCTGGTGGTGAGTTGGATCTGATGGCAGGGGAGGATGCCATTCAGACCTGGTAGACCCCAAACGTATAGTTAGGGTGTGCTGGGAACGTCTGGCTGAGACCCCTGTCCAGGAGGTCTTCAACTCCCACCTCTGGAAGAACTTCAACCACATTCTGAGGGAGTCTGGAGACATGGAGTCTGAATGGGCCATGTTCTCCATCTCTACTGTTGAAGCAGCAGTGCAGAGCTGCGGCCGCAAGGTCGTCGGGGCATCTCATGGTGGCAACCCCCAAACCAAGTAGTGGACACCAATGGTGAGGGGGGTCATTAAGCTGAAGAAGGAGTCCTATCAAGCTTGGTTGGCTTGTGGGACTCCTGAAGCAGCTGAGGTGTGCCGGCAGGCCAAGCAAAGTGCAGCTCAGGTGGTTGCTGAAGCAAAAACTCCGATATGGGTGGTGAGGTGTCACTGTTATCCTGATAAATTTTCAAGTTTGTTCACATAAATTTGTGATTTTTTTTCCTGTAACTTTGGATGTACTTTCTCATTAATCTGCAGCTTTTCTCTGTAAATTTGCAATTTTTTTTCCCTCATAAATTTTCAACTTCCTTTCCCAAAAATTTGTAACTTTTTTCCTGTACATTTTTTGAATATGTTTTCTCATAAGTTTACAAATATTTTCTTATACAAATGCAATTTTTTCTCATAAAACTGCAGCTTTTCTCTTTAAGTTTTTCCCTGTTTTCCTGATAAATGTTCAACTTTGTTCTCATAAATCTGTGACTTTTTTCCTGTAACTTTGGATGTATTTTCTCATTAATCTGCAATTTTTTTCTTGTGGATTTGCAATATTTTTTCCTGTAAATCTGCAGATTTTTTCTCAAAAATTTGCAACTTTTTTCTGTAAATTTTCAACTTTTTCTCATAAATTTGTGACTTTTTTCCCCTATAAATTTTCATGTATTTCTTTATTAATCTGCAACTTTTTTTCTCAGAAATTTGCAACTTTTTCTGTAAATTTTCATCTTTCTTTGTTCAGTTGTACCAGTGTATCAGTGACTGGGAGTGCAAAGAGGGAAGCTACTTGTCAGGAATCTCTGAAAACACTGAGAATGTGATCGTATATTAGTTCGTTACCTCAATAAAGATTCGAGACACAAGAATATCCTTTTAAAAGTTTTTATTTGTATATATTGTATACAAGGAGCACAAACCTCAGGTTGCAGGAGGTCCGTACTGAAGACTGGCTTCAGCGAGCAGGCTTATATGTGAGAGACAGTTGCAATACACAAACGGTTTCAGCTGAATACATCACAGACAGAAAGAGGTGAAACAGGTCTGGCACATTATTAGCAGAGTTGACAGAGCTCGTTAATCCGGAATCAGGTGTATTGACTTTCTTAAAAGAACAAAGGGGGCCCTGCTCCCTTTCTCGCTCCGCAGGGGGCTCTTTGTGTCCTCTTGCTCTACAGGGGGCTTCCTGTACCTTTCCGGCAGAACTGGCTTCCTGCATTCAGTCTTAGTGTTAATCCAGAGGAACACGCTTCTCCAGTACTTTTCCACACTTGTATAAGTCTTAGACATTTAAAATGATACCATGTGTGTACATTTTTCTGACACTACTGCAAAACCTCTGCCAAAGGCCCCACCTTCAACCGCTGCAAACCCTGCCGCAAGAGGAAGAGGCCGTGCCTCAGAGACAGCATGTCCTGCCAGAGCAACCACTGCAGGAATGGTAAGATCAAACTTTTGATTCATGGTTACCGCCAGTAATGCAGTTTTTGTACAAGTATTTATGCTCAGATTTACTTTCTACAGATATTTGTGTTCCCGACAAGATCAGCAGATTACTGTACTCCAGCACCTATGAAAACGTGGGACTGGGGAAGAAGGGCATGAAAAATGTCAAACAATTGTCCAGCAGAGGTTGTCATGTTTGCCCCTTTAAGGGCATAATGAGGTGCCAGATGCCAACAGAGAGTTTTGCTTGTTTATTAAAGAAACACACAAAATAAAGAGCCACGTGGGGCAAAACATAAACACTAAACGTTACACTCAAATAAAGAACACAAACACCTATATACAAGAGTAGCGAGGGCGGAACCTGACACTGCTGAATGAAAACTTACAAGTGATGAAGCGAGGATGGAATCAAACGCAGAAAGGAGACTGGAGCTGGGAGTAGGGACTCCAGTCATCGTAGACGAGATCACAGCACAGACAAGTCTAGCTGGTGATCTTAAATAGGGAACAGAAACTATAACTACCAACAGGTGTGGAGCAAACGTAATTACAAAGTGCGAAAAGCCGTGACAGGTCATAAGCAGATCTGACAGCAGGAAGTCCTGCCATGGGGCTGTCAAAATAAAAGCACAGACATAATAATGAAAATGGAATTAAATACAAAGGAGAAAATAAACAAGAGACCCGAGCCTGGTGTAGAACCGAACTCGGGATCACCACAGTACCCCTCCCTCAAGGGGTGGATTCCTCGACACCCAAGGTAACATAAAAAAAAAAAAAAGATGAGAACCCCCCCAAATGGCAACAACTACAAAAACTGACCCAGGGGCGGGGGGGGGGGGGAGGAATCCAGGCTCGGAGGGGGAGACACAAAAACACCACACAAAACCCAATAACCAACATCAAGGACGAACATGGAGGAAACTGGGTTATAAATAATAAACAAAGAGATAGTTCCGGTAGCCTCCCAGCATCCTGGCTCCATCCGACCAACCAGTGAAAAAGGCCGGGCAGCCAACCAACACCCCAGCGGCCCCGACTACCAGTAAAGAGTTTTGGGGGCTGACAGAAATCCCAGACGCAACAAAAAGTCCAATGAACGGAGTCGGGTGGTCTGCCAGAGAATCGAAACCACCTGACCTGACAGCCAAGTCTTTCAGGCGACCAACCAACATTCTTCAGCCACCAGGACCGGAGGGGGAAACTGGGAGATGGCTTACCCATAGGGAGGCTCACTGACTGGAAGCCAGACCGGGGCCAAGAAACCCCAACGGCGTCTGGTGGTGGAGAGAGGAGGGGGACCCTGATGGCATCAGGCCGGGGATCAGCAGCACCCACAATAGACCCTGACCGGGCCAACGCTGCACCCACGATGGACCCAACCCCAGGATGGACCCAAACGACGACCTCAGGCAGGGATGAAGCAGCGACCTGAATGACCTCCAGAGATGAACCCGGACCCTCGTGAACATCTGATGAAGCTGGAACATCTCCGGTAACCCTGGAAGAGGACTCCAGCACAGTAGAGAAACAACAGGGGTCAGGGTCACCAGCAGCGGCAGAGCCCGGAGAGGCAAGCTCGAATGCAGTGGGCGGCTGCACCCGGCTCTCCTCCCCAAGAGACAGGCAAGATAGCTCCAATATAGAAAAGAGAAAAACAAAATAGAACACTTGCCTGATCTCAAGCACAGCTGCTGTCCAGGACTCCGGCGATCCAGGCGACGAAGTAGCCATGGGCTCGGTGTTCAGGAGGTCGATATCAGGTTCCCACTCAGCTGCAAGGGCCACCGCAGCCGGCACAATGGTCTTGGCAGTCCTGGAACCCCCAGGCACGGAACTCCACACCAATGGCTCCGTCGGTGTGGCGGCAGGAGGTCCATCGCTTGCTAGAGCTGGTTTCTGCTCACTGGAGACCCGGGGACGCTTTGCCATCGGCGTAGGCTCCAAATGGTTGGCAGCCCTCCTCCTCCTCTGTCCACGGTGTGGCTGCGGGGCTGGGACCTGGCTCACCAGGGCCGCAGGCTCCTCCCTCATCCAGTGGTTTAACCCAGGCACCGGCGGACACTCAGGGGGTAAAGAAGGAGACACAGAGGTAGCAAGGACAATTTTAGTGGCTGCAGCAGGTGGTGTGGACTCAGTGGACTGTAAAACCTGAGCCCCCTCCTCAGGAATCAGACAAGGTAATTCATCATATTGTGGAGAAGAATGAAAAAACACTTCTTTTTTTTTGTTACTTATTTGTACCCGTAGGTAGACTTGGTTTGCAGTCTGGTGACAAGCCACCGGCTGCTGGTCGCTGCGTGCGCGAGCGCCCTAAACCTACATGTTTTTTGGTGTGCGGGAGGAAACCGGAGAAATCCCGGAGTAAACCCGCGCAACACGGGGAGAACATGCAAACTCCACACAGCTCACTGTTGGTCGGGGGCTGGGATCGAACCCACGATCTCATGATCCCCGCGGTCCCCCGGCCGAGGGTAAAACTGTGCTGCCACAGTGCTAAACCACTGCGCCACCGTGCAGCCACTGAAAAAACACTTGCCTATTTCCCCAGGGTTCGATGGTTCCTGCTGCAGCAGGCTCAGTTTTTCCCTCTCCCGCAGAAATGGTGATGGCGGACCCCTCGGGAAGACAAGGAGGAGCCGCCCCCACAGGATTGATGACAGGCGGAGTCAGAGAAGGAACCACGGGTCTCGTAGCAGCTGAAGGAAATGCCGAGGAGGAGGGAGGAGCAGCCAAGGCAGTCCGGGGTAGGAGAGCTGGCGGAACAGTGGAAATAAGCGACCCGGAGGCTGAGGCTGCTGTCTGCACTCTCTGCCGAGGCGAGGGAGAAACAGCTGGCTGAGAGACAGGAGAGTTCCTCTGGCGGCCCGTAGCAGGATCTGGATGGGAGCCCCGCGGAAGATTAACCCGATCAGGAAATTCCCTCCCCTTCGGAACGATCGTATCCCGGGGAGGAGATGGATTACGAGCTGAGCGGCAGAATTAAATATTGAACAGAAACTATGACTACCAACAGGTGTGGAGCAAACGTAATTACAAAGTGTGGACAGCTGTGACAGGTCATAAGCAGATCTGACAGCAGGAAGTCCTGCCACGGTGCTGTCAAAATAAAAGCACAGACATAATAATGAAAACAGAATTAAACACACAGGAAAAAATAAACAAGAGACCCGAGCCTGGTGCAGAACCAAACTCGGAATCACCACAAAGGTGAGCTGTCCTAAACCTGAAAGTCCGCACCAAATCCAGGACCAAGGTTGATGTTTCTGTTCTGTTGTCTGCATTTGGTCTGGAACCAAATAACTTTACCTGATGCACTTATGTTCTGTTGTCATGATGATCTTTGTGTAGTTAAAGGTAAAGCCAACTTTATAATCATTCAATCCATACAGTCAATCATGTGCAGTAGAACAAAATTACGTTTCTCTTATCTACAATATTAATCACATCTAGAATCAGAGAGATTGCTGCCATGCAAGGCGTCGCCACAAATTTCCCTCCTCCGTTCCATTATTGCTGAGCACCAAGCTGGACAGCAGTAAGTTCCGCTTTTATATGGTCTTTGGCATGACCCTGCTGGGATTTCAACCCCAGCCTCCCGGGTGTGGGGCGGATACTTTACCAACTAGGCCACCACTCCGGTAGTTAGCAGACTGTGGTAAATTAGCAATTTTTTTCCCTGTAAATTTGCAACTTTTCTCTCATAAATTTGTGATTTTTTGCTGAAAAATTTTAGATTTTTTTCCCCTGTAAAAGTAGGTGTCCTCAGTCCTTGCATAATATTTTAATATATTGTACATCTGGGAAAGCTACATTTTTTTCTATCAGACTTTTAGAACTTTATCTTATGCTTAGACAGCATATTAAATGTCCCACCAGGGACATAAATACACTCGACCACTGTTACACAGTTTTAAGAAACGCCTATCATGCCGTCCCCCGTGCAGCTCTGGGTTTTTCTGACCACTGTCTGCTCCATCTTATTCCAACATACAGACAGAAACTAAAAACTTCCAAGTCTGTTGTAAGGACTGTGAAGAAATGGACTGAGGAATCAAAGCTGGAGTTACAAGCCTGCTTTGACTGCACAGACTGGAGTGTTTTTGAAGATGCAGCCATTAACCTAAATGAACTCACTGACACTGTGACATCATACATCAGTTTTTGTGAGGACATGTGTGTGCAGACCAAGACCTTCTGCACATACAACAACAATAAACCCTGGTTCACTCCTAAACTGAAGCAGCTACATCAGACCAAGAAGGAGGCGTACAGGACTGGTGACTGGACTCTGTACAAGCGGGCCAGAAACATGCTGATGAAGGAGACCAGGCTTGCTAAGAGGAGCTACAGTGAGAAGTTACAACAAAACTTCTCAGCCAACAACTCTGCTTCTGTTTGGAGAGGCCTACAGAATATCACCAACTACAGGAGACCATCCCCCCACCCTGTGGAAAACCTCCAGCTGGCTAACGACCTAAACAGCTTTTACTGTAGGTTTGAAAAGAACCTACAGTTCTCACCTCCCACCTACACAAAAGGATTATCTGCAGCCCCAGGAACTCCATCCCTCCTCCACTCTGACCTCCTACCAGCACTAACGATCTGTGAAGAGGAGGTGCGCCGGGTCTTTCAGAGACAAAAGATCAAGAAGGCTGCAGGACCTGATGGTGTGTCTTCGTCCTGCCTGAGAGTCTGCTCCAACGAGTTGGCCCCCATCTTCACCCGGATCTTTAATAGATCACTGGAGCTGTGTGAAGTGCCTTCCTGCTTCAAACGCTCCATCATCATTCCAGTTCCCAAGAAACCCTCTGTTACAGGATTAAATGACTACAGACCTGTTGCCTTGACCTCTGTGGTCATGAAATCCTTGGAGAGATTGGTGCTGAACCACCTGAAGGTCGTCACAGGCCCCCTGATGGACCCACTGCAGTTTGCCTACCGGTCAAACAGGTCAGTGGATGATGCAGTGAATATGGGACTACACTACATCCTGCAACACCTCAACTCCCCAGTGACATACGCCAGGATCCTGTTTGTCGACTTCAGCTCAGCGTTCAACACCATCATCCCAGGCATTCTTCATCAGAAACTCCTCCAGCTCAAGGTGCCCCCCTCCACCTGCCAGTGGATCTCCAGCTTTCTGACTGACAGGTGGCAACAGGTGAAGCTAGGGAGATTTACATCCAGCTCCCGAAAAATCAGTACTGGCGCCCCCCAAGGATGTGTCCTTTCCCCACTGCTTTTCTCCCTCTACTCCAATGACTGCACCTCAGAGGACCCTTCGGTGAAGCTCCTGAAGTTTGCGGACGATACCACAGTCATCGGTTTGATCCGGGATGGTGATGAGTCTGCATACAGGTGGGAGGTGGAGCAGCTGATCCTCTGGTGCGGCCAGAACCATCTTGAACTTAACCCAGCCAAAACGGTGGAGATGACTGTGGATTTCAGGCGACACCCTCTTTCATTCCCCCCACTCACCATCCTCAACAGCACAGTGTCCACTGTGGACTCCTTCAAGTTTCTGGGTACCACAATCTCCCGGAACCTGAAGTGGTCCTCCCATATAAACACTGTCCGGAAAAAGGCCCAGCAGAGGTTGTTTTTTTCTGCGTCAGCTCAAGAAGTTTGATTTGCCTCAGGAGCTGCTAGTTGTGTTCTACACCGCCATCACCCAATCTATCCTCTGCTTTTCCATCACTGTCTGGTTTGGATCTGCCACTAAACAGGACAAGACCAGACTGCAGCAGATCGTTAAGTCTGCGGAGAGGATCATTGGTACCGACCTACTGTCATGAATGGCTCTTGCGAGCCATAAAGGAGACGCTATAGGCGACTAGTGAGTTTGCGTAACTTTATTAACAAAGGAACAGAAAACACAAATGGCAAAGTAAAGAGCCACGAGGGGCAAAAATACGCACATACACTAGGTAGAACTCCAACTAGGGTGAGAGGCTAAGAAGTGCAGCGGGGAAGAAACCCACGCTGAGCAGTAACACTTACAGGTGGGTGAGGAGCAGAAACACCGAGGGAACTGGAGTTGGACGTAGGAACTCCAGTCGTGGAAACACGATGTATGTCTTTCCTCTGTTTAGGTCGCAGCGAGGAGTGATTCTCAGCTGCTCCCTTAAATGAGGGACGGAACCCAATCAGGAGCAGAGAAGGTAATTGATAACAATAACAGACAGCTGTCCCGGAGCAGCTGGGCTTGACAGCCGGAAGTCTGAGATACTGTCAAAGCTACGAGCCCCGGAGGAGGCCGTAAGACCAGGTCCGGAATGGGATGGAGCTGGAGCGAAACTGGACAACCTGAGCGCGGATAGCAATCAGCGCTCAGGCATGACACCTACCCTCCATTGAGAACTTATATTGGTCCATAACCAGGAAACGGGTGGGAAACATCTGTGCTGACCCGTCACACCCCAGCCACAAACTGTTTGAACTTCTATCTTCTGGTCGTCGTTACAGATCACTGAAGGTCAAAACCACCCGTCACAGGAACAGTTTCTTTCCTCAAGCCATCACTCTGATGAACTCCTAACATTCACCTAGTCCTACCTGTTGCTGTACTCATGACTTTTCATCCATTCTTAAATTGCACATAACTCTCACACTGCTTTTTACTTCATTCACATTATATCACTGAATCTGAGTTCACATTGAAATATTGTATGACTGTATATTTTTTTCATATATTTCTGCAAAGTGTGGATAGTCTGAGTAAATAACTGCATATATTCCTGTACATATTTGCATCCTTTTATAGAAACGTGGACAGACTGTAATTTACTGTACATACTCTGTTGTCATTGAATCCTTATTTAAATCTTATTTAAATCCTCCACCTGAACAACGAGAGCAAGTTTTTAGCCAAAGTCAAATTCCTTGTATGTGTTGTGCATACTTGGCCAATAAAGCTGATTCTGATTCTGATTCTAATAAATTAGACAGGATTATATCATCACTTTAACATTTATACTGGTAGTTTATCTAACAGCCCTATTAAGAAGTTCCTGGTAATCATGGACTCCTTTGACTTTGCTCAGCATATACCCAACTTTACTCACATTGTAGGACATACCGTATTTTTGACTTAGCATTCACTTATTGTGCCATCCTCGACAATTTGCAAATAAGTGAAGCCATGTTCAGTGATGATAAGTCACTAAGTCTTTTAATATTTCATTTAACTCAGCCCTCTCCAAGTTTGAGTTAATCACAGCCCCTTTATTGATGACTCTGCTATAGAGCTCGCCAGCCCATGTGACAAACATGCAATGACAAAAGTAAAATAGAAGGCTGCAGTGCAGTTGAAACATGTAAAGAAGGTAAAAACATCTTTCTATTTTACTTTTGTCTTTCAAAGGAAAAAAAAAAAAGGAAAAATAATTGAAAGAAGACAAAATGAACCTGTTTGACGTAAACATGCAATGCATCCTGGGATGAGTAGCCCAGATGACTGTAAACAAACCACAAGAGTAAACAGTGACTCTGCATTTGTTATGAATGAATGACAAAAAAATCACAAAGTGGAACATTCGAAGGAAAATTTCGAGGGACCATACTATGCCAAACTAAATGGGATGGCAAAGGCACGCTATTTAGCAAAGCTTACAGGGGTTAACAGGCTGGATCCCTACCAACGTAAAATGTGGAGTTCAGATGTAAACATTCTGCCTAACTTCAACCATGCCTTTATTTATAATTACATGATTTTAATTATAAGTCCATATACACATGAAGGTTTCAGTAACTTTAGGTCTGCAGCAAGCCCAAGTGCAGTTCACGGATGGATGGGTGCATGACTTGGAAATGTACAAGGCAGACCTGAATATAGTTGTGCACACAAAGGTATGTTTTTTTTTATTTCCTCTCTTGTTATGCTAAACATCGTTCTTTCCCTATACAACCAGATGAAATTAAAATGTGCAGCACTCTGAAAATATTTTTTTAAATGTACAGAAATTATATCATTTTCAAGTACTGTGAAAAATGTGTGAACTTATCATTTATTGTTTTAAATCTATATGAAACATTTATCAAATTATTTACTTTGTTCTGATTTTACAAATTAGCTTGTTCTGATTATACATCTTCTGCTAATCTGTTAATCTGTTGTAATTCTGAATGTGTTGTGGTGTATTTGCAGGCTGCCAGAAGAGCTGGGTGACATGGTTGCCTGTGATAACCAAAACTGTGCAATCCAGTGGTTCCATCTAGGATGTGGGACTCAGTAAAGCAGCAGCCCCACAGCAGCCATGGTTATACCACATGTGCACACTAGAATAATACTATATGATGAGTCTTGTTATATAGTATAGCATTGTTGTGTGAAACACATTGATGCATGTCATTTTATATTCCTGTATTTTTTTACTATAGGTTTTGCATAATCCTTGGCTGTTTTTTTTTCCAGTTGTGTGTTCTGTAACTGTATTTTATCTAATCCTTCTTATACTTAATTGTGCAGTAGCCTGGTGGAGCACCCACAATTTTGCTCTACTGTACAACTGTACAATGACAGTAAAGCCTATTCTATTCAATTCTTTGTGACTTGAAAGTGTTCCACATTTTATAAAGCTTTTGAAAAGTATTACTGCCAAAAAGACACATTTTTTTGGACGGCGCTTTGCACACATTCTGTACAGTGTTTTCCACAACTGAAGTTATGCTCAGAATTTTGCACCTTATAAATAAAGAGCTGGAGTTCATAAGCCATTGTGTACTTTACTTTCAAATTGTTACAAAGTAGTTAAAGACATTTTATCTGAAGGTGTAAACCACACCAAAAACATGTCAGTGTCCACATTCTAAAACTATGGCTTTATAACAATACTTGGACACATATTGGTCAAAGCACAGGTTACAGCAGCAATCTTATCCAGTAAAGTCATGTCCTCACCTTCACATGGTACCACAAAGGCTAGACGTATACTGCCATTCAGTATTGTATATTTGGAGCACATGCACCCTATTACTCTCTCCATGGATTCTGGCATGAGCTGGTTTCCTTGTCTCCTCTATGTCTTTGGCATCAAGCTGGCTGTGGCCCCTGGTGAATGTACGTATTTTTGGTGTGGCAGCTACAAGGCCAATGCTTTCCTTAATATCAAATCCATGGTCTGCCAATACTGTGTCTCCTGGTAACGGCTTCTGAAGAAAGTGACAGTTCTCCTCTTGCAAGAGTAAAATTTTGTTAAGTCTAAGGTGACACATGCTACAGTTCCACTGTTCTTGCACATTTTCCATGGGAGCATCACCAGCCTGACAGATATGTGCTGCTACATCAGATGTTCTTTGCTCCATCTCAGCCAGGGGTGTGGTGTCATCTGTTTGTGATAAGAACAATATATACTACTTAAGTTAATATATTTTGTAATCAAAAGGAATTCCAAGATATATTTTTGAAAGAAAAACACAGAGGTCAAAAAGAAAGACTACCTGAATATAAAGGAGCTATATTATCCATCTCAGTCATGGGGCCAGTGTTGTTGGGGGCCTGTGTTGGGGGGTCACTTGCATGCCCTTCCAGTTCGTTTTGTCATGATCTCCTCACCCTTCTGCATAAGCAGTTAAACCTATCAGGAGTTGTAGCTTGAACCTCTGAATGCCCAAGGTTTAGAGAAGGTGTCCAGTCAAGATCACACTCTAGCATTTCATAAGCTGGTCTGCCTGTAAAAGCAAAGATAACAGGAAGAAAATACTTAGGTGCAGAACAAATTCAACCACTTAACACATTTGGAACTGTGTAGTGATATACTTTTTATAAGTACTTGGATATCAGAGTCTTTGTTTCTCTTAGCTTTGTTTAGCTTAGCACCAAGCTAGTTGCAACCACTCAGCAACAACAGAGTTATACACAGTAAATCGTATCGTACTTTTATGAAAATGCTTTGGACACACCACCATTGATAAAAGAATGTGGTTGAAAGTTATGTTGGGTCTTCTCATGGCTGCAATCCAGGCCATGCGTTGCCTCTTTGTTATATCCGAAATGTGGACTGTGCTTTTTTCTTCCACGTTGGAAAATGATAAAAGCCTATTCCATCATTTATCTTTTTTCCACGGTAATTTTGAGAACAACTATTGCAGTTTACAACACAGCAATACTTCTCCGTGTCTGCTTTTTTGTGATGTTAGGTGTAGAAGTAATCTCCACAAATCAACCTCAGCCTACTTTTCACACAATGCACTTCGTCACTTTTGTAAACATGACGTCACACTGGCGAGTTTTATTTGTGAGTTTTCTTGACTTTTTAATTTTCCCAACCTGTTCTGATGACAATGTGATTTATTCTAATTTATCACACACATTATTTATGAAGTTATATGTTTTGAAGTCTGGTGAAATTTTTATGTGTGTATAGCCTCATTGGAAATATATGCACTGGAAGAAAAGCTGATGCATTCTCTTTCTCTCTTAGCATTGTTTTTATCCATACATACATCCATACATACATTTTCTATCACTTTTCCAGAGGTCCGGTTTGCGGAGGCAGCAGCTCAAGCAGAGAAACCCAGACTTCCCTCTCCCCGGCCACCTGTTCCAACTCTTCACAGAGGATACCAAGGTGTCCCCAGACCACCTGGGAGATGTAGTCTCTCCAGCGTGTCCTGGGTCTGCTCCAGGGTATCCTCCCAGTGGGACATGCTCAAAAAAAAACTCAAGTGAGAGGCATCCGGGAGGCATCCTGATCAGATACTCAAACCACCTCAACTGGCTCATTTTGATATGGAGGAGCAGCGGTTCTACTCTAAGCTTCTCCTGGATGACTGAGCTCCTCACCTCTGAGGGTGAGTCCGGCAATCCTACGGAGAAAGCTCATTTCAGCCGCATGTATCCATGATCTTATTGCTTCAGTCATTACCCAAAATTCATGACCATAGGTGAGGGTAGGAAAGCAGATTGACTGGTAACAAGACAGCTTTGCTTTAAAGCTCAGATCCCTCTTCACCATAACAGACCAGTACAACGTCCACATCACTGCAGAGGCTGCTCTGATCCATCTGTCAATCTCTCGCTCCATTCTACCTTCACTCGTGAATGAGACCCTGAGATACTTAAACTCCTCACTTGGGGCAGGAGCTTGTCCCCAACATGGAGAGGACAATCCACCTTTTTCCGGCTGAGGACCATGGACTCAGACTTGGAGGCACTGATTCTCTTCCCAGCCACTTCACACTCAGTAGCAAATCATCCCAGCAAGACCTGTAGGTCATTATTCGATGAAGCCAACAGAACAACATCATCTGAAAACAGCACAGATGAGATCCTGTGGTCACCAAACATGACACCCTCCGATCCTTGGTTGTGTCTAGAAATCCTGTCCATAAAAATTATGAACAGGATCGGTGACAAAGGGCAGCCCTGGCAGAGTCAAACTCTCACTGGAAATGAGTTTGACTGGGTGTCGGTACTACAAACCAAACTCTTGCAATGGCCGTATAGGAATCTGATAGCTCACGACAACGAGCCCAATACCCCATACTCCCGCAACAAGAAACCATGAGGGGCATGGTTGAATGCTTTCTCCAAGTCCACAAAACACATGTGGACCATTTAGGCAAACTCCCACAAACCCTCAAGGATTCTAAAGAGGGTAAAGAGTTGGTCTAATGTGCCATGGCCAGGACAAAAACCACATTACTCCTCTTGGATCCGAGGTTTGACCAGTACTTGGACTCTCCTCTCCAGTACCCTGGCATAGACCTTCCCATGGAGACTGAGAAGTGTGATCCCCCTACAGTTAGAGCACACCCTCCGGTCACCCTTTTTAAAAAGAGGAACCACCACCCTGGCTTGCCATGCCAAAGGCACTGTCCCTGACCTCCACACAACATTGCAGAGGTGTGTCAACCATGACAGCTCTACAATATCCAGGGCCCTGAGGTACTCAGGGTGAATCTCGTCCACCCCCCCGGGCCTGGCCACCAAAGAGTTTTTTAACCACTTCGGCGACCTCAGTCCCTGTGATGAGCGAGTTGTCCCCCTCGTCCTCAAGCCCTGCTTCCTCTGTGGAAGGCGTGTCAGTGGGATTGAGGAGATCCTTGAAGTATTCCTTCCACCGCCCGACGATGTCCCCAGTCGAAGTCAGCAGTGCCCCATCCACACCATACATAGAGTGGACAGAGAGCTGCTCCCCCCTCCTGAGTCGCCGGACAGTTTGCCAGAATCTCTTTGAAACTGACAGAAAGTCTTGTTTCATGACCTCACCAAACTCCTCCCACACCCGAGTTTTTGCTTCAGTAACCACCCGAGCTGCACTCAGCTTGGCCTGCCAGTAACATTGTAGCTGCTTTGGGAGTCCCACAAGGTAACCAAGCTTGATAGGACTCCTTCTTTAGCTTGATGGCCCCCTCATCACTGGTGTCCACCAGTTGGTTTAGGGATTTCCACCACGAGATGCTCCAACAACCTTGCGGCCACAGCTCTGGGCAACCGCTTCAACAATGGAGGTGGAGAACATAGCCCATTCTGACTCCATGTCCCCAGACTCCCTTGAAATGTGGTCGAAGTTCTTCCGGAGGTCGGAGTTGAAGACGTCTAACTAACTAACTAACTAACCTGCACTTATATAGCGCTTTTCTAGTCACAAAGACCACTCAAAGCGCTTTCATTAATACTAACCCTCTATTCTAAGGGCCTATAGGAAACAGATATCTAGGGACAATTTAGAACAGCCAATTAACCTAACATGCATGTTTTTGGCATGTGGGAGGAAACTGGAGAAATCCCGGAGTAAACCCACGCAACACGGGGAGAACATGCAAACTCCACACAGATCACTGTTGGTCGGGGGCTGGGATCGAACCCACGATCCCACGATCCCACGATCCCCACAATCCCCCGGCCAAGGGTAAACTGTGCTGCCGCAGTGCTAACCACTGCGCCACCGTGCAGCCCAAAGTTTCAGGGGTTCCTTGTTAGTTACAGCAAAGAAAGTGACTTTTCTAAGCGTGTGTGTGTGGGGGTCGAACCCGGGGACGGATTGGTCACTGGTGCCGCATGCTGTCCTCCCACCTCCTACCACGTCCCGGACAGGAGCCTCAGCCAGACATTCCCAGCACACCCTCACTATACATTTAGGTCTACCGGGTCTGAGTGGCGTCTGCCCCTGTCATTGGATCCAACTGACAACTGGGTGGTGATCATTTGATACCTCTCTTTACCCGAGCATCCAAGACATGTGGTCATAGGTCTGATGACACGATAAAATCAATCACTGACCTGTGAATTTGATGTCCTGGTGCCAGGTGCATATATGGACACCCTAATGCTTGAACATGGTCTTCATTATGGAGAAACTGTGGTTGGCAAAGAAGTCCAATAACTGAACACCACTCAGGTTCAGATCGGGCAGGCCATTCCTCCCAACCACACCCCTTCAGGTTTCACTGTTGTTGCCCACATGTGCATTGAAGTCCCCCAGTAAGACAATGGAGTCTCCAAGAGGAGCACCCTCCAGCACCCCAGCCACAGACTCCAAAAAGGGCAGGTACTCTGAACCATCATTTGGTACATAGGCACAAATGATGGTAAGGACCCGTTTCCCAATCCAAAGGCGCAGTGAAACTACCCTTTCATCCACTGGGGAGAACTCCAATGTTGATGCAGCAAGATGAGGGGATACAAGAATACCCACCCCTGCCCGTCACCTCTCACCTGGGGAAACGCCAGGGTAGGACAAGCTTCAGCCCTCTCCAGGAAACTGGTTCCAGGAAACTGGTTCCAGAACTGGAGCGGTGCGTTGAGGTGAACCCAACTATATCTAGCCAGTATCTCTCAACCTCATGCACCAGCTCCAACTCCTTCCTCACCAGAGAGGTGATGTTCTACATCCCAAAAGCCAGTTTTGAAAGCGTGGGCTCAGACCACGAAGGTCTCTGCCTTCACCTGCCACCTGATACACATAGCACTGGACCCCCATGGTCCCTTCTCCAGGTGATGAGCCCACTGGAGGGCGGACCCATGTAACACCTTCAGGCTGAGCCCGGCCGGGTCCCATGGGCAGAAACCCGGCCACCAGGTGCTAGCCATCAAGCCCCTTCACCAGGCCTGGCTCCAGGGTGGGCCCCCCGGTAACGGTACCAGGTGGGGTATACTGAATCCTTGATTTTTTTATTCATCATGGGAGTCTATTGGATCACTCTTAGTCTTGCCCTTCTCCCAAGACCAGCTTGCCTTGGGATACCCTATTAGAGGCAAATTGTCCCGGATAACATAGCTCCTGGAATCACTAGGGCATGCAAACCCCTCACCACGATAAGGTGGCGATCCATGGGGGAACATCGTTTTTATTCTTTTATTATTGTATAAAGTACAAATCTTAATGCTACAACTATGCAGCATCATACTAACCATGATCTGTTACTGTTGTTGGATAGCAGCTAACTTGACCTAGCCAGGACACTATATAGCAACCACTGTAATTGTCATGATTTGCCCCTCGGGGTAGAGAGACAGACCCACGCAATGAACTGCAGTTTGTGGCATTTATTAACAAAACACAAAGTTCCAGAGTGCATCAAAGCAAAAATCCAAACATATGACAAGGTAAACTTACAAATAATGTGTCAGCACGAACTCACCAGAATGGGGAAGGGGTTCTGGTTGCGAGAAGGAAGTATAACTAATACTGCAGCAACATGAAATGAAAATGCTGTCCTTAATTAGGGTCAGAACAAGTAACACAAGTAATGCCAGGTGTGGGGTCAAATGAGCGGGCAGAAGGGAGCAATGATTAATAATTTGGATCAGCTGGAAGTAATGAGAGAACGACCGGCTGACAGCTGACAGGGCTACGCCCACACGGTGTCATGGGCTCCCCGTGCACCTTTCCATGGCGCACGGTGAGGGAGAAAGGACGAGGATTTAAACGCTGAGTTACACCACACACACGTTTATTAACACAACACATATAACACAGAACAGCTCGGATACATGTAGAGTTCTCTAAGCTGCCCAACACACACACTGGAGGGAAACAGCAGCGCACAGTGCACAGACAGATACTCACAGTGCGGGGGGCAGGCCGAGTGGTCACAGCGATGACAGCGAGCATACACGAAAACAGTCCTTAGCGACATGATGGTTAGACAGTGGAACGCAGCCATCTAACACGTACAATGATCCAGAAGCGTTTGTCTAGCAAAGAGCTGCTTTTGTACAAATGCTGCTGACGTGACAAATTGGGAACACCTGGACGAGCGCGGGAAAGATGATTACCGGGGCAAATAGCTGGTTGTCAGAAAGAGGGGGAGCGTGGCCAGATGGGCCAGAGCGGCAGCTGCAGGCAGGAACAGAAACGGTGCACGGACATGAAAACAACAAGAAATCAAAACACCACTACACATAATAAACCCACTGCCTGAGCCACCAAGATCGATCAGAACCGAGTCCCCAGGAAACACGGGCTCGGTTCATGACAGAGCCCCTCCTTCTAGGAGTGGATACCAGACACCCACGGTAACATCAAGGACGCCCCCCCCCCCCCCCCACCAGTCACAGCAATAACACACGAACCCAGGTGGGAGGTAGGGGGAACAGGAAAGGAGGGAACACAATAACCCACCCAGGGTTCACAACTAACCCCCCCCAGTCCAAAGATGTGGAGGCTCAGGAGGCCGCCCAGAGTCCCAGGCCCAACAGGCAGTTTGGCGAACCCAGTCCGGTGGCCTGCCAGAAAACCCGGGCCATCTGGCCCAGAGACCCAGTCCCTCAGGCGGTCAGCCAACGTTGTTAATCCACCAGGACCGACGGGGTGAGGCAGGAGGCAGCCTGCCACCGCTGGTGGGTGACTGGACAGAAGGGAAGGAACCCCCGTGGCGTGCAACCAGGAGGAGAAGGGGACCACAGCGTCCTTATGGAGGTCTGCAGCGCCATCAGGAATCCCGGTTTGGAACCCAGTAGCACCTGTGGTGGGCCCCAACTGAGCCAGCTCCGCTGCACCCACGGTGGACTCCAGCAGGAGCCTAGTGGCACCCACGGTGACCTCCAACTGAGGCTCAGCTGCACCCGCGGTGACCCCTGACCGGGCCAGCTCCGCTGCACCCACGGAGGACTCCAGCAGGAGCCTAGCTGCATCCACGGTGACCTCCAACTGAGGCTCAGCTGCACCCGCGGTGACCCCTGACCGGGCCAGCTACGCTGCACCCGCAGTGGACTCCAGCAGGAGCCTAGCTGCACCCACGGTGGTGTCCATGATGGGTCTGGGTAGGAGCGCAGCACCCACGTCAGGCTAATTCTGGAGCACAGCCCCCACAATGGTCCGAAGCCAGCCTGCTAGACCCACAGTGGCACAGCCTGCGGAGGAGACCACACAACAACCTCAGACCTCAGGGGAGCTGGACCTGCGGTGTCCTCGGGCAGTGAGACTGGCTCCATAAGGACCCCTGGAGATGATTGTTCTTCTCCGACAACCCTAGAAAATGGCTCAGGAGCGGGGGAAGAAACAGGGTCGTTAGGGTCGCTGGCAGCAGTGGAGCCCGGTGAGGGAAGTTCAGACGCAGCTGTGCACTGCACCCGACTTTCCTCACCTAGAGCCAGACAAGATCTCTGTAAAACTGCCATAAGAAAAACAAGAGAGAACACTTGCCTGAGCTCGAGCGCCACTGCTGTCCAGGACTCCGTCAATCCTGGCGATGAACACTCGGGCCCGCCCTCCAAGAGGTCCAGCTCAGGCTCCCAATCTGCTGCAGATGCCTCCGCAGCTGGCGAGATGGTGATTGCAGTCCTACTGTCCTCCTGCAGCGGCTCCAACACTGGGAATTCATCTGGTGTGGCTACAGGGGGACCTCTCCCTGCTGGCTCCGGGAAGGGAACGTCCGGGACCACCGGCTCCTCTACCGTCTGGTGGCTCGGTTTCAAAACTGGCAGGCACTCAGGGATGAAGGGAGGAGACACAGGAGGAGTAGGGGATAAGTTTGCAGCTGCAGCCGGAGGAGAGGACCCAATGGACTGCTGAGACTGGGCCTCTCTCTCCGGAGACAGGCAAGGGTCTTTATGGGTTACTTGGTTTAACTGAAAACACACTTGCCTGTTATCCTGGCGTTCAATGTTCTCAGCTGTAGCAGGTGGGTTGTTGTCCCCCTCCATGTCCAGAGTTTTTGGCCCCTTCCCACATTACCGATGACTCTCACGGCGTGGCTGCAGGGGACCAGCTCCGTGCTGGCTCCGGAGCGAAATCCTCCAGGGCCCTCAGCTTCTCCATCGTCCGGTGGCTCTGCTCACTCTCAGGAATCGACGGGGGGAACACGGAAAAGGCAAGAAAGTGGTTTACCTCCGCAGCTGGAGGGGAGGACCCAGCAGACTGCCGAGGCTGGGCCTCTCCTCCGGGAGCCAGACAGTGTTTATCATTATCATGTTTAATAGTACAAAAACACACTTGCCTGTTCTCCCGGCGCTCGATGTTCACAGCTGCGGGGAGCCGGCAGTCATCCTCACTCACATCTGCACTGGGTCTGACTCCCCTTCTGTACGATGGAAGAGCCGGCTCGGAAGACACGGAAGTGGGCATGAACTGGGGAACCATGGCCCTCTCAGCGGCTGGAAGGACGTCGACAGCCGAAGGAGGGGAAGGCTTCTCCCGGTGTCTCCTCACCGGATGACACCATAGTCTGTTCTTCAGGACTGACCGTGCTGGAGACGAAGGAGGGTCGGGCGAAGAGTCCCGAAGAGTGAAGGCCTGCTGATGTCCAGGTCTCTGTCTCGGCGCCGTGAGGAACGTCAGCCCGGAGAAGAAGCGCTGGACCAAACTCACAGTCGCCAGCAGGTCGGCGAACTTGGGGTAGTCCCATAACCCGGGATAAGCCTCCAAAAGCTCCATAGCTCCTTCCAAGGACTCCAGCTTCCTCTTTGGTCCTTGGGTGGAGAGGGCTCCGTTGATGAAGGTCCGGATAGATTCGGCGGCCCATCCCTCCTTGATCGTGGGCAACTCCGCAGCAACATCCTCCACAGCAGACGAGATGGTGGTGACAGTCCAATACTCCTCCTGCAGCGGTTCCAACGCTGGGAAATCCTCCAGCGTAGCTGCAGGGGAGCCTCTCCACGCTGGCTCCGGGAATAGATCATTCAGGGCCACTGGCTCCTCACCCGTCTGACGACCCTGACCTTGGGCCAACGGGCCCGCAGAGAAAATGGGAGGAGACACGGAGAGGGGAAAAGGTGAATTAATATTTGCAGCCGGAGGAGATGACCCAGCGGACTGCTGAAACTGGGCCTCTCCCTTGGGAGACAGACAAGGTTTGTAATTAGATGGAGTGAAATGAAATAACACTTGCCTGCCATCCTGGCTCCCGATGCTGACAGCTGCAAACTGTTGGCAATCACCCTTCTCCGTGTCACTGACTCCTTTAACAGGCTGTAGAGGAGCCGGCTCCGATGACGCGGAGGTGGGTGTAGCCGGGACAATCTCGGAAGACCTCTTGGCGGCTGGAGCGATGATGGCCACCGAAGACAAGAGGGGCTTCCTCCGGCGAGGCTTCCTTTTCCTCAAGTTCGGTTTGGGCACCAGATAGTCCGGGACTCTGAACACACCATCCGGCCACAAGTAATCGAGGCCGATGAACTCCGGAGTATCTGGAAACAAAGGCGGTGTAGCTGCGGGGGGCTCGAGCGCTGGGAGCTCCTCACCCGACCCCTTGGACGTCACAGCGAAAATCTCTCGGAAAATCTCGGTCGCCTCCAGATGGTCCCACAGGCTATCCCGATTCATCATTCTCGCTGCCGCGTCCAAAGCCCATTGAACTGTCTCGGGTGAACAGGGCTCCAGTGCCCGCAAAAGTATGTCCTCCAGCAGACAAAGTGAGTGCAGCTCCCTCTCCAGCAGCTCAGCCATCGTGCCCGGAAAGCAGGTGAGTGAAAACGAGACAGTCCCAGAAATGAAAAAATGATTTGTGTGGGTGTAACCCGCTATATCCTTTTAGATGGCTGGATCATTCTGTCATGAGCTCCCCATGCACCTCTCCATGGCGCACGGTGAGGGGAGAAAGGACAAGGATTTAAATGCTGAGTTACACCACACAAACGTTTATTAACACAACACATATAATACAGAACAGCTCGGATACATGTAGAGTCCTCTAGGCCGCCCAACACACACACTGGAGGGAAACAGCGGTGGACAGTGCACAGACAGATAATCAGTGCGGGGGCAGGCCGAGTGGTCACAGCGATGACAGCAAGCATACACGAAAACAGTCCTTAGCAACATAACGGTTAGACGGCGGAACGCAGCCATCTAACACGTACAATGATCCAGCGGCGTTTGTCTAGCAAAGAGCTGCTTTTGTACAAATGCCGCTGGTGTGACAAATTGGGAACACCTGGGCGAGCGCGGGAAAGATGATTACCAGGGTGAACAGCTGGCTGTCAGAAAGAGGAGGGCGTGGCCGGACAGACCAGAGCGGCAGCTACAGGCAGGAACACAGAAATGGTGCACAGACATGAAAACAACAAGAAATCAAAACGCCACTTCACATAATAAACCCACAGCCTAAGCCACCAAGATCGATCAGAACCGAGCCCCCAGGAAATACGGGCTCGGTTCATGACACACAGAGCACCAACCAGGAAATGCCCTGACAGATGTCAACCGCAATAATAAGGAATTTAGAAGAATAAAATATAAACAAGTACAAACTGAGAAATAGATACCATTTTATAGAGAATCAGAACATAGTAAAACTAAGACATAAACAGGAAAATAAAAAAAACATTGCAGAGATAACAAAAACCAAAAGGCACAAAAATACAACAAATATATAAATACAGAGAAAAAGCCAAGGGACTGAGCATGGTGGAACCTCCAGTGCTCAGCTCATGACAGTAATAAGCTAATCTGCTCTTCTTTCATGTTAAACATGACTTTGCTTTGCAATTTGATGCTATAGATCACAATTTTTATTGAGCTGTACATGTTAGCTCATTCCTAACTTTTAATCATCATTATAATAATAATAATAAATATAGCTGCGGGTGGCAATCATCGGGTTCCAAGCAGGTGTGGACTTCAAGGTCTTGTACTGCTTAACAACAGCATTTAAAACCTAAGGTCTGCTACCCATTCCTCATTCCTTGTAGGAACACCAAAAAGGCCACAACCACGGCGACCACAACCCCATTCCCAACAGCCAACCACAGGGCTCCTTGTTGTTGGTGGCTATAATCGTACCTGGTGATTCGCGTCTGGGACCGAGGCCACATCTACTCTTTGCTCAGTCATGACACCAAAAAAAAGAGCTCTTGAAAGCAATGTGGGCCCACTCAGGCTATGGATGAAGTGACATTCACTCAGTCAAATTTTGGTGTACCATCAAAATAATTTTGCAAATATTATCTTGAGGTGAAAATTTAACATAGTGTAGCATTAAAATGTACAGGAAAACCAAGCTGTACCTCAGTTGTTATTGAGAACACAACCTACTTACCTATCACTGGGGCTGAGGTCGCCAAGGTGGTTAAAAATCTCCTTGGTGGCCGGGCCCCGGGGGTGGACGAGATTCGCCCTGAGTACCTCAAGGCCCTGGATGTTGTTGGGCTGTCATGGTTGACACGCCTCTGCAACATTGCGTGGAGGTCGGGGACAGTGCCTTTGGCATGGCAAACCGGGGTGGTGGTTCCTCTCTTCAAAAAAGGGGACTGGAGGGTGTGCTCCAACTTTAGCAGGATCACACTCCTCAGCCTCCCTGGGAAGGTCTATGCCAAGGTACTGGAGAGGAGAGTCCGGCCGTTGGTCGAACCTCGGATTCAGGAGGAGCAATGTGGTTTTCGTCCTAGCCGTAGCACATCAGATCAGCTCTTTACCCTCTCGAGAATTCTTGAGGGTTCGTGGGAGTTTGCCCAACCAGTTTACATGTGTTTTGTGGACTTGGAGAAGGCATTTGACCGCGTCCCTCGTGGTTTTTTGTGGGGGGTGCTTTGGGAGTATGGGGTATCGGGCTTGTTGTTACGAGCTATTCGGTCTCTGTACGACCGTTGTGAGAGTTTGGTTCGTATTGCCAACACTCGGTCAGAGTCATTCCCAGTGAGAGTTGGACTCCGCCAGGGCTGCACTTTGTCACTGATCCTGTTCATAATTTTTATGGACAGGATTTCTAGGCACAGCCAGAGAATGGAGGGTGTCATGCTTGGTGACCACAGGATCTCATCTCTGTTGTTTGCAGATGATGTTGTCCTGTTGGCTTCATCCAGCAATGACCTACAGCTCTTGCTGGGACGGTTTGCTGCTGAGTGTGAAGTGGCTGGGATGAGAATCAGCACCTCCAAGTCCGAGTCCATGGTCCTCAACCGGTAAAAGGTGGATTGTCCTCTCTGGGTTGGGGACAGGCTCCTGCCCCAAGTGGAGGAGTTTAAGTATCTTGGGGTCTTGTTCACGAGTGAGGGGGGAAATGGAGCGAGAGATTGACAGACAGATTGGAGCAGCATCTGCAGTGATGCGGACGTTGTACCGGTCTGTTGTGGTGAAGAGGGAGCTTAGTTCTAAGGCAAAGCTGTCAATTTACCAGTCAATCTACGTTCCTACACTCACCTATGGTCACGAGCTTTGGGTAATGACCGAAAGAACATGATCGCAGATACAAGCGGCTGAAATGAGCTTTCTCCGTAGGATTGCTGGACTCACCTTCAGAGATAGGGTGAGGAGCTCAGTCACCCGGGAGAGGCTCAGAGTACAACCGCTGCTCCTCCACATTGAAAGGAGCCAGTTGAGGTGGAATGGGCATCTGATTAGGATGCCTCCTGGATGCCTCCCACTTGAGGTGTTTCAGGTACGTCCCACTGGAAGGAGACCCCGGGGCAGACCCAGGACTCGGTGGGGAGACTATGTCTCCTAGCTGGTCTGGGAACGCCTTGGTATCCTCTCTGAAGAGCTGGAGCAGGTGGCTGGGGAGAGGGAAGTCTGGGCTTCTCTGCTTGAACTGCTGCCTCCGCGACCCGGACCTCCGGAAAAGCGGTAGAAGATGGATGGATGGATGGAAAACCTACCTAGCAAGACTTGAACCTAGGACCACCTGCTTTCCAAGCACTCACCATAATCACAACACCATACAACTGCTTTAGTTTTCACTCTTTCTCAAATGATTTCTTCTCTCCCGGCGCCACACGAGTAGGCTGCCTTTTGCAACAGCGGCTCGATTCCGAGTCTTTTTCCCTTCCTCTGTCTTTTTGATCCGTCCTTTTTTTTTCACTCCATTTATATCACGGACACACAGATCGTCCCAAATGTCTCCTGAGCCGGTGGACGGAGCCACTGTTTATAGCAGGATACGATACAGCAGGGAAGAGCTGCTAGCATTCAACTGCCACCCGGTCCCATTGGAAAAACTCGACATACCGAGAGAACTGAGGCGAAAACGCCGCGGCTGCCGGGCTGGAGTAAGGCGGAGGACAAAAAATATAAGGTACAGACCCTCCCTTCCATCTGTTGTCATGGGAAATGTACGCTCTATACTGGGAAAGGCAGATGAGCTAGCGGCTATCTGCCGTTATGATAGCACATATCGCGAGTGCTCTCTCCTTTTGTTTACTGAGACGTGGCTAACTGAACTAGCAGCAGATGCTAACATTGAGCTGGAGGGTTTCCACATGATACGGGCTGACCGAACACCAGACAGTGGCAAAGCTAGGGGCGGTGGAGTGATAATGTATGTTAACAACAACTGGTGCAGACCGGGACATATCACTGTTAAACAACGACACTGCAGCAAAGACATTGAGTTGCTAGCTGATAGCATGAGGCCTACATATCTCCCGAGAGAACACTCACACGTGATCTGCATTGCTGTTTATGCAAATCCGACGGCGAACGCTGGGACAGCGCGTGACATCATCCATTCAGTAACCAGCAGGCTGCAGACAGAACACCCAGATGCTCTTCTCCTCATCTCAGGCGATTTCAACCATGTTTCACTGTCTCCCATTCTACCCACGTTCACCCAGTATGTCACATGCCACACTAGAGACAATAAAACACTGGACTTATTCTACGCAAACACTAAGGAGGTGTACACCTCATTACAACTCCCCCCACTCGGGAGATCGGATCACAACTTGGTTCATCTCTGGCCGGTGTACAAACCCCTGGTGCACAGACAACGTCCGGCCATGCGCACAGTGGAGTTATGGTCTGAGGAGACAATGGACACTCTAAAAGGCTGTTTTGAAGCCACCGCCTGGAAGCAGCTCTGCGATCCACATGGTGAGGACATCGATGGCCTCATTCACACCTTCACGGGCTACCTCAGCTTCTGTGTGGACAAATCCGTTCCCACCAAGACCATACGGTGTTGCTCAAACAACAAACCCTGGATCAACCCTGAGATTAAAACACTTCTGAGAGAGAAGAAGAGGATCTTCAGGTTGGGGAACAGGGAGATGCTGAAGTCCGTACAGAGGGAGCTGAGGAGAAAGATCAGAGAAGGCAAGGACAGCTTCAGGAAGAAGATGGAGGACAAGTTGCAACAGAGCGACATCAGCGGGGTCTGGAGAAACCTCAAAACCATCTCTGGGCTCCAGAATACCTCCCCCCAGGCCACGGGGGGCAGGGAGTGGGCGAACAACCTGAATCTGTTTTTCAATAGGTTTGACCAACCGCCCTCCCCCCTGACTGCACAACAACCACTGCTGCCTCTAAAGAAATCAAGTCCTGCTGCCCACTCCCCACTCCACCAACACCCCCAACACACAGCCCCCCATCCTGACCCTGACCAGGACCCAGGTGAGGACGGAGCTGAGGAAGATCAAGGCGAGGAAGGCGTCGGGACCGGACGGCATCAGCGCAAAGCTCCTCAAGTCCTGTGCAGACCAGCTGTGTGGGATTGTGACGTACATCTTCAACCTGAGCCTGAAGCTGGGGAGGGTACCACAGCTGTGGAAAACATCTTGTGTGGTACCTGTACCAAAAACTTCCCACCCCAAAGACCTGAACAGCTACAGACCGGTGGCCTTGACGTCCCACTTGATGAAGACCCTGGAGAGACTGCTCCTTGCTCACCTCCGCCCCCTGGTGGAACCAGGGATGGATCCACTCCAGTTCGCCTACCAGCATGGCATTGGGGTGGAGGATGCGGTGATCTTCCTCCTTTACTGTTCTCTGTCCCACCTGGAGAAGCCCGGGAATATGGTGAGGATCATGTTCTTTGACTTCTCCAGTGCTTTCAACACCATCCAACCGATGATCCTGAAGGACAAGCTGCTGCGCGCAGGGGTGGACCAGCACCTGTCATCATGGATCCTGGACTACCTCACAAACCGGCCTCAGTTTGTGAGAACCCGGTACTGTGTGTCCGACACGATCATCAGTAGCACGGGGGCCCCCCGGGGAACGGTGCTGGCTCCCTTCCTGTTCAGTCTTTATACTGCGGACTTCTCACACAACACAACACACTGCCATCTACAGAAGTTCTCTGATGACTCTGCGATCGTTGGCCTCATCTCCAATGGAGATGAAGCTGAGTACAGAGGGCTTATCCAGGACTTCGTAGACTGGTGCCATCGGAACTGCCTCCAGATCAACGCAAGGAAAACTAAGGAGCTGGTGGTGGACTGCCGCAGGCATGGGCAGCCCCTCACAGCACCAGTAAATATACAGGGAACAGACATCGAGATGGTGACATCCTATAAGTACCTGGGTGTTCATCTGAACAATAAACTAGACTGGTCACACAATACTGACGCACTCTACAAGAAGGGACAGCGCAGGCTGTTCCTGCTGAGGAGACTCAGGTCTTTTGGTGTACAAGGGGCGCTGCTGAAGACATTCTATGACACGGTGGTGGCATCAGCCATCACTTTTGGAGTGGTCTGCTGGGGCAGTGGCATTACAGCAGCCGATAGGAAGAGACTGAACAAACTGATTAAGAAAGCTAGCTCTGTCCTGGGGCAGCGCCTTGATCCGGTGGAGGAGATAGGAGAGAGAAGGACGGTGGCTAAACTGTCATCTCTGCTGGAGTCCGAGTTCCACCCTATGCAGGACGTACTGAATGCACTGAGGAGCTCATTTAGCAGCAGACTACATCATCCCAGGTGCACAACCGAGAGGTTTCGCAGGTCCTTCCTACCAACGGCTGTCAGACTGTACAACCTAAGCAGGGCTGCTCGCAGAGATAGCAAAAAGACGTAACAAACTAATAGTTTTTAAATGCAAAAGATGCAATAGACTTACACAATGGTCCCCTCCGGCATACAACTAGGAAAATACCGGTCGCTATGGAGGGTGAGAATATGTATGGGCACATAATCATACCATGTAGGATAACTAAGTAGAGGGTTATGCTGTTTCATCCCATCTAGCAACAATGCTCTGCACTGTGTGTGTTTATATATTTACATATTTATTCCATCTAGCTACAATGCTCAGCACTGGGTGTGTTCATATTTATATATCTATATATTTATTCCATCTAGCGACAATGCTCCGCACTGTGTTTTTATATATCTATATATTTATTCCATCTAGCTACAACGCTCCGCACTGTGTGTGTTTATATACTTACATATTTATTCCACCTAGCTGCAATGCTCCGTACTGTGGGTGTTTATATATTTACATATTTATTCCATCTAGCTACAATGCTCTGCACTGTGTGTTTATATATTCATACATTTATTCCATCCAGCTACAGTGCTCTGCACTGTGTGTCTGTGTGTGTGTGTATATATATATTTTATAGTAATATGTACATATGTATATTAGCTGCTCTTGCTTGCTTGTTTTTTTTTCTTGTCTTCTGATTGTTGCTCTGAGTGTTGCTATCCCTGTGCTGTTGCAATCCTGGAATTTCCCCGTTGTGGGACTAATAAAGGCTTATCTTATCTTATGATAAATGCTCAATTGAAAGGATTCCCAGTGGCAGTAGTACACCATTTAAAACTACACATGACACATTACCAGAAGGATCTGAACCCTGGGTTCCTGCATTGGAGGGTTCTTTATCCCCTACACCCCACAACTGATTTGATTTGCATGGTCAAAAGAAAAAAAAAGCTCCACTGACAAGACAAAATGGCTGACATTTTGTAAATTTGATTTTTTTTTTTCAGCATTAAGCGAATTGCATGAAATTTGCTGGTTAGCTGAAGAATACTCTTCTGGTTATGAGTCTGAAGTTTCATCAAATTTGAATCAGTATATCTGTAGTTAAAGCCAAAACTACCCCCAAAGAGAAACTGTACAACTTGATTGGCCTAGAAAATCAAAAAGGATTGACATTTAGGCATAAACATATTGACATTTGACATGAAGGATAACTAAGTAGACGGTTATGCTGTTTCATTCCATCTAGCTGCAATGCTCTGCACTGTGTGTGTTTGTATATTTATATATTTATTCCATCTAGCGACAATGCTCCACACTGTTTATATATTTACATATTTATTCCATCTAGCTACAGTGCCCCGCACTGTGTGTTTATATATTTACATATTTATTCCATCTGGCTACGGTGCTCTGCACTGTGTGTGTTTATGTGTTTGCATATTTGTTCCATCTAGCTACAATGCTCCGCACTGTGTGTGTTTATATATTTGCATGTTTGTTCCATCTAGCTGCAATGCTCCGCACTGTGTGTGTTTATATATTCATATATTTATTCCATCTAGCTACAATGCTCCGCACTGTGTGTTTATATATCTATATATTTATTCCATCTAGCTGCAATGCTCCGCATCGTGTGTCTATATATTTATGTTTATATGTACATATGTATACTCGCTGCTCTTGTTTTTTCTTGCCTTCTGATTGTTGCTCTGAGTGTTGCTATCCCTGTGCTGTTGCAATCCTGGAATTTCCCCGTTGTGGGACTAATAAAGGCTTATCTTATCTTATCTTATTTTTGGAGACTTTTAACAAGTTTTCATTATCAATGTCTGTGTGGATGATCTCAGCTTAATTTCAAGCATGGCCTATGAGGAGTTCATTTTGAGTTCACTTGCACATTTTTGAAAATACGGTGCAGAAAACTGGTTTCACTGAATAGAATGATGAAAGAATTTTTAGTCGAGGCCCAGCCATTCTCAAAATATTTGCAAAAACATAAAACTGTTAATTATAGTGCCACCTATGTGCGTGGTACCTTGATTTTTTGTCTCTGAGTAGTGGGGAGAGTTTCTGATCAAAGTCAAAGTGCCTTTATTGTCATTCCATTGCTAATAAACAATGCGACAAAATTGAAATACTGCTCCCTAAAAACAAACTATCACACTCACAATTCACTCATGCATTAAACATTCTCGTAATTACAGCAATAAATAGTGCTTGAAACAATATTACCTAAAAGTTGAATACAATATGTACATAGTGTGGAGTGTGTAAATGAAGAGGCAGCTTCATGTCAGACGATTTATTACACACTCACATCTCACAAGCACAGAACAGACTGACTGGTTACAGCAAGCACTCCTCTCTATACAGTGGGGCAAAAAAGTATTTAGTCAGCCACCAATTGTGCAGGTTCTCCCACTTAAAAGATGAGAGAGGTCTCCAATTTTCATCATAGGTATACCACAACTATGAGTGACAAAATGAGAAAAAAAAATCCAGAAAATCACATTGAAGGATTTTTAATGAATTAATTGGTAAATTCCTCAGTAAAATAAGTATTTGGTCACCTACAAACAAGCAAGATTTCTGGCTCTCACAGACCTGTAACTTCTTCTTTAAGAGGCTCCTCTGTCCTCCACTCGTTACCTGTATTAATGGCACCTGTTTGAACTCATTATCAGTATAAAAGACACCTGTCCACAACCTCAAACAGTCAGATTCCAAACTCCACTATCGCCAAGACCAAAGAGCTGTCAAAGGACACCAGAAACAAAATTGTAGACCTGCACCAGGCTGGGAAGACTGAATCTGCAATAGGTAAGCAGCTTGGTGTGAAGAAATCAACTGTGGGAGCAATTATTAGAAAATGGAAGACATACAAGACCACTGATAATCTCCCTCGATCTGGGGCTCCACGCAAGATCTCACCCCATGGGGTCAAAATTATCACGAGAACGGTGAGCAAAAATCCCAGAACCACATGGGGGGACCTAGTGAATGACCTGCAGAGAGCTGGGACCAAAGTAACAAAGGCTACATCAGAAACACACTACGCCGCCAGGGACTCAAATCCTGCAGTGCCAGACGTGTCCCCCTGCTTAAGCCAGTACCGTCTGAAGTTTGCTAGAGAGCATTTCGATGATCCAGAAGAGGACTGGGAGAATGTCATATGGTCAGATGAAAGCAAAATAGAACTTTTTGGTAAAAACTCAACTTGTTGTATTTGGAGGAGAAAGAACACCATACCTACTGTGAAGCATGGGGGTGGAAACATCATACTTTGGGGCTGTTTTTCTACAAAGGGACCAGGACTGTCATATCCGGCTCTAGGGAGCCGGGCAATCAGAGCCAGGGGCAAGCCAGTGAGTCGTGATATTTTATTCAGGGTAAAGGGGAAGGGATGAGGAGAGCACAGATACTCATGCAGACGTACACTCACAGGTTGCACAGCGCAGAGGTAAGCAGCTCGTACCGGACGTGGGGGTAACAAGACGTACATACTCACAGCGGGATACAAACACAGGAATGCTGCAAGAGGAGTATAAGCTGACACCAGACGAAGGGGCTTCAGCTTAGCAATGTGTTTATGTCGCAGCCCCGAGTCATCGAGGCTGCTCCTATTTATCCTCATTGGCAGCGCCCCAGCTGATGAAGACTAATTGGCCCCAGCCGTCCATAATGCTGCCAGCTGGGGGCCAGCTGAGACGCTGCTCAATGGGAAGCAGGGATGAGGGAAAACATGGGCTGAGTGCCGAGACGGCATCTCAACCCATGGTGACAGAGCCCCTCCCTCAAGGTCGGGCTCCTGAACGACCAGGAACATCCCAGCCCCCCCCCCCCCACCTAGGGTGGGAGGAAGGGAGGCGGACCGGAGGGGAAGAAGCCAAGGGAAGGACAAAACCAATGGGGCAATGTAGGGTAGCGGGAAAGAAAAACCCAAATACAATACTGACAAAACAGAATAATTAACCCAGGTACAGATGGGGAGAAGAACTGGGTCAGCATGCCGGTTACATACTACCCAGAGAGTACCAACCATGCGTGACCCAGAGCAAGGAAAAAAGAACCACCAAAAAGGTACAGGGCAAAAAATGCTGAGTACGGTTAAATAAAGGGGAACCTATACACAGCGCTAATTTAAGTACATACACACCCAGTCACCAAGAAAAGTGAGGGTGACTGGAACAAATGACAATTATAGAGCATGGTGTTACGGAAAACAAGGCACATGACTATAATGAACCAACAGGACAAAAAAGAAATACTGAGTGCAGGCAAAGAAAAACCCACACACACGAATATATAAATACCCAGTCACCTAAAGAAATGAAAGTGACTGGAATAAATGGATAACTGCAGAGCATGGTGTTACGGAAAACAAAACATAACTCTACAATACAAAAAACGAGGCTAAAAACATGGCACAAAAAGTAAAATGCTGAGCATGAGCGATGGAAAACACAGCACTATAAAAACGAATCCACCAACAGGACAAAACATTACACCCGAGTGACCTTAATAACAAAAGAAAAAGTGACACCCGAGGTGAATGGCAGGCAGAGTCCAAAAATGGCCGAGATGGCTCCGGAGATCTCCCCGCCCATTGTCCAGCTGGCGAATCAGGGAAAGAGAAGTGTTCGGACGGCGAACTCTGGACCCAGATCCCAGGAATCCAGTCCACCGGCAGCCGAACCAGGCTGCCCAGAGGGAAACAGACCAGTGGGGGGAACCAGATCACCGAACCGAAAGTTCTGTGGGTCGGGTCGTCGACCCGCATCACTCAACCACCAGGACCGTTGAGACGGGCGAAGGATCAGAGCGGATCCCGGTGGAAGAGGCTCAGGGGAGAGCCGATGACGAGGGCGGCGGGCGTCAGGCCGCAGGAAAACTGCCACCTCCTCACCGGACCTGGACAATACTGGGGCAGCACCCACGTCGGACCCCGATCGGGCCTCAGGCGAACCCACGTTGGACCCCGACTGGGTCTCGGGCGAACCCACGTTGAATACTGCACCAGAACCGACCTCCAACGTTGAACCCGGACCCTCCAGCACCACGAGGAACAGCAACTCCTTGCCGGTGACCCTGGAAGAAGGCTCAGAAGAGAAAACAGAACCGGGATCAGGATCACCGGCAGCGCCAGAACCCGGCGAGACGAGTTCAGACGCAGCGGACGGCTGCACCCGGCTCGTCTCCCCTGGAGATAGGCTGAAGTGCTCGGGGATAAAAAGAGAGAAAAGAAAGGAGAGCACTCGCCTGATCTCGGGTTCTGACGCCGTCCAGGACTGCGAAGATCCAGGATCCGTCGTCAGGAGGTCGTTGTCAGGCTCCCATCTAGCCGCGTCGGGCCCCGCAGCCAGCACGATGGTCAGCGCAGCTTGAGATCCCTCCAGCTCAGGTAACCCCGCCGACGATCCACTCGGCGTGAAGCCAGAAGAATCTCGTCCCGCCGGACCGAACCGCTCCTCCGTGGAGACCCGGGGACGCTCAGTCGTCGGCGTAGACTCCACGCAGCAGTCAGTCCCCCTCCTCCGTCCGCAATGTAGCTGCGGAACCACAGGCCCTCTCCATATCCCACCACGTTGACCCGGAGCCGGGGACCGCTCGGCGGAGAGAGACACAGAGGATGCGGGATTAGGCATACAGGTTACAGCAGGTGGGGAGAGTTCAGGGAGCTGCGAACCCTGAACTTCTCCTCCAGGGATGTGACAGAGCAAATCATTAAGCAGGTGTGAAAAAACAATGACTTGCCTGCCCCCTGGAGGTTTAGTATCGCCTGCTGTAGTGGAATCTGCTTCTTCCTCTCCCCGCCCGGCGATAACGGAGGACCCCCCGGGAATTCGTCTGAGGGTCGCTCGCGTTGTCTCCAGCAGAGAGCTCACCAGGCCGGGATTCCAGGCACACACAGCGGTCAGGAAGCGCGTCGAGGAGGAGGGGGAAACAGCCGGGGTGAGCCAGCCCGAATGTCCAGGAATGACAGCGGGGGAACGAGGCTCAGGGGACGAGGCTGTAGAGTCTCCACACTGACGAGGCGAAGGGATGACAGCTGCGTGGGAGGAACGGTCCTGACGATGACCCAGAACTGGATCCGGACGAGGTTCGTGCAGAGGTGACTCGGCGATGTGATGACGACTACTCCCAGGGGACGAAGCGAGGGGGAAACCCAGGATTCGCCGCTCCAGATCGGAGATCGAGACGAGGAAGGCGTCGAGCACGGGAAAGCTTCGTAGCCCTGAAGTCCTCACCATCAATCTCACTGCCGCCGCCACATGCCTGAAGGTGGTGACAGGAAACACAGTAGAGCTCGCGACAGCCACTCGACCCCGGACATAACTGCTGTCAGCTGCGGCTCCTTGAAGGGAATCCCGAGTGACGTGGCGCAGGTCGGGGGAAGTCCTCTGGTTGGCGCGAACTCCCGGACTGGAATGGCGGCAGGAACGGGACTCCGAAGCGGGGAAAGACGTCGCCCACTTCGACTCCCTGCCGGGATTTCCATCCACCCCGTGGAGCTTCTCTCGCTGTATACCTGCAGCGTCTATCCTGGCACTGTCCTCCCGATGGTACAGAGAGTGAGGTTGACAGTCCAGGAGTTCCTCAGCACGGCCCGGATGCCAGCGTCTCGCGTTGGAGGCGTCGTGCAGGGTGAAGAACGTCCCGTCGACAGCCTCCGAGATGGACCTCAGCTCGTCGCCCTGGCGCCGGAAGTGACTCCTGGGAAACGGCATGCTAGCAGCGCTGACACCCGGACAGAAAGGTACATTTCCACGGCGACTCACGGCCGCCGGCAACTCTTCTGGCTGCGACATACTGTCATATCCGGCTCTAGGGAGCCGGGCAATCAGAGCCAGGGGCAAGCCAGTGAGTCGTGATATTTTATTCAGGGTAAAGGGGAAGGGATGAGGAGAGCACAGATACTCATGCAGACGTACACTCACAGGTTGCACAGCGCAGAGGTAAGCAGCTCGTACCGGACGTGGGGGTAACAAGACGTACATACTCACAGCGGGATACAAACACAGGAATGCTGCAAGAGGAGTATAAGCTGACACCAGACGAAGGGGCTTCAGCTTAGCAATGTGTTTATGTCGCAGCCCCGAGTCATCGAGGCTGCTCCTATTTATCCTCATTGGCAGCGCCCCAGCTGATGAAGACTAATTGGCCCCAGCCGTCCATAATGCTGCCAGCTGGGGGCCAGCTGAGACGCTGCTCAATGGGAAGCAGGGATGAGGGAAAACATGGGCTGAGTGCCGAGACGGCATCTCAACCCATGGTGACAAGGACGACTGATTCGTGTAAAGGAAAGAATGAATGGGGCCATGTATCGTGAGATTTTGAGTGAAAACCTCTTTCCACCAGCAAGGGCACTGAAGATGAAACGTGGATGGGTCTTTCAGCATGACAATGATCCCAAACACACCACCCGGGCAACGAAGGAGTGGCTTCGTAAGAAGCATTTCAAGGTCCTGGAGTGGCCTAGCCAGTCTCCAGATAGCAACCCCATAGAAAATCTTTGAAGGGAGTTGAAAGTCTGTGTTGCCCAGCGACAGCCCCAAAACATCACTGCTCTAGAGGAGATCTGCATGGAAGAATGGGCCAAAATACCAGCAACAGTGTGTGAAAACCTTGTGAAAACTTACAGAAAACATTTGACCTCTGTCATTGCCAACAAAGGGTATATAACAAAGTATTGAGATGAACTTTTGTTATTGGCCAAATACTTATTTTACCGAGGAATTTACCAATTAATTCATTAAAAATCCTTCCATGTGATTTTCTGCATTTTTTTTTTCTTATTTTGTCTCTCATAGTTGAGGTATACCTATGATGAAAATTGGAGACCTCTCTCATCTTTTAAGTGGGAGAACTCGCACAATTGGTGGCTGACTAAATACTTTTTTTACCCCACTGTATATCAAGTCACCTTCACAGGCTTCAAGGCACTTCCTCATACAGAGCATGATATTTACACTACACTTCATTCAACCCCATCTCACCCTCTTGGGCATTGCTCTCCCATGTGTATTCATTGTCTCTGTCTGAGGTGCGAAATAACCTAACTTCCATACCGCCCCCCCAGCATCTTAGATAGAACAATAGAATATCAGTCCACATGCTGTTTCGGCTTCAGTCTCCTCCCATATCTGCTGTAACTGGGGTTTACTGCCTCCGTGGCACTGCTGTGCTGGTGGGGGGCTGCTGGGAGTGTGTCTGACTGCGGGTGGGCCGTGGTGAGGGGGGGGGGAAACTTTGCCCTGTCCGTGTGGCTGCTCTGTTGCATCGCTTTCCTGGGGAGCTCTCCGTGGGGGTCTTCCACACCGAGGGGCCTTAGCCAACAGCACCTGCTCGTTCGCTGCTACAAAGGTGGGTTTAAGTCTGTCTATGCCAATTTTCTCCAGTCTACCCCCCAAGTCTAGCACAAAATGCTTATCCTCTGTTTCCAACACTGAGGGAGGGCGGTGGGTGTCGTGTCTGACGAACATGAACTCCGCGTTCTTCAAAGTTTTAGGCACAAAAACACACGGAAAACAGTGGTGGGCCGGGCCCGGCAGCATGCCTGTGTTTGCGCTACGCTGCAAAAGCTGAGACGGGCTGCTGTCCGGCGCGAGATTATCTGGCAGAAATTCCCCGGGCAGCCGTAGGGGCTGCGCAAAAACCAGCTCTGCCGGGGAAGCTTCCATATCCTCTTTTGGCACGGAGCACAACCCCAATAAAACCCACGGGAACCTGTCCACCCAATTTGCATCCGTCAGGGAAGCCCTGAGTGCTGCTTTGAGTGATCTATGAAAGCGCTCGCATAACCCGTTGGCCTGTGGGTTGTACGCGGTTGTGCAATGAATTGTAACACCCAGGCTGTGGGCCATCACGGACCAGAGTTCAGAAACAAATTGAGGGCCCCTGTCGGACATAATGTCCGACGGGACTCCAAACGTGCCACCCATGCTGTTAAAAAAGCGCGTGTTACGTCGGCGGACGTGGTTGCCGCCAGCGGGACTGCTTCTGGCCAGCGCGTGGTGCGGTCCACCACAGTCAGGAGGTGCGTGCACCCCTGTGATGGCGGGAGGGGGCCCATGAGGTCCACGTGAACGTGGTCGAATCTCTTAGCCGGTACCCGAAACGGCTCAAAGGGAGCCTTCGTGTGTCTGTGTACCTTGGCTCGTTGGCATGCCACGCAGGCTGCAGCCCACTCTTTTACTTGTTTGCGTAGGCTCGGCCACACAAACTTCTCTCCCACCATTTTGACCGACGCGTGCACTCCTGGGTGCGCCAGAGTGTGAACCGACTCAAACACGCGGCGGCGCCACGCGACCAGGACCACCGGACACGGGCGCCCCGTGGAGACATCGCAGATTAGGGGGGGCATGCCATCTTGCAGCACCCTGCTCTCCAGCCTTAACCCTGTTGGTCCAGACTGGAGCGCGCGCACATCTGCATCGCTAATCTGCTCCGCGGCCATGGCTGCGTAATCTATCCCCACGCAGACTGGGGCCACCACAGCGCGCAAGAGGCAGTCTGCCACCACATTCAGTTTACCCGAGACATGCTGAATATCGGTAGTAAACTCTGAGATCGTGGCCAGCTGTCTCTGCTACCAGCCCGACCACGGTTCTGAAACCTTGGCCATCGCGAACGTTAGTGGCTTGTGATCCACAAACGCGGTGAAGCTGCGCCCTTCCAGCCAGAACTGGAAGTGGCATATGGCCAGGTGGAGAGCCAGCAACTCCCTGTCGAACGCGCTGTATTTACGTTCGCTGTCGTGCAAAGTTCTGCTGAAAAAAGCGAGCGGCTGCCAAGCCCCAGCGACAGGCTGCTCTACGACAGCCCCTATGGCCACGTCTGAAGCGTCGGTGGTGAGCGCTATCCGGGCCGCCGGGTCCGGATGCGCCAGCAGTGCGGCGTTTGCCAGGGCTGTTTTAACCTCAGAGAAAGCCTGCTCTCGCTCCGGGGTCCATTCGACCCTATCCGCGGGTTTCTGTCTCTTGACCGCGGCGTACAATGGTTGCATGAGCTGCGCCACACGGGGAAGGAAACGGTTATAAAAATTCACCATCCTCAAAAATTCCTGCAGCACCCTGACCATCTGAGGCCGGGCGGATTTTCCCCGTTCGGCCCAATGATTAATTGGGCTCAAAACACCATCTCTGCCTGGAGTCCTTTTTGTATGGCCAATTGTATGCGTTCGGCTGATTGCTCCCCATCATTCTCCGTTTCCCTCTCCCAGGCTGAGCCGCTGGACCTCATCCTCATCCCTCGGGCTTATCACGATTTGGGTGAGGTCTTTAGCAAGTCAAGAGGATTGTCGCTGCTGCCTCACTGCTCTTACGACTGTGCTATAGATCTCATCCCGGGGGCGAGGCTGCCGTCCAGCTGGCTGTACAGTATTTTGGGCCCGAAGAGGGAGGCGATGGAGCGGTACATCAAGGAATCGCTGAATGCCAACCATATTCGGCCATCTTCGGTTCCACTCAGGGCCGGGTTCTTCTTCGTCGGGAAGAAGGATGGCTCGCTGTGCCCGTGCATCGACTACCAGGAGCTCAATGCCATTACAGTCAAAGACAAATACCCTCTGCCTTTAATCAATTCAGCGTTCGAGCTCCTTCGGCGCTCACGGGTGTTCACCAAGTTAGACCTTAGAAACGCATATCATTTGATTCGCATTCGTGAGGGCGACGAATGGAAGACAGCCTTTAAAGTCCCCTTTCGGTGGACTGAGGCAGCCGAACTGGCGTTTAATAAATTAAAACGTGAGTTCATTAACAAACTTATCTTGGCCCAGGTCGACACGCAGCTCCCATTCATGCTTGAGGTGGATGCGTCTGATTCGGGGGTTGGCGCTGTTCTTTCGCAGCGCACGCCTCCCGATCAGAAGCTCCGCCCGTGCGCATATTTCTCCCGGTGGCTCACGCCAGCCAAGAGGAATTATGATGTAGGGGACAGAGAGCTGCTGGCCATTAAGTTGGCACTTGAGGAGTGGAGGCACTGGCTAGAGGGTGCTGTTCATCCCATCGTTGTGTGGACCGACCACAAGAACCTTGAATAATTGCGGTTGGCCTGCCGACTGAATGCCAGGCAGGCTTGCTGGTCGTTATTCTTCCAGCGATTTGACTTTACTATCATTTACTGGCCTGGCACCTGGAATACAAAACCGGATGTGCTCTCGCGCCAGTTTGACTCCGGGGACGTAGCCGCCCCCCCCCCCAAACCATTGTGCCACCTGCACACCTTATTGGAGCCCTTACTTGGGATATCGAGCGGAGGGTCCACCAGGCCCAGTCCCAGAAGCCTGTGCCAGTAGGGTGCCCCCAGAACAGTCTGTATGTCCCGGCCGCCCTCCGCAACGACGTCATCCAGTGGGGCCACACCAGCCGCTTTAAATCACCCCTTATTGTCATTCAACCAATCATGTACAGTAGAACAAAATTGTGCTTTATCCTATCTACAGTGTCAATCACACACACCCCATGTGTAGAATCAGAAGGGCCGCTGCCATGCAAGGCGCCGCCACAGATTTCCCTCCCCCATTCCATTATTGCTGAGCACCAAGCTGGACAGCAGGAAGTTCCGCTTTTATATGGTCTTCGGCATGACCCGGCCGGGATTTGAACCCCTGCCTCCCGGGTGTAGGGCGGATGTTCTACCAACTGAGCCACCACTCCGGTTACTCCGGTTTGCCTGCCATCCTGGCATTGCCCGGACCGTGGATTTTGTCAAGTGGGCGTTCTGGTGGCCAATGCTGTGGTGGGACATTCGGGAGTACGTCACAGCCTGTCAGATTTGTGTCCGGGGGTAGACTGACCCCTCCCCCCATCGGGTCTCCTCCATCCCCTTCCCGTCCCCGGCCGGCCGTGGTCTCACATTGCCATGGATTTTGTGACCGGGTTGCCCTCCTCCCATGGCAAGGCGGTTATTCTGACTGTTGTGGATCGGTTCTCCAAGGCGGTCCATCTGGTGGCCCTCCCCAAGCTCCCGTCGGCCCTGGAGACAGCAGTTCTTCTCACTGACCATGTGATCTGGATCCACGGCATCCCTGTGGACATTGTGTCTGACCGGGGTCCACAATTCACGCCCAGGTCTGAAGGGCCTTCTGCCAGACGTTAACTACGATGGTCAGCCTCTTATCCGGTAACTAACCACAAAGTAATGGGCAGGTGGAGCACGCCAACCAGTCCCTGGAGGCTGCCTTGGGGTGCGTAGCAGCCGATAACCCCTCTTCCTGGAGCACGCACCTGACCTGGGTCGAATACTCAATGAACTCTGTGGTATCCTCCGCCACTGGACTGACCCTCTTCGAGGCGTCATTGGGGCACATGCCTCCTCTTCTTCCCTTGGCCAAGAGGGAGGTTTCGGTGCCATCTGTAGGGGCCCACGTTCGGCGCTACTGATGTGTCTGGAGAGCTACTCGGGCCAGAGAACCGGGTTCCGGCCCCCAAGTACGTCGTGGGGCAGCAAGTCTGGCTGGTGGCTAGCCAGGTTCTTCTGAAGAGCAACTCCAAGAAGCTGTCCCCCCATTTCCTCGGGCCGTTCCCCATTGCCCGGGTGGTCAACGACGCGTCCGTCTGGCTCAAGCTACCCATGGCCCTGCGGGTGAACCCCACCTTCCACGTCAGCCATATTAAACCCCTCTCGACCAGTCCTCTTTGCCCCCCCCCCCCGCCCACATCGACGGCCACCCTGCCCACACAGTTTGGCAAATCGTGGATGTCCACTGCAGGGGTCAGGGCCTGCAGTACCTCATTGATTGGGAGGGTTACAGGCCGGAGGAACAATCCTGGACTCCCTCGTTATGGGTACTTGACAAGGAGATGCTCCGGGATTTTCACGGTGCCCACCCGGACAAGCCCTCCGGTCCGCCAGGAGGCATCCCTAGAAGGGGGTGGGGACCTGTCATGGGCAGTGGGAGCGCGCCCCTCCCCTCCGGTCTTAGCCAGCGAACTTAAGGAGGTTCCCTCTATGCAGTCTACGCTGGCTCGTCTGGGTATTCTGCCTGTGTTCGGACTTGCTTTATATAATTGTGATCGTTAACACGCCGTTAACCATCTCTCTTCTTTTTCTTCTCAGGTTGCTGCCATCGTGTAGGTGTCTTGCCGGGACTGCGCGCACTCTCCTGCTCCACCTCACTGCCCTTCAGCACCTTCATCTTCCCGGTCAGGCACCATCAGCTCCATTCCCCGCCTACCCTACTGGTTCGTCTGTTCCCCGCTGGGTCCTGCCGGTCATCCCTGGATTTCCCAAGTAAGTGGCAATTTGGCTCACCCATTTTCCCCTGACTACTCCTCAGCTCACGGCTCTTGTCTTCTCTCCACAGGTCCATTTCCTCTGGTGAGTGACTGTTTCTGTAGCTGTGCGCTGTTATTTTGCCACTAATATAGACGTGGACAACATTGTTGGTATCCCTCTGTTAATGACAGAAAAACCCACAGTGGTCACAGAAATAACTTAAATCTGACAAAAGTAGTAATAAATAAAAATTCTACGAAAATTAACCAATGAAAATCAGACAATGCTTTTGAATTGTGGTTCAACAGAATTATTTTAAAAAACAAACTCATGAAACAGGCCTGGACAAAAATGATGGTACCCCTAGAAAAGATTGAAAATAATGTGACCATAGGGACATGTTCAATAAAGATGTGGCCTCTAATTAACATCACAGGTGTCTACAAACTTGTAATCAGTCAGTCGGCCTATTTAAAGGGTGACAAGTAGTCACTGTGCTGTTTGGTGACATGGTGTGTACCACACTAAACATGGACCAGAGGAAGCAAAGTAGAGAGTTGTCTCAGGAGATTAGAAAGAAAATTATAGACAAGCATGTTAAAGGTAAAGGCTATAAGACCATCTCCAAGCAGCTTGATGTTCCTGTGACTACAGTTGCACATATTATTCAGAAATTTAAGATCCACAGGATCTTAAATCCTGAGCCAACCTCCCTGGACGTGGCCGCAGGAGGAGATGGATAATACGAATGGTAACAAAAGAGCCCAGAACAACCTCTAAACACATTCATGGTGAACTCCAAGGTCAAGGTACATCAGTGTCAGATCGCACCATCCGTCGTTGTTTGAGCCAAAGTGGACTTCATGGAAGACGACCAAGGAGGACACCACTGTTGAAAACAAATCATAAAAAAGCCAGACTGGAATTTGCCAAACTGCATGTTGACAAGCCACAAAGCTTCTGGGAGAATGTCCTATGGACAGATGAGACAAAACTGGAACTTTTTGGCAAGGCACATCAGCTCTATGTTCACAGACGCAAAAATGAAGCATACCAAGAAAAGAACACTGTCCCTACTGTGAAACATGGAGGAGGTTCTGTTATGTTCTGGGGCTGCTTTGCTGCATCTGTTTCATGAGTTTGTTTTTTAAAATAATTCTGTTGAACCACAATTCAAAAGCATTGTCTGATTTTCATTGGTTAATTTTCATAGAATTTTTATTTATTACCACTTTTGTCAGATTCAAGTTATTTCTGTGACTATTGTGGGTTTTTCTTTCATTAACAGAGGGGTACCAACAATTTTGTCCACGTCTGTAAAACTGTCAAACGTGCCCCTCAGTGTGATTCCATCCTGTGTTTGGTATCGTGCGCGTGAGCTGTCAAGAATTTAACACGCCATAACAACTTTTGGGAGAAACTGTTGCGTCCTCTTCTTTGAATTCTTCTGATAACACCTCATGGCTGTCTTCTGCTCCCTTGTCATCGCCTAAGGTGAAGGCAAGGCTTGTGACAGCGATCTAAATGAGGATGTAGCCTTGTGACAGAAGGGAGAGGAAGAGCTGTTATGTGTGTTTTTTCCTGATGAATGACTTCAGTCAACAAAACAAAGGGAGTGGCCAATGCCTTACTTCTTCATACATGATACGCCCTGTCCTCCTCCTCTTCCTTGTCCCATTATCTCGATATAATTAGCTTCCTGTCTGGGTCACAGTGACATGAGAATGCTGGGGGAAATGGTATTTTTTGTGGTTTAGTTCTGGTTTCCTGTTGGGTGTCTAGATGAGGAGAAACCTCTTTGAAGTCAGGTTTAACCAGATGGAAAATAAGCAGCTGAATTTCCTAACACATACGGTATGTTTGGTAACTGCCTCAGGCAAGCTAAATTCATGAGGGGCAACAAAGTCACAAATTTGTACTGCTGTATGATTAATGAACGTATAGTGTTTGAACATTACATCAATCTGCCTTAATGGCATTTCTTTCTTTAAGGTAAAATGTGTTTCCACTTGCTTAACATGTATGGGGTATTTCTTAATAAAGTTATAATAAATACAATAATCATAAATAAATGATCATATATTGGTGGAAGTTAAACTTAATCTTTCTTATGGGCATGAAGATAGTAGTACACTAGGTGATTTTTTTTTTTTTTAGCAAAATTGCACAAAATCCTCCCCCTTGTTAATATGCCCCCATCTTCATTAAAAGGCTTAAATCACTCCCTCGCCACCTGAGAAAAAGAGAGAACTGTCCCTCTCAGTATCATCATCAACCTTTTTATATCATCTTATAGAACTGAATAGCACCAATGCACCAATCCTAAGAAAAAACGTAAAAAAAAAACCCTATAAATTTGCGGTTTTTCCACATAAATTTCTAACTTTGTGAAAATTTGCACTTTTCCCCTCATAAATCAGCAACTTTTTTCTTCTATTCAATTTTTTTTCTAATAAATTTGCAACTTTTTGTGTGTAAATTTGCAACTTTTTTCTAATAAATTTGTGACTTTTTGCCAAAATCGCAACATTTTTGTCTTTAAATTGCAACTTTTTTCTCATACACCTGCAACTTTTCTCTTGTAAACTTGTAACTTTTTCTAATAAATTTGGGGCTTTTTTTTTTTTTTTTTGCAAAATTGCAACTTCTTTCTCATAAAATTGCTGCTTTCTTCCTTGTAAAATTGCAGCTTTTTTCCTTGTGAAATTTTGAGCATTTTCTCATAAATATTCAACTTTTTTGAAAATTTATGACTTTTTCTCATAAATTTGCACTTTTTTTTTTTTTTACAAAACTACAACTTTTTTCTCACAAATCTGCAAATCTTTCATGTAAATTTGCAAGGTTTTTTTTTCTTATAAATTTGTGACTTTTTTGCAATATTGCAACTTTTTCTCTTAAAATTGCAACTCTTTCCTCATAAATGTGCAACTTTTTCTTGTAAATTTGTGAAATTTTTTCTTGTAGATTTGTGATTTTTTTTCAATAAAACTTCATCGTTTTACTCATAAATTTGCACATTTTTTCTTGTAAATTTCAAACTTTTTCCTGTAAATTTTCATTTTTTTTCTTGTAAATTAGCACATTCATGTGGATGCTGTTTACATTTTTTATTCTATGTAACTGAAATATAACTTGCAACTTTTTAAATTGGCATTTTTGCACCTTTATTCTTGCAAATTTTACCTAGTTTATATTTAAACCTTTGTACCTTATTGTAATGTCGGGGCCATTTTAAGGGGGGCAGGGATTTCCCAGCATGCTTTGCCAGTTTGAAACGTTACTGTATGTGTGTTAAATGTGTTATTTCTGAGTTATACTGCTGTGTCATTATAACTGCATTATAATGACCCAGCAGTGTTTAGCAGGATTAGGGCAAGATGTATCATGTGTGTGTAACCATGATTGAAACAGGGGTCTGGGAGAATGACCTCCCCTCCTCTCTGTGCTCAGAAGTAGGTTGGGGGTCGGGGTGTGTAAAATAAATAAGGTTGATCACAACCATCTGCTCCATTGTCTTTGTGTGAACCCTGCAAACGTCACACTGGTGTCAGGAGTGGGATATGGAGCAAGATGAGGATCCAGGCGGAGGTCCAGCGGCCGGAGCGATTCATCGCCCAGCCGGGAACGGAGTGTAGAGCTGAGACGCCGGCCCCTGGAGAGCTTCTCCGCGATGGACGGAGCAGAGCAAACCAGCCCCGTTTCCCGCCCTTTTCAGGGCAGGACGGGCTGGCGATTCCAGAGCAATTAGGAGCGGCAATCGACCGGGAGATGACCGTCCCATCCATCCAGCAGCGGGCCAAGATTCCCCGCTACAACGGCGAGAACCTGTTGGATGACCGCCTGGCCCAGGTCGAGTTGGCTGCCGCGCTGATCATCGGAGGAAACCACCGTGCTGAGAGCGAGTGGAGGAAGAGCTACGGCAGATCACAGCAGCGCGTGCACGAAGGAGACAGCCGTGGCGACGCGAGGAAGGACGGCTTCCGCTGCACAGAGCCAGGGTACATGGCATGGTACTGCCCCGCACACAGCGCACGACAAACTGGCCCCTCGCCGACGTTAAATTAGAGCGAGGTGGCATGGTCGGGGAAAAAGCCGCCTCCTGCAGATGCTTCCCCCGGCAGGTGACGTCACAGAGGCCTTTGGAGCGCAGCAGCAGTGGAGCGAGCAGGACAGATCCGGTCTTTTCTCGGGATCGGCAGGGGCTGGACGCCTGGACGCGGGCCAGCGGCCGACTGGGAGGTCCTGGCAGCGGTGGGAGTCATGGGACTCCCGCTGCCAGAGGCGGAACTGTGCGTGTCCTACCGCCACCCGATGCTTTTCCTTTCGGTGACGTCACGGAGGCCCTCGGCGCAGGAGCGACGCAGCGGAGCGAGCAGGATGAAGATGCGACCATTTTCCAGGCGCGGCAAGGGCTGGACGCATGGACGCGGGCCAGCGGCCGCCTGGGAGACCTGGCAGCGGTGGGAGTCGGCCGGAGCGGGCCTGGGACTCCCGCTGCCAGGGAAGGGACTGTGCGTGGTCCTACAGAGGCTGTCAGATGTGTCCATCCGCCCGCTGGTGGCCAAACCGGAACCCTACCCCAACCAGATACTCCGACCGAGACTCAGATGGCCCGTGCATGCCGCCCTGGCACCGGGCTGACTCGCATTGGATTTCTGAAAGTGGACTTTGAATTTTCTGGGGACAGAAACCAGTCCGGGGGGGGGGGCAGTGTAACGTCGGGGCCATTTTAAGGGGGGCAGGGATTTCCCAGCATGCTTTGCCAGTTTGAAACATTACTGTATGTGTGTTAAATGTGTTATTTCTGAGTTATACTGCTGTGTCATTATAACTGCATTATAATGACCCAGCAGTGTTTAGCAGGATTAGGGCAAGATGTATCATGTGTGTGTAACCATGATTAAAACAGGGGTCTGGGAGAATGACCTCCCCTCCTCTCTGTGCTCAGAAGTAGGTTGGGGGTCAGGGTGTGTAAAATAAATAAGGTTGATCACAACCATCTGCTCCATTGTCTTTGTGTGAACCCTGCAAACGTCACATTATGCTCAATTTGTGAACAACTCCCATTACCCCTTCTAAAAAATAATAAATCACCTACTGAATATGAGGTGTCACTAATTGTTGTGTAGCGCCCCCTGTAGTTCCTAGCCGGCCCCACCTTTAGAAGCTCAGGACGTCTCTCTGGGTTCAGTTAGCAGTTACTCCAGTAACTTGCAGAGAGATGCTATAGGTTAAACAGGTAACACTTTTATTTACAACAGCCTCTCAGACATCAACACATACAAACAAAAACAAGATCAATATCCACATACAATGCATCCAGAAAGTCTTCACAGCACTTCACTTTTTCCACATTCTGTTATGTTACAGCCTTATTCCAAAATGAATTAAATTTTTCGCCCTCAAAATTCTACACACAATACCCCATAATGACAAAATGATTTTTTTTTTGAGATTTTTGAAAATTTATTAAAAATAAAAAACTAAGAAATCACATGTACATTAGTATTCACAGCCTTTGCCATGAAGCTCAAAATTGAGCTCAGGTGCATCTTGTTTCCACTGATCATCCTTGAGACGTTTCTACAGCTTAATGAGAGTCCAGTTGATTGGACATGATTTGGAAAGGCACACACCTGTCTGTATAAGGTCCCACAGTTGACAGTGCATGTCAGAGCACAAACCAAGCATGAAGTCAAAGGAATTGTCTGTAGATCTCTGAGACAGGATTGTCTCGAGGCACAAATCTGGGCCAATCAATTCGACCTTTGGTGGATTTCTCAATTCTGGCCAGCTCATCTAGCAGAACTTTCTCCAAATCAGCCCCACTAAGTTTAGCAAGGTCCTTCAGTTTGGTTAAATAACACTTCTGATGAAGGCTGATGAAGGCTGCAGTGCAGTTGAAACATGTAAAGAAGGTAAAGACATCTTTCTATTTTACTTTTGTCTTTCAAAGGAAAAAAAAAAAAAAAAAAAAAAAAAGGATAAATAAATGGTTAAATAACAGTCAGACTTGAACCTCTGTCAGCTGTATACAGCTCAGAGAGAAGCCAAATATCATAAGTAACACTTGGATTACGGCAAAGTCATTTACAAGGAAAAGAATCTTGGAGAAGCTGAATTGGTTCTCCTGATTTGAACTCGACAATGGCAGTATTTTAAAACTGAAGTTCAGGACTTTAGACTTTATTCTTCTTTTAATGGAACTAAACTGTTGTAGGTACTCCGTCACCTCATTGTCAGATTCATCACCAGTTACCCTGCCTATAATGACAGAATTGGGTATTTTCACATTTTCAGACTGAATCACATCCATGTTTGAACTCAACATCTGAGCAAAACATGTACTAAGGTCAGTGATACCACAGTTTAGGGATCTGATGCAATAAAAGCATTAAACTCTTCAACCATCTCAAGAAAATGAGATTTAAACTGCTCCTGGCTGTTTTGCCACTATTTGCATGTAGCGCCCCCTGTAGTTCCTAGCCAGACCCACCTTTAAAAGTACAGTGGTACCTCTACTTACGAATTTAATTCGTTCCGGAAGAATTCTCGTAACGTGAAAAAATCGTAAGTAGAGGCGCGTTTTACATGTAAATGCCGTAATCCGTTCCAAGCCCCCAAAATTCGGGCATAAATTTTTTATAAATCGTAAAAACGCATCAAAACATGTAACAAATACATGTTACAATTAGATTACTGCACAATAAACATAAAATGAGAGTTTAAAATGAGAGAAAGAATAATAAAAGAAAGAATAATAAAAATTATGTTCATTTACCTTTTAACTGCGATCGTCGGCGTCGGCGTCACCTTTTGCCTTCTTTGGTTCATGTTCTGTCTCATCAGTGGTTTTTGCCTGACGTTTTGTGATGAAACGATCCAAGGACGTTTGCTTTTATCGGCTTGTAAGGGCTTCCTTTTGTTTTAATACCGTGCTGATCGTTGATGTTTTTTTTTTTTCCCCAAAACTTTATTAAGAACAAGGTGAAAGTACAGAGTTATAACGTAGATGGTGATAAACATGGCAGTTAACAATTTTTTTTTTCTCTAAATTGTGTAGTTCAGTCAACAGTCTTACAAGAGGTAAGAAGGATAAAATAAAGTAGTAAGAATAGTAAATAATAATAAGATAAAGCGAGATCAACCAAACGCATCCATTCGTGGCCAATGGGATACCAGGAAGATGCTAGGCGATAGCCAATGGCAGAGCAGCTACAGGTATGTTTACGTTCGGTAAAATACGGGAGCTGCAAGGAGCGCGTACTTTTTTTGCCTTTCGTATCCTGAAATTTTGTTCGTAACTAGAGGCAATATTTTTCCGTTGAGGCGTCTCGTAACCTGAAAATTTCGTATGTAGAGACGTTCGTAAGTAGAGGTACCACTGTATTAGACATCTCTCTAGTTTGGTTAGCAGTTACTCAAGTAACTCGTGGAGAGTTACTATAAGTTGAACAGGAAACACTATTATTTACAGCAGAACAATATCCACATATCACTCTTTCTGACATGTGCGCAGCACTGCAATTTCATAAATAAAATAAAGAAAATGGCACTCCCCAACAATAAATAAAAAGAAGACCAAAATGAGTCTGTCTCAGTCTCAGTTGTGTTAAACACAACCATTCCTTTGACCAAGGTACCATGAAAAAGTTCAGTTCTGTGTGTCACAGTTTTGTCTGGGGTTCTGTGTCTGGGGGGGGGGGGGTGTTCTGTGTGTGGGAATTCCTACAACTACAACTACAACTACAACTACGGGGCAGTGTTGTAGTGTGTTCAGGGCTTATCTGGTGCCAAGTGAATGGGGAATCAGATGATCTGGTGTCCTGTTGTGGTTTGTTCCTACGGCTCGCCAGACCGCATCCATAACTGTCCACAAGCTCGTTAGGCTGGGCGTGCCATCTCGGAATCCAGGGTCTCTCAGAGTATCAAAAAAACCCCCAAAACAAAACAGTCAGAGTCTCCAATGACAAACTGCTCAGCAGTTATCGTCTCACAGTGCTCACAGTTCGGCCTCAGGTCTAGTAGAGTGTGTCTGATCCCACTGGCAGAAGTGCGGAAAAGAAGGTTATGTGGCTTGCTGCCCCGGTTTTTTTACTTAAAGGCCACAGCGCTCCCCAAAGGGACAAACAGTGTACTATGGGTCTAAATAACATATATAGGTTTAGTAACCCTATTTTCCACATGGGTTACAGTTGTCTTAATGATTTTGGCACATTATTTTATGAAAATGCTCAGATTATGCTGTTTATGTGTTTAATGTTGTTATTGTTTGCTCATGGCTAGCTGATTGCTAGCTCACTAACATGGCAATAAACTTAAAGGGGTCATTGATTGCACTTTTTTCTACATTTTAAAAGCTCACACACATCCTAATGAAACTGATGTGACATACAGGTACAGTACATCTCTGTAAATTAGAATATGAAAAAGTTCAATATTTTTTGTCACTCATTTCAGAAAGTGAAACCCATATATCATACAGTAAAAGCAAGAAATCTCTGTGTGTATGTCACGTTTATAGGACATCATAGGACGGCCTATGATCTCTGCCTGAACATCATAGGACGTCCTATGAACTCAGGCATCACAGGACGACTCGCGTTGCCTATATGACGAAACATAGACAAATGTATCTTTATGATGCCATATACATCAAGCCCACGACACATAAGACAAATGTGTCTTTATGACGTCATATACATCAAGGCTGCCTTCATGTCTTTATGATGTCATATACAGTGAGTCCATGCCGGAAAGACTCTTTTTGCTCAGATCTACAGTATGTCTTTAAAGCACGTTTATAGGACATCATAGGATGACCTGTGATATTGATGTTTATTTATTTTAATTTTGATGATTATGGCTTACAGCCCATGAAAACCCCAAATTCAATTTCTCTAAAAATTAGAATATTACAAAATTAATTTTAAAAAAGTTTTTTAATAGAAATGTTGGCAGACTGAAAAGTATATCCATGTACACACTCAATACTTGGTCGAGGCTCCTTTTGGATTAATTACTGTATCAATGTGGCATGGCATGGAGGTGATCAACCTGTGGCACTGCTGAGGTGTTATGAAGGTCCAGGTTGCTTTGATAGTGACCTTCAGCTCATCTGCATTGTTGGGTCTGGTGTCTCTCATCTTCCTCTTGACAATACTCCATAGATTCTCTATGGGGTTGATGTCAGGAGAGTTTGCTGACCAATCACAGTGATGCCATGGTCATTAAACCAGGTTTTGATACTTTTGCCAGTGTGTGTGGGGGGGTGGGGGTGGGGGGGCAAGTCCTGCTGGAAAATGAAATCAGCTTCTCCATAAAGCTTGTCAGCAGAGGGAAGCATGAAATGCTCTAAAATTTCCTGGTTGACGACTGCCCTGACTTTGGTCTTGATAAAACACAGTGGACTAACACCAGCAGATGACCTCTGTTCAGATAAAAGTAAATTTTGCATTTCATTTGGAAATCAAAGTCCCAGAGTCTCAACAAAGAGTGGAGAGGCACAGAATCTAAGTTGCTTGAGGTTTAGTGTGAAGTTTCCACAGTCAGTGATGATTTGAGGAACCATGTCATCTGCTGGTGTTGGTCCACTGTGTTTTATCAAGACCAAAGTCAGCGCAGTTGTCTACTAGGAAATTTTAGAGTACTTCATGCTTCCCTCTGCTGACAAGCTTTATGGAGAAGCTGATTTCATTTTCCAGCAGGACTTGGCACCCCCCCACACTGCCAAAAGTATCAAAACCCGATTTAATGACCATGGCATCACTGTGTTTGACTGGCCAGCAAACTCTCCTGACCTAAACCCCATAGAGAATCTATGGAGTATTGTCAAGAGGAAGATGAGAGACACCAGACCCAACAATGCGGATGAGCTGAAGGTCACTATCAAAGCAACCTGGACCTTCATAACACCTCAGCAGCGCCACAGGATGATCACCTCCATGCCACAGCACACTGATGGGTCCAATCTCACCAATGCAGGGTTGATAATCTCTGAGACAGTGAATGGACCCAGAAACGGGGGGGGGGGGGCCCTGGTCTCGGCCTTCAGAGGAAGGTTTCGGGTGGAAAGCTAAACCTTCTGGCCAACCCAGTACTCAGGAGCGGGGTGTGTCTCTTCCAGTTCGCCCACATGTAGTTCTTCCTGCTGTGCCCGGAGCAAGACCGCCTTTGTCTCCCGCCAACAGTGCCTGCACTTGGAGATGGAGGCTGCTACCAATGGTACTTCTACCTCTTCTTCAGCAATGGGAAGGAGAGGCGGGTGGTAGCCCAATGATGCCTCGAAAGGGGAGAATCCAGTAGTTGTCGATGTGGCTGAGTTGTAGTCATACTCGACCTACTGAAGGTGGGAGTTCCAGGAGGAAGGATCGACCACCATGACACACCGAAGCATGGCTTCCATCTCCTGGTTGTCTCTCTCACACTGGCCGTTGGTCTGGGGGTGGTAACCGGAGGAGAGGCTGACTGTGGCCCTGATTGCCTTACAGAAGGCTCACAGACCTTAGAGATGAATTGGGGACCATGGTTGGAAACAGCATCCTTGGGGATGCCATGCAGCCTGACCATATACACTGACAGGAGGTGTGCCATCTCCAAGGCAGATGGGAGTTTCTTCAGGGGGAAGAAGTGAGCTTCCTTGGAGAACCTGTCAATGACCATAAGGATGACCGTGTACCCATTGGAAGGGGGTACCTCCATAATGAAACTGAGCGCTATATCAGACCAAGGACAGCTGGGAACTGGGAGGGGCTAGAGAAGTCTGGCAGGGGGGAAATAGGGATCTTTCCTGTGGGACACGGGGGAAAGGCTTTTATGTACTCCTGAATGTCCCTTTCCATTGCAGGCCACCAGAAGTAGCGCCAGAGAGAGGACAGGGTCTGCACTACCCCTAGGTGACAGGAGAGCCTCATGGAGTGTAACCATTTAATGATGCATAATGCATTTAATGATCTGAGTGAGGGGCTGGCCAGACAGAGCTCTGACCATCTGGGGCTGGGGTAACAGAGTACAGGGAATTTTAAACTTGGTTGCCAGACTCTCAGAAGTAAAATTGTGCTCTACTCCTGAACTGACCAATGCTGAGACAGCAAACTCGATGGACTGGAGCATTACGCACATGGGAAGGTCCAGGCATTTTATAGGGGAATTGTTGGCTCCGCCTGTCAGTCCCCCTATTTTGACTGACGGGCTGAGCCGTCCCCTCATGGATCGTCACCTTATCATAGTGGGGGGTTTGCATGCCCTAGTGATCCTAGGAGCAAAGTTGTCCGAGGCAATTTGCCTCTGGTAGGGTCACTAAAGACAGACACGTCCTAGGTGAAGGTCCAGATTAATAAAGATCCAATAGACTCTCATGATGAACGCTAGAACAGGGATCAAGTGTACCCTGCCCGGTATGAAGTTACCGGGACCCCACCCTGGAGCCAGGCCTGGGGGAGGCCTGGGGGAGAGCACCAGACACTCGATTGCTAGTGTCTGGTGGCCGGGTTTCTGCCCATGGGACCCGGCCAGGCTCAGCCCAAAGGAGTTACATGGGTCCACCCTCCAGTGGGCTCACCTCCTGCAGGAGGGACCATGGGGGTCCGGTGCTGTGTGGATCAGGTGCCCGTCAAAGCCAGAGATCTTGGTGGTCTGATCCCAGGCTTCCTAAACTGGCTTTTGGGACGTAGAATGTCACCTCTGTGGTGGGGAAGGAGCCTGAGCTGGTGCATGAGGTTGAGAGATACCAGCTAGATATAGTCGGCCTCACCTCAACACACAGCTCCGGTTCCGGAACCAGTCTCCTGGAGAGGGGCTGGAGCTTAGCCTACTCTGGAGTTGCCCCGGGCGAGAGGCGACGAGCAGGGGTAGGTATTCTTGTATCCCCCCACCTTGCTGCCTCTAAATTGGAGTTTTCCCCGGTGGACGAAAGGGTTGTTTCTCTGCGCCTTTGGGTTGGGAAATGGGTCCTGACCATCATTTGTGCCTATGCACCAAATGATGGTTCAGAGTACCCACCCTTTTTGGAGTCTCTGACTGGGGTGCTGGAGTGTGCTCCTCTTGGACACGCCATTGTCCTACTGGGGGACTTCAATGCACACGTGGGCAATGACAGTGAAACCTGGAGGGGGTGATTGGGAGGAATGGTCTGCTCGATCTGAACCCGAGTGGTGTTCAGTTATTGGACTTCTATGCTAACCACAGTTTGTCCATAACAAACACCATGTTCAAGCATAAGGGTGTCCATATGTGCACCTGGCACCAGGACACCCTAGGTCACAGGTTGATGATCGATTTTATTATTGTGTCATCAGACCTGCAATCATATATCTTGGACACTAGGGTAAAAAGAGGTGCAGAGCTGTCAACTGATCACCACCTGGTGGTGAGCTGGATCCGATGGCAGGGGAGGATGCCATTCAGACCTGGTAGACCCAAACGTATAGTGAGGGTGTGCTGGGAACATCTGGCTGAGGCACCAGTCCAGGAGGTCTTCAACTCCCACCTCCAGAAGAACCTCAACCACATTCCGAGGGAGTCTGGAGACATGGAGTCTGAATGGGCCACGTTCTCCACCTCCATTGTTGAAGCAGCTGCCCAGAGCTGCAGCTGCAAGGTCGTTGGGACATCTCGTGGTGGAAACCCCCGAACCAAGTGGTGGACACCAGAGGTGAGGGGGGGCCACTAAGCTGAAGAAGGAGTCCTATCAAGCTTGGTTGGCTTGTGGGCCCAAGCAGCTGAGGTGCACCGGCAGGCCAAGCGGAGTGCAGCTCGGGTGGTTGCTGAAGCAAAAACTCGGGTATGGGAGGAGTTCGGTGAGGACATGGAACAAGACTTTCAGTCGGCCTCGAAGAGATTCTGGCAAACTGTCCGGCGGCTCAGGAGGGAAAAGCAGCTCCCTGTCCACACTGTGTATGGTGCAGATGGGGTGCTGCTGACTTTGACTGGGGATATCATCGGGTGGTGGAAAGAATACTTCGAGGATCTCCTCAATCCCACTGATACGCCTTCCACAGAGGAAGCAGGGCTTGTGGATGAGAAGGACGTCTTGCCTATCACAGGGGCTGAGGTCGCCAAGGTGGTTAAAAATCTCTTTGGTAGCCGAGCCCCAGGGGTGGACAAGATTCACCCTGAGTACCTCAAGGCCCTGGACATTGTAGGCCTGTCATGGTTGACACGCCTCTGCAACACTGCGTGGAGGTCGGGGGCAGTGCCTTTGGCATGGCAAACCGGGGTGGTGGTTCCTCTCTTCAAAAAAGGGGACCAGAGGGTGTGCTCCAACTTTAGCGGGATCACACTCCTCAGCCTCCCTGAGAAGGTCTATGCCAAGGTATTGGAGAGAAGAGTCTGGCTGTTGGTTGAACCTCAGATTTAGGAAGAGCAATGTGGTTTTCATCCTGGCCGTGGCACATCGGACCAGCTCTTTACCCTCTCAACAATCCTCGAGGGTTTGTGGGAGTTTGCCCAACCAGTTTACATGTTTTTTGTGGACTTGGAGAAGGCATTTGACCGTGTCCCTTGTGGCTTTTTGTGGAGGGTGCTTCGGGAGTATGGGGTATCGGGCTTGTTGTTACAAGCTATTCGGTCTCTGTACGACTGTTGTGAGAGCTTGGTTCGTATTGCCAGCACTTGGTCGCACTCATTCCCAGTGAGAGTTGGACTCCACCAGGGCTGCCCTTTGTTACTGATCCTGTTCATAATTTTTATGGACAGGATTTCTCCGTGCAGCCAGGGAACAGAGGGTGTCATGCTTGGTGACCACAGGATCTCATCTCTGTTGTTTGCAGATGATGTTGTCCTGCTAGCTTCATCCAGCAATGACCTACAGGTCTAACTGGGACAGTTTGCCGCTGAGTGTGAAGCGGATGGGATGAGAATCAGTACCTCCAAGTCCGAGTCCATGGTCCTCAGCCGGAAAAAGGTGGATTGTCCTCTCCGGGTTGGGGACAGGCTCCTGCCCCAAGAGGAGGAGTTTAAGTATCTTTGGGTCTTATTCACGAGTGAGGGGAGAATGGAGCAAGAGATTGACAGACGGATCGGAGCAGCATCTGCAGTGATGCAGACATTGTACTGGTCTGTTGCGGTGAAGAGGGAACTAAGCTCTAAGGCAAAGCTGTTGATTTACTGGTCAATCTACGTTCCTACCCTCACCTATGGTCATGAGCTTTGGGTAATGACCGAAAGAACAAGATCATGGATACAAGCGGCTGAAATGAGCTTTCTTCGTAGGATTGCTGGACTCACCCTCAGAGACAGGATGAGCTCAGTCATCTGGGAGAGGCTCAGAGTAGAACCGCTGCTCCTTCACATTGAAAGGAGCCAGTTGAGGTGGTATGGGCATCTGAACAAGATGCCTACTGGACACCTCTCACTTGAAGTGTTTCGGGCACGTCCCACCGGGAGGAGACCCTGGGGCAGACCCAGGACCCACTGGAGAGACTATAGCCTCATTTCCACTAGCCCAGTTCGACTCGCCTCGTTTCGTTTCGTTACTACTCGTTTCGGCCGCGGTTGTGTCTCCATAGCAGCCGGGTAAAGCGGGGTTAAGCTGTGGTGGGCGGGATTTTGTTTACAGCAAGGTGGCGCCACACTCCCGTGACATAAAACACGAGACCCAAGCCAAACACAACATGGCGGCTTTACAAGACGACTCCTCGGTCTGTGGCTTTTTTCACCGTAAATGCCAAAAAGGACCGCCAGACAAGGGTACAGGCAGTGAGACGAAACACTCTGGAATAGTTCTGCAGCTTCTGGGAGAGCCGAAGACGTGAGGATACAAACTAGGTCATATGTTACGGTAAGCTAATGTTGCTAATGCTAGTTTGCTATAAGTATGTCGTACTACACTGTAATCTCTGCAAGTTATCGCTGTTAGGTACTAAAATATGTACGCTGTGTGTATTTCAGATGGCTCTGTTGTGGGAAAATTACCGCTTCATTCGGTCTGGGTGTTCAGCACAGCCTGTCACAGATGTCATCAGCCTGTCACTGATGTCAGCACAGCTTCACAAACGATCAGTGGTTATAGAGCTTAAGAAAGTCTGTAGAAACGTTTATTTCCTGTACAACAAATTGCTCTGATCTGCGTGAAAATCATGGAGACTGTTGAGACATCATGGACGTACCTGCTTCTGCAGCAGAGTCTGAGATGGTCATAGAAAAAAATGATCAGCTGACACAACTTGATCGCCATGTTAATAACTATATTAGCCACAAAATATACGGTCAGTCTGGCGTTCAGCACAACCTGTCACTGATGTCAATACAGCCTGTCACTGATGTCAGCACAGCTTCACAAACGATCAGTGGTTGTAAAGCTTAAGAATGTCTGGTTTATTTCCTGTGCAAAAAATTGCTCTGATCTAAGTAAAGGAACCCTATTTCACTGTTTATGGGAATGTAGAAAAATCAGAATGTTTTGGGAAGAGGTGAGGGTAACAATTGAAAAAATAATTTCAAAACAAATCACATTGAACCCTAAACTGTTTTTGTTGGGTCTGTATCCAGAAAAACATAACTTTAATAAGAGTGAAAGAACATTCATAGATTTCAGTTTGCTTAATGCCAAAAAATGTATTGCATTACTGTGGAAAAACTCATAGACCAGATGTGACTCAGTGGTTAAGACAGATGTTACCAACCTTCCACTAGAAAGAATAACATACATACTGAAATCAAAGGAAAATGTGTTTGTGAATATGGAGACCTTTCATTGATTATGTAAAGAAATTAAACATAACTTCTGAAGAAGAAGGTGAATGATATGTGTGGACCTTGCAAATTCCAAGCTGGTGAATGTATATTATGTTTTCTTAAGTAATAGATTACCTAGACTAAACAGAGGAGCATTGTTGTTGACTTGTTTTTGTTAATGGTTGTTGTTTTTATTACCCTTTTTTTGTTATTTTGTTATTGTTCTTTTTTTTCCACAATATCTTTATTGAACCTTTTTTTTTTAACAAACATGATACAAACAATCAAACACTAACACTAAAGTACTACAAAAAAAAAAAAATGCACTAAAAACACCAACAACCACCAGCAAAGTCAAATCTTCAACAATGCTCCTCTGTTTAGTCTAGACAATCCAATACATAAGTATACATATTATGTTCACCAGTTTGGAATTTACAAGGTCCACACACATCATTCACCTTCTTCTTCAAGAGTTATGTTTAAATTTTTTACATAATCAATAAAAGGTCTCCATATATTCTCAAACACAATTTCCTTTGATTTCAGTATATATGTTATTCTTTCTAATGGAAGGTTTGTTAACATCTGTCTTAACCACTGAGTCACATCTGGTCTATGAGTCTTTTTCCATAATAGTGCAATACATTTTTTGGCATTAAGCAAACTGAGGTCTATGAATGTTCTTTCACTTTTATTAAAATTATGATTTTCTGGGTACAGACCCAACAAAAACAATTTAGGATTCAATATGATTTGTTTTGAGATTATTTTTTCAATTGTTACCCTCACCTCTTCCCAAAACATTCTTATTAATCTACATTCCCATACACAATGAAATAGAGTTCCTTTACTTTCCATGCATTTTGTGCATGTATCTGGTATATTTTTGTTATATTTATTTAACTCCTCCGGTGTAACATACATCCGCATTAACCATTTGAAATGTATCAATTTAAGGCGTACATTTATTGATTTGGTTTGAGCTTCTGTACAAGCCAATTCCCATTGTTCCTCTGAAATTTCAGTTTGCAGATCTTCTTTCCAGTAGTTTAATCTTTTCAGTGAATTTTCACTTGAAGATAGTGTCAATGAGTTATAAAACTCTGAAATAATACCCTTTCTTTTACTATCTTTCATCATCATTTTTTCCAAGGATGAATAAATAGGTCGAGTGAGAACTTTATTTTGATTTGATCGAATAAAGTTTCTAAGTTGAAGATATTTAAAAAAATGTGTTCTATTGAGATTAAATTTGATCCTCAGCTCTTCAAAAGACATTATGTTATCTGCACATGGCAAATATAAATCCTGAATCTTTTGTATCCCTTTTAAATTCCATACTTAAAATACAGCGTCCGCTCTCCCTGGTTTAAAATATTGATTACCCCATATTGGACTAAATTGTGACAATAACTGTGGTTCTTTTAAATAGTTTTTAGCTTCACACCATATTTTGATCATATGTTTTACAAATGGATTTTTAACTTGTTTTTGTAATTTTTTTGCCGAATCTGAGTATATGAATATGGGAAGAGGTAAAGGTAAATTGTATGATTCCATTTCAGTCCAGTGAGGGAGATCATTTGATGAAAAATAATATGTCATAGACCTCAGTTGTGCCGACCAATAATACAACATAAAATTTGGACATTTCAGACCTCCACGATCAAATGGTAAATATAATAAAGACAGACGTAATCTAGCCCTCCTGTTGTTCCATATAAATTCCACTAACTTTTTTTTTATTCTTGAGAATAAATCTAAAGGTGGTGATAAGGGAATGTATTGAAATAAATAAAGTATTTTAGGTAAAATATTACTTTTAAGTATATTGATTCTCCCGATCATCAACATTGGTAGTGACATCCATCTCTGAGTTAACTCATTGATATCTGACATTAAGGCTTCATAGTTGACACTGGCGACTGATTCTAGCTTAGGCACAATTTGGATTCCTAAATATTTTTTTTTCCACAATATCTTTATTGAACCTTTTTTTTTTTTTTAACAAACATGATACAAACAATCAAACACTAACACTAAAGTACTAAAAAAAAAAAAAAAAAAGATGCACTAAAAACACCAACAACCACCAGCAAAATCAAATCTTCAACAATGCTCCTCTGTTTAGTCTAGACAATCCAATACATAAGTGTACATATTATGTTCACCAGTTTGGAATTCACAAGGTCCACACACATCATTCACCTTCGTTATTGTTCTTTTTAGTTTTTAAATTACTTTTGTGTTAGTGTCTGACTGTGTGTGCTGTTTGTAAAAAGGTTCAATAAAAATATTGTGGGAAAAAAAAATTGCTCTGATCTGCGTGAAAATCATGGAGCGACTGAGACATCATGGACGTACCTTCTCCAGCTGCACTGAGTCTGAGATGGTGTCATAGCAAAAAATGATCAGCTGACACAACTTGATCTCCAGGTTAATAACTATATTAGCCACAAAATATATATTCAAAAAAGTAAACAGTACTGAGTTAGGTATAATTAGATATATTTGACAGTTATGATGCATTTTAGGCCAAAACAAACTTGATCTAGGATTAAAAGCAATTAAAATAATGCAGTCACAAGGTTACATGGAAAATGCTTGATTTACTAGATACATATACTGTAGAAATATATATTCTCTGCATCAACATGCATTGATGAATGTATGTATACATGTATGTATGCATACATGTATGTATACATGCATACATGCATGTACTACATGCATTCATGTAGTATTGCACTGACAATAAACCTCTGACGTTTTTGCAGATGTCTTTTTTATATGTGAAAGTTACCACCATGTGACATAAATTTCTTAAAAATGAGCCATTATTTTCAAGGTCACCCATTAATGGTTTGTACTATTGACTCTTTTCCCACCAGTGTATTAACAGACAAAAATAGAAATCATGATGCAAACACAAAAGTCACTACATTGTTTATTACAATCAGCAGCAAATTCCAGATTATTCAGAATGTGCAAAACTCAAACTGTAAGACTGGTTCACTCAGCAGCTGGGATGTGCAGCTCACACTGGTCTCAGATCAGCAGATCTTAGGCCTGCATCTCTGTAAATAGTGACGCAAGGTCCAGTTTGGGGTGGATCGATCGTTTACCTCTTGCCTAGACAAAAGACAGAAATGGGTGGTGGTTAAATAAAGGAAGTTTAAAACATATTTGGGAAATACACTTGTTGCTAAAAGGCAGTGGTGGAATGTGAATGAATGAATCTTTATTTTGGATAGATTAAAAGAAAATGGAATAATATAACAAAGGGGAAAAAAATCTAATAAGGTCGAATTAAACAATAACTCCTCTGATTATACAGTTCTGGCTTACATTTAAAATCATCTATTTTTACTGTGGCCTCAGCAATCAGAATGAATTAATACATTCACTTGAATGGAATCTAGTACTTTAACTGAGGGTGTGCATCACTGAGTATGGAGTCACTCAGTCAAAATATGGAGTTTTTTATCAATAAAAGTTTGTCTTGTCTGTAAAAGTGTCTCTTCTTGCCCTGGCTTCAAGTGTGGGCGGTGTTTTGTACTTTTATTGCTAAAATATAAAAGGATGCACTACAATGGGTCTCAAATATTTGTAATGTGTCCTGTTACTGCATGAGTTTATTGATGATAGAGTATAAACTACACATATAAACTAAATTATATTGATGACTGAACAACTGCCATTCCCCAAAAGATACAGTTATGAACATAACTCACAAAGGATCACACAAGTGATCTGACAAAAAAAAAAAATACATTAACAAGTGGTTTATTTTACAGTTGATGCGCCAGTCTTTTTCAATTATTCTGTAATTAATACTCACACAATCAAATAAATCTCAGTTCAGTCCCTTTTATATTAAGTGGAAATTGTGCTACTTTGGTTTTCACACTTTACCTATAAAAGCAAAGGATTTCAGTACGTTCCACAGTGGCGACGTCCGTTGTTGAGCGGCTGATTCCCTCCTGCCTAGACGAACGACAGAAATGGATGGTGGTTAGTTTCAAGCAAGTTCAACACTTATACAGGCACATCTCAAAAATTAGAATATCATGAAAAAGTTCAATATTTTTGTCACTCATTTCAGAAAGTGAAACCCATATATAGATTCATTACAGGGACAGTGATATATTGAAAGTGTTTATTTTAATATTGATGATTACGGCTACAGCCCATATTAACCAACACCTCAGCGGCCAACATTTCTATTTAAAAACTATTTTTTAAAGTTTATGTAATATTCTAATTTTTTGCCAAATTGAATTTGGGTTTTTCAGGGGCTGTAAGACATAATCATCCAAATTAAAATAAATAAATGCTTGAAATATATCACTGGGATTTATGGTGGAACAGCACAATACTGTTCCAGCACCTTTTATGGAAAATCCACAGAATAGGTGTGTGGGTCTACTCTAACGCTTTAGAAAATTATATGAATGACTTTATAAATCACTGGTTTGAAAAAGCACTTTTATATTGTTGAGATTTCGGCTCCTGTGGTCTCACCAGTATCCACTATAAACAGGGAGGCTAACCCCTGGCATGTGGAAACACATTCTATAATGCGCAGGACCAAAGTGCAATACAAAACACAAACCAGGACTTTAACCAGGATTAACATATTTCATCGTTTTGCTCTCACAAGCGAATATTTAGGAGAAAACAAGCGCGAATCAGCAGTTGGTACTAGCTAGCTACTAGCTAACACTCGTTAGCCAGCACAGAACAGCGCTGTATTGCTCAAAAAAAGTGAGCTTACCACCAACAGGATAAATAAGCGAACAGATGCACATTATTACAAATCACTCACCATCGATGGTTCTCTCACGTTCGTCTTCAGCTTGTCAGTATTACGGTTCTATTCTGGGCTGCCATCTGTATGGGTCCGGATCACTCCTCTCACTGTGTGTCTGCCACCAAGCAGAGAAAACCCCGCACCTCTTCGTTGGACCACGGTGTAGATTTCCGCAAAACCTACAACGCTGTCTGTATTAATATCGTATTTACTCCGTGACCGAGTTAGTCCGTGATTGCAAATGGCGGTCGTAAAGATTTCAATGAAGACGGGCGCTTTCGTGACATTACGCCCTGACCAATCAGCGGCTAGCAGTCTATTGACGTCACATCTCGGCTCGCTTTCGCATGCTTATACCCTGCCTCTTAACAGGCACCAAAATAGTGTCGGTTAAACCGTGCTGGGTACAGTGGAAATGGCGAGAAAGTGAATCGAGTAGAAGTAAGTAAGGCCAAGGCGATACTAATGGAAATGGGCCTTAAGTCTCCCAGCTCGTCTGGGAACGCCTTGGTATCTGTTACAACTCACTCTGGGCCATCATCTGCCTCAGCTGTGCGCACACCTGGGAGTAACCAGCCCCGGGCTATATAGCCCGTTCTGCCTAGAGCTTCGGCACAGAGCCGTCTGCTATGATATGCTCTTCGTCCTGCGCACGCCCTGATTCCACTCAGCCCTGCGCTACATCGTTGGACTCTCCGTTGGCACGTATGCTCAACAAATTCCAACCTTACCTCTTCTCCCAGGCTCTCCCCTGTGCACAGGTGGATCCCTCCGGCAGCGGTTCTCTCCCTCACGGCGGCGGAACCGCTCCTCTCTCCATGCCGCGCATCACAACGCTTCTCCGGGTGCACTCAGCAGGCGCTGTCTCCCTGGCAGGTGGCCCAAAGCCCAAGCTACGCCAACTCCAGGACATCTGCAAGTAAGCCCTGTTTATTCTCCATCCATCATAACACGGCTGAAATTAATACCTGTGTTTGGTTCTGTCTCTAGGGTTGCCAGGCTGTATGGCGCTCTGTTTCACCCCCGGCTGCAGCTCGTTCACCCACACAACATTCACATACCGCATACACACACCCACACACCTGCTGGTTATTCAATAAAGATCATTGTATTGAACTTGAGTCTGTGTGTGCGTGTTCCCTGGGTCTGACATTATGTCAGTACGGCTCCGTCAGAGTGACCCAGCGAACAGCGGGCTCGCATACCGCTTTAACATCTTGGAGGCTCAAGTTCACCAAATTACTTACCAGCAGCAGGTTATTCTGAACCAGTTAGGTCAGATTAACAGCCGATTGGATCGCCTGGAAGGACAGCGGACGTTCCCTCCGGCCCAGAGCAGCAGGCCAGCTCCTGTTAGCTCCCGATCTAGCCAGGCTAGCCCGGGCGCGCTCACGCGTCTCACGCCGATCCCCACGCCCACGCGCTTCAGTGGAAAGCTCGGGGAGGCGCGGGGTTTCATCCTCCAGTGTGAGACGGTGTTTCAGCGCGTTCCCGGGGACTTCCCTCCGATCACAGCCGTATCGGTTACGTGGTTAATCTCTTGGAAGGGCGAGCGTTAGCGTGGGCTTACGCTATAATGGCGAGACCCAGCTACGCTAATCTCTCCTACGCCCAATTTGTCCAAGATTTCCATGAAATATTTGACCACTCGGATTGTGATAGTGTACTAACCACCCGTTTATTAAACCTTTGCCAGGGTAGTCGGTCAGTGGCCAATTACGCTGTCGACTTCCAGGTGGTAGCGGCGGAAGTTGGGTGGGAGGATGCTGCGCTTTGCAGCATCTTCACCCGTAGCCTGAGCCCTAGCCTACGGATAAGCTGGCCTGCCTAGATAAGCCTAAGCAGTTCACCGAGCTCATTTCTCTGGCCAGTAGCTTAGATAATAGGCTGAGGGAGCAAGCGACCGAGTGGAGATCCTCTGGCTGTTCGAGTAAACCATTTCGCTGCTCCTCCCAGTCTCCCACCTTGGCTCTGCCCGCGTTGGAGGGCCCGGTTGACTCTGAGGCCATGGTGATGGGACGTACTAAAATCTCACAGGCAGAGAGACAGCGCCGCCGGGACCTGGGTCTCTGCATGTATTGCGGGGATGACCAGCATGATATCGAGTCCTGCCCGGTTCGGCCAAAGAGGGGGGGTCCGCGAGTCGCTATAGGGGGTCTCGCGGACTCATCCCGATCTAATCCCCTATCCAAGTGTCTCCTGCCTATTAGGTTTTGTCACAACCGCTCTGAGTTCCTCACACACGCACTGGTGGACTTGGGGGCTGAACAGAGCTTTATTTCTAAGGAACTGGCAACCCGATTGGGGCTCCCCTGCCAAGCTCTGCCAACCCCCCTTAACCTCATCACCCTGTCAAAGGCTCCCTTAGAGAAGGTAACGCACCGGACTGCCCCGGTTTCGGCCATCATTTCTGGGAACCATGGTGAGGATCTCCGGTTGTTCGTACTCTCCACCTTGGCTGCCCCTGTCATCCTAGGTTACCCATGGCTGCGCTTGCACAACCCCACTTTCGACTGGCAGCGTTCTCGCCTGGAGTCCGTTCTGCTTGAGTGCTTGTCTCCAATCGGCAGCTTGTTCTCCTGCGGACCCCCTCTCCCCCCCCGCCCTTCCACCCCCCGACTTGTCCAGGGTACCATCGGAATTCCACGACCTCGGAGCAGTGTTCAGCAAGGCCCAGGCGCTGTCTCTTCCCCCCCCACCCGTACGACTGTGCCATCAACCTCCGCCTGGGCGCCCCCCTGCCATCGAGCCGCTTGTACAGCTTATCGGCTCCGGAGCGCGAGGCTATGGACGCTTAAATTAAGGAGTTGCTCAGCTCGGGCATCATCCGGCCATCGTCATCACCGGTGGGGCAGGCTTCTTCTTCGTGGGAAAGAAAGACGGCTCTCTTCGCCCCTGCATCGACTTCCAGGCTCTTAATGATATTACCATCAAGGACAAGTACACCTTACCGCTGATGGACTCTGCCTTCGACTCCCTTCAGGGGGCCTCCTGGTTCATGAAATTGGACCTGCGCAGTGCTTACCATCTCATGCGGATCCGGGAGGGCGACGAGTGGATGACGGGATTCCGGACCCTCAGCGGCCACTTTGAGTACCTTGTCATGCCGTTTGGGCTCACCAATGCTCCGGCCATCTTCCAGTGGCTCATCAATGATGTCCTCCGGGATTTCCTGGGGTCCTTCGTTTTTGTCTACCTGGACGACATCCTGATCTTCTCCAAATCCCGGGAGGAGCATCAGGTTCACGTGAGGCGGGTCCTTCAACAGCTGCTGGAGAACAAACTCTTCATGAAGGCCGAAAAGTGCAACTTCTACACCAAGAAAACCTCCTTTCTGGGTTTTATAATTTCGCACAACCAGGCCATTCCGGATCCAGAGAAGGTGAGGGTGGTGGTGGATTCCCCCCCCCAACCCGTCGTCAAGGAAACAGTTGCAACAATTTCTGGGGTTTGCCAATTTCTACATACAGCTCAATCGCCGCCCCCCTGACCCGCTTCACCTCCCCTAAGGTGCCGTTCCGGTGGACAGAGGAGGCTGCGTTGGCCTTTGTGGCCCTGAAGGCAGAATTTTCCTCGTCCCGACGCAGGTGGACCCCGTGCTGCAGTGTCTGGTCGAGGTGGATGCCTCTGATTCAGGGGTGGGGGTAGTTCTTTCACAGCGCTCCCCGGTGGATGGAGTGATTCACCCCTGTGCCTTTTTCTCTCGGCGACTGTCACCCACTGAGAGGAACTATGACGTCGGTGACAGGGAACTCCTGGAGGTCAAGCTCGCGCTGGAAGAGTGGCGGCACTGGCTGGAGGGGGCCTCGCTACCCTTTGTGGTCTGGACGGATCATAAGAACCTGGAGTACCTGAGGACGGCTAAGCACCTGAATGCTCACCTGGCGCGTTGGTCCTTGTTCTTCGGGCGCTTCCAGTTCACCATCACCTACCGCCCGGGGTCAAAGAATGCGAAGCCGGATGCCCTGTCCAGGCAGTTCGCCTCGGAGGCCGCTGAGAAGCAGGAGCACACCATCCTCCTGGCGTCGTGTGTCGTGGGCGCCCTCTCCTGGGTCATCAGGGATAAGGTCCTGAAGGCCCAAGAAACCAAACCGGACCCGGGCAGAGGCCCTACCGGGAGACTGTTCGTACCATCTGCTGTTCGGGGTGATGTGATCCACTGGGCCCATTCTTCCAAACTCGCCTGCCACCCTGGGATCTCCCGATTGGTGGAGTTGCTCCAAAGACCATTCTGGAGGCCAGGGCTTCGGAAGGACATCATCGACTACGTTCGTGCCTGCCCCCAGTGTGCCACCGGCAAGACGTCTTCTTCTCCGCCGGCTGGCCTTCTTCACCCTCTGCCGGTCCCTGGGAGGCCGTGGTCTCATGTGGCACTCGACTTCGTAAACGGTCTCCCAGTATCCAACACGTTCGACACCGTGCTGACCATCGTGGATCGCTTCTCGAAGGCCGCCCACTTCATTCCCCTGTGTGGGCTTTCAACAGCGCGTGACACAGCGGACCTTCTGGTACAGCACGTCGTGCGTCTGTATGGGATCCCCGCGGACATCATCTGTGACCAGGGCCCGCAGTTCGTCTCCAGTGTGTGGAGGAGTTTTTGTAATGCTTTGGGGGCTACAGTGAGCCTGTCCTCTGGTCATCACCCCCAGAGCAACGGGCAGTGCGAGCAGGCAAATCAGGAGCTGGAGGCCGTTCTGCACTGCGTCATCGCCTCCAGCCCATCATCATGGAGCAGTCATCTGCCTTGGATAGAATATGCTCATAACCTAACTGTCTCTTCTGCAACCGGTATGTCACCTTTCAGGGCATCGTTGGGCTACGATCCCCTGCTGTTCCCTGAAGAAGAGGGGGAGGTGGCCGTACCATCTGTTCACGTGCACCTGAGGCGCTGCCGTCGGCTATGGGCTGCTACTCGCCAGGCCCTTTTACGCACAGCAGAGCGCAACACCAGGGCGGCGAACCGGCGCAGGAGACCTGCTCCGCAGTATCAGGTGGGTCAGCAGGTATGGTTATCGACGCAGCATATTAACCTGAAGGCTGAAAAGAGGAAGTTGGCCAAATGCTTTATTGGGCCCTTCCCTATTGTTAAGGTGGTGAATCCTGTGGCTGTGCGTCTGGCTCTCCCTCCTTCTCTGCATGTTTGTCCCACGTTCCACATCTCGCAGGTCAAACCCGTGATCTCCAACCTGCTCTGCCCCCCTCCTCGAGCCCCACCTCCACCCGTGTTGATTGACGGTGACCCGGCTTGGCCGGTCAATTCCATCCTGGACGTCCAATGCTGGGGTCACGGCTTGCAGTACTTGGTGGACTGGGAGGGGTATGGCCCCGAGTGGAGGTCCTGGGTGCGCCCATCGTTTGTGCTGGACAAACGCCTTATTAAGGACTTCCACCAGGCGCACCCAGATAAGCCAGTGCCAGGAGGCGCTGTTCGGGGGGGGGGGAGTACTGTTACAACTCACTCTGGGCCATCATCTGCCTCAGCTGTGCGCACACCTGGAAGTAACCAGCCCCGGGCTATATAGCCCGTTCTGCCTAGAGCTTCGGCACGGAGCCGTCTGCTATGATACGCTCTTCGTCCTGCGCATGCCCTGATTCCACTCAGCCCTGCGCTACATCGTTGGACTCTCCGTTGGCACGTAAGCTCAACAAATTCCAACCTTACCTCTTCTCCCAGGCTCTCCCCTGTGCACAGGTGGATCCCTCCGGCAGCGGTTCTCTCCCTCGTGGCGGCGGAACCACTCCTCTCTCCACGCCACGCATCACAAAGCTTCTCCGGGTGCGATCAGCAGGCGCTGTCTCCCTGGCAGGTGGCCCAAAGCCCAAGCCGATGCCAACTCCAGGACATCTGCAAGTAAGCCCTGTTTATTCTCCATCCATCATAACACGGCTGAAATTAATACCTGTGTTTGGTTCTGTCTCTAGGGTTGCCAGGCTGTACGGCGCTCTGTTTCACCCCCAGCTGCAGCTCGTTCACCCACACAACATTCACATACCGCATACACGCAACCACACACCTGCTGGTTATTCCATAAAGATCATTGTATTGAACTTGAGTTTGTGTGTGCGTGTTCCCTGGGTTCGACATTATGTCAGTATCCTCTTTGAAGAGCTGGAGCAGGTGGCTGGGGAGAGGGAATTCTGGGCAACTCTGCTTGAACTGCTGCGACCCGGACCTCTGGAGAAGCGGTAGAAGATGGATGGATGAATGGATGGATGGGCTGAGCCGTTTTATTTTCTCTGGGCATTGATTTACAAAGTGATTAGGTTGACCACAATACAGGCAAAGACCTTTATCGTACTGCCGCTGTTTTTCAGCTGGAGTCAGCTTGGATCGCCCAATCGCCATGGGCTTCGAGGATTCGCGGCCGGCTACAAGTGGCGTAGTGGAACATTGTGAACGCGGTGGATCAGAAAGTGACGTAATGGCAGACGCGCGCTGCCGCTCCCTAGAGTGCTCACGCAGTCTGCCCTCCAGCTAAATGACCACTGAAAGGAGGGCGTCTAGTGTCACTGGTTCATCCGGATAATGGATGAGCTCATCGTGGAGACGTAGGCTAAGACTCTTGGTAAATGCTGCCATCAGTGCAGAGTTGCACCATCCAGTTTTGGCCGCTAATTCCCGGAAACAATTCATGTGCTCCGTCATAAAAAAGCTGCACGGAGAAATCGCCCTCCCAGCCGGAGTGGTCATCTTGGTCGGGTACTTGATCTAAACGCTGCTCCAGAACACCAAATCGGGCTTCGGCAGTTGTAACCATGCCAGCTGTGTCTGCATGCTGGTTGCGTGCTGACATGGGATTATACTTAGACCCAGGTGCAGACATGGAAGACAACATTTTAGGTGAGTGAAACAATAATAATAATAATAAAGTATAAAGTATACGAAAAAAAACCCAAAAAAATAATCTTTATTCACAATAATATAGTGATAATGAGATCATGGTGAGGATTTGACAACCCTGTAGCGGAGAGAGCAGAAACTATGGTAAGAATATGATGAGATGACAGGGAGATTATTTTGTTGCTATGCTTAAAGGTTTTTTTTCTGGTGGAAGCAGCGGTTAGTTACAGCTGATCCAAATTCTCCAGAGAAGGGGTCCAGGGGGTGCTAGTGAGGGACAAAGAGGAAGAGGCTGACCCGCTTGAGTGCTGGGGAGACAGGGATGAAGGGGCTGGTGACTATGAAGGTAAGTCGACTTACTTGTTGGGGAAACAACGTGCACAGTTAAGATTATCCAGATCCCATCCGTCAGGCAGTTTCCAGGGTCCAGAGACAGGCAGGGGTCAAGGCATGTCAGGCTAGTACAGAACAGGCAAATAATTCCATGAAACAGACAAACACAGGGTCAAGCAGCAGGCAAGGGTCAGATCACAGCAGAGCAGTTCACAGGTATCTGTGCTAGGTCCTACTCTTTTTAGTTTATATATGCTTCCGTTAGGCAACATTATTAGAAAGCACTGTATACATTTTCATTGTTATGCAGATGACACATAATTATACCTGTCAGTGGAGCCAGATGATAGTAATCAATTAGCCAAGTTAGAAGCCTGTCTTAAGGAAATCAAAGCTTGGATGACTTGTAATTTCCTGCTATTAAATTCACATAAGACTGAAGTCATTCTTGTTGGTCCAAAAGAACCTTAGAAATTCCTTTCCAAATCAAACTTTTAGTTTGGATGTGGATAATCTTTCTTTTAATAGCTCTGTGAGGAACCTTGGAGTTATTTTTGATCAAGATCTGTTTTTCAATTCACATATTAAATTTGTTTCTAAGACTGCCTTCAATCATTTGCGTAATATTGCCAAGATTAGCAGCATCTTGTCTCAGAGTGATGCTGAGAAACTGAACCACACTTTTGTTAGCTCTAGATTAGATTATTGTTGTCACAACTCGTCGCTCCTCGTCATCCACCTCAGCTGCGCGCACACCTGCGCCTCGTCAATCACAGGCTATTTAGCCCACTCAGCCCAGAGCATCGGTCTGGAGCCGTCTGTTCTACTCCGTGCTCAACCTCCAGCAGGATCGTTCCTTCCCTTCAAGCTGATCTACGCTACGACAAGTAAGCTTCATTATTTCCTCACCTGCCTTGCAGTATTCTCCCCTGTGCACAGGTGGATTCCTTGGCGGCGGATTCTCCCGTCATCGCCAACTCCTCATCCCTCTCCTCCACGTCACCTCGTGTGCGTAGCAGGACGCTGTCTCCCAGGCAAGACTCCTGGCCAACGCCAGCCACCATTCACCTGCAAGTAAGCATCACATTGCTTTTGTGCCTGTCTCGGTGAAGTGCCCTTTTACCCTTGTCCTCTGCTCTCTCCATAGGGTTGCCTGGCTGCACGGCGTACTGCTGTTCCCGATTCTCAGCGTTCACCCTCACACCATTCACACATCTCAAACATGCATCCACACATACCTGGTTGTTGAATAAAGCTATTAAATCTTCCCTGAGCCTGCGTGCGTGTTTCCTGAGCCAGACATTATGTCAATTGTAACTTTTATTATCAGGTTGTCCTAAAACGTCTTTAAAAAGTCTTCAGTTGGTCCAAAATGCTGCAGCAAGAGTTTTAACAGGTACTAGAAAGAGAGATCATATCTCTCCAGTTCTGGTCTCCCTTCATTGGCTTCCCATAGAGTTTAGAATTAAGTTTAAAATCCTTCTCCTCACTTTCAAAGCTCTAAACAATCAGGGCCCTTTTTATTTAAAAGATCTGATACTACCCTATTATCCTAACAGAGCACTACGCTCCCAAAATGCAGGATTACTTGTAATACCTAGAATCTCCAAAAGTACAATGGGAGGCAGAGCCTTCAGTTATCAAGCTCCTCTCCTGTGGAACCAGCTGCCAATCTGGATTTGGGAGTCAGACTCGATCTCTGTTTTTAAGAATAGGGTTAAAACCTTCCTTTTTGATATAGCCTACAATTACGGAGGGATCATGTGTCTCTGAACCCTCCCTTAGTTATGCTGCTAATAGGTTACAAGCACAATCTTCTTACTTTTGAAAATTTTATTATCTTCTGTAATATCAGACTGGTTTTTAAATGTCTATACAATCTTGTTTCACCTCCTTTCTCTGGTTTGGTGGCTAGACGCTCGAGCTCTAGCAGAGCATGCACACGAGCTTCCATCAACGGTGACTGCATTGTCACCATGTCTAGAACTTCATTTGGTCAGTCTGCCTTCTCCATAAAAGGGGCAAACTTATGGAACTCTCTGCCAACTCACTTAAAATTGGAGACAAATGCCAACCTCTTCAACAGAGGTGTTAAAGATTGGCTAAAATCCCACCAGCAATGTGTGCATGTCTAGTCTGAATTGTGTTTGTTGTGATCATGGATCTCTTGCTCTAATTTGTAATGTATTTGTAATTTTAATTAACTTGTAAATTTTGTTTGTACAGCCTAATTTATGACCTATATAAGCCACCTATGGACTGGTGTTGAGAATTAGCACTTGTGCTATATACACCTATGCAAAACATGTGGTCTCTCCTTGTGATTGTACTAATGTAATTTGTTATGTCCATATTAAATAAAATAAAGAAAGAAAGAAAGAAAGAAAGAAAGGTTTAGACAGCCGGGGGACCTCCAACAATGCACTGGGCTTCACTCCTTTCTTCACTTTCAATGAAGTATTTTTTTTTGCTGGTCATTAACATCTGTTTGTTCTCTCCCATAGATTGAGTCCCCATCGTGCTGTTTGCTCTCTACATGTCTGTTCTTTTCATCTTCTCTATTCCCTCACCCCCCAGCCAGTCGCAGCAGATGACTGCCCCTCCCTAAGCCTGGTTCTGCTGGAGGTTTCTTCCTGTTAAAAGGGAGTTTTTCCTCTCCACCGTCACCAAGCGCTTGCTCACAGGGGATTGCCTGATTGCTGGGGTCTTTCTGCAATTGTGGGGGTTTCCCTTACAGTTGAAAGTGCTATGAGATGACTGTTGTTGTGACATGGTGCTATATAAATAAAGTTGAACTGAAATTGAATTGAAGACCACAGAGAAGATTCATGGATGTAGTGAAGGAGGATATGGAGAGGGTTGGTGTTACAGAGGAAGACGCAAGGGATAGGGTGAGATGGAGGCAGATGAAGGGAGCAGCCGAAAGAAGAAGAAGAAGAAGAATGTCTATGGTCAAGTGTGGGATTCCAGTTGGAGTGAATAGAATTGATAGAAAATAACAATCCAAAGCAACTGGCTCAACAGTTAAGCTAACATTGGGAGGCATGTCGATCATGTGACCAATGCCGGCCGACCGCTTAGCGAAGTTAATGCTAATAGAGCTCAATGTAGCATCACAGCAAAAATATAACAAAATAAGCCAGAATGATATGCGATATATTACACAACATCCATCCATCTTCTTCCACTTAATCCTTTTCGGGTTGCGGGGGGGCTGGAGCCTATCCCAGCATCTTTGGGTGAGAGGCAGGGTACACCCTGGACAGATCGCCAGTCCATCACAGGGCCAACACAGAGAGACAGACAACCATTCACTCTCACAGTCATACCTAAGGACAATTTAGAATCCCCAGTTTGATGCCAATTAACCTAACTTGCATGTTTTTGGCATGTGGGAGGAAACCGGAGAAATCCCGGAGTAAACCCATGCAGACACGGGGAGAACATGCAAACTCCACACAGATCACTGTTGGTCGGGGGCTGGGATCGAACCCAGGATCCCCCAGCCAAGGGTGAGTTGCTGTGCTGCTGCAGTGCTAACCACTCCGCCAACGCGCTGCCCATTACATTACAAAAATAATTTTTTTGTAAGTTGTCTGTGTTTTTTCAACTGATTTAAGACAATTTTGCACTGCTGAATCCGAAAATGACATCCGTTTCTCTCGATCAGGTCAGGTTTTTATGAGAAGTTATAAGCAGTTGTACAGCAGTTGTACAGGTGTACTGTAAATTGAATAGCAGACACTGATAAAGGTAAGTACATGTAAATTGAATGTTACGTCATCATTGTTCAAAATTCAGAGAATTTTCAATTCAATTCAATTCAATTCAACTTTATTTATATAGCGCCATTTCACAACAACAGTCATCTCATAGCACTATCAACTGTAGGGGGAACCCCCACAGTTGCAGAAAGACCCCAGCAATCAGGCGATCCCCTGTGAGCAAGCACTTGGCGACGGTGGAGAGGAAAAACTCCCTTTTCAAGAAATTTCAAGAAATAAAAAAGAATTTTGCATCATATAAAGCCAAAATACTCCTACATGTAAACAAAAACGTAAGAAAATGTGGCCATAGTTCAAAAAATTGAGCAAAACCAATGTGATTTTTGGATTCAGCTCATCAAAATTGTCCTAAATCAGCTAAAAAAAAACTTAGACAATAAATTTGGTGTTGACCAGTGTTATTGACTGTGGATTAGTGGACCATTTATTCATGAAAAATTTGCAGCTTTTTTCTTAAAAATTAGCAATTTTTGGGACTTCCGGTCTGGACGCCATGGTGATAGCAACCTAACGCTGAAACTCCTAGACTCAATCCAAGGAAAACATCCTCAAAATCAGACCTAATGGATTTTTGGAAGATTAAAAATCAAAAGACAATAACACCATGCCTAACCACAAGCAGAAGAAACTGACATTCCCCAGGTCAGGACGCGCAGCGGCCGCAGAATCTGAACCGGAGGACCTCCGTTCAGAAGACGAGGACCTGGGCCTAGCTAACAAAAGGATTAGCTTGAAATCGCTATTTGACGAAATACGATTTCGGGCCGAATTTCTTGAATTCAGAGAGGATCTAAAAAGGGCGAACAGCAGAATGGACCAGGCCGAAAACCGAATCTTGGAAGCTGAAGAAAGAGTAAAAGTGCTTGAAGATTCTGTGCTGGATTTACACAGAAAACAGTCAAGGCTGGAGGCTAAGCTAACCGACCAAGAAGGAAGACAGAGACGAGATAACATCAGAATTCACGGTCTGAAAGAAGGAGCTGAAGATAGTTTCAACACAGTGGCGGAATGCATGGAATCCTTATTGAGAGAGAAGTTGGATATTCCACAAACCACCGATTTGAAGATAGAAAAAGCCCATCGTACATTAGCCGCAAAGCCAGCCCCGGAAGCGCCCCCACGTTCTGTGGTGGTGAGATTCGCCAATTTCAAAATAAAACAAGAGGTTGTAAGACGGGCTTGGCAGAAAAAAGGATTTATGCATCATGAGAGAAAAGTCTTCGTGGAGCACGATTACGCCCCTGAGGTTCTTAAAAAGCGACGGGAATATAACGACGCCAAAAAGGTTCTACGGGAACAGAATCTACGCTTTCAGACGCCATTTCCGGCGAAGCTAAGGGTCTTTTACGGGGAACAGTCATGTCTCTATAATTCAGCGGAAGAAGCAACAACTGACATGGCAAGAAGAGGACTCCCGGTAACGGTGTTTAAACCCGCAGCGGATCTGAGCGAGAAAATCAGAGCTCAAACGTGGTCCACTCAGAGACCTTCAAAAACCACGGGCCAGCAGCGGGAAATCCAGCCCCAGAGCTACAAAGATAAGCTTTCCACTTCCAGGAAGGAATAGCGACCTTTTTTTTTTTTTTTTTTTTTTTTTCTTTTCAGTCACTCTGCACTTCCACCCCCCCTCCTACAAGGTAACAAACATTAAAGGAGATGCAGAATCAGCATGTGGTAAAACCTTTCGTGGAGCAGTTATAGCATTAGAAACAAATGTCTTCTTAATTTAAAGGGGAAAAAAAATCATGTTAAAATAGAAACGTAACAATGACCCACATGTTCTCTCCACACTAACAAATACTGTATTAGAGTGAATGTTTGCTGTGATGGGGTGGGAGGGTGCACACAATCTCATAGGGTATAGGCATAAAAAAAAAAAAAATCATTACAAATTCGGATTGGGATCTGAAATTCACGTTAAAAACATGGGACAACTTACAGGGGTAAGAGAGGGCCCTCAACACGTAACAGAGTTTGAGGAATTTCCCTCAGAGCCTACACTCCATCAGGGCTCTTACAGGGTCTTTAAAGAGACCCCAGCTCAGGAAGTTTTTTTGACAGTTTTTTGTTTTAAAGTTTCGTACACTATGTTCTTAATGTTTTTTATGTTCTTAATGTTCTTTCAGTTTCTGAGTAGCAAAAAAGAGGGCCACCACACTGTTATACTAAATAAGAAAATACAATGGAGAAACAGGGTGTAACCAAAATAGCCTCATATAATGTAAAAGGGATCCTGAATCCAGTTAAAAGATCCAAGATTCTACGCAAAATGAAAAAAGACAAAGCAGAAATAATATTTTTACAAGAAACCCACCTAACAGACGTGGAACACACTAAACTCAATAGACAAGGGTTTAAAATGATCTCTTCATCTTCATATAAATCAGGGAGGAGGAGGGGAGTAGCAACATTGATATCAACCAAAATTACATTTGAAAAAAAATCAGAACACAAAGATAAAGAAGGGAGGTACAGTTTGGTAACTGGGCGGCTAGAGGGAGAAGATATCACCCTGCTGAATGTATATGCACCACCAGGGGCTAAATGGAAATTTTATAAAAATGTATTCGACCTAATGATAACTAAAGCCCAAGGTTTAGTGATATGTGGTGGAGACTTCAATCTAAGACTGAATCCATACTGGGATGCGACAGGTAATTCTTCACATCAAAATAACACCCAAAATAAGAATACTCGGATGCTACTAAAAGAAATGGGAATCTGTGACGTATGGAGGGAATTCAACCCCAATGTAAAAGATTATACTTTTTATTCAACGCCACATTCATCTTACTCAAGGATTGATTACTTTTTTATGTTTAATAGAGACATTGGAAGAGTAAAAACATGTAAAATAGGACTGATGGATCTCTCCGACCACAGTCCGATCTATATGGACTTAAACATCCAAAAATACACAAATAATACATTTTCCTGGAGGTTGAATTCAAGTGTCCTGAAAGGACCACTGAAAGATGAATTGGAATCAGATATTCTCAGATATTTGGAAGAAAACGATAATGGAGAAGTATCTCCTTTAATACTGTGGGATGCGTGCAAAGCTGTAATAAGGGGAAAAATTATTGCAAAACTGGCAACCCAAAAGAAACTGAGACAAGAAAAACTAATCGCACTAGAGTCAGAACTCAAGAACCTAGAAAAAGAACACAAAGACAACACTCATTCTAATGGCTCGCTCAAGATTAAAGAAATTAAAAATCAAATAAATGAGATCTACACAATAGAAATCCAGAAGAAACTTACATTTCTGAAACAAAAACACTATGAAGCAGGCAGTAAATCGGCAAAATTACTAGCCTATAAATTGAGGAAACAACAAACGGAAAGAGCAATCTACAAAATCAGAGACCCAGTATCAAAGGAAATAAAATTCAGAATTCAGGATATTCTTAAAAGCTTCGAGAATTACTACAAGAACTTATACTCCCACAAAAAACATAAAAACACATCCCAGACATTCCTAAACACATTAAACCTTCCCCAACTTACGGAATCACAAAATAAAACCCTACTGTCAGAAATACAACCTAAAGAATTGGAAAAAGCAATTATGAAACTTAAAGCTAATAAATCCCCAGGAGCAGATGGCTATACAGCAGAATGGTACAAAACCTTTAAACAGCAACTATCTCCTCTCCTCCTGAAAACATTTAACTATGTCCTCCACACAGGGGAAATCCCCCCCTCCTGGAGAGAAGGGGTCATTGCAGTTATACCTAAACCTGAAAAGGATAAACTAGACTGCTCCAACTACAGACCAATCAGTGTATTAAATCAGGACTATAAGCTTTTTACCACTATCCTTGCCAAAAGGTTAGAAAACATACTGACAGACTTAATTCACTTAGACCAAACAGGTTTTATAAGACAAAGACAGACACAAAATCTGACCTAGCAAGATGGAATATGATACCATTCTTAGGTACTGCACAAAGAATTGAAGCAGTCAAAATGAATATACTTCCACGTCTTCTATACCTTTTCCAAACAATACCGGTAGAACCTCCCAAAAAAACATGGCAGGAGCTGGACAGAAGGATCTCAAGATTCATATGGCAGGGCAAGAGACCTAGAATCAGATATAGAACCCTACAGCTAAACAAAGACAAAGGTGGGCTTGTGCTGCCAAATATCAGGGACTATTTTATAGCTGCACAAATTAAAACTTTAGTAGAGATATGTAACCCAGTCTACACTGCACAATGGAAGGAGATGGAATGCCAAATAACAAGTGACATCCCCCTACAGGTGATAATAGGGAACAATGCCTTAACTAAACTCTTGAATAACACTAACCCATGGATAGAGACCCCGCTAAAAATTTGGTTTAAGATAGTCAGAGAGAATCAAACTAAAGAGCCCTATCGACTTCTGCAAGGGATTGCCTATGATCAAGACTTTACCCCCAATAAAACAGACACTAGATTTAAAGAGTGGAAAGAGAAAGGGCTGATAAAATATTACGATTTTTTTAAGGGGCAAACTTTTAAGAAGTTTTGAAGATTTGAAAAAACAAGGTCTAATAAATCAAGATCTTTACAGGTTCTTTCAGCTTAGACACCACATAAACAATATACTTAAAAAGGAGGTTTTGGAAAGGGCCCAGTCAGGTGTTCTGAAGGTCTTCTTAATGGCATATAAAGGGATCCCAGGGATCAGATACATTTCTAAAATATACCAAGGTCTTCAAGACTTAAAAGGAGACAACACATCATATATAAAAGAGAGATGGGAAAAAGAGGGGAATTTCACTTTACAATTGGAAATATGGGAAAAGCTAAATAGACAGCAATGGAAAAGTACCTCATCCCTGCAGTGGAGAGAATTTGGATGGAAAAACTTGGTAAGATTTTTCAGAACACCTGCACAAAACAAATTTACCCATAAGGGGTTGAACTGTTGGCGCCTGTGTGGTGAAAAGACTGCAAATCATTTTCATGTGTTTTGGTCATGCCCAGTTATCAACCAATATTGGACCAACGTACAGACAATATTGGGGAAAATATTCAAAATAACAGTTCCCTTTTCTTTTGTAACTTTGTATTTGGGTTTACTATCGGACTCACTGGAAAGACGAGGAGATAAATACTTATTCAATGTTTTAATATTGGCAAGTAAAAAAGCCCTAACTAAAAAATGGATGCTGAAGGACTGTCCTACACCTGAAGATTGGATTAACGTGATTCAAGACATTTACTCGATGGAAAAGTTGACATTCGCACTGAGACAGGACATGGATGGGTTCATGAACTTTTGGCAACCCTGGATCGCATATGTGTCTTCCATTAGATCTAATCTTTGACAAATACCATTTCAATAATGGTCCCGCTCTTTGTTCCAAAGCTACTCAGATGCTCTTTTACTTTTAATTACTTAATTTTCTGTTTGTTTGTTTTTTGCTGTTCTGTTTGTTTGTTTATTCGTTTTTTTTTTTTTATTTAATTCTCCTTAATTTCACTTTTTCTTTCACTTTAAAAAAAAGGGGGGGGTGTTGTAATAACTATCCTACCAATGTTGTCAAATAGCAAAAAATAAGGGAACATGTGATGAAAATGTAAACAATGCAATGCTGTAATGACCTGTATACCCTTTACAAAAACTTAAATAAAAAAAAAATTAGCAATTTTTTTTTCTCTGTAAATTTTCAACTTTTTTCTTGTAAATGTTTGACACTCATCTGTGTTATGTCTGTACTTGGAGCCAAGGACGAGGCCAGGTTTTCAACTGATCACACGTTTATCAGTGAGGCTCGTTTACAGTACGGCCACGACCGTCTGGCAGAAGAGGCGGCAGAAAGAGACCGCCCCTCCTGCCTGCTGCCCTCTTATAGACACGGGTGGCGGCGGAACCGGAAGGTGGAGCCACCACCCCTACCACACTCATAAGAGCCCAAACTCCAACACAACAATATGTATGCTGTTTTTTTTATTACCTCCGCCAAGGAGGTAATGTTTTTACCGGGGTTTGTCTGTTTGTCTGTCTGTTACCAACATAACTCAAAAAGTTCTGAACGGATTTGGACGAAATTTTCAGGAAAGGTGTGTAATGGCACGGGGAACAGATGATTAGATTTTGGCGATGATCTGAGAGTGCATACCTCCACCAAGGGCTTTGTTTGTATTTGTGCAGCAGGATTACACAAAAACTACTGGATGGATTTGGATGAAATTTTCACCAGAGGTGGTTCTTGGGCTAGAGAGGAACCCATTACATTTTGGTGATGATCTGAGAATGCATACCTCAGCCAAGGCTCCTATCTTCTCAGTGTGTTAGCAACAATACTCCAAAACTGATGGACAGACTATGATGCAATTTCCACCACAAGTGGCTATAGGCCTACACACAAACCCATTACGTTTTGGAGGTGATCCATGAGAAACGGAAGAAGCCTTGGTGGAGGTATGAGTGCTTTTCTAGTTATTTTATTTTTTATTGTGTGTAATTAAATTGCAATTTGCTACTTTTTCACTTTTAAACTGTACTCTTTTGTCACATCTTTACTCTTCAAATTTGTACATAATTCTCATTTATACTTCATGCTAAATGGGTGAACAACCCTCCATCCCCCTTGTTAAAAAACTAACAAATTTCCTACTGGTTAATAAGTGTTTTATAGTCATTTATGTTCTCCATAAAAGAGAAAGCTTTAGCTCCAGTTTCAGGAGCCAACACGTGGTTCCGTACAGAACAGTAGTACTGTACTGACTCAGCATGGCGGAGGCGGAGTTCTCTGTGGGTTTTTTTTTTCTTCTTTCTTACCGTACATGGAGTGAACAGCAGAGGCAGAAAAGACTGAAGAAGAAAGAGGAAGAGTAGCACCACGGTCAGGAAGGACTACCTTTGAAATCCAGCGTGAGTAACGACTATCATTTTTCTCGTCTAAAACTACATTTATTTTTGTTTAATTTGTAAACCGAAGGCAGTTTAAACTGTTGATTCACGGCCGTTTTTAATGTAAAACAGCAAAATGGTGACCAAACTCGTGTCTGAGGTGATCTGTAGAAGATGGTTGGAGTCATTATTTCAGTTTCTGCCAGTTACCGTTAGTTCCTGTTTGACTCTTACTTCCTGTTTGCTTCTGTGAGCCGCGCCAGAGTTGCCAGATGGGAAGTGTTGAAGCATCATACCAGTGGTTTAAAACTATCGTATTTTGAGGAAAATTATCATACACACCCAGTTTTCATTTTGACGTGGCTCAGGACCGTCTGCTTCAGTAACATATTACCACAGATCGTGCATATTTACAGCCTGTCCAGCTTATTCCCGAAGGCGCTGCTGTAGAAGTGATTATGGGTGCAACTTCCGGTTTCGGCTGAAGTAGTGTTAAATCAATCTAGCAAGAGTGGAGTAGTGGCACATTTAAAATAGCGTTTTTTAAAAGTGTTTTAAATTTGTTTTAATGAATAGTCCACATACGTGTTTTGCAGTCAAGTGGCAGATAATAAGCAACTTTTGCATTACAAGTGTGCATGTGTGGACTACGTGAGTTCAAAGTTCACGACTACCAAACATTCTGGTAGCCGCCTTGCTTTTGTATAGGAACAGTACTGTCACACCTAAACAATTGCCGGTTAAAGTTTGCTTTAAGCTTTAGATCGCCATTATGCCAGATGCACATTGTGCTGTAGTGAAGTGTGGGAATGGCATGTATCATCTAGAGCGGTGGAAAAGCAAACTTGTAGCATACATGCATGTAATTTCGGGACCAGCGTGTGCACATGTCCGCCGCCATTCACGTTATATACATTCCCCACAGCGCTGAAGGATCTGGACGGACGTAATTGTTGGGTTAAAGCAGTAAGTCTACTGTATATTATAACATAATTAAATAGTATTGTGTTGTTCAAGTTCTAGCCTAATTGACACGAGTCTAAACCCTGATTTAGTAGGTACGGACAGGCAGGCCTGGATCTAGGATATAGTTCTTTGTATATTGGTAATGAAGCTTGATCTACACACACATTTAATTAAGGCCATTGATAAGCAGGCTGGTATAAAATAAAACTGCAAATCATTGAAAACGTGTGGTACTTAAACTATAGTAGTATCGACCTATAGATCTAAGTAAGCAGGCTATGCCTTGTAGTGAAATTTACTCAAAATGACAAAACCAAAGTTGAGCTGTCAAACCATTCGCTTACCTTCTTTGTAGTTATTTCGGAGTCTCGCAAGTAAGGGTGCTTGGTCCTTTGACAACAAAGAATCTGCTATGTCACCGTACATACAGGGGGGCCATTTTGGCCAATTTCAGCAACGTGGCCGTGAATGCAAGCGCAACTAGTTGATCCTTGCGTTTGCGGGTACATCCAGGAAGACCCCTACACATAGAATATGCTCGTAGATCAGGAACTTTCCATAAATTAAATGTATCGATAGAGCATGTTTGGTAGACACGTTCCCATGATGCTTCGCGTGAGCCGAGACGCAAAAGTCGCTTATTTCAGCACTTGTGCTTTTTGTATTTTTGAATGTTTTTGCGTAGTTCTGGAAGTTGCTGCTGTTCGTGGTGTGAGGCTCCTAAACCTTAGCTAAATCTGTGCTCACTTCAACAGGAATGCGTAGATCATGCACTGAAAACTAAAGGATTGTTCATGTGATCGGCGGTACAGACACAGCAGCACCAGGTATGTTTTCACTTGTATGAATGTCACAGATCTGACGTTTATGTATGTCACCAGATGCAAAGCTGCACGAAGTAAAGTAAATCAAAAATAGTAGCAGTTTGCTTCCTAAGGCTTAACGGTTTAAGAAAGATAACAAATAGGTGGTTTTTTGTTTTGTTTTGTTTTTTTTGCATTCGTTGCACTGCATTGAAACGATATGGACTTGATTTTAGCAGCTTCATCCTGCATTAATTTTTAAATTATCACAAAATATAGATCAACAAAATTTTGAACAATTGTCAGAAAAAGTCTGTACCTGTCTAGTTAAATAACAAGCATTCACGGCATGACGGCAACATGAGCATTTTAATTTCGGGGTGCAGCTGTTTGTTTTACCCCGACATTAAAACAGCCAAGCACAGTGTTGTGGTTCTTTGCGGCTCTGACTAGATTCTACGTCTGCTCTGAGGTAAATTTGATTATGTCCAACATCTTTTAACAAAATGCAACCGACTTTATTGCGGTGGAGACAATGATATATCTCAGAGCTTTTATTTGTTTACAGAGTTTGCATCTTAGCAGCGGAGCTAACTTACAGAGCTACTGTCTGCCAGGCCACTTTTTAAGGTCATCTTCTCATCCCTTGATAGTCGTGGGATGTGGTATAATTATATTACTGTTTTTGAGGGGCAAAAGGCTGTGTTCCCACATTTGTGATGCCGAAGTCATTGTTTTTTAACAAGGAAAAGTGTCCTGTTTCAGTGACAACCACGCTTTGTAAACTAGTACTGGAAGTTGCGCCCATAATTCATGCAGGGCATCATGGGGGCTAGGAATAAGGTGGATATGGCTTCCTTTGAATCATCATGTATCAAGGTCTTGTCTCATAAATATTTTGAGAAGTACTCTGTTTATACATTAGGAATAAATACAGTGGTGTGAAAAAGTGTTTGCCCCCTTCCTGATTTCTCATTTTTTTGTATGTTTGTCACACTTAAATGTTTCAGATCATCAAACAAACTTAAATATTAGACAAAGATAACACAGGTAAACACAAAATGCAGTCTTTCAATGGAGGTGTTTATTATAAAGGGGAAAAAAAAATCCAAACCTACATGGCCCTGTGTGAAAAAGTGATTGCCCCCTAAACCTAATAATTGGTTGGGCCACCCTTAGCAGCAACAACTGCAATCAAGCGTTTGCGATAACTGGCAATGAGTCTTTTACAGTGCTGTGGAGGAATTTTGGCCCACTCATCTTTGCAGAATTGTTGTAATTCAGGCACATCGGAGGGTTTTTGAGCATGAGCTGCCTTTTTAAGGTTATGCCACAGCATCTCAATCAGACTCAGGTCAGGACTTTAACTAGGCCACTCCAAAGTCTTCATTTTGTTTTTCTTAAGCCATTCAGAGGTGGACTTGCTGGTGTGTTTTGGATCATTGTCCTGCTGCAGAACCCAAGTGCCCTTCAGCTTGAGGTCACGAACAGAGGGCCGAACATTCTCCTTCAGGATTTTTTGGTAGACAGCAGAGTTCGTGGTTCCATTTACTACAGCAAGTCTTCCAGGTCCTGAAGCAGCAAAACAGCCCCAGACCATCACACTACCACCACCATATTTTACTGTTGGTATGATGTTCCTTTTCTGAAATTCTGTGTTACTTTTACGCCAAATGTAATGGGACACACACCTTCCAAAAAATTCAATTTTTGTCTCATCAGTCCATGGAGTATTTTCCCAAAAGTCTTGGGTATTGTCAAGATGTTTTCTGGCAAAACTGAGACAAGCCTTTATCCTCTTTTTGCTCAGCAGTGGTTTTTGTCTTGTAACTCTGCCATGCAGGCCATTTTTTTCCCAGTCTCTTTCTTATGGTGGAGTCATGAACATCGTTCATCGTTTTAGCTAGACTCAGTATGTTTCAGTGAACTGTGGATCCCATCAGTAGCCTCCATCCGAAGCAGCCTCTCTGCTACCGCAACCGAATCTTCTGTCTCCTTCTATGCAGCCCGCGCGCATGAGATGATGCGTGTAAACAAGCGTAGTATGTATGCATACTTTGCGCAGGATCTGTATCCTGGCTGTATTTGCTAATATATTAACTTAGCGACGTAATGAAGGGGTCAAATTATCATACATGATGGGATTTTTTAAATTATTGATTGTACATTGCAATTATCGTACGTCTAGCAACACAGACTGGATGAGAAGTACAGAGGACCAACTGTGCCAGAATGTTTTAACATAGATGCATAAAATCAGACAAATGACACTAATTGAGTTAGAAGCAGAGTGGACTAAAATGTGCACATACTGTTTTGTTTTTAATTCAGTTATTTTAAAATTAATTATATCTGACTATTAGCAATGATTTTACAAACGCCAATTCCAATAAAATTTCACTGTTGTGTAAAACATAAATAAAAACAGACTAAAATGATCTGCAAATCCTTTTCAACCTCTATTCAATTAGATACACTACAAAGATGAGATATTTAATGTTCAAACTGATAAACTTTGTTTTTTGTAAATTTTCACTCATTTTGAACATGATTCCTGCAACATGTTCCAAAAAGGCTGGGACAGGGTCATGTTTACCACTGTGTGAAATCACCTTTCCTTTTAACAACACTCAATCAGCGTTTAGGAAATAAGGACACTAAAGCCCCTTTTCCACTAGTACCTACTCAGCCCGACTCGCCTCGACTCTTCTTGACTCTACTCATTTCGACATGGTGTGGTTGGTTTTCCATTTCAACTGAGTACTACCTCAAGTTGGTGGAGTTGGGTTCATAACAGGAAGGCGGCCCGTTGTCCTGTTGTCTTCTTTACATGCTTACGTTTTCACTGATAAATAACATGAAATATGCTTAAAATCACAAACACTCACCATCTTCCCCAGGAGCAGCCATCAGCTTGGAGACCTCCTGATATACAATACTTTTTTATTTCAGGTCGCTCCGCTGCAGCAGGGCCGACGGGGCTGAAAAGTTCATAGTTGTCAAATTTGATCAAATGCAGTTTATTATTCAAGCACAGGGATCCAAGCGTTGCAACACCACTGGAAGAACTGTGCGCACTGATGGGAAAAGTGTTGAAAAATAACCGCATTTGCTCAAATTTGACCACTATATGAACTTTTCAGCCACGGCGCCGGCTGAGCGTTCCGAAATGAAATACCAGGAGGTCTCCGAGCTGATAGCTGCTCATGGGGAAGATGGTGAGTGTTTTTGTGACGGTGTTGATTTATATGTAGCCATTTATTTCATTGATTATCACAAAAATAATAAAAACTCGTGGCCGAATTTACAAATGGCGGTTTTGAATCTTGTGAAGACGTCGCTCTCATCCACTGACGTTACGCCCTGGCCAATCAGTGGCCTGTAATCCGTTGACTTCACATTTTCAGCTCAACTCAGCACGGTTGGAACCTCACTGAAGTAGGTCCCAAAAAAGTACCTGGTACCAGGTACTAATGGGAAACCCTACAAACCGAGTAGAGTCGAGGTGAGTAGGGCTGAGTAGGTACTAGTGGAAAAGGGGCTTAATTGTTGAAGCTTTGTAGGTAGAATTCTTTCCCTTTCTTGCTTGATCTACGACTTCAGTTGCTTAACAGTCTGGGGTCTCCATTGTCATATTTTTGCGCTTTGTAATGCGCCACACACTGTCAGTAGGAGACAGGTCTGGACTGCAGGCAGGCCAGTCTAGTATGCCATGCTGTTGTAACACGTGCAGAATGTGGCATGGCATTGTCTTGCTGAAATAAGCAGGGATGTCCCTGAAAAAGATGTTGCTTGGATGGCAACAGATGTTGCTCCAAAACTTGTATGTACCGTTCAGCATTAATGGTGCCTTCACAGATGTACAAGTTACCCATGCCATGGGCACCGACACGTACCATCACAGATGGTGGCTTTTTGACTTAACGCTGCTAACAATCTGGGTGGTCCTTTTCTTCTTTAGCCCGGAGGACACGTCGTCCATGATTTCCAAAAACAGTTTGAAATGTGGACTCGTCAGACCACAGCACACTTTTCCACTTTCCATCAGTCCATCTCAGATGAGCCCGGGCCCAGAGCAACCAGTGGCATTTCTGGGTGTTGTTGATGTATGGCTTTGGCTTTGATGGTAGAGTTTTTTAACTTATAGATTTAGAGACAAATTGTGTTAACTGACAGTGGTTTTCTGAAGTGTTCTTGAGCCCACGTGGTAATATCCTTTCCAGAATTATGTCACTTGTTAATGCAGTGCCGCCTGAGGGATTGAAGGTCACGGGCATTGATTGGTGGTTTTTGGCCTTGCCGTTTACATGCAGATATTACTCCTGATTCTCTGAATCTTTTGATGATATTAAGGACTGTTGATGATGAAATCCCTAAATTCCTTGCATTTGTACATTGAGAAACATTGTTCTTAACTGTTGGGAGTATGTGCACATGCAGCTGGTCACAAAGTGGTGAACCTTGCCCCTTCCTTGCTTGTGAATGACTGAGCCTTTCAGGGTTGCTCCTTTATTACCCAATTATGACACTCATCAATTAACCTGCTCATCTGTGGAATGTTCCAGAAAGTTTTTTTTAGCATTCCTCAACTTTCCCACTCTTTTCTTGTCCCCCCTTTTTTTAAATCATTGTATTCTGTTTTTACTTATGTTTTACACAATGTCCCAACTTCATTGGAATTGGGGTTTTCCCCAATTCCTGTATTCCTGATGTGAAGTTGGTATGTTGGGCCAATGTTGGTGTGGTGTACATGTGCTGTTGGAGCAGAGACCAGGAATTTAAGGGGTCGAGACCAAGTCAAGATCAAGCTCAAGACCAAGTCAGGCCAGGCAGAGACCAAGTTCCCCAGTTTCTCTGGTTCAAATGCAAACTTTAGTGTTATAGTCAAGACCACACTAAGACCAGAGTCCTCCAAGACAAGACAAAGACTTTAAGGGGTCAAGACAAATTCAAGACCAAGACCAGTGTGTATGTACGACTTGGTCTTGACCCCTAAAGTCTTGGTGTCTACAGTTTGTCTGGTTAGGTTTGGTTTCACACTGCTCCTTTTAAAAGCTAGCTGAACAACTTTACGTGATGCATCTACATTTTGTTGTCATGATGACGTTTGTGTTGTTATCACAGAATGGGTAGTTAGCAAACATGCTACTCAAAAACTCTGTCACATCCTCTCTGAAAATACCTGGAAGGCTTCTGAATTGTAATAACTTTTTTAAGTGACTATTTATGCTGCTAACAACTGTATTTCCTCTCTCTGAGCGCTATAACGGCTCATTTTCCCTCTTACCAGCTGCCTTGACTTCCTGTGTTTGGTCCATGTTGGATCTAAATAAAGAACATTAGAGGTGATTGATCCGTTCTTTAATCCGGCGAGCTCTAAAAACGTCACAGCTCAATACAATTCTTTTAATACCAACAGTAATATCATATTTTGGATGAGTAAGAAGGAGGGAGAGAAGTTGAAACTTCTGCCATACTGCTCCGTGCTGGATCGTCTTATCTTAAAGGTCAAAAAGCCGTTCACTTGAAACAGGAGAGAGAAAACACATTGAACTCGAATTAACTCAGATCTAAGCAACGTGCAATTAGTGAAAGAGAATGAAATGCAACAGTACCATATTTAAAGAAATCAGTGTTTTACAATAATTTTCTATCAGGAAAACACTCGCAGAGCTGTGAAAAAAGTTGCAATTCTACAAGAAATAAAGCTGCCAATTTATGAGAAAAACAATGAAAATGTATGAGGAAAAAAGTAAAAAAAAAAATTTGAGAAAAAAGATGAACGTTTACAGGAAAAAATGCTTATTTATGAAAAAAATGTAAATTTAAGAAAAGTTTAGGATTTACAGGATATATCAGAAAATTTGCAAGAAAAAAGTTGCAAATTTTTCAGGAAAAAAGTCACAAATTTATTCAAAAAAGTCAAAAAAAAAATTGAGAAAAAAGTTTTAAAAAGTTCACTGGGAAAAAATGCAAATTTATGTTTGTTTTTTTTTTTGTAAATTTATGAAAAAAGCAGCAAATTTTTGAGAACAAAGTCAAAAATTTTTGAACCTTTCTGAAAATTGATTTCATGCTCCAAACAAACCAGAACAAGATTCAGTTTGATCTGGCCCGAGACCACCTCTTTTTGCTGGAACAAATTCCAGCTCTTTGTTGATCCAGATTTCTGGTTTGTGTGGTCAAAATTTTGGTCCGGATCAATCTGAAAAGTCTGAAAGTCCGGACCAAAAGGGATAGCTGTGAGTCAGGACAAAGACCATCACCATTCCCTAACAGCACACAAACATCGGCCCAATGTCAGCCCAACATACAAAGTTTGCATCGGGAATGCATCTTATGGAGGTCGTTTGTTGTTCGGCCAGACATTGGCTAGACGTCGGCTTAATGATGAAAAGGCACTGAGATTCTATAAGAACCATAAATGGAGCCAAAACAGAAAAACATGAAAACAGCCGGCAGGTGATGATGGTTATTTAGCCACATGGATGATGTAAAAAAAGAAGAAATTAAGAACAAACATGCAAAAATATGATCAAAGATGCTAATTTATCATTTTAAAGTCACAAATTTACCATCGACATGTTCCAAGTTTATGAGAAAAAAAATGAAAAAATAGTGAGAAAAAAATTTCCAAGAGAAAGAAACCATCCATTTACAAGAATGGAAAAAAGCAATAAAGTCACTAATGTATTAAAAATTGTTTTTACAAATTTCCAAAAGCAAAAGTGACTTTTTTTCTGTCACAAATTTATGACGTTTTTCTGATAAACTTAAAAAAAGGCTTGTGGAATTTTAAGATGTTTTTTGGAAATTTATAAAATTTTCTGATAATTTTAAATCTTTTTTCTGGCAAATTTGTCACTTTTCTTATTTATAAAAATCAGCAGCTTTTTCCTATAAATTCACCACTTTTATGATAAATTTGTAAAATTTTTTACACAAAAAATTGGTGTGGCTCCTTGGCTAGATGGTGGCATTGGGCCAACGTCTTGCTGATGAGCAAATGACCTCTATAAGATGCATTCCCGACGTAAACTTGCTGATGCGTGCTGGTCGACTTGGTCTCGACTCCTTCAAGTCTTGGTCTTTGCACGCTCCGGTCTCCACCCAGTCTTGATTGCGGCACTACCAATCTCCTTGTTTCCATGGCAGCGGCCAATGCAACTTTGTAGAATATTGTGAAAATCATGATTTTCTTGCGTTATAATTGAATATCATAAACCTTCATGTTTTAATTTGATATTGATTGCACACAAGCAGATGTATTTCATGCCTTCTTATTTAATTTTGATTATGGTTAGAGTTTTATGGCATCATAATTTACTGAGGTGCGCTAGTAAATGTAGAGTTACTCAGCCGTTATTTTGAGGTGAGGATCTACAGAATGGTGTTGGTGCATTTTCATGTGGACAGGGATTTTTCTTTCAGCGATGCTGATGTTGATGCAGCTGTTTGTAGGAGAATACCCGCACACACATGAATGAGGCCCCGACTCTGCTGTCTGCTGTGTTTCTTTGGATGGGGGTTCAGTTGGGGCGGCGAGGCAGCTGTACAGGAGGCAACAGTTAGAACAAGAGAAAGCTCGTTAGTACAGTAAACAGGAAGCTGTGGTCTCGGTGTGCTTTGAGGAGGAGGAGGAAGAGTTTCAAATGTGCCGGCTTCCTGTCTGCAGCCAGCAGAGCGCTGATGGCGTTGTGATGCCTGGTGAAGGTGGGAGAAGTGACAAAAGCTTCCATTGTTTGAAGATTTGTTTCCATTGGTGTGGTGTCGTTGAGATTCATAGGCATAACAGGTAACCGGCGTGCAGATGAGCGTTGCAGATTTATGAGAAAAAAGGTTGGAAATTTATGAGAGAAATAAGAACAAATTTTTGAGGAAAAAAGTCACAGATTTACAGGAAAAAAAAAATTATATTTTTATAATTGTTGAATAAATGTTGCAACTTTGTGAGAAAGGCTAAAAATTTACACGGGAAAAAAAAATCACAAATTTATGAGAAAAACATTGAAAATTTACAAGAAAAATGTGGAAAATTTATGAGGAAAAAAGGTTAAAATTTACAGGGGAAAAAGTTGATAATTTATGAGATAAAGGATGAAAATTTGCAGGAGAAAAATCACAAATTTATGAGAAAAGTTGCAAATATTTGAGAAAAAGTCACAAATATATGCAAAAATGCTGTGAAAAAATTGATAATTTTTGAGAAAAAAGTTGCAAATTTATGAGAAAAGGATGAAAATTTAACAGGGGGAAAGCCACAAATTTATGAGAAAAACATTGCAAATTTACAAGAAAAAGTTGAAAAATTACAGGAAAAAAATTTATAATATTTAAGAAAAAAAAGTTGCAAATTTATGAGAAAAGAATAAAAATTTACAGGAAAAAAAATCACAAATTTATGAGAAAACCATTGCAAATTTACAAGAAAAAAGTGGAAAATTTATGCGGAAAAATATGAAAATTTACAGGGAAAAAATAAATTTATGAGAAAAAGGTGAAATTTTATGAGGAAAAAAGTTGGAAGTTTACAGAAAAAAAATGTAAATTTATGAGGGGAAAAAGCTGCAAATTTGTGAGAAAAAAGTTGCAGATTTATCAGAAAATAGTTGAACGTTTACAGGAAGAAACTGTAAATTTACAAAAAAATTTGTAAATTTATGAGGAAAAAGCTGCAAATTTATGAGAAAGAAGTCAAAATTGTACAGTGATGTGAAAAAGTGTTTGCCTCCTTCCTGATTTCTCATTTTTTGTATGTTTGTCACACTTAAATGTTTCAGATCATCAAAGAAATTTAAATATTAGACAAAGATAACACAAGTACACACAAAATGCAGTTTTGAAATGATGGTGTTTATTAAGGGTAAAAAAAAAAAATCCAAACCTACATGGCCCTTTGAGGAAAAACTTTATGAAAAGTTGCAAATTTACAAAGAACAAAGGCACAGATTTACAGGGAAAACTTGATCGTTTTTGAGGGAAAAAGTTGCAAATTTATGAGGGGGGAAAAGGTCACAAATTTTTGAGGAAAAAGCTCACAAATTTACAAGAAAAAAATTGAGGATTTTTGAGTGCTATGAGATGTCTCCTGGGAAATTCAATAAAGTTGAATTGAATTGAAATTGACTTGAGAAAAAACATTGCAAATTTACAAGAAAAAAGTTGAAAATTTATGAGAAAAAAGATGAAAGTTTGCAGTGGAAAAAAAAATCACTAATTTGAGAAAACGGCTTCAAATATGTGTGAAAAAAGTTCCAAATTTCTGAGAAAAGGATGAAAATTTACAGGAGAGAAATCACAAACTTATGAGAGAAAAGTTCCAAATTTTTGAGGAAAAAAGTCACAAATTTACAAGAAAAATTTTTTATGACTTTTGAGAAAAAGTTGCAAATTTATGAGAAAATGATAAAAATTTGTAGGGGAAAATCAATCAGAAATCTATGAGAGAGACATTGCAAATTTGCAAGTAAAAGTTGAAAATTTATGAGACAAAAGCTCACAAGTTTACAGAAAAAAATTAATGTATGAGAAAAAAGTCCCACATTTTTGAGGAAAAAAGTATAATTTTTTAGAAAAAGTTGCAAATCCATCCATCTATCTTCTACAGCTTAATCCTTTGTCGGGTTGCAGGGGGGCTGGAGCCTATCCCAGCATCTGTGGGTGAGAGGCAGGCTCCACCTTGGACATATCACCAGTCCATCACAGGGCCAACACAGAGAGACAGACAACCAGTCATACCTAAGGACAATTTAGAATCCCCAGTTGATGCCAGTTAACCTAACCTGCATGTCTTTAGCCTGTGGGAGGAAACCGGAGTACCCGGAGTAAACCCACGCAGACACGGGGAGAACATGCAAACTCCACACAGAAGAGTCACCAACGGTCAGGGGCTTGGATTGATCCTGTGACCTTCTGCTGTGTTGCCACAGTACTAACCACTGTGCCACCGAGCTGGTCTCAAATATAAACTGCGTCATAAAGTGCAAATTTATGAGAAAAAGAGAAAAAAATTAACCAGCATCCAGATGAGCATTGCAAATTTACAAGGAAAAAGTTGAAAATTTACAGGAAAAAAAATTGCAAATTTTTGAGAAAAAAAGATGCACATTTATGAGAAAAAAGTTGAAAGTTCACAGGAAGAAAATGTAAATTTAAAAGAAAAAAAAATTTAGGGTCTTAAAGCGTTGCTAGCGTTCACTTCTTGGCGAACCAAAAAAGAAACTTTAGCGACATGCATTACAACTGTTTTCAACCATTTAAAACGTTAAAAAATTTTGGGGGGGCGGGGGCAAGAAAAACTGTTTGGGACCTTAAAACTGTTTACGAGTCTTTTTACAAACCCCGACAAAGCCCACAAATTGCTACATTGGCTAGCATTTATTATAGCTTATAAAATGTATTAAATCCCAAACAGTGGACTTCTGGTGGAGAGTGGAATGGAGTAGACACGTGTTCCAGGTTCTCCCGCACTGACCAGATAATTATAACCTGTTTGGAACCCATTTTTCACTCGAGTTATAGGTGAAAACAAGCAACATCTACAACAGATGCCATGGCTTCTGGAACCAGACAAGCGAAGGAAAAAAAGACACCAAAAGAGACAACATGTCTGCTATGGCTAACCAGGTTAGCTTGCCTGCTCTGACTAGCTTGCTGGAGGAGCACTGTCAAGCCATGTCGGCAATGCTGTCTATGGAGCTCAAAAGGGGAAAGAATTACAAGCCTAGAGGCAATCGCTGACTTAGAAGAGGAATGCATCCAGACTCTTGAGGCGTGACACGCCACTTTAGCGGAGGTCTGCGCGAAACTTAAAGTTAAAACCATTGACTTGGAGGGACGGAGCGGAAGGAACAATATCAGGATTATTGGTGTAGCGGATGTATGCGTTTATAGATATTTTAATGTTGGTACAGTATTAGTGTAAATAAGAATGTGAGTAGGAATGACGATTTACTTTCATTACACTCAAATCCTTGTTAGGGCACCAGTCCAAAAGGACAGTTTTATTAACAATTCTTTATCTGTACCAATTATGAATCAGTCTCAAAACAAACCCTGGTGAGTTCTTGTCTCTGATGATCAAGAAGATGGACATGAAATCAAACAATAACTCCCATATGTCTTTCAGTGATTTAATAAGAAATGTCAGAATAGGTTAACATATTTGGATAACTTTAAAAACAGAGAATTCAACGTGTATCATGGGCACCATAGACTGAGTTACTTATGAATCAAGCATTTGTGAAACCAAATGAAGCGTAGTTTAATTTGTCAGTATACTGGAAATTGTAAAACCATAAAATAGCATTGGTTATGAAAAGTGGATGCAATTTTATGAGGAAAATGATGATTAACTATATAAAAAAAATTGTACAACTGGTGCTACTCTGAAAAAGAACGTGAATTAATGAAAGGACAAATACATTTTAAAATTCTGATGGTGGTTTGCATGAAATTAAGTTTAAAGAACTTATTCCAGGAATATTCTGAAGAATTAAGTGTAAATTAAATAACGGACTGTCAGCCAGAATCAGATCATGTCCCTCGTGGCAGCAGGCCCCCCATGTGCCAACCTTGCTTCAGCTGGATGTCTGTGGATTCTGTTGATGGACAGGCTGAGAGACCGATTCTCCCACAAGGCCATGCTCCTGAGATCGCAATCAGGCTGTTGTCAGCAAGCTGGCAAGGTCTTCTCACTGAAGAAGGAATTGGTTTATTGTGCAAAGTTCCATCAGAGAGTCAAAATGGAGAAAAAAAAATCACACCTCCTTTTTTTCGATGTTGGTGGTTTAATGAGTGGTTTAAGCTTAGAAAAATTCAAACAAAATCTTCTTGCACGAAAATTAAAGAAAAGATTGAAATAAGAAAAGTGAATTTTAAAGAAAGAACATGATTTACACAGAGCCTGACAGGCTTTGGGCCTACTTAAAAGATAAGAAAAATAATGGGAGAGCAGAGATGTCTGTCGCAGCTAGACTAACGCCCCAAGACAGACTGAAACAAAGAGCAATAAAAAATCAAGTTTTCTCTGTTGTTGCAGGGTGGTCCAAACTTCACGAAACCTGAGCTGAACCAAGTACATTTGAGCTTTGTTCAACAAACGTAATAAACTTGACCTAAAAGAAGAGATGAAAATAGGTGTTAGGAGCCCATTGGTCATTTAAAGTTCCTAAGGTGGGGGTCTCCCCCAGAGCAGAGATAGAGACATTTGATATGAAGAGTGAGACCCTCCTTAAAGTATGCGTGCTTAAAAAAGCATAACTTCTCTAAACTTTAGTGACTAAGATATTCTACTTGATAAAAGATCATAAAATGCATCTACATTGTAATTGTAATTAATTTGTGATAGTAAGCATGCAAACATTTTCTTCTTGAAAATAAACAGAACGTATCAAAATCATATCAAATCATCTCAATAAAAGAATTTTTTTTTTTTTTTGACTTATTTTGTACCTGTAGGTAGATTTGTTCTGCAGTCCGGTGACAAGCCACCAGCTGCCAGTCGCTGCATGCGCAAGCGCCCCTTAACTCCCTAACCTGCATGTTTTGGCATGTGGGAGGAAACCGGAGAAATCCCGGAGTAAACCCACGCAAACACGGGGAGAACATGCAAACTCCACACAGATCACTGTTGGCCGGGGGCAGGGATCGAACCCACGATCTCATGATCCCCGCGATCCCCCAGCCGAGGGTAAAACTGTGCTGCCGCAGTGCTAACCACTGCGCCACCGTGCAGCCCATTTGAAACCCATATTGTCCGTCCCAGAGTTCAATCACGTCTTCAGGAGCAGGTACTGTCTTAAGAGAAAGAATATGAATTAATTCATTTGTCCAAAATGGCATAAATTCCACTGCAAAGAAAAAAGTTAAATATTCCTGATTTGTCCACCAGATGGCACTGTGAAACTGTCTGGTTGTTTAGTGGAGAGTCTTGGCTTCCCCACACGTCTGGACTATGTCAATCGTAAAGCTGTCAATTAGAACATTCCTTTGCCAAAGAGTCTTGGAGAAAGGGATTAGCTTTCCACTTTATGGCTGATGGATCGTGTTACAGCTCTGGTTCTTGGGTGAGAGAAGCAGTCTCAAAATCCAGACTTTTGAGTTGAAACAATTTTTCTTCAGCAAAGAATGATTTTAATAAATTGGAACTCAAGGTCACGCTACATTGGTCTGCCAGAGTTTATTGAAGGTCCCCGGGCCCACAAGATTTTTTTCTAAGGTTTTGGTGGAGCTATTCAGGGAACAAATACTACCAACCCTGCTGGAGCTGGATCGTTCCCACCATATGTCAACTGCCAAATCATGACAAGGGAACTAGCCCAGACCAATGATTGTCTGCTTCCACCAACACCAAATCAAGGAATTGGTTATCCGGGAGGCTCGCAAGCGGAGCAATGATTTGAATGAATGAATGAATTTATTCAGTAATAATAATAATAAAAAACACATACAATAAACACATACAATACAATAAGAACTCACAAAAGAACAACTGAAAGGGTGTAGGCTGAAGCTAGTGCTTATATAGTGCCTACCCTGTTACAATTTTAAAATCAATAACATAAAAATTTAAGTCTTACCCAAAATCAACAAAGAAAATCGAATAGAAAAAGCAGACCAAAAAAAAAAAAAACCCTTTAAGTTATTACAAATTTATCTCCCAGCATTTACAGTGAGATACTGGGAGATTTTCTCATCTTTGTACAAATTTTTGAATTGCTTCAGAGTTGAACATGTTTTAATATTTTCAGAGCAACAGTTCCACAGTTTAACTCCAGTGACAGACATGCAATGATACTTTGTATTTGTTCTAACCTTTGGCTTATTAGAGTTACCTCTTATTTGCTTTCCCTTTTTTTAAACAGTCTCTGAATATTTACAGTTAATTCGTTATTATTTGCTTTGTACATGATTCGAATTACATTATAATCTACCAGATCTCTAAATTTAAGAGTATGTAATTGAATGAATATTGGATTTGTTGGTTCACGGTAAGGTTTCTTTGATACAATGCGTACGGCATTTTTCTGTAGTGAAAAGATTAAATTTGTGTTTGTTTTATATGTGTTTCCCCAGATCTCCACACAGTATGTCATAAAAGGAACTATCAGTGAATTATATAAAATGCAAAGAGATTTCTGACACAGGAGATCCTTAACTTTATACAGTACGGCAATGGATTTAGACATTTTAGTTTTGACATAATTTATGTGTGATTTCCAGTTTAGTTTGTTATCAACAATGACCCCTAGGAACTTGGTTTCGAAAACTGTGTCAATTTCAACATTGTGAATAGATAATTTATTGGCAGTGAGCCATTGATTGATTTAAGTTCATTTTCTACTGAATCCAGAAGCTGCTTAAGATTTTCTCCACTACAAAAAAAGTTGTCATCTGCAAATAAAATACACTTGAGCAATTTAGACACAGAACATAAATCATTAATATACAAAATAAACAGCAATGGACCAAGCACAGAACCCTGTGGTACCCCACACGTCATCTTCAGCAACTCAGAGTCTGTATTATTCACATGAACATATTGATATCTGTCTTCTAAATAGCTGTGTAACCAGTCAAAAGCAATTCCTCTGATGCCATACTTATGTAATTTACTGAGGAGTAATTTATGGTTAACTGTATCAAATACCTTTTGTAAGTCCAGAAATATTCCAACTGTGTATTCTCTTCTATCTGTTGCATCCATAATCTGTTCAACAAAGTCCATGAGCGCCAGTGAGGTGGTCCGGTTCTTCCTGAATCCATACTGTTGTTCACAGAGTATATTGTGCTTATCAATGAAATCATTTAGTCTCTAAAAAAATTTTTTTTTCAGTATTTTGGAGAACTGAGGTAACAAGGAGATGAGTCTGTAGTTTGACAATAAGTGTTTGTCACCAGTCTTATACAGAGGAACGACTCTTGCTATTTTCATTTTCTTTGGAAATTTACCAGCAGTAAGTGACATGTTGCATATGAAAGTGAAGTGAACCCGGGGGATCCTGGGTTTGATCCCAGCCCCTGACCAACAGTGATCTGTGTGGAGTTTGCATGTTCTCCCCGTGTCTGCATGGGTTTACTCCGGGATTTCTCCGGTTTCCTCCTACATGCCAAAAACATGCAAGTTAGGTTAATTGGCATCAAACTGGGGATTCTAAATTGTCCTTAGGTATGACTGTGAGTGAATGGTTGTCTGTCTCTCTGTGTTGGCCCTGCGATGGACTGGCGATCTGTCCAGGGTGTATCCTGCCTCTCTCCCAAAGATGCTGGGATAGGCTCCAGCCGCGACCCAAAAGGGATTAAGCGGAAGAAGATGAATGAATGACATGTTGCATATGAAAGTGAAGTGTTTAACAATACAATCAATAATACATTTAACCAAAAACATACTGAAATCATTACAATCAGTTGATTTTTTTGTCTTTGAATTTGTTAACAATGTCAAGAATTTCTTTTTCATCTGTTTCTTTCATAAACATTGAGTAAGCGTTTATGTTGATGACATTGTCAGCGCCACTTGTATTTGCTGATGATACAGTGGAGTTGGCGATCTTTTTTCCTATATTAACAAAGTATTCATTAAACATGTTGGAGATCAAGCTATTTTCATTGATTATTCCATTATCTGAATTTAAATAAGAGATGTGGTTGGAATTTAGTTTTCCTCTCTTTGTTATATTATTTAACACCTTCCAAATATTACATGTATTAGTTTTGTTATTTTCCAATAATTTACTGTAATATGTTTTTTACTTGATCTTAAAATACTGAGGTCTTGTATTTCTTTTCTGCTTCCACAGTTCTTAATTTCAGAAACGTTTTGTATAACAAGTTCTTCTTTTTACAAGCATTTTGCAGGCCCTTGGTGATCCAAGGCTTATCTCTGTATTTAACTTTAGTTTCCTTTACCACTAGAGGGCAATGTTTATTATATAGTTGTGATAAAATAGAGACAAATTCTCCATATGCTGTATCAATGTCGTCAACATAAACACCGCTCCAGTCTTATATTTTTAGATCATTTCTAAGATTGTTGATTGTGGTTTCTGTTCCAAGTCGTTTAAAAACCTGATCTATTTCAACGTTATGTGTTACACCAGTGTGTGAAGAAACAAAAACAGGCAGATGGTCTGTCACATCATTGATAATAAGACCAGAAGTTACATTCCCCTCAGTGACATTTGTGAAAATGTTATCAATAAGCATTGCTGAATGTGTTGTTATTCTAGTGGGGTATGTTATTGAAGGGTAGAAACCCATACAAAACATGGAATTATTCACTTATTTGGATATGGTCATTTGGATTTAATAAGTCAATACTGAAGTCTCCACAAATAAATACCAGCTTCTTATTACCTACTGCACTGAAAAGCTCAGACAATTTTTCTTTGAAAATGTCAATATCGGTACCCGGTGCTCCATAAATGCAACTTATTACGATGTTTTTTGTAGTTGTAATTAATTCCACAGTTACACACTCCATGATGTTTTCCATTTCAAAAGACATATTATCTACAACTTGGCTTTGGTAGCAGGACCTGATATATAAAGCAACACCACCACCCCTTTTTTTTGACCTGCTTGTGGTGTATAAATCATAGCCTCTCATTTGCATTTTATGAAGTTGGTTATTTTTTAGCCAAGTCTCAGAAATTGCAACAGCAGAAAAATTTGTGTTATATTGCAACAAGCTGTCCTGGATTTTGGAAAAATTCATGTTGAGACTTCTACTATTAAAGTGTATTATTGACAATGATTGGTCAGAAATTGTATTTTTTTAGTTGGTCTGGGCTAAAGTATTTACACTGATGTTTTATACTGTTGAAAAAGTGATTTTCAGGATTGGTTTCATATTCAACACTGTGTGGCTTATGCTCAGTATATTCGTACCCTTTAAAAATGAGGCTTTTTCCTATAAAAGTTTGCATCTTAATTATTCCAGTTAATGGAAACAAATGCACAGTTTATACAGTGGAGCAAAAAAGTATTTAGTCAGCCACCAATTGTGCAAGTTCTCCCACTTAAATGATGAAAGAGGTCTCCAATTTTCATCATAGGTATACCTCAACTATGAGAGACAAAATGAGGAAAAAAAAAATCCAGAAAATCACATTGAAGGATTTTTAATGAATTAATTGGTAAATTCCTCGGTAAAATAAGTATTTGGTCACCTACAAACAAGCAAGATTTCTGGCTCTCACAGACCTGTAACTTCTTCTTTAAGAGGCTCCTCTGTCCTCCACTTGTTACCTGTATTATGGGGTTCCGGTTCCGCCGGACCGGCGGCGCCACACGAGTCGGCTGCCTGTTGCAACAGCCTTTTTTTTATCTTCCTTCTTCTTTCTACACCTTTCACTCTGTATATATATCACGGACGCACGGATCACCCCGGGGGTCTCCCGGGTCGGCGGACGGAGCCACGGTTTGCAGCGGGAGACGTTACAGCGGGGAGGAGCTAGTGCTAGCTAGCACTTGGCCGTCGCCCGGTGCTAATGGGAAACTCGACATACCGGGAGCTGTAGCGAAAATGACGCAAGTGCCGGGCTGGAGTTTAGGCGGCGTGAAAGAAATATAAGACAGAATAATAAAGAGCGATGGCAAGAACCAAGCAGACCGCCCGTAAAATCTACTGGAGGAAGAAGCCCCCCCCACCCCCTCAGGAGACAGCTAGCCACCAGGGCTGCTCGGAGAGGCGCTCCGGCCACCGGCAGAGTGAAGAGGCCTCGCCGTCACAGGCCCGCGGCTCTGAGAGAGATCTGTCGCTGCCAGAAATCCACGGAGCTGCTCATCCGTAAGCTGCCCGTCCAGCGCCTGGTGAGGGAGATCGCTCAGGACTTCAAGACCGTCCTGCGTTTCCTGAGCTTCGCTGTCATGGCTCTGCAGGAGACCAGTGAGGCCCACCTGGTGGTCTCTTCTTCGCTAAGGGGGTCACCATCATGCCCAAAGACTTCCAGCTGGCCCGCTGCATCCGCGGAGAGAGAGCTTAGACTTTCTGCTGCACATTCACCAGCCATAATGCTCTGCACTGTGTGTCTATATATATATACATTTATAGTAATATGGACATATGTTTACTAGATGTTGTTTTTTCTTGCCTTCTGATTGTTGCTCTGAGTGTTGCTATCCCTATGCTGTTGCAATCCTGGAATTTCCCCATTGTGGGACTAATAAAGGCTTATCTTATCTTATCTTATCTTATTAATCGCACCTGTTTGAACTCATTATCAGTATAAAAGACACCTGTCCACAACCTCAAACAGTCAGACTCCAAACTCCACTATGGCCAAGACCAAAGAGCTGTCAAAGGACACCAGAAACAAAATTGTGAACCTGCACCAGGCTGGGAAGACTGAATCTGCAATAGGTAAGCAGCTTGGTGTGAAGAAATCAACTGTGGGAGCAATTATTCAAAAATGGAAGACATACAAGACCACTGATAATCTCCCTCGATCTGGGGATCCACGCAAGATCTCACCCCGTGGGGTCAAAATGATCACAAGAACGGTGAGCAAAAATCCCAGAACCACACGGGGGTACCTAGTGAATGACCTGCAGACAGCTGGGACCAAAGTAACAAAGGCTACCATCAGTAACACACTACGCCGCCAGGGACTCAAAGACGTGTCCCCCTGGTTAAGCCAGTACATGTCCAGGCCCGTCTGAAGTTTGCTAGAAAGCATTTGGATGATCCAGAAGAGGATTGGGAGAATGTCATATGGTCAGATGAAACCAAAATAGAACTTTTTGGTAAAAACTCAACTTGTCGTGTTTGGAGGAGAAAGAACACCATACCTACTGTGAAGCATGGGGGTGGAAACATCATGCCTTGGGGCTGTTTTTCTGCAAAGGGACCAGGACGACTGATCCGTGTAAAGTAAAGAATGAATGGGGCCATGTATCGTGAGATTTTGAGTGAAAACCTCCTTCCATCAGCAAGGGCATTGAAGATGAAACGTGGCTGGGTCTTTCAGCATGACAATGATCCCAAACACACCGCCCGGGCAGCGAAGGAGTGGCTTCGTAAGAAGCATTTCAAGGTCCTGGAGTGGCCTAGCCAGTCTCCAGATCTCAACCCCATAGAAAATCTTTGGAGGGAGTTGAAAGTCCGTGTTGCCCAGTGACAGCCCCAAAACATCACTGCTCTAGAGGAGATCTGCATGGAGGAATGGGCCAAAATACCAGCAACAGTGTGTGAAAACCTTGTGAAGACTTACAGAAAACGTTTGACCTCTGTCATTGCCAACAAAGGGTATATAACAAAGTATTGAGATGAACTTTTGTTATTGACCACATACTTATTTTACCGAGGAATTTACCAATTAATTCATTAAAAATCCTTCAGTGTGATTTTCTGGATTTTTTTTTCTCATTTTGTCTCTCATAGTTGAGGTATACCTATGAGGAAAATTGAAGACCTCTTTCATCTTTTAAGTGGGAGAACTTGCACAATTGGTGGCTGACTAAATACTTTTTTGCCCCATTGTATCTCTAAGTTGATAATGAAATGTCAATCATTTCTGGTTGATTTTTGGCTCCATTGATTTTGGTGTGCTGTTACGGGGATGGTGTGGGTGAATAATGAGTCTGTCATACCTTAAGCAGGCTATGCCCCCCCGTGCTCTTGCAGCTTTCAGCTCTGGCATTAATTCTTTTCTCTTCCTTCTTACCAAATCAGTGAAGTCCTCATTGATGAAGATTTTTGTTCCTTTGAGGGATTTGGCTCTTTGAAGAATGGTCATCCTGTCCTTGTTCCGCAGGAACTTGACCACAATGGGCCTTGGTCTTTCTCCTCCAGGTTTCCCGGTGCGGTGGGTTCTCTCCATCTCGATCCCTGATGGTAACTGTAGTTTCTTCATGAGAATATTTTTAATCTTCTCCTCCGTGTCAGCCAAGGTCTCTCCTGGTGCCTCCACAATACCATCAAAGACTAGATTATTTCTCCGGGATTGTCCTTCCAGATATTCAAATTTGTCGGTGATAGTCAACAGACTGTCACACACTTTAGAAACATCTGATTGCGGCACATTGTTGCGGTCTGCTTGTTTAGACAAATCGGCTTTTATGTCATCTACGTCTTTTTGAGTGAACTGTAGACTGGTTTTAATGTCCTGCAACTCTCTCGTCATCATGTCCACTCTTGCATTAGCTGAGTCCATGATCACTTTGATGAGGCTTTTGAAAGTTTCCTGTTGTTGGTTTAACAATGCAGAAAACAGTTCTTTTTGCTGTTGCAGTAAGTCATTTACCTGTGTGAGGGACACTTATTCTTCCTCGGATTTGGCCTCTGCTTTTGGCTTAGGTGGCATTTTGCTGCAGTTTTGCAATAATTTGCAGTGGACAAGGAGACAAGAGTCTGTTTCCAAGACTATTTCAGTGTTGATGAAAAATTCAAGCAGCAACAACAACAGGAATGCGTGTAAGGCCTGGTGCCAGGCCTGAAGCCTGATGGAGGTGGCTGCAGGGCCTGGTGGTGGTAACTGCCTGTGAAGCCTGGTGGTGGCGGCTGCCTGTGGAGCCTGATGGTCGTGGCTGCTGGCCTGGTGATGGTGGCTGCCTGTGGAGCCTGTTGTTGGTGGCTGCCTGTGAGGCCTAGTAGTAATGGCTGCCAGTCTGCTTCTAAGGCAGAAAGGCCCAATTCTAAATCCACCAGAATTTTCCCCCAAGCCACCAATCCACTGCCAAGTGTCAACCAAATCACCACCAAAAGTCCAGAACTAGCCACAGGTGAAGAATTGAAGTTCTATTACCTCTTGAACAGGCAGTATTTAATTCTGCTGTTCAGTGCTGCTCAGTGCTGCTGCTCAGTCAGTCAACAAAAAAAAAATAAAAATGATTTGAGGTACTAGGGCACGCCAGTCCGCATCTATGATGATTATTGCCCCAACGTCTTGGAGCAGCGAGAGGCCTACCGGGGTGTCATGGCTGAGTTATACAATTTGGGCCTCCATCCATCTCTACTGTACCTGGCAAAGTTTCAAATCACCAACACAGATGATAATAAGAAATGCCTCTCCACAGTTGAAGAAGCCGCAGTCTTCGTGAAGTCAATATCTACTGTTACTAAATGAAGCCGACTCTACTACCAAAATTTTGTATTAGGGCTACAAGTTAACAGATTGATAGCCAAGATTGGCATTGCGACCGGTAAGAGTGCTTTAACCTGATAATGTTCAATATACAGTATATTGAATATGAAAATTTACCAGTGCCAAACAGAGACATTGGAACTTTCTACTTGATATACAACTTCATTTAGGCTCATCTGAGGCTCATCTGAGCGAATGTCTGAGGTTTTACATATTAAAAGACCCTGGATGAGTCATGTATTCCATTTTAAACTTTCAACAAGGGCAAGAGGAGCAGCCATTATCATCAGTAAGAATATAACATTCAAACCTAAAAAAAATCTATTGAAGACCCTAATGGATGTTTTGTGGCCATTTCAGGTAAATTATGTGATATCACAGTCATCTTAGTGAGTGCTTTTGCCCCTGTTTAAGATAAGATAAGATAAGATAAGATAAGCCTTTATTAGTCCCACAATGGGGAAATTCCAGGATTGCAACAGCACAGGGATAGCAACACTCAGAGCAATAATCAGAAGGCAAGAAAAAACAACATCTACTAAACATATGTCCATATTACTATAAATATATATATATAGACACACAGTGCAGAGCATTATGGTTGGTTGGTGAATGTGCAGCAGAAAGTCTAAGCTCTCTCTCCGCGGATGCAGCGGGCCAGCTGGAAGTCTTTGGGCATGATGGTGACCCCCTTAGCAAAGAAGAGACCACCAGGTGGGCCTCGCTGGTCTCCTGCAGAGCCATGACGGCGAAGCTCAGGAAACGCGGGACGGTCTTGAAGTCCTGAGCGATCTCCCTCACCAGGCGCTGGACGGGCAGCTTACGGATGAGCAGCTCCGTGGATTTCTGGCAGCGACGGATCTCTCTCAGAGCCACGGGCCTGTGGCGGCGAGGCCTCTTCACTCTGCCGGTGGCCGGAGCGCCTCTCCGAGCAGCCCTGGTGGCTAGCTGTCTCCTGGGGGGCTTCTTCCTCCAGTAGATTTTACGGGCGGTCTGCTTGGTTCTTGCCATCGCTCTTTATTATTCTGTCTTATATTTCTTGCACGCCTCCTAAATTCCAGCCCGGCACCCTCGTCGTTTTCGCTACAGCTCCCGGTATGTCGAGTTTCCCATTAGCTCCGGGCGGCGGCCAAGTGCTAGCTAGCACCAGCTCCTCCCCGCTGTAGCGTCTCCCGCTGCAAACCGTGGCTCCGTCCGCCGACCCGGGAGACCCCCGGGGCGATCCGTGCGTCCGTGATATATATACAGAGTGAAAGGTGTAGAAAGAAGAAGGAAGATTAAAAAAAAAAGGCTGTTGCAACAGGCAGCCGACTCGTGTGGCGCCGCCGGTCCGGCGGAACCGGAACCGGAAAGAAAGTTTGGGATGATGACAAGTTCAGATCTCATTTTTTCTCCTCTCTCCCTGATATAGATGGTCATCATCCGATCATAGGAGGCGATTTTAACCTTGTTTTGGATTCTAAACTAGATAGGCCTTCCTCTAGGCCTTTTATAATGTTGAATGCTGCCACAACAGTGAAATCCTTTACAGATCCCCTTGGTTTATGCAATCCGTGGAGAGCCTTTAACCCAACTACTAAAGCCTTTTCATTTTTCTCAAATGTCCATCACACGTATTCAATGATTGACTCTTTTTTAATTGATAGCAGATTATTACATTGGGCTAGTAACGGTAAATATCATAGTATAGTTATTTCAGATCATGCACCAACATTGATAGTATTGAACTTCCCTAACAATACCGCTTCACATACTCAATGGAGGCTCTCTCATTTCTTATTAATTAACCCACAATTTAAAAAAAAATTTTTTCAAGACATTAACTATTTTAAGGAAAACAACACTCCTGATATTCCGAGAGGTATTCTATGGAAGACTTGCAAGGCATACCTGAGGGGACAAGCCATTTCTTTTGCTTCGCAGCAGAAAAGGGTAGATCATCATCATCATCATCATCATAGTCACAGAGAGGATAAACCAGCTTTCAGATCAATTACTGGAAACTGATACACAGTGTGTTATTAACTCTACCGCCACTCTTTATGACCTATGTCTTAAAGTTCAAACTGAGTTTGAACTCTTGTTAACATCTAAAGTTGTTAAAAACAAGACAACGGTGTGATGTGTGAGTTTGAGAGGGTTTGCACTTTGGGGCTTCCCATAGCCGGTGTCTGGCATTAGATAGGATGACGTCAGGCGGTCTGTTGCCCATGTATTTATCTTGGTGCTTCTGTCAGTAAAGGGCAGTTCGTTATTCAGCATAAGATGGCTCACGGCTTGCTTATTTCAGACATAACATTTGGCGATGAGAGGTAAAACCATGGGAGCGTGCGTGGGACCACCACCTCCGTTCCTGGAGTCACCGGGCGTACCATCCACACCTTGGCATCGCTGGCTGGACTTATTTAGGAACTATATCAACGCTGCTGGCCTGGATGACGCCGACGAAGAGAGATGGAAGAACATCCTGATTAATTGTCTAGGCGAGGAAGGACAGCGAGTGCTTCGCACTCTGGGCCATATGGACTCTCTGGATGATTGTATGACCTACTGGACAAGTTTTTTGGTGAAAAGTGCAACGTCACGACTCGAAGATGCAGGTTCTTTGACTGCTACCAAGAAGCGGGTGAGTCCACACAACACTGTGTTACAGAACTCCGTAACTTAGCGAGCATGTGCGCCTTTGGGCCTTTGGAAGATGAGCTAATTCGTAACAAGCTAGCATATAGCACGAACGACGAGTGGCTGAAAGAGAAGCTATTGCTAGCGATGGACACTTTCATGCTAAGCCAGGCGATGCAGATGGCTAGCCAAATGGAATCCACCACCCAGCTAGTGAAGCAGCTACGTATTAGCTAATGAACGACTAGCCCTCCATCCATCACCACGTCACCAGGCCGATAGCAACACAGCTAGCTACTCGGGGCAGACTTCCACGCGGAGGCAGACTGTGGCACAGGCAGGAGCGGGAGTCTGGACACCGTGAGACAGCTGTGGTTCCCCCAATCACCAAACAAGCTCATTCGTCTGCCCTGCTAGAGGAAGGAAATGCTACTATTGCAGACAGCCTAACCGCTTAGCTAGAGGTTTTCCCGCCACCCATGAGAGAACCGATGCAGGACCAGCAGATGTAGCCACAGTATGTGTAGCAGGAACCAAAAACTGGCCACTAAAGTGGTACGGCGTGCAGCTGGATAGGGTCGACTTGCTGCTTATGGTGGATTTGGGTACTGCACTGTCTACATTGAGCATGGCCACGATAAGAAGACTCTTCCCCAAAAAGACAATTGTGGTGAGGGCTGATAACATGTTTGGCTGTGGACATGTAAAAATTGGCATGGCGGGTACAGTCAGTTTTTCAGTGTTGTGTGGTCCAAAGACAATTCCAGCATTCACCTTTCAAGTTTCACACCATGGGGCCGACCTGTTTGGCATTGACTTATTGGGTGAGTTGGAGTTCTCCATTACGGACCCAACGGGCTCCACAGTGCTAGCCATTTCACCAGCCTGGCATTATCGCTGGCTGGTGCTGTTTGCAGGCCTGGGTTGCATAGCTGCTTTTAACCACCGGCTGCTCATCGACCCGAAGGTGACACACAAAATTCAACCCCTTTGCCGGTTATCCCTCGCTCTGCAAGATGACGTCACGGTGGAACTGAACAAACTTCTGAATGCCGGCATCATTGAGAAAGTGGACGCCTCACTGTGGATCTCCAATATCATTGTGGCTAAAAAGAAGTCAGGTAGCATACGCCCATGGATCGACCTCAGGATGGTCAACAAAGCAGTTATTCCCGATAAATACCCCCTACCCACGATGGAAGAGCTGACTGTGGCATTCAGCAGTTCCAGAGTGTTTTTGAAGCTGGACCTCTATCAGGGCTACCTACACGTACCTCTCCACCCAGCTAGTCATAACATGATGGCGTTTGTGACTCACATGGGCATTTTCAGATACACCCGCATGCGTTTTGGCCTCAGCTCAGCCCTGAGCTGTTTCTAAAAAATTATGGCCACAATTCTCGCGGGCTTCACAGGTGTGGTGGTGTATCTGGACCACATTGTGGTACATGGCGTGTCACAAGTCGCCCATGTCAAGCGCCTGAGGCGGGTAATGGAGGTGCTGTTGGATCAGGGTGTCACGCTCAATGAAGAAAAGTGTATCTTTGCAGCTGAAACCATCGAGTTTGTGGGGTTTCGCCTGTCCACTGAGGGCCTGAGCCCCCTGCACTCCAATGTGGAGGCAGTCCTGCAACTTCCGAACCCCACAACACCTGCGTAAATCTCATCGTTCCTGGGCATGGCGAATTTCTATGGGCATTTCATTCCTTGCTATTCAGAAACAATGGAACCACTCCGTGCCCTCCTGAAGCAGAATGCACCGTGGGAGTGGACTCCGGCCTGCTCAGCTGCCATCTATCCATCCATCCATCTTCTTCCATCTCTAAACTGAAATCTTAGCTCACCTCCCCGCCAGTGTTGGCTCATTTTGACCCATGATATTCCACTTTTATGACTCGTGACGCGTCAGGCTCGGTAGTGGGGTAGTCATGTCTCAACTTCAGAATGGAACGGAGTGCCTGGTGCCGTTCGAGTCAAGGTCCCTTACTTTGGCAGAACAATGGTACGCAGTGGGTGAAAGAAGCACTCACGTGTGTATGGGCATGTGAACAATGGCACATCTACCTCTACGGATGGCACTTCATGCTGCGAACAGACCATAGAGCCTTGACGACCTTGCTGGAAATACCGGGTCGGGACACAAACCCCTATGGATCCACAGATGGACCAAGAGGCTGCGGGCATACAACTTTACTACCCAGTTCACTCCGGGCAGAGTGAATGTAGTGGTGGACCTCCTGTCCCGTGCCACACCCAACACCGGACAAACTAGTGACTGTGACCCCCTAGAGGCGGACCTGATCAACACGTTGCACAACCCCCTCCGGAATGCCGTGTCTCTCCAGGAACTCCAGTTGGAGCAGGATTCAACTTTATCTCAACTATGTTCGTTCATCCGGGGGGATGGCCCACGAAGATGCAGGGAGAACTGGCACCTTTTCACAGGGTCAAGGATTAACTGAGCTGTTGGAATGATGTATACGTGACAAGAGGACACTGTACAATAGTTCTGGTGTCACTGAGGGCTCACCTTTTGGTCATGCTTCATGAGGGTCACCTGGGGGTGGTCAGAGTGAAGCAGTGCTGCAAGGACTTGGTCTGGTGGCCAGGCATTGATAAGGACATTGACGTTATGGTGAAAAACTGTGTACCATGCTTAGAGAGGGGAAAACTATGACGCCCTCACCTCTGCCTTTGCAACCTTTACAGTATCCGGAGGGCCCCTGGAAACACATCCAGCTGGACATCTGCGGCGAGCTGCACATGGCCCCTGTGAATGGTCGTTTCTTGCTGGTAGCCTGCGATCTGCATTCAAATTGGCCGGAGGTGATGCTCAATGGCTCGGTCACAACCAACGTGGTCATCAGTTTCCTCACTTCGCTGTTTGCTTGATGGGATATTCCGGACACCATTATGACAGACAACGGGCCACAATTCATCTCTGGGGGGTTCGATGCATTTTGGGGTGAGAGGGGTGTGGAGCACATAACAACCGCTTTCTACCATCCACATGTAAAGGCAGGGGGGTGGGGGGTGGAATGATTCAATAAGACTTTGAAAAATGGAGTGAGGGCACATCTGGTGGATGGTTTTCAGTTCACTGACACTCTTCAGAGCACATTACTCTATTAAAGGGCAACTTTCCACGCCACAATGGGATGCTCACCAGCGAAGCTCATGTTGGGGCGTGAACTACGCCTCCCTATGGACCATTTTTGGCCTCCCGCAGTGACCCTTCTGGCGGACAGAGCATCGCCGAGGGGGGCGAACAACAGTGTCAAATGAAGCGACAATTCGACAAGAAACACAGGGCAAAAGAACACAGGCTCGGAGTGTCAGATTGGGTCAGGATCAAGCACTCTAACTGCACGCATAAGCTGCAGTTGTTCTGGATGGCGCCACTGCAGATTATGGAGCAGCTGGGTTCAGCCACATTTCGCCTCTCCGACAGGTCGCGGTGGCGTGCTAGCCGTCAAAGGAAATTGCCGCCGACCCAGGGTCAGAGGGTGTCAGTGGCCGTGATAGACACAGGTTGGGACTTTGCTGATGCAGGGCTAGAGGATGTCGGAGAGCGGCTGACAGGACCAGCAGCAGGACCTCAACCAGTGAAGTGCTCAGCAAGGGTTCATCAGAGACCGGGGCATCTGAGAGACTTTATTGTGGGGTTTGGGTAGTTAAAACGTGCTAGTGAAAAGGTCTCAGAATAATCCACCTCAACACGTCGGCATCTTGGCAGTCTACCCAAGTGTCCAGTTAGGACTGTGTTCAGTGGTTTGTGTTCTTAACAAAAAGCACACATGTTGAATGTTCTTGAATGCATAATTATGTTTCAGTATGTGTGTTTAGAAGATAGTGAATGTTGATAATGTGGGATTACTATGATGCTGAATTGGGGAAAGCTAACTGACTTATTATTGTTTAGGTTGCGTTTTGCTTTTATTTTGCAAAGGGGGGGACTTTGAGGTTTTTTTTTTTTTTTTTGTTTTTTTTTTTGGTGGCCGGGTAGATGTGATGTGTGAGTTTGGTAGGGTTTGCACTTTGGGGCTTCCCGTAGTTGGCGTCTGGTGTCAGACGGGATGACGTCAGGCGGGCTGCTGCCCGTGTATTTATGTTGATGCTTCTCTCAATAAAGGGCAGTTCGTTGTTCGGTATAAGATAGCTCACAGTTCGTTTATTTGCGACATAACAAACGGTATTTTGAAATGGGAGATAAAGCGGGTAAGCTCCTTGCTCATCAGGCTAGAGCCACAGCTTTACTGAGCTTGATCCCCAGAATAAAATTACAATCCAGGGTAATAGTTACTGACCCAAAGTATATAAACGAGGCATTTTTAAATTTCCATTCGAATCTTTACACCTCAGAGTATCAGGGATGGTAATTTTCCACCGATCCGCGGATTTCCGCCGATTTATTTTCAAATTGATCATTTCTGTGAATTGTCTAAATCCGTTGAGAAAATTTTAGGGGGGGTAAGGTACCTTATTGTTACCGATTTTAGCGAAAATCAACACGATTACATAAGCGCTCGGCGCTTCCCCGGGTCAAGTCTCCCGCGATAACCCGGCTGTGTTGTGTTCAAGCTACTGCTGTATTGTAAACAGCCCTGCGATTGGATAGTTGCAAACAATTGGACCAATCAAATGGCTCGTTGTATGCTTTGTCAAAAATTCATGGCGGCGTGTTCTCAGGGATGTGATTTTCTGCTAATTCGCCGAATTCCGCTTTATTTTATCTTCCAGGAAGATAAAGTACGTTAAGTACGTTAGCGGCTTGTGGTCCACGAACGCAGTGAAGGTGCGCCCTTTCAGGCAGAACTGGAAGTGGCGTATGGCCAGGTGGAGAGCCATTAACTTTCTGTCGAACACACTGTATTTACGCTCACTGTCGTGCAAAGACCTGCTAAAAAAGGTGAGCGGCTGCCAAGAACCGGCAACGCATTGCTCCACGACGGCCGCTATGGCCATGTCCGAGGCGTTGGTAGTGAGCGCTATCTGAGCCGCTTGTCTGGGTGCGCCAGCAGTGCAGCGTTCGCCAGAGCTGTTTTAACCGCAGAGAACGCCTCTTCCGCTCAGGAGTCCAGTCGACTCTGTCTGCCGGTTCCCGTTTCTTGAGTGCTGCGTACAACGGCTGTATGAGCTGGGCTGTGCGGGGGAAGAAACGGTAATAAAAGTTAACCATCCCCCAAAACTCCTGCAGTGCCCTGACAATGATGTTGAGGAGAAAAAATAGCAAAACAATTTAGTTACATTACTTTTATGATTCCAAACAGTTTGAAATTGACAGTGCACAGTGGACATTGACTCATAACTTTTGAATATTTCTAAGACTTGGCTACATCAGTGTTTGTGCAAAATGAACTGCTCAAGACTCAATGGAGATTGAAACTGGTGATCTGAAATGAATGCTGAAATTATAAAAAGTAATGGTATGAATGAATTTTATTTCTATTATGGAATAGATAAAATCGGGGCGGCAGTGGCTCAGGGGGTAGAGCAGGTTGTCTAATAACCTGATGGTTGGCAGTTCGAATCCCGCTCTCCCCAGATATCCTGCCGTTGTGTCCCTGGGCAAGACACTTCACCCGCATTGCCTCCAGTGCCCATAACACTGGGTATGAATGTGTATAAATGTATAAATGTTCGGTGGTGGCCGGAGAGGCCGTTGGCGCGGATTGGCAGCCACGTTTCCATCAGCCTGCCCCAGGGCAGCTGTGGCTACAGTAGTAGCTTGCCACTACCATTGTCTGTCTGGAGTGAATGAATAATGTATCTACTTGTAAAGCGTCTTTGAGTGTCTATGATAAAGCGCTATATAAATCTGATGTATTATTATTATTATTAAAATTAACTGATTTTGATTTGATCAAGTGTTAAAGCATGTGATGGATAATGCTTGTTGGAATATTTTAGGAATGCTATCTTCTTGGAACATAAGTCAATATTATACAGTAATAAGTGGCATTCAGCTGTTTGTTTTTTGTCATTTAAGCACAGTTCTGGTACTTAAAAATCGTAAAAACCCAGGAGCTTCGGGGGTCCCCCAGACCCCCTGCTAAATTTTCAGATAATTTCCCCAACCCCAAATCACATTCCTGGTTCGTGTTGGAATTCTGACCTTTCAGTATTGTTTTCAGCAGAATTATGAGATTTTTATTGAAGGATCAGGAGTCATCAGTGCTAGAAATAGACAAAAGTGTCAAAAATAAGTTCCGATGGAATTGGCTTGAGAGAAAAGTGACGGTAAAGGTGAAAATTGGCTCAAAGTTCGACGAGGTAACAGAAACACTCGGACAATTTCTGAAGAAACCAGAAAAGGAGATGAAGTTCAAAGTTCAGAGACTGACACAGCTTGCTGCCAAAAGGAAGAAAGTTTCACATTAGAAGTGACTTGGTGACCAGTGTAAATAGTGTAATAAACTCTTATAGAACTGGTAAATATGTTGGACTAAAGACAGTGAGACAACACTGAAGAAAAAGTAAGTTAACTTTTCATTAAATTTAATGATTTATCTAAGTCTAGTATTTCATTTTTTTTTTTATCATTTTTTTCAGTCTAAATTACTTCTGTTTTACTGAAAACCTCCCAGCTTCAGGGGGGCTGTGCCCCTCGCCCCCCCCCCCCCCAAGTCAATCGACCAGATTTCAGCTGAAATCAGAATTTCCTGTTGCCATCCCTGGAGTATTCATCAGAAATCTGGAAGAATAATAATCCCTTAGAGGAGATCCCATACCCCAAATTGATATTAATCTGGCTGATAGATTGGGTGGGCCAATTACACAAGCTGAAGCACAAGAGGAAATTGGACAACTACAAAATGGCAAATCCCCTGGTCCAGATGGGTTCGTAGTAGAATTTTATAAGGCATATTCCAATCTCATCATCCCATACCTTGTTAATGTTTATAATGAATCATTTGGCAGAGGTAGATTACCTCCAACCCTATCTGAAGCAAATATATCTCTTTTATTAAAAAAGATAAAGACCCACTTGAATGCAGTAATTATAGACCGGTTTTGCTTTTGAATGTGGATCAAAAAATTCTGGCCAAGGTTCTAGCCACACGTTTGCAATTAGCCCTTCCTACTCTGATTGCTACAGATCAGACAGGTTTTATGGCTGGGAGGAATTCGTCATTCAACACTAGATGACTTTTGAACATCATCGGTTCCACCCAACCCCGTCATACCTGAGGTGGTGATTTCTCTAGATGCGGAGAAACCATTTGACAGGGTTGAAAGGGAATACTTATATTACGTCTTGTCAAAATTTGGTATCAATTCTAACTTTATTGCATGGATCAGACTGCTATGTGATTCTCCCACTGCAAACGGAGTGAGATCACCTTCATTCACTCTTCGTCGTGGTACTAGACAAGGATGCCCCCTCTCCCTTCTCCTATTTGCTTTAGCTATTGAACCATTGGCTATCTGGCTTCGAGAGAAGAGGGGAGTCGAAGGCACCACTAGAAATGGCATTACCCATAAGCTCTCTCTATATGCAGATGATTTGTTACTGTATGTGGCGAATCCGACCTCAACCATCCCTTTTATTATATACAGTATCTCACAAAAGTGAGTACACCCCTCACATTTTTGTAAATATTTTATTATATCTTTTCATGGGACAACACTGAAGATATGACACATTGTATCAATGTAAAGTAGTCAGTGTAGAGCTTGTATAACAGTGTGAATTTGCTGGGCCCTCAAAATAACTCAACACACAGCCATTAATGGCTAAACTGCTGGCAACAAAAGTGAGTACACCCCTAAGTGAAAATGTCCAAATTGTGCCAAAAGTGTCAATATTTTGTGTGGCCACAATTATTGTCCAGCACTGCCTTAACAATCTTGGACATGGAGTTCACTAGAGCTTCACAAGTTGCCACTGGAATCCTCTTCCACTCCTCCATGACGACATCAGGGAGTTGTTGGATGTTAGAGACCTTGCGCTCCTCCACCTTCAGTTTGAGCATGCCCCACAGATGCTCAATAGGGTTTAGGTCGGGAGATATGTTTGGCCAGTCCATCACCTTTACCCTCAGTTTCTTTAACAAGGCAGTGGTCATCTTGGAAGTGTGTTTGGGGTGGTTATCATGTTGGAATACTGCCCTGTGGATCATGCTTTGCTTCAGTATGTCACAGTACATGTTGGCATTCATGGTTCCCTCAATGAACTGTAGCTCCCTAGTGCCGGCAGCACTCATGCAGCCCCAAACCATGGCACTCCAACCACCATGCTTGACTGTAGGCAAGACACACTTGTCTTTGTACTACTCACCTGGATGCCGCCACATACACTTGACACCATCTGAACCAAATAAGTTTATCTTGGTCTCATCAGACCACAGGACATGGGTCCAGTAATCCATGTCCTTAGTCTGCTTGTCTTCAGCAAACTGTTTGCGGGCTTTCTTGTGCATCATCTTTAAAAGGGGCTTCCTTCTGGGACGACAGCCATGCAGACCTATTTGATGCAGTGTGCGGCATATGGTCTGAGCACTGACAGGCTGACCCCCTCACTGCCCCACTTTCCACTGCCACCCAGAAATACCCCCATAGACTAATGAGCAGCAAGTGGAAATAGGTGTGCGGCGACAGCTGGTGAGTGAGTGGATGAGTGAGAGTGTGTGTGTAAGTGTGCGGGAGTCAGTGAGAATGAATATAACTGCGTGAGCGTGCGTGCGTGCGTGCGTGCGTGTGTGTGTGTGTGTGTGTGTGTGTGTGTGTGTGTGTGTGTGTGTGTGAAAACACAAGAAATAATGGCAACAGCTGGTACATGGGTGCCTGGAAGAAAGAGAGGTGAGAGGAGGAGCCGTGGCTGTAGACTGGCAGAGGCTCCAATAATCTGCCAGCTGGAAATGATTAACAGCAAACAGAGGCTATAACCACAGATCATGAAACGGGGCAGAAAACAACAGTCGCGTTCATGACAGAGCCCCCCCCCCAGGGGTGGATTCAAGACACCCACTGTACCATTAAAACAAAAAAGGAACCCCCCCCCCCCCAGAACCCCTCACAACTAACCAGGGAGGGAGGTGGGGGAAACAGGTCAGGAGGGAATTAACCAATAAGAAAAAACAATAATACAACATAGAGAAGAAGACTACCCAACCCCAAACTAAGATTAACCCCTCCCCAAAACCCCACAAGTCCCAAGGTTCAAGGGGCCGACCACTGTCCCAGAGCCCACATGTGGCCTGCCAAGCAGCGTCAGGCGGCCTGCTGGGAAAATTGGGCCACCTGACCCAACAGTACAGTTTATCGGACAGCCTGCCGGAGTTCACCAGGCTAGGTGAGATGGGCCAGGAGGCAGCCCCCCCACAGGGAGACCCAGTCCTTCAGGCGGCCAGCCCGCACCGTTGAGCCACCAGGGTCGGAGAGACAGACGTGGCGGTGGCCTACCCACCGGAAAGCTGAGAGTTACGGGTGGTGGATAAAGGTGGACCACGACGGTGCCCAGCAGGAAAAGAAGGATCATCCACCAGGCCTGTGGAAGGGAGAAGGAGACCCTGGTGTCCTTGGACTGGCTGGCAGCATCCTCAGTGGTCCGGGCTTGGGACTGAAGCTCGGTCACACCCTCAGTGGTCCCGGCTTGGGACAGAAACTCGGCTGCACCTGCACCAGATCCGGGCTGGGCCATGGCTGCACCCGCGGTGGTCACGGCCGGGGACAACATAGCACCAGCGGTGGCCCCAGCCTGGGGCCTCATTGCTCCTGCAGTGAGCCCTGATTGGGCCTGCGTTGCACCCTCGGAGGGCCCCGACCAGATCATGGTTGCACCCACGGTGGAACCTGGCTGGGCCCCTGCTGCACCCGCAGTGGACCCCAACCGAGCCATGGCTGCACCCACGGTGGAACCCGGCTGGGCCACTGCTGCACCCGCGGTGGGACCCAACTGGGCCACTGCTGACCCCAATGCTGCCTTGACTGTGGGCCAGCCGACCCATATGAGCATCAGAGCCAGGAAGCGGTTGACCATGGGTACCCATGTTGGCTCCACGCTGGGGCGCAGCACGCACGAAGACCTGGACTGAGGTGGAATCCAAACCACAGCCTCCGGCGGATGGGAACCTGGACCCATGGTGACCTCAGCGGGAGCAGCAGCAGCCATGATGACCTCCAGCGGCGAGCCTGGATCCTCGGACTCGTGACACAGATCTCTCTCCAGTGACCCTAGAAGAGGACTCGAACAGAGAGGAAGAAGGGTCAGGGTCGCCGGCAGTGGCGGAGCCAGGCAAGGAGAACTCGGGTGCAGCGTGCGGCTGCAGCTGGCTCTCCTCAACTAGAGCTTGGCAAAAATGCTCTATTATGGAAAGAAGAAAGACAAAAGAGCATTTGCCTTAGCTCGAGCTCCACCGCCGTCCAGGACTCCGACAATCTGAGTGATGTTTCCACAGGCTCGGCCTCCTGGAGGTGCAGCTCAGGCACTGACTCACCGCAGCAGGCATGATGGTCTCTGCAGTCTTCATGGTCCCAGTCATTGTAACCCACACTGGTGATTCCTCTGGCGTGGCAGCTGGGGTCTGGCTCACCATTGCTGCGGGGGAAGGATCCTCCCGGACCTCTGGCTCCTCCTGGTGCTGGCAGTTAGGCTCCGGTGTATACTCAGGAGAAAAAGGAGAGAGCATGGAGAGGGTTGGTAAGCCAGTCAAGGCAGCAGCAGGTGAGGAGAACTCAAGGGACTGCTCTCTCTGAGTCTCCCTACTGGGAATCAGACAAGACATTTTATCATTAATAGAAGTGGAATGAAATACCACTTGCCTGCTTTCCTGGCTTTGGATGTTGCCTGCTGCTGTGGTATGTGGAGAGTCGTCCATCTTCCTGACCCTGGAGGGCTTGGGCCCCACTGTGGAAGGAGTTGGGACCGCCCCTGGCGTCATGGAGATGGGACCTTCCAGAGATTTCACGGAGAGCCTCTGGGCAGCGGGAGGAGTCATCGAGGAGACGGGTTGTGCGGCAGCTAGGAAGGATACACTGGCTGACGGGACAGCTAGCAGAAAAAAACTGGAGAAGTGAGCTGCCGTGGGATGGCTCTCACTGGGTGATGAATAGGCTGCTGGTGAGGAGGAGATGGTGCTTCTCTGGTGGTCCGGGGCTGGCTGACTGTTCCGCAGTGAGGATGGGCAAACTCTCGCTGGAACCAGTGTTATGCCTGATGGAGGTAACGATGGTGAAGCGGGAGAAGAGGAGGACGGCTGTCAGGGAATGTGCCTCTGCCTCGGCACAGCAGGAAATGCTTCGAACCTCAGGTCGGGAAACATTTGCTGTAGCGCATGGCCTGAGGAATACAGTCCCGCGTACTGTGGATAACCCCCGAGTCTGGGATGTGCCTTCAAGACTCTCATGGCTCCACACAAACACTCCCATACCTGGTTGGGTCCCCGAGCATCGAGAGCCTCATCCACATAACTCTGAACGAAGTCCGCTGCCCATTCTTCCTCCAAATTGGGTCTAGATAAGATAAGATAAGATAAGCTTTATTGTCCCTCAAGGGGAAATTTGTCTTGGGCTTATCACCTGTGCTGCAACCACACAATCTACACATACTGTACATAATGGATGTAGTACATAAGATCCTTCATTAAAAAAAAAAAAAAAAAAAAAAAAATTATGGGCGGCACGGTGGCGGAGTGGTTAGCACTGCGGCAGCACAGCAACTCACCCTTAGCCGGGGGATCCTGGGTTAGATCCCAACCCCCGACCAACAGTGATCTGTGTGGAGTTTGCATGTTGTCCCCGTGTCTGCGTGGGTTTACTCCGGGATTTCTCCGGTTTCCTCCCACATGCCAAAAACATGTAAGTTAGGTTAATTGGCATCAAAACTGGGGATTCTAAATTGTCCTTAGGTTTGAATGTGAGAGTGAATGGTTGTCTGTCTCTCTGTGTTGGCCCTGCGATGGACTGGCGATCTGTCCAGGGTGTACTCTGCCTCTCGCCCAGAGATACTGGGATAGGCTCCAGCCCCCCCGTGACCCGAAAAAGGATTAAGCAGAAGAAGATGAATGAATGAATATATATATATACACTACCGTTCAAAAGTTTGGGGTCACCCAGACAATTATTTTGTGTTTTCCATGAAAAGTCACACTTATTTACCACCATGAGTTGTAAAATGAATAGAAAATATAGTCAAGACATTGACAAGGTTAGAAATAATGATTTGTATTTGAAATAATAATTTTTTCCTTCAAACTTTGCTTTCGTCAAAGAATCCTCCATTTGCAGCAATTACAGCATTGCAGACCTAACATGATTGCACAAGGGTTTTCTAATCATCCATTAGCCTTCTGACGCAATGAGCAAACACATTGTACCATTAGAACACTGGAGTGATAGTTGCTGGAAATGGGCCTCTATACACCTATGTAGATATTGCACCAAAAACCAGACATTTGCAGCTATAATAGTCATTTACCACATTAGCAATGTATAGAGTGTATTTCTGATTAGTTTAAAGTTATCTTCATTGAAAAAAAGTGCTTTTCTTTCAAAAATAAGGAAATTTCTAAGTGACCCCAAACTTTTGAACGGTAGTGTATGTATATATATATATATATAAAACCCAATAAATAATACAAGTACATACATAAATAAATATATAACAGCAGTCATTAATGTGCATCCTGTCATTATTAAATGGTACCACTCATTTTTAACTTATCGTAAACAGCAAGTTAGTGTAAATGGAAGTTTATCTAAATTTAGAACCCTCAGCACAGGAGCTCCCCAAGGCTGTTAGTTCACCATTTTTGTTCACCTTGTACACTGATGAGTGCAGAAGTGTCTATCCAGGCAATCGAATTATTAAATTTTCTGATGACACTGCTATTTTATCACTACTTCAAAAGCCTCACGATCTGTCAAGCTATTTTATAGAAATTCAGAGGTTTGTCAATTGGTGTGATGACAGTCATCTCATTTTGAATACTGATAAAACAAAGGAGATGGTGTTTGGCCCTCGGGGAGTTGGTGACCACAGGCCTGTGGTCATCCACAACCACACTATAACACAGGTTAGTTCCTATAAATATTTGGGAGTATGTATTGACAATTCATTAACCTGGAGTACACATATTGATTACCTCTGTAGTAGACTACAACAGCGGCTGCATTTTTTGCATAGATTAAGAATACATCGTGTTGATAAAAGGATTATGTTAATATTTTACCAGGCTGTATTAGAGAGCTGTATTAGATACAGCATTACAGCTTGGATTGGCAACCTCTCTGTGGAACTAAAGAACAGAGTGTTGCGTTTAATTCATACAGCATGGAAAATTATTGGAGTTAAAGAGTATTTATCCATGCAGACCTTACACGAACAGGCAGCCTGTAGACAAGCTCAAAAAATAATCAGTGACATGAGCCATGTACTAAACAATGAATATGGGCGGCTGCCCTCAGGGAGGAGATACAGAGTCCCCAAGTGCAGGTTCAATAGATACAAGAACTCATTTATCCCAACGTCGGTAAAACTTTTAAACACAAATAGATAGGTCAGGGACACTTATAACTCCTGTTCTTAACCCCTTGCACTCCGGTCAATTTCCCTAAAAACGCCAAAAAAAATAACGTGCCCAAATTAAATCCAAAGCTGTTCTTCAACCCTTTGCAGCATCTTCATGGGGTTGGTCTCATTTAAAAGAAAACACTTTGAATTTTTTTGGCAAAACAGTCATAATCTCTCTAAATGCTCCGGCCACTGAGTTACAGTCATCTAAACATAGTGAACTTGAAGCAAATAAATTTGGCCTGGGTGTTTTTTTGGATACAAATGCTTGCAAATAACACACAGCTTCAGATCCGGGCTGGAAAATGCAACAGAAATGTAGAACCAAGTGTTATCCAGCTGAGGTCCAAATTTTGTAACAATACCACAAAAAATGAATATATTACACAGCTTTTTCCTCAGGTAGTGCCCAGGCATTTTGGAACTGTGCCAAATTGTGCCAAATGGCACAGTTTGGAAAAACGTCTGTAACTTTTGAATGATTCAATGTAGAAGCTTCATTTTGGGGCTCTAATGAAAGGTCACACTCAGGGCTGTGTCTGTGTGTGTGTGTGGGGGGGGGTTGCCCCCCCCCCGCTACAGAGGACGGACATCGGCCATCGCTACATGACGGATTAGACTCATGTGGCGATGTGGCAACAGCGGCGCAGTCACCGCGGCTCCCCCCCCCCCCGCTACAGAAGAATAGCGGGGGGGGGCGTTCACGGTCTGGACGCGGCGAACGACCCGTGTACCGCGGCGCACGAACTTCAGACTTCGTGCGCCACACAGTTGTAATTTACCGATCGGTCAAAAGTCATTTTTGATTACAATTTTCAGGGATAAAGAATAATTTAGCTTATAACACCTTACCTCTTTACAGCAGTGTCCTGGCGAACTTCTCTTCCTCATTGTCAGACGAACGCGACGCTGGTCCGCTTGTGGTTCTGGTCTCGTGACCCGATCAAAACATAATTCCATTATTGCGGTTTTGTGCTTCCATGATTGCGGTTTTTGGCGAATGATTTTTCAAAACAAATAACAGTAGTAATTAAAAAAAGACTGGCGAACATGTGTGTGTCACTCAGCCTTCGTCGTCGGCCTCCATCGGTCTATGACCATGGAAGTAAATCATAACGTCTACTCTGCTGGAACAAAAACAAAAAAAGCACCGCCTGTGGCCGAACATGCCGATGCGCGGATGGCAGTCGCTGTCACACAGGTTGCACTTATGGGTGGTCTCCGTGCTGCTGGGTCTGTGACGGTTCTTCCTGCGGGCCCTTTTTTTATCTGCTGCAGCAGTCTGTCTTCACCCAGCCTTAAAAAAAATAGCTCGCAAACTTCTCTGCTTCAATTGGCTCACTGCATTCACAGCCTTGGTAGGCGGGTCCTTCTTTCTAGGTTTTCAGTCATTGGTTCTTCAAGGTTTCAGAAACCCAATTCAAGGCTCTTATTAGTCGAATGAGAGGTCAATCAGATGATCTAATCTGTTCGCAGCTGTGTCTGCAGCTTTTATTTTCAGTGCGCGCTTGGACGCATCTCCATCATGCGTCCTAGAGCGCACGAGGGTGCACGAGAGCGCCCTCGTGCGCTCTGGCACACAGAGACTTGCCCGCCCGCGGTACAATGGAGTGCAAGAGGTTAAAATCATTTAACTTCTTAATTAAAAGGTGTGGCTGCAGTGTGTTAAAAGCTGAACTAAAATCAACCAGTAAAAGACGTGCATATGAGGATGTCTTCTCCAAATCTTTAAGCATAGAATGGGTTAAGGTTAAAATGGCATCCTCTGTACTTCTATTACTTTTATAAGAAAACTGCAGAGGATCCAAAAGTCCTCCAAAATCAGTTTTCAGAATGTCAATGACAATCTTCTCAAGGCACTTCATTACCAGTGAGGTCGGTGCAACGGGACGATAGTCATTATTTTCTTTACAGCTTGCCTTTTTTGGTACAGGAATTATAATAGAGCTTTTCCAAATTACTGGGACAGAACACGTATCTAAAGACTTCTGGTAGATAGGACTCCAGGCTTCTGCTAGCTCCTCACTGCATGACTTCAGTAAGCGCCCAGAGATCCCATTTGGTCCAGATGACTTCTTGGGGCACATACGTGAGAAAAATCTTTCCACAACATGCTGGTCAACTATAATTTTTGTAGAGCCTAAGACTGGTATAGCGTCCAGAGCAGCTTTTTGTTCATGAGAAAAATCTCTAGTCTCAAATCTGCAAAAGAAATTTGCCTTTTCTTCCTCATTCGAGGCAAAGAAATTTGCCTTTTCTTCCTCATTCATTGCATTAATGCAGCTTTTGGATGGAGCCATCTTTTCCATTACTTTAACTGAGTCCCACAATTTCCTAGAACTTTTTCCTAGGCATTCAGATTCGAATTTCTTCCTCGTCTCATCTCTAGCTGTTCTTACTTTATAATTAAGTTCCTTCTGTATATTTTTCATACTTAACATGTCCCCATTCTTAAAAGCAATCTTTTTTTGTACTATGCACCGTTTTAATTCCTTGGAAATATAAGACTTATTATTAGGGTACATAGTGATTACTTTGTGCGGTAAAACATTTTCTTTACAGAATTTTATATACTCCGTTATGGTATCTGTGGCCTCCTCCAACTCCAAGTTATGGAAGAGTCCCCAGTCGGTAGAAGAAAAACAGCTTCTCAAAGTTTCTATGCCTTCATTGTCCCATATGAAGATTGTCTTTGTCTGTGGTTTGCTGCTTTTAAGCAAAGACTTGTAAGTAGGAATCAGATGAACGCATTATGGTCTGAGGACCCCAAGGTGGGCTTAACCCTTGCTATATAGGCATTTTTGACGTTCCCATAGCATTTGTCCAAAATATTTTTCCCCCTTGTACTGCAGTTCACATATTGGCTGAAGCCAGGCAGTGCCGCATCCAGTTTGCAGTGATTAAAATCCCCTAAAATCAAACAAGGTGCTTCAGCAGTGCGTTCCATTTGTCTGTGTACACAGTCCACAATAGCATTCACTGCGCTGAAAGCGTTCCCACTGGGCAGGATATAAACGGTGCATAATAAAATGTTTCCAAATTCACGTGGGAGATAAAAGGCTGTCAGGCTGAAGCACAGCAGTTCTATGTCCGGGGTACAAACCGACTCTCTCGTAGTGAACTGTGAACACCATTTGTTCTTAACGTACACACAAATACCTCCTCCTTTGATCTTACCGGAGAGCGCGTCCCTGTCCTGCCGCACCAGGGAGAAGCCGTCCACGGATAGGAGCGAGTCAGGTACATCCTTCTGAAGCCACGATTCTGTGAAAACAAGCAGGCATGACTCCTGGTACTCATATAGGAACCTGGCGTTGATTTTGAGTTCCTCCATTTTGCTCTTCAGTGAGCGGACATTACAGAGCAACATGGATGGCAGTGGCAGCCTGTTCTCTCTCCTCCGCAGTTTCTGTTGTACTCCGCCACATTTCCCTCTCTTCCACGACCGGCTTCTATGCCCTCCTGTCTGATTTCATAAGAGCTCCCTAGGCAGGAGGGGTGCTGAGACGTGGCTGGAACGAAGAAGCAAGAGCTGGTCTCGAGTATAGCTCAGTAGCGTGGTTGGCCTCATGTCCCGATCCACTTGGGTACAGTGGCATATTATCCCGAGCAACCAGATCACAAGCAGTCCCTTCAGCAAAAACATCATTATGATACTTCAAACTGAGCACTAAAAACTAAGTACTACAAACTAAGTACTACAAACATACACACACAGTAGCAGCACAAGGTAGCCCGGGTCGCAGCAGAGTAGCGCCACCAGCACAAAAAAAAAAAAAAAAAAAAGATATAATTTTGTCCCATATTTAAAGCTTTCTGGTGGAATTTTGACTGGTAATGATTGGAAAAGGTATAATAACTGGGGGAGGATATTCATTTTTTACCTCCACCAAGGAGGTAATGTTTTTACCGGGGTTTGTCTGTCTGTCTGTCTGTTACCAACATAACTCAAAAAGTTATGAACGGATTTTGACAAAATTTTCAGGAAAGGTGTGTAATGGCACGGGGAACAGATGATTAGATTTTGGTGATGATCTGAGAATGCATACCTCCACCAAGGGCTTTGTTTGTATTTGTGCAGCAGGATTACACAAAAACTACTGGATGGATTTGGATGAAATTTTCACCAGAGGTGGTTCTTGGGCTAGAGAGGAACTCATTATATTTTGCTGATGATCTGAGAATGGATACCTCAGCCAAGGTTCTTATCTTCTCACAGTGTGTTAGCAACAATACTCCAAAAGTTATGAACGGATTTTGATGCAATTTTCACCACAAGTGGCTATAGGCCTACACACAAACCCATTACATTTTGGAGGTGATCCATGAGAAACGGAAGGAGCCTTGGCGGAGGTATGCGCTCTATGAGTGCTTTTCTAGTTATTGTTGTAATCCTTGAATTGAGGTAGAATGCCAATGTATACCATCTATTTTAACTCTTGTCTAATTTGGAGGTTAATTCCATAATAATTAGACTTTTAGAGACTGTCCAGGTGTTTGGTTATAGTTACACCAAGATATTTTTTTATGTTTCTGACCCCATTTCAACTGTAATTTAGTTCTGATCTCTTCAGATTGGGCATAATTAAATGTTAATATTTGGGTTGTAGTCGCATTAATTTTATACCCCGAGTGTTCAGCAAATGTGTTGATTACATTAATCAGAGGGGGGAGGATTTGATTTGGGTTCTCCAGGTATAGTATGACATCATCTGCAAATAAACTTATGGCATGTTCAGTCCCCTTAATATTTATTCCTCTCACCTCCTCATCATGTCGTATGGCCTATGCCAGGGGATCAATGTATAGTACGAAGAGAAAGGGCGAGAGGCAACATCCTTGACAGGTGCCCCTTGTAGCATCGTCTCCTCAAACCAATCCAGAAGATCACTTTCCTCCATTCTACAGGAATTTCACTTTTCTTCATTCTACAGGAATCTAATTTTTCTTCATATTAAAGCAACCCTCCCCCAAGGTCTGACCAAGAATGCTGTGCCTTTCCCAGGACCCCAATGTAAATTTCCGGTTCCGGCTCTGCCGGACCGGTGGCGCCACACGAGTCGGCTGCCTGTTGCAACAGCCTTTTTTTTAATCTTCCTTCTTCTTTCTACACCTTTCACTCTGTATATATATCACGGACGCACGGATCGCCCCGGGGGTCTCCCGGGTCAGCGGACGGAGCCACGGTTTGCAGCGGGAGACGTTACAGCGGGGAGGAGCTAGTGCTAGCTAGCACTTGGCCGCCGCCCGGTGCTAATGGGAAACTCGACATACCGGGAGCTGTAGCGAAAACGAAGCGGGTGCCGGGCTGGAGTTTAGGCGGCGTGAAAGAAATATAAGACAGAATAATAAAGAGCGATGGCAAGAACCAAGCAGACCGCCCGTAAAATCTACTGGAGGAAGAAGCCCCCCAGGAGACAGCTAGCCACAGGGCTGCTCGGAGAGGCGCTCTGGCCACCGGCAGAGTGAAGAGGCCTCGCCGTCACAGGTCCGTGGCTCTGAGAGAGATCCGTCGCTACCAGAAATCCACGGAGCTGCTCATCCGTAAGCTGCCCGTCCAGCGCCTGGTGAGGGAGATTGCTCAGGACTTCAAGACCGTCCTGCGTTTCCTGAGTTTCGCCGTCATGGCTCTGCAGGAGACCAGCGAGACCCACCTGGTGGTCTCTTCTTCACTAAGGGGGTCACCATCATGCCCAAAGACTTCCAGCTGGCCCGCTGCATCCGCGGAGAGAGAGCTTAGACTTTCTGCTGCACATCCACCAGCCATAATGCTCTGCACTGTGTGTCTATATATATACATTTATAGTAATATGGACATATGTTTGCTAGATGTTGTTTTTTCTTGCCTTCTGATTGTTGCTCTGAGTGTTGCTATCCCTGTGCTGTTGCAATCCTGGAATTTCCCCATTGTGGGACTAATAAAGGCTTATCTTATCTTATCTTATCTTAAACAGTTGCCTCTTGCAGAGATGGTAAGGATCATAATTTGCTTTTAAAGGCTTAAATGGACCATAAAAACTCTGGAGTCCCAGATCCCCAAAGCAAACAGTTCATGTTGATAGCATCCGCCCTACAGGAACTAATGCTCTTAAAAAAGCCATAAACTTCTATATGGCCTCCTTTCCTTCCTTTGACAGATACAGGAGACTTAAAGAAGTCACCTACAGCTCAACAGTACCTCCTAGTGGACATCTACGGAATGTGTTTCATTGTGTATAGTATAATCTGACTGTCAATTCTGACTAAAACATTATGTTTCTTCTAGCTATCATCTCCCCAGGATCCTAAGGATACTGAAAATCATCCTTTTGATCACCGAGCAGGGTTTACAGTAATTCATTAATCCTTGATTCAAATATGAGTGCATGCATTATAAACATGTATAAGAAATGTTTATGTTCATGAGTGTTAGTCAAACGAATGTTAATATTAGTAGTAATGGTATAAATGCATGATCGCTGAATATTATCGGAGTCATTTAATTTAGTTAGATCTTATATTGAGCACTTAATTTTATAAGAACTGAATGGGTATTAATTCTTGTCCGCTGTCATTCCTGATCCCCGGCTTTCTCTCTCTTTCACGGGATAATGCCCTTTTCATTTGATTGGCTGCTCCCAAACAAAGAGATGTTTCCTCATTGGACCAAGCCATTCAAAACTCCTCTTTATGAAACCTGATTGGTCTGTTTTGCGACCAGCCCCTGTTTTATGACCCAACGGCGTGCTCAGTTAAAAAGTGAGGAGCTGCCCTGCATGCTAGAAGAAGGAAGAAGGAATAGATCAGAAGATTAAGTTAGAAAGAAAAAAACATGTAGAGAAGCAGAATAGAGAGAGAGAGAGATGATGAAGAATTTGTGAAAGAGAAGAAGTTTAAGATTAAGATTAAAGAAGCAGAATGGTGATCTAGATCACAGAGAAAAGTTTTTGTTTCTCTTCTTCAAAGTTCCTTGCAGTTTTCTTTTATCTAAATTGTTCTGTGTGAAGTTTGTCAAATCCTGCGTTAATTTTCTTGCTTTTCTGGTTAACTGAGGAGAATCCAATCCTTTTTCTTACAAGCTCATCTTAAAGAGAGTCAAAACTCTCAAAATCCTTTTTTCCTTCACCTCAGAAGCCATTCTTATCCTAGTAAATGTTTTTCTTAGATTTTCTGACTTTTCACGCCGTTAAAGTGGACCTTTAATTTTCCTAATTTAAAGCGAACAGAGATTGTGTTTTTGGACTTTCTTTCTGGCCTCATACCCGCCTGACTGAGAAGTTTCTTCTTATTATTTTTTTTTATTACTTATTTTGTACCTGTAGGTAGATTTGTTTTGCAGTCTGGTGACAAACCACCAGCTGCCGGTCGCTGCGTGTGCAAGCGCCCCTTAACTCCCTAACCTGCATGTTTTTGGCATGTGGGAGGAAACCGGAGAAATCCCGGAGTAAACCCACGCAAACACGGGGAGAACATGCAAACTCCACACAGATCACTGTTGGCCAGGGGCAGGGATCGAATCCACGATCTCACAGTCCCTGCGACCCCCCGGCCGAGGGTAAAACTGTGCTGCCACAGTGCTAACCACTGCGCCACCCTTCTCCTTCAGCTTTTTTGGTCTATTCCGCGGCCAGAGACCTCACAAATTCAGACTTGTTGCCCAAGGACTTTTCATGCCGCTCTGGGACGGCCATTACTACTGCTGCCGCTGTCCTTTACGAGCCCCCGGCTGAGCCTGCATTTCTTACGGTTGTTGAGGAAGCATAGCAGCAGTCGCTTTCTCCCTGTGTCCCGACCTCAAAACCCCAGCCAGCACTGACCCACTGAACACGTGGTTCATTTACCATTGAAACATAAGTCTTGTTTCTCCTTGGTTCTACAAAGGTTTAACGCTAGATTTTATGTTCAGGAATCCACTAACAGTTGATGTGATATTAGACACCTGTTATCAGTTGAATCTGTTTATCCATCATTTGAATGCCACATCGTGTAACCTGAATGAGTTTAATAAAAGGGTGAATGAGAGAAGTTGAAGCGTTTTCCTTTCGCATATATATGTTTCCCAGATCACGGCAGGAAAAGAACTCCCTTAAATTTTGAGACTGATCCATTAAGTAATTGAAGGTACAAAATTAATTAAAACTAAGTTTAATATAAGTGTCCTTTAGGACTGGTGCCTCTTTTTTACGAGTGCCTATTTATTTTATTTAGCGAGTGCAGGAGTGACGGTTTGACACCGTCCCCTTTCACACCCACTATTAAATAAAATAAATAATTCCTGTACCTTGTTACAATATTTTATTAAATATCCCTACATATATTTTGGTGCCCCATGTGAGGCCTGCATGCAACTGAGAGACGTACAGTATATGCAAAAGAAAAATCATTGAGACATAAGCTGTTTTTTTTTCTGCAAATATTGATCCACTTTACTCGGTGAACCTGTGTGTTGCTTGGGAGAGCTGCAGCAGCAGGCCTGTGTGCCTCCCTCTGTGTGTGTTTGTTTTACTCCACCTCCTGCTGAGGCATCTGTTTGCTAATGGCTGCAAAGGAGGGGGTGAACTGATCCACCCCACTGTCTAAGGTGAACGAAGGAGATGTGTTGATGCATGTAGGAAGTTTTAAGCAGTATTATATGCTGAATTAAGAAAAATAAAGGCCTAGAGTGACAGAAACGCGAAGAAAACCGTTCTGTCCCTCGCCAGTTTAACCTGCCGGCGAATATCCCGACGGGACGAATTAAACTGGCCAGTTCTGTAATTGACGTCAGATTAAGCTGGACGCAGTTTGATCTGGTCACTGACTAAACCGTTGGGGAAGTAGCACTAAACTATACCCGGAATTAAAGGGGTAAGATTATTTGTGCATGAATAAAAGCAAGTTGAAGATTAAAACTCCCATTTTGAAAAAGCAAGGCATGGTGTTGTCAATAAGACTCGCACCCGCATCCACGCGTCACGTGCACACTCACAGTCACATGACCGACAGGCATGCATGAAAAACTGCGCATGAGCAGAGTAAGTGTGCAGACGCCATTTTGAAGGCGCTAAGAGGGAGTCACCCTAGCCGCCATTTTGAGTGAGACCGGTAGACCCGCCCAGAGCGTCGTCACCAGTGTCTCCTCCTCTTGGGAGTGCAGAGATAACTACCTCCATCTTGTGGTCAACTATAGGAGTTGCATTTCTTGCCTGAATGCACACTCGGATTAAAGCAGAAGCAAATCTATTAAGCTGGTTTATAAATGGTAAATGGCATTCACTTATATAGCGCTTTTATTCTCATCTCTTGATGACCAAAGCTCTTTACAGATCCTGCTATCCACCCATTCACACACACATTCACACGCTGATGGTGGCATGCTACCTAACATGGCGCTTCCAGACCCACCAGGAGCAATTGGGGGTGAAGTGTCTTGCCCAGGGACACAACGGCAGGATATCCGGGGAGAGTGGGATTCGAACCGCCAACCATGTGGTTATTGGACGACCGACTCTACCTCCTGAACCACTGCCGCCCCATTTATAATCAAACAGAGCTTCCAAATTAACTTCAAATCAATCCAAATTATCCGGAACAACCTAAATTTAAACCCAATTCAAAGTTTTATGCCAAGAACAAAAGGAAAAAGCAACTTGTGGGTTTAAAGTTTGTTCTCATTGGTGGAAGAACTTTTGACTGCATACATACACAGTGAAAGAACATAAAAGCATACACTTTGTATTTACTCATGTATGTTAGCCACATATTTTAATCTTTTAAGTTAAAAGCATATATTTACACATCTTACGCTAAAATTTGCAAACTTTTGAAGCTATATATGTGTGTTTCGTTTTTAAATATCACTTTGTGTGATTTCTTTCACAGGAAGCCATTCAACTTAGGGATTCAAATAAATGACAATGTTTATTTGGACTTAAGTTAATGTTAATCCTGTGCATGTTTGTAAAGGATTTAGTGATTTACTAAACATTTAACCAAAATTTTCCAAAATTAGAAAACCACATTCAACAATTAACACTTGAAAGCTTTAGCTTATTTACAGTCAGTGTGTTGCTTTCGATTCATGTTTCCTCCCCAGGAGAAGGAAAACATTTAACCAACTCACTATTTCTCACCAAGATTTGAAATAAGTCAAAAGGTGAAAACTTTGACTAGTCTGTAAAACAATTTTCCTTTAAGTCATCATTAACTTTAATCCTAAGGAAGCCTTAATGACAATAAGCAAAGACAATTCGTTTCTTAATTTGTAAATATTAAAACATTTAAAAGCTTTAAATGGAAATAGGCTTTAACAAATAAAAACAAAGGCAATTCTAACTTTAAAACAAAGCAAAGACTTATAACTGTAAAGCCTTAAAGCATTTGACCTTTTCTATTTTTGTTGCTTTCCTTTTGTAAATAAAATCATTACTTTCAAGTGAGATTCAACAAAAATTCACAACCTAGTTAATGAAGACTATTCCAAAACTACACTTTGATAACTGAACTGAAAGAAGTCAATCCACACAATTTTTTTTGTCTTGTGAAATTCAAATCAAAATACAGTGTAAACAAATACATTAACACATACTGTAGTCCACATTTCTAAATAATTCCATAATATTTGCTTTCCTTCTTACAAGCCTGTAAGTTGAAACAAACTCCAAAAAGAAGCTTATAACTACCCTCACTGCAAAACAACACTTAAGGTTAACTCTTAACTCACAACTTTAGCTATAATCAACAAATCAATTTCAAGCTAAGCATTACACAAACGGTCAAACATTTCGAGTCCACTTGACGAATTGAATGACCTTCAAGTAACATTAGAAGAGTTGGCTTCTGACCTTATACCCGGTTTCTCCAAACAAGTTCAGGATACTCCACCCAGAGATTTGAAGCAAATCATGAAAAAACTTTTGGATGAATGTGAAACTAACCCACTGAAAGCAAAGGAAATCCCCGGTGTGTTAGGAAAGTTTGCACTAGCATTAGTTGCAAGGCTAAAACGAGCTGAAACCCAAGTACTCTATGCCAAAAAGGAGCTGGTGAAACAATAAACAACCATCCTCTCTCTCCAGGAAGAGAACAAATCACTTATGAAAAAGCAGGAACAAGCTTGCATAGAGCAAGAAGATACCCAAGCTACGCTTGATCAGACGTTGCTAAATCTTGAACAAGCAAAGCAAGAAAAGCAATGACTGGAAGAAGACAATACCTCACTTCAGCAAGAAAACTAGAAAAGCACTCGGAGAGCGCAGACCTCCGCCAAGCGCCACAGTTCCCACCATACAGTGTTTGTGTGTACGTTTTCAGATTCCTTGACCACGAAAACATATGACTAGCAATTGGATTGACAATGATAGGATTAGTGGTTCAGCAGTTATTCACGAAAATGGCATTTTCCGTAATGGCGGCCACAGTTCCCCCCATACAGTGTTTGTGTGTACGTTTTCAGATTCCTTGACCATGAAAACATATGACTAGCAATTGGATTGACAATGATATGATTAGTGGTTCAGTGGTTATTCACGAAAATAGCATTTTCGGTAATGGCGGCCACAGTTCCCCCCATACAGTGTTTGTGTGTACGTTTTCAGATTCCTTGACCATAAAAACATATGACTAGCAATTGGATTGACAATGATATGATTAGTGGTTCAGTGGTTATTCACAAAAATGGCATTTTCCATAATGGCGGCCACAGTTCCCCCCATACAGTGTTTGTATGTACGTTTTCAGATTCCTTGACCATGAAAACATATGACTAGCAATTGGATTGACAATGATAGGATTAGTGGTTCAGTAGTTATTCACGAAAATGGCATTTTCCGTAATGGCGGCCACTGGATCATCCCCAAAATTTAATCAGTTCTTCCTTGTACCATTTCCAACAATGCCTGAAAGTTTCATCAAAATCCGTCCAAAACTTTTTGAGTTATCTTGCTAACCAACAGATAAACAGACACACAGACAAACCCCGGCAAAAACATAATCTCCTGGCGGAGGTAATGAGGAATTGGGAACCGCCCTTCTTCACAAAGAGAACCAACTCAAGGAAGTTGAAGGTCAATTGGATGACACAAATTCTGACTATAGGAAATGTAAACTGCTCCTACAAGAAGCACAACAAGGCCTTCAGGACGTCAAAGAAGAGGTGGAAGACTACCGCAAATGAAGGGACCTGAGACCAGAAACCACGAACAGGCAGGTTCCTTCAACAAAGGGGGCGTCCCCTCATGGGACGGAGACTCCCCCGGCGCACACTCACCCGACCCGTTCGACGGACCCGAACGGCAACGCGAAAGACATTTGCAAATTCCATCCGATGGAGACCTCAATAAGATCGCTCGCCACGTCACCAAATTTGATCCCTCAACCAGTGGGTCACCTGATACCAGGGCTTATTTGCAAGACATCAACTACTACTTGCGTAAATACCCTGATGCTATGGTTGACGATCGCATTTATTTGATTAAGTTAACATCCAACAGGTCGGTATCAAAATTTATAGATTGGTAACCATTTGATATCAAGATTAACCACCGGAAACTCTACAAAGCCATTGAAAAGGAGTTCTTCGACGACTGTTTTCAGTCAGGGCTAGCGACAGCCCTAGCTGTGAAACGGGGTCGCTTAGAGCCCCCACAGGCATACTACCAGCGACTCCTGCGTGCATATTTCGGCTCTCAAAACACACCCAGGATGGAAGAAGACCACAATTTCAAGGCTCTTTTCATTCAGAATCTCCATCCCATGGTCGGACACCACCTTGGAGTCATGGCTAACCCAAGGTCAAACTCGATAAACCAGCTAAGAGAGTTTGCACATTATGCATTCCAGAAACAGCGACAAAGCAATCAGAAGCATACCGAGCCTACCGCGGTGTTAGCTGTCAACACCGCATCAGACACCCTGGACCTAGAGGGCGCCCCAAGGCCAGCCTCTGTTCCAACACCTTGGTCACAAATACAACCACGACAGTCCTCTAGTCAAGCTAAGTCAAGTCAGAACCTGGCAAAATTTTCTACACCCAGCTCCAAGCCAACATCACCAAAACCTGACTACTGTCGGAGGCTAAGCCCTCCAGGTAAGTCATGAGAATACGGTACGGATACCCGGGATGACAGATATCGATTTCGAGACTCGCGTAACCACGGGAGATGGTCACCTCCCTCGTACCGCCGGAAAAACTTTGAGAGGGAAGCAAGACCTCCCCCTGGTAAGTTTAGCTCCAAACCCTGGGAGAAGAAAGAAAAGCCCATTTTCAGCTGAGAAGACCTGCAAACTCTCCAACGTATACATGACAAACTGAAGAGGAAAAAAGAGGCGAAAGAGGACAAGAAGCCAGATGCCCTAGCCATAAATATTGTGACCATCCCAAACGATCCTTTAGGGTTGCCACAACCCAACCCTGAGGAACCTCCTACTACAAAGGGGGAGGACACCGAAGACACAACCGAGCATCCTCCACCCGAAACTCCAGAGGAGCTCCAAAACGCAACACCACCCAGTGCCATTTTGGTAGTCCAGCTACCTGGGAAACCTCACTCGCCCAAAACAGGCGACTCTTTAATCTGCGTCGAACCACCAGTCCAACAATTTCTGTGTGATTTGACTGAAAGGGGGGTTGCACGAAAATTTTTTCTTTCATTGACCCTGGAAGATGTGATGACGCACAAAGCCCTACTGGATACCGCAGCGGACATCACACTCATGTTGCAGGAAATTTTTGAACACCTATGTGTCGCTGCTAACCGCGCGCACAAAGACTTGAAACTAAGACCTTGCTCCTTAGCTATTCAACCTTGTGCACCCTCAAACACGACTGTGTCACACATGTCATTGATAAAGATCTCCATTGGGCCCATGACCTTGATCCATCTGGTCTATGTGTCCAATCTCAACTGAATTCCATTGCTGATAGGCAAGGATCTACTTAATCACTTTGAGCCTCTGATAAACTTCAAGAATCTCAAACTATGGGCTCAAGTTTGACAACCTCACCCAACCACTCTACCTGAAGCAACCGGATCACAGTGCTACACTCTTGACACCTTGAATGTTCCAGGAGTCACTCCACTCTCACTGCTGACCCAACAAAGTTTGACGAAAGGTGGCCTTGGGGAAGGTGGCCTTTTCACCCTTAGGGTGAAACAGGCACCCCTTCCCATGTCACCACATCCAACAACCCAACCTTAAATGAACATAGTTAATTCGAGTACTGCCCCCAAGTGGTCAAAGGACTGGTTATCCAGAGCGCACACGTAGAAGACGTGGTACTGGCTCTCTGGGCTGATACCGGAGTGGTGGCTCAGTTGGTAGAGCATCCGCCCCTCACCCGGGAGGCAGGGGTTCAAATCCCGGCCGGGTCATGCCAAAGACCATATAAAAAGCGGAACTTCCTGCCATCCAGCTTGGTGCTCAGCAATAATGGAATGGAGGAGGGAAATTTGTGGCGGCGCCTTGCATGGCAGCGGCTCTCTGATTCTACATATGGGGTGTGTGTGATTAACAGTGTAGATAGGAAAAGCACAATTTTGTTCTACTGTACATGATTGGTTGTATGGTGGAATGACAATAAAGGGTGATTTTAATTTTAAGTCCGCGATCAGCCAGACTCTTTTCGACTCTGCACGAGAAATACCCTGACCTTATGGTCACTAACAAGTCTTTTCGTTTCCCTGCTGGGACCAAATCAAACAAAACACTGGTCGCCACAAGTATCTGCGCCCTCCACCTTCAGTGAAACCACAGACTGCTAATGCATCCTTTCTTGGTTGTTCCCGACCTGCCACATGCAGTCTACATCAGCAGTGATCTTCTTGTGAGACTCGGAACCCAGGTTGATACCATAAACAAAGTTTTATGGTCTCTCACCCCAGTCTGAGATGCTCACTCAACACCAGATCTCGACACTCGGGCCAGAGTCAGGCCAGACCATCCCTGAGGCCTGCCAGGTACTGAACACTCAACACTGTCTCATACCTGCTAATGTCATGTGCTACCCAGTCCCAACTATGCATTCAGACTGGACAGAAACTCATGCATCCACAAGCATTTTTCCAACCGGCATCTTTGCTTGACAATCTAGGCTTAACTCTGGAGGCCACGCCCCTTCTAAGCCTAGAATATAGAACCACCACGTTGCCGGTAAACAATCCAATGGCAGAGACCATCGTCCTGCCCAAGGCCACGCCTCTCGGCTGGCTCATCACCACTGATTTTCACGATTTTGAACTGACTGTTCCTGTGCTAGGCGGCCTCCCTGATTCTCTTTGGGCCGACTCTCTTGAACCTACAGTCATTTACACTAAGCCTTCTAAGGCCATCACTCTTGTGTCAATGCCAACCCCTGACAAAGAGTCAGTGGGACGAATTGACTGGACCAACAATGACCAAATGCTTGTCCAAGCCATTGAACTCCTTCCATCGGCGTCCAATCAGCAGACCAATGACAATCCCAGCGATGCTCCACCGAAATCGGTCCTCACGATCGCTGAAGAGATCGCACAGGTGGTAGGTGATGCTGATGCCCTAACCTCTGATGAAGAACATGAAAAACTTCACCAGGTTCTTCTTAAGTGTGAAAAATCTTTCTCCAAAGACTCCTTGGACTGTGGACTAACCACAATCCACTCAGTACGCATTCCTACACCACCTGACGCTCCTCCCACCTACGTCAGGCAGTACAAGATTCCCTTGGCCTCGTACGGCCCAGTACAGTGGTACCTCTACTTACGAAATTAATTCGTTCCGGAAGTATTCTCGTAACGTGAAAATTCCGTAAGTAGAGGCGCGTTTTACATGTAAATGCCGTAATCCGTTCCAAGCCCCCCAAAATTCGGGCATAAATTTTTTATAAATCATAAAAACGCATCAAAACATGTAACAAATACATGTTACAACTAGAAAAGCACTCGGAGAGCGCAGACCTCCGCCAAGCGGCACAGTTCCCCCCATAGAGTGTTTGTGTGTACGTTTTCAGATTCCATGAGCATGAAAAGATATGAGTAGCAATTGGATTCACAATGATTATTTGTTTCTTTGACATGGACAGTGCAATAAACAGACAATTAATGAATGACAATCAATATGATAGTGATAGGATTAGTGGTTCAGTAGTGTAAAATGGGGCTATAAGGGACGGCGGGTTAATAAGGGAGACTTTTGTGGGAAATGTTTTAAATGTAATTGTGCTTTTTTTATTTTGAGCAGGACGCTGAGTTGTGTTGTTATTGTCAAATATCCATGAATCCTTCATCAAATGTAGGCGGAAGCAAAATTAAAAAAGCAGAATTACATTTAGAAAAGTGTCCCATATTACCCCGCCGTCCCTTATAGCCCCGTTTTACGGTTGTAAAAGCATTGCCTCCTTGGCGGAGGTAATAAAGTGAAGTGTTGGTGTGTCCATGTCCTCCACTGACGGATGCAGATTGGTTAGACAGGTTGGCGTGGGTTTTATATTATATTGGGGTTGCGCTCGGCGGCAAAACAGAATTTTGAGTCTTCCCCGGCAGAGAGGTCGTTTTTACGCAGCGCCTATAGCTGGGCGGGGAATTTGTGGCAAATAATGGGGCGGCGGACAGCTGTCCGTGTCAGGTTTTGCAGCGTGGCGCAAAAGCAGCCACGCTGGCGTGCCCAGGGCAGCAGTGTTTTCCGCGTGCTTTTGTGCCTAAAGCGTTGAAGAACGCGGAGTTTGTGTTGGTCAGACACGACAACCAGCGCAAGATGCGCAGCGCCTATGGCTGGCAGAGGCACGCTGGGGGTCCGAGGCCAGCAGTGTTTTCCGCATGCTTTTGTGGCTAAAACGTTGAAGAAGGCGGAGTTTGTGTTGGTCAGACACGACGCCCAGCGGCCTCCATTGCGCCTGCGCACATGTTGAAAATGGCCCTATGTCACAGTGTGGAAAAATGCTTTAAAAAAATTCCTGTATCCAGACGGTGAACCAGATCACCCCCAAAATTTAATCAGTTCTTCCTTGTACCATTTCCAACAACGCCTGAAAGTTTCATGCAAATCCGTCCAAGACTTTTTGAGTTATCTTGCTAACCAACAGACAAACAGACAGACAGACAAACAGACAGACAGACAGACAAACACACAAACCCTGGCAAAAACATAACCTCCTCCTGGCCTTTTCGGCCTGGCGGAGGTAATTAGATTACTGCACAATAAACATAAAATGAGAGTTTAAAATGAGAGAAAGAATAATAAAAGAGAAAGAATAATAAAAATTATGTTCATTTACCTTTTAACTGCTATCGTCTCATCAGTGGTTTTTGCCTGACGTTTTGTGAAGAAACGATCCAAGGACGTTTGCTTTTGTCGGCTTGTAAGGGCTTCCTTTTGTTTTAATACCGTGCTGATCGTTGATGTATTACGGCCATATTCTTTGGCGAGATCAACCAAACGCATCCCCTTTTCATACCTTTCGATTATATCCTTCTTTGTTTGTATGGACAAAAAAACTCTCTTCTTCTTTTCTCCTTTTCTACTTATCTCCGTCACTTTCTTGGGGCCCATAGCGAATAAATGTTAATTGTGTACTGTACACACACGTAAAACTTTCACCTTGTTCTTAATAAAGTTTTGGAAAAAAAAAACAAAACAAAACTTCGTGGCCAATGGGATACCAGGAAGATGCTAGGCGATAGCCAATGGCAGAGCAGCTACAGGTATGTTTACGTTCGGTAAACTACGGGAGCTGCGAGGAGCGCGTACTTTTTTGCCTTTCGTATCCTGAAATTTCGTTCGTAACAAGAGGCAATATTTTCCCGTTGAGGCGTGTCGTAACCTGAAAATTCCGTATGTAGAGACGTTCGTAAGTAGAGGTACCACTGTATAAGAAATAATCAATGACCTCCTGGCATAATCAGGCCATGCAAAAGTACCTACTTGGCCCCCTTATGGCCTGTCCTAAAGCCCAATGGTAAGTGGCGACTCACCATTGATTACAGGAAATTGAACACTCAAGTTCCTCTCTCTAGGTGGCCTATGACTCAACTGGAGCAAGAACTCCCTAGAGTCAAAGATGCCAAATACTTCTCAACACTGGACATTGCTTCTGGTTTCTGGACTATTCCTGTCCAGGCTGAAGACCAACACAAACTGGCCTTCACGTTCGCGAATCGCCAATATACATTCACCCGATGCCCTTTCGGTTATGCCAGCTCTCCTGCAGAGTTCAACATTTTCTTGAACAAAGCATGTCCAGACACCCGAAACAGAGGGAACCTCATCTATGTTGACGACATTCTCATTCGGAGTCCAACTCTGGACGCCCACCTGACTGAAATCGACCATGTCCTTGGCCAGGTCACTCGAGCAGGAGCCAAAATTTCTCTTTCCAAGTGCCAATGGTGCAAAACCAAAGTCAACTATGTTGGTCTCTTGGTAAGATCCAAAGGGGTCCTACCACAAACAGCACGAATTCAAGGTGTCTTAAACAACAAGGCCCCTACTAACATCTCCGAACTCCGGAGCTTCCTAGGGGTATGCAACTACTCAGGTCAGTTCACTGAGGATTATGCAGACTTGGCAAAACTCCTCACAGACCTCCTACTAAAGGACACCCCTTCCATTTGGTCTGAGGCTCAAGAACAGGTTATGCTAGCACAGAAGCAAATGTTATGCACAGCACCATGTCTGCCCTATCCCAACTGCGACCAGCCATTCTTCCTACAAGTGGGGTTCTCTGCCAACTGCTTAAGTGCTGGATTTTACCAAATCTACGACCACGACAAACGAGTCGTGGCCTATGCCAGCAAAACCCTCTCTGGTCCGGAATTGAAGTACTCGGACTGCGAAAAAGCCCTTCTGGCCACTGTATGGGCAATCAAACATTTCTCCAACTGTGTGGGAGGCCAGAGAATCACAGTTAAGACTCACCACCAACCAGTGGTCTTTCTGAACAGTCAACGCATCAGAGAAGGTGTTGTAACAAATGCCAGAATAGCCTCCTGGTTGATGGCTCTACAAAGCTTTGACGTGGAGGTCCGCTACGCACAGAAGCTGAGAAGCCCTCTCGGCACAGACTTGGCTGCCTGCCAACGGTGCTCTGAGGACACTCCAGGGCCATCCATTCATGCAGAACCACCTACAATCACTGAAGACCCGAACCATCACTACTTGACCAAGACATCTGTCAAGATATGGTCACCGCTTATGTCGATGGTTGTTCTTTCCACCATGAAACTCACATCCGTCCTGGTGTGGGAGTGGCATGGTTGACCAATCAGCCTTGTGAACCCCACAACTTTCAACTGGGTTCCCAATCATCCCAGTATGCGGAAATTGCAGGTGTACTCATTACACTGCAACTAGCCGTAGACCATGGCATTCGCACATTGGTCATTTGCACTGACTCCAACTACGCACGCCTCAGTTTCACTTGTCATTTAGCACTCTGGAAGGCCAAAGGTTTTGTAACCTCCAACCGGTTAAACATCAAGACCTTTTCAAGGCATGTGATCACCTGGTCACCTCCAACAACCTCCAGGTGTACTGGAAAAAGGTCAGAGGTCACTCGCGCACACCAGGTCAGGACAAAGAATGGAATGACCTTGTGGACTCACTTGCAAAACAAGGAGCCATACAAGGCACCCCCTAGTCCTTTGATTCTGCTCAGGTGCCGACTTCACAGTCCCACCCACCCACCCCTATAGTCTGCACGGTCACTAGGGCCCAGACAAACAGGGCCCAAGATCCGACACAGACCACAGGTCCCCTTGCAGTTGACCTGTTTTCACTGACGCTGACCTTATCACTCTTCAAACCCTTGACCCTGCGATCCTTAAAATGATACACTATCTCTCGGATCTTGCACTCAATGTACCATCCGACTCGGATCTCGCTGACATTCCAGACTTGAAACCGCTTTATGCCGCACGATTGTCCTTGCAGCTGCGCAATGGCATTCTAGTTCATGTTTCCGATGAACTCTGTGCACCTGCGCTTGTGGTCCCTCGTAACTAGAGGGGGATGATGATTGTTCATGCCCATGATCTCCCAACTGCAGGACACAAAGGTGTCAAAGCGACGTACAACGCGCTCAAACAAGTGGCATATTGGCCATACATGTGAAAGGATGTAGTGGACTACATCAAGGGATGTCTCGTATGTTGCCAGTTTCATCCAACCAACCCGATTCACCGAGCACCCCTACAGAAAAGAGGTATTTCATTCCCATGGTCTGACCTCCAAATTGACTGGGTAGGTCCCCTTCCACGGTCAGCCAAAGGAAACAAATACTTCCTCACAGTCACATGTGCTTTCACCAAATGGGTCGAGTGCTTGCCTGCTCCTAATGACACGGAAGAAACCACGGCCTACTTGTTGATGAACCATGTATTCTCCAGATTTGGTCTGCCAAGCCGAATCAACTCTGACCGCGGCACTCATTTCACCGCCGAAGTCATACAACAACTGTGGGAAACCTTGGGAGTTAAAGCTAACTTCCATATTAGCCACCACCCACAATCCTCTGGACAGGTTGAAAGAACCCACTGAACTGTGATCAACATACTGAAGAAGTATGTTTTACCACACCAAAAAGACTGGGATGTAAAACTTCCACTGGTCTTGATGGCCATCCGAGCCACACCTCATGAAGCTACTGGGGTCTCACCTTTTGAAATGATGACAGGCCGCCAAATGACATTACCCCTGCACTTACTCTACAAACCTGGAGAGGCCAGTGTTGCCACAGCCTACACTACTCACCTGTACGTGACTGACCTGACCAAACATCTCCAACAGACTTTTGCCTTTGCCCAAAAACAACCGATCAGCTGAAGGACCAAAGCCTACGACAACCAGAAAGCCTCACATGACAAACTCCAAGTGGGAGACAAAGTTTTCTACTATTCTTTTATTCCTCAGAGAGGACAGACCAAAGCACGAGCAGGAAAACTCACTTGGAAGTTCCTCCCCAGGTGGACGGGTCCATACACAATCACAGATAAACTCTCTCCGGTCGTTTACCAAATCAAAATATGCAAAGGTCGCCAGGATCCCATCTCCAAATGGGTCCATCGTAATCAAATCAAAGCTTACAAAAACCCCATGGGACTCGTCGGGGACAATACTGTTCCATTAAGTCAGTAAGCAAACTTAAAATCCTGTTTGCGCCCGATAGATAACTGTTAGCTAACTATCAGCCTCAGGTATACTCGGTCGCATTTCTCTCCCTCAATCAGGTAGCTGCATTAAACCTCCAAAGGGAAGAGTTAACTCAAAACTAACTGACTTCCTTAAAATCTAACTTCAAAAGATCCTGCAAAATTTCATTCAGTGTCATCAACTTACTATTTCAAAATAGTACACACAAAACCTCCAATATCACTGGCTTAAGTCAATAATCACACAACTCCATTAAAGGTGATAAAACACTAAAACCCTAGAGCTTAGTCTCTAACAAAGTTGTTCCACCTCTGAGAATAATTTTCACCTACCACTCAGGTACCTCAAAGAAAAGAAAACCGACAAGAAGCTCAAAATTAAATTACTCATTTCTATGTGTCTTGCCAGGATGATGGCCTTCCTGCTGTTTGGTTTAATCCTCTGCCTAACCCTCACATCTACCTCCACTGACCTTTTGAGCGAGGGCCCCGAGTCTGGAATCGCCTTGATCGACCAACCAGGACTTCTGATTACGGAATGTCAAATCCACACCCCAAAGATCTTCGTGTGGTTTTATCCCGCCACAGTGGTCTACCGAAACCTTCCGCTAAGCTCAGGGCTGCCCTCTTGGGTCGGACAATGCTGGATCAAGCAAGCTATAGACCATGCGGAAGCTGATATCACACACATTCTGGAGCAACTCAAGAAGTTCACCATTACCCAGTTCAATTTAACTGCACCCAAAGTCAGAAATCGATGAGCTATAGGTGGATTCTTAACAGCTGCCTCAGCCTTAGGATCGCTTTTTAGCTTTGGTACATCCGCCGTCAATTTGGTCGATATCAATACCCTAAAACGTCAAGTAGGGGAGCTACAAGCTGAACTCCCTCGGATTCAGGCCCAACTGGCAGTCCAGAAAACAAGCTTACAAGCTGTCCGCACCACCTTACAAGGTACGGTGGTAGTTGTGAACACTCATGCTCAAGCTTTGGTCAAACTCAACAAGTTGATGCAGTCAATGTTCTCTGTACTTCAGGTTGACTTTGCCCAAGCGCAGCTAGTGTCTATGTTACTGTCAAATGTGATTAGTGTTATGGATGGCTCTCATGAGCCATCAATGAGACGCTGCAGGCAGCCGTGAATTCGTACATTTATTAAATAAAGGCACAATGACAAAATAATAAGCCTCATGGGGCAAAACAGAAATAAAGACAGAACACTTACATATAGTCAGCGAGGGCGGAACCTGAACGCTGGGAAGAACTGACTTCAGGGTTAGGGAAGCCAGACTGGAAAGCAGGCGTAAGTCGCAGCCCTGAGCAAACAGAGCTGCTCCCTTAAATAGGGCTGAATAGATTAATCAGCTGATGAAGAGTCATCAGCTGATTGGAATCAGGCTGTTCAGCGGGGCTCCACTGACAGCCGGAAGCCCCGCCAAGACACTGTCATAATAAACGTCTAGAAGCGCGCCAGAGGAAAGAACAGAGAGCTACCGCACAGCCCGAGTGCCAACAGAGTCAGCACATGAACCATGACAGTTGCCCCCGTTCCCGATGCAGATTCTAGACACGGTGTAACATCGGGCTCCCCCCAACTGGGAGGCCAACAAGACCACCCCAGGGAGGGAGGAGAGGGAAAAAAGGCCAAGGAGGGCTAGATCCTGGCGACAAGGGTGAAGACAGAAAATACCATCAGGAGACACTACAGAGCATGGAAAAACACAAAAAACACTCCATAGTGCACAAATAGACAGAATACTAGGCACAAATAAGGGACAACTAAGCCTACAGGCCACAACCAGAAAACCCAGGTCTGAAGACCAAGATACACAGTTCCAGGAAAAAAAAAAAACCACATATCATCCCCCAACAGAGGAAGGGAGGGAGGAAGAAAAAAAAAAACCAAACACACTAGATAACGTTGAAACCCCGCAGTTTAAATCCATACAAATAAACCGTTACAGGCAACGAAAGGACATCTCCCAGCCTAAGGAAAGAATAATCACAACAAAGGGGGGAGAAAAAAAAAACACACGCTACGGAGCGGTGAGATACACAGTTTCATTAATAAGACACCAGCACATCCCAAAAGGTTACAGAAGCAAAGAAAAAAAAAACCCCGGGATGACGGCAGGCTAAGTACCACGGCACGAAAGCCAATAGTTCGGGGGGCCGCCCTGCATCTAGCGTCCACATCGCTGGCAGGGGGAAAAGGAACAGTTCGGGCGGCCTACCCCAGTCCCAGGCCAGGAAACACAGTTCTTCTGGCGGCTGGGCCAGATCGCCGAACGAAAGGATAAGTTTGTCGGGTGGCCAACCCAGAATGCCAAACGGGCGAGGCAGTCCTCCAGGCGGCTGACCCTCATCACTCAGCCACCAGGACCGCAGGGGAGAAATTGAAGACGACCTCCCTGGAGAGGGGGAAGACGAGGGAGAGCCGGGCCGAATATTGAGAACCCCAGCGGCCCCCGGTGGAGATGAGTTGGGGGAAGGTTGATGGGCCAGTCCAGTGTCAGGCGGCAGAGGATCTGCAGCTCCCTCACTGGCCTCGAACCGAACCGGCGCTGCACCCCTGCTGGACCCCAATCGGGTCAGCGTGGCACCCACGACGGACCCCGATTGGGCTGGAGCAGCACCCGCGATGGACCCTGACTGGGCCGGAGCAGCACCCGCGATGGACCCCGATTGGGTCGCGGCTGCACCCATGTCGGACCCCGACTGGGTCGGCGCAGCACCAGGAACGACCTCCAAACCCAAACCTGGAACCTCCAGCACAGCGACCGGGATTGACTCCGCACCGGTGACCCTGGGAGAAGGCTCAGGAGAAGAAGAAGAACCGGGATCAGGATCACCAGTAGCGACAGAGCCCAGTGAGACGAGCTCGGACGCAGCGGACGGCTGCACCTGGCTCGTCTCCTCAAGTGACAGGCAAAAATACTCTAGAATAGATAGAAGGAAGACAAAATAGAGTACTTGCCTGCACTTGAGTTCTGCCGCCGTCCAGGACTTCGACGATCCGGGTTCCAAAGGCATAAGGACGTCCTCTGGCTCCCACTCGGCTACGGCGGGCCCCGCAACTGGCATGATGATGTCCACAGCTTGAGGACCCTCCAACGCTGATGACCACGCCGACGACCCGCATGGCGTGGCGGCAGGAGATCCTCGACCTGCTGCGTCCGACCGCTCTTCCGTGGAGACCCAGGGACGCTTCATCGTTGGCGCAGACTCCAAACTGCAGTCCGCTCTCCTCCTCTGCCCATGATGTGGCTGCGGGGCTGGAACCAGGCTAACCAAGGCCGCAGGCTCCCTCCTCGTCCGGTGGCGTAGGCCTGGCGCCGCGGAACACTCAGGAGAAGGAGGCACAAAGGTAGCAGGTCCATTACTAATTACTGCAGCAGGTGGAGGGAGTTCAAAGGACTGTGAACCCCGAACTCCACCCCCAGGAATCAAGCAAAGCAATTCATCCAATGTGGGAACAGAATGAAAAGTTACTTGCCTGACTCGTAGAGGCCCGATGGAACCCACTGCAGTGGACTTCGTTCTTCCCTTTCCCCACTGGATGGTGATGGAGGACCCCCTGGAAGGACGAGGAGGAGCTGCTCGCGATGGACCCACGACGGGCATCGCTGAAGCAGGACTCTTAGTACTCACAGCAGCTGGGGAAGACGTCGAGGAGGAGGGGATGACAGCCGAGGCAATCTGGGCACGAGGAGCTGACGGAACAGCAGGAAGAGATGAGCCAGGGGGAGAGGCTGCGGGAATTCCCTCCAGACGAGACGTAGACAAGGCAGCTGTCTGAGAGGTAGAGTCTTTCCGACGACCCGGAACAGGATCCGGATGGGGTTCTTGCTGAGGCTTACTGTTAGCAGTGTGACGATGGTTACCGGCAGAGGGCGAGGCGAAGGAGAGGTTCGGGAAACGCCGCTCCTGCACAGAAACAGAAGCAAGCAGGTCAGCGTACTCTGGATAGCCACTTAACGCCGGACTCCTCTCCACCAGCCTGACTGCTGCCATCACATGCTTTATAATCTGTGTAGGGTGAGCGGGGGAGCGAGCAGCAGCCACTCGGTCCCGGATGGAAACAGCTGTCAGTTGTAGCATCTCCGGGGGAATCCTGACTGATGTTTCACTCCTTTGGGGATCACCCCTGGGCGGTGCCAACTCCTGGCCTGGAACGGGGACAGGAATGGGATCCCGAAGCGAGGAGCGAGGATGCCTCCTCTTCGGCTTCCTGCCGGAGTTTCCCTCCAGCCCACGGAGTCTCTCCCGGTGCGCAGCGATGTCTGCCTTCCTCGCCGTGACTTCCGGGTGGTTGGAGTAGCGGGGAAGGCGATTAATGATGTCCTCAGCGAGGTCCAGGTGCCGGCGTACATCGCTGGGAGTGTCGTAGAAGCCAGCAGTGAAGATAGTTCCATCAATGTAGTCCAGGGCCTCCTGGCTTGGAATGGGGACAGGAATGGGATCCCGAAGCGAGGAGCGAGGATGCCTCCCCTTCGGCTTCCTGCCGGAGTTTCCCTCCAGCCCACAGAGTCTCTTCCGGTGCACAGCGATGTCTGCCTTCCCCGCCGTGACTTCCGGGTGGTTGGAGTAGCGGGGAAGGCGATTAATGATGTCCTCAGCAAGGTCCAGGTGCCAGCGTACATCGCTGGGCGTGTCGTAGAGGCCAGCAGTGAAGATAGTTCCATCAATGTAGTCCAGGGCCTCCTGGCCTGGAACGGGGACAGGAATGGGATCCCGAAGCGAGGAGCGAGGATGCCTCCTCTTCGGCTTCCTGCTGGAGTTTCCCTCCAGCCCACGGAGTCTCTCACGGTGCACAGCGATGTCTGCCTTCCCCGCCGTGACTTCCGGGTGGTTGGAGTAGCGGGGAAGGCGATTAATGATGTCCTCAGTGAGGTCCAGGTGCCGGCATACATCTGTGGGAGTGTCGTAGAGGCCAGCAGTGAAGACATTTCCATCAACGTAGTCCAGGGCCTCCACCAGCTCGTAGCCCAGGCTCCGAGCGCGGCCCCTGCATGACGACATACTCTCCCAGCACACCGGTACCCAGACTGGGGAAACAACAAGTCCAATTCAACAAACTCACACCCACCGGCGTCTCTTTGGGCTGTGACCTACTGTTATGGATGGCTCTCACGAGCCATCAATGAGACGCTGCAGGCAGCCGTGAGTTTGTACATTTATTAAATAAAGGCACAATGACAAAATAATAAGCCTCGTGGGGCAAAACAGAAATAAAGACAGAACACTTACATATAGTCAGAAACCTGAACGCTGGGAAGAACTGACTTCAGGGTTAGGGAAGCCAGACTTGAAAGCAGACGTAGGGTGCAGCCCTGAGCAAACAGAGCTGCTCCCTTAAATAGGGCTGAATAGATTAATCAGCTGATGAAGGGTCATCAGCTGATTGGAATCAGGCTGTTCAGCGGGGCTCCACTGACAGCTGGAAGCCCCGCCGAGACGCTGTTATAATAAACGTCTAGAAGCGCGCCAGAGGAGATAACGGAGAGCTACCGCACAGCCCGAGTGCCAACAGAGTCAGCACACAAATCATGACAATTAGGGACATCAGCTCCTTCGTTGACACCATGACAATGGGCAGAATTCCACCCTACCTCGTCCCCATGTCATTGGTTATCAACTTGCTTGCTACAGCCACTCAGAGAACTGTCATACCGCTCCAAGCCCATTTAGCTTTTACCTTAGGCAACGCCATTCCCATCTACGTTGACCCTGAAAAGCACCAGATGGCTTTTATTGTCAACCTACCTATGATCACCTACGATAGCATCTACCGGTTGAAAAAGGTTGTCAGTGTTGGGATTTGGAAGCAGAACACTCATGTCAAGGTCAAAACCCCCTCAGTGGTGGCAAATCATGACAACAGCCCTGGCCTTTACTTGGTCCCGAACCTACGCATGTGCACTCTCACCAGGGATGTCCACTATTTGTGTCCTAGTAAGCCTTTTCTTAAGGATAGCACCGGACGCATCTGTGGGATCCAAGCATCCTCTCAGGACATGACTTGCCCCACCATCTTCACCCCACAATCTCAAATAACCGCCACACAGGCACACATCTTTGGAAACCGGTGGCTTGTTAACACCCCAGTGCAATCCGCTACTGTCACCTACGACCAACATGACATGTTTTCCCAGATTACACTCCCCTTCAAGACTTTTTGGGTTAAAGTTCCCAAAGGCTCACTCTTTCATGTTGGCGATTTGGCCCTGTATCACCTCATCACTTCCGGCACCACACGAGTAGACTGCCTTTTTGCAACAGCGGATCAATTTCTTCCTATTTCTATTTACTATCTGGTTCTCTTGCTAATCTTTCTGTTTCGGCGACACCTTGATCCATCACAGACACGTAGATCGTCCAAATGTCTCCTGAGCCAGCGGACGGAGCCACTGTTTCTTGTAGGAGGCAGTACAATAGGGACCAGCTGTTAGCACTTAATCGGCCCACGATGCTAACGCAAAAACTCGACATAATGGGAGAAATAAGACAGAAACGGTGTGGGTGTCGAGCTGGAGTAAGACGGCGGGCGAGGAATATAAGGTACAGACCCGCCCTCCCATCTGTTATTATGGGGAATGTACGATCGCTACTCAGTAAAACAGATGAGCTAGCGGCTATCTCCCGCTATGAGAGCATATACAGAGAGAGTAGCTTGATGCTATTTACGGAGACGTGGCTAACAGAATTAGCAACAGATGCTAACATCGAACCGGAGGGTTTCCACGCAATATGGGCAGACCGAACACCAGACAGTGGGAAAGCAAGGGGCGGAGGAGTGATGATGTATGCCAATAACAGCTGGTGCAGACCAGGACATATCATGGTTAAACAACAACACTGCAACAAAGACATGGAGTTGCTAGCTGTTAGCATGCGGCCTACATATCTCCCGAGGGAATACTCACATGTGATCTGCATTGTTATTTATGCAAATCCGACGGCGAACGCTGGGACAGCGCGTGACGTCATCTGCTCAGTAACTGGCAGGCTGCAGACAGAACACCCAGATGCTCTTCTCCTCATCTCAGGCGATTTCAACCATATTTCACTGTCTCCCATTCTACCCATGTTCACCCAGTATGTCACATGCCACACTAGAGACAATAAACTGGAGTTTATTACCGGAGTGGTGGCTCAGTTGGTAGAGCATCCGCCCCAGACCCGGGAGGCAGGGGTTCAAATCCCGGCCGGGTCATGCCGAAGACCATATAAAAGTGGAACTTCCTGCCATCCAGCTTGGTGCTCAGCAATGATGGAGTGGAGGAGGGAAATTTGTGGCGGTGTCTTGCATGGCAGCGGCCCTCTGATTCTACACTTGGGGTGTGTGTGATTAACACAGTAGATAGGTAAAACACAATCTCATTCTACTGTACATGATTGGTTGTACAGTTGAATGACAATAAAGGGTGATTTAATTTAATTTAAATTAAAACACTGGACTTATTCTATGCAAACACTAAGGAGGCGTACACCTCATCACCACTCCCCCCACTCGGGAGATCGGATCACAACTTGGTTCATCTCCTGCCGGTGTACAAACCCCTAGTGCACAGACAACCTCCGGTCATGCGCACAGTGAAGTTATGGTCTGAGGAGGCAATGGACGCTCTAAAGAACTGCTTTGGAACCACTGTGTAACACCCCAGTTGTGTGTAACACCTACTGTGCTCGCCAGATTTTTGTATAATACCACTGTAATTGGGTAACACCTCTTTGTAGCACCTTAGGTGTGTTACACTACTTTAGGATGTACAATCTTGTACCCTTGTGGTAGTATTGGGTTATGGCAGTGTAGTTACCTTTAACTCTACTACCTGGATGGAAGGGACAATTGGGCCGGATCAGGTAGACCCTAGGTTCGTAGGAGCCTGGAGGACACAACAATAGAAGACTCACACACACTGTGTATGGAACTTGCAACTATATATATATTTTTACAAATGTGTACTATTTACAGGTATGCACATTTAATAAAAAAAAAAACCCACACTTGTCACAATAATACCCCAAAAATATATTTACAAGATTCACAGTTCTCTAGTGTCCGTTCCAGGTGACCTGTTGAATCACCTCTAGCCGTTAATAGGGTTCGGGCTTTGGCTCGCCATCCAGATCTGGAGAATCCATGTTCTGGTCAAACCAGTCCAATGGAGAAAAAAACCTGACCAAGCTAAGTGACACGTGCGTCATGGGGTTCCCGCGCTCAACGGCATTACCAGCCTTTGGATCCAAATCAATCTCAGGTTTTATCCGAAACAAAGGCTGCTACTAGTACGTTAGCGTCGCCATATCATCAAGGACCGTCTCTCTCTCTAGTCTGTGTCTTTCGACGTCTGGCGTGACTGAGTCAAAAAAAATGCAAGTCATACCCAGACCCAGGGAGAGAGAGCGCTTAACCCATTGGCTGGCGTTGCCAAGCAACAGCGCAGCCATTGGTTGCTCAAAATACCAAATAAAAACATTTGGAACTTTATCAAAACTTTCCAGAAAATGTTCTTAACGATTTATGAACATATTTTATGAACTTATATTGTATTTATATACTCATCTTCAAAATATCTATTCCCATTGTGAAATGAGTGTCCCCCCTTCTTCTTAAAGCGGTATCAACATAATTCCATCCACGTTTTTAACACTGGGTTACAACTGCCTGGGAGCAGCTCTGCGATCCACATGGTGAGGACATCGATGGCCTCACACCATCACGGACTACATCAGCTTCTGTGTGGACAACACCATACCCACCAAGACCATACGGTGTTGCTCGAACAACAAACCCTGGATCAACCCTGAGATAAAAACACTTCTGAGAGAGAAGAAGAAGATCTTCAGGTCGGGGCACAGGGAGATGCTGAAGTCCGTACAGAGGGAGCTGAGGAGGAAGATCAGAGAAGGCAAGGACAGCTTCAGGAAGAAGATGGAGGACAAGCTGCAACAGAGCGACATCGGCGGGGTCTGGAGAAACCTTAAAACCATCTCTGGGCTCCAGAATACCTCCCCCCAGGCCACGGGGGGCAGGGAGTGGGCGAACAATCTGAACCTGTTTTTTAATAGGTTTGACCAACTGCCCTCCTCCCCGACTGCACAACAACCACTGCTGCCTCTAAAGACATCAAGTCCTGCTGCCCACACCCCACTCCACCAACACCCCCCCACTCCCAACACACAGCCCCCCAACATGACCCTCACTAAGACCCAGGTGAGGACGGAGCTGAGGAAGATCAAGGCAAGGAAGGCGTCGGGACCAGACAGCATCAGCGCAAAGCTCCTCAAGTCCTGTGCAGACCAGCTGTGTGGGATTGTGGAGCACATCTTCAACCTGAGCCTGAAGCTGGGGAGGGTACCACAGTTGTGGAAAACATCTTGTGTGGTACCTGTACCAAAGACTTCCCACCCCAAAGACCTGAACAGCTACAGACCAGTGGCCCTGACGTCTCACATGATGAAGACCCTGGAGAGACTGCTCCTTGCTCACCTCCGCCCCCTGGTGGAACCAGTGATGGATCCACTCCAGTTCGCCTACCAGCATGGCATTGGGGTGGAGGATGCAGTGATCTTCCTCCTTCACCGTTCTCTGTCCCACCTGGAGAAGCCCGGGAATGCGGTGAGGATCATGTTCTTTGACGTCTCCAGTGCTTTCAACACCATCCAACCGATGATCCTGAAGGACAAGCTGCTGCGCGCAGGGGTGGACCAGCACCTGTCATCATGGATCCTGGACTACCTCACTAACCGGCCACAGTTTGTGAGAACCGGGACTGTGTGTCCGACACGATCATTGGTAGCACGGGGGCCCCCCAGGGAATGGTTTTGGCTCCCTTCCTGTTCACCCTTTATACTGCGGAATTCTCACACAACACAACACACTGCCATCTACAGAAGTTCTCTGATGACTCTACGATCGTCGGCCTCATCTCCAACAGAGATGAAGCTGAATACAGAGGACTTATCCAGGACTTCGTGGACTGGTGCCATCGGAACTGCCTCCAGATCAACGCGAGGAAAACTAAGGAGCTGGTGGTGGACTGCCGCAGGCAAGGACAACCCCTCACAGCACCAGTAAACATACAGGGAACAGACAGTGAGATGGTGACATCCTACAAGTACCTGGGTGTTCATCTGAACAATAAACTAGACTGGTCACACAATACCGATGCACTCTACAAGAAGGGACAGTGCAGACTGTTCCTACTGAGGAGACTCGGGTCTTTTGGTGTACAAGGGGCACTGATGAAGACATTCTACAACACGGTGGTGGTATCAGCCATCACTTTTGGAGTGGTCTGCTGGGGCAGTGGCATTACAGCAGCCGATAGGAAGAGACTGAACAAACTGATCAAGAAAGCTAGCTCTGTCCTGGGGCAACGCCTTGACCCAGTGGAGGAGATAGGAGAGAGAAGGATGGTGGCTAAACTGTCATCTCTGCTGGAGTCCGAGTCCCACCCTATGCAGGACATACTGAACGCACTGAGGAGCTCATTTAGCAGCAGACTACATCATCCTAGGTGCGCAACCGAGAGGTTTCGCAGGTCCTTCCTACCTACAGCTGTCAGACTGTATAACCTAAGCAGGGCTGCTCGCAGAGATAGCAAAAAAACGTGATGACCTAATAGTATTGAATGCAAAAGACGCAACAGACTTACACAATGGTCCCCTCCAGTATACAACTAGGACAATATCGGTCGCTACGGAGGGTGTCAGTATGTATGGGTACATATTCATGCTATGTAGGATAACTAGTAGACGGTTATGCTGTTTATTCCATCTAGCTGCAATGCTCCGCACTGTGTATATATTTATATATTTATTTCATCTAGCTACAATGCTCCGCACTGTGTGTATATATATTTATATGTACATATGTATATTCGCTGCGCTTGTTTTCTTGTTTTCTTGATTGTTGCTCTGAGTGTTGCTATTCCTGTGCTGTTGCAATCCTGGAATTTCCCCATTGTGGGACTGATAAAGGCTTATCTTATCTTATCTTATCACTGACCAATACAATGGCAGTGTCGATGTATCCGATTTCTTCTGTAAGTAAGCGCTCAAACTCAGCTCTGAGATCGTGGATAAAGTCATTCTTGAAGGCCCTCAAGTCGTTGACTTAGTTTCAATAGGGAATGAGTTCCAAGTCCTTGAGCCAGACCCTAAACCACTACTACCAGTTGAAGTATGAACCCATTTCATACTTTTGGTCTGTACCAGATACAGTACTCATGTGCCTGGTCATTTTTGGGTATCTCCTGACATTTGCCGCAGCCGGTACCTACCTTTGGCAAATTAGCGCCTTCCAAGATCAACTCAACCGCTTGGCCACGAATACTAGGCGCAGTTTCAGATGCCAAGACCTAGACCCGAGTCCCAACATTGAGAACCTATTTCCTGGAAAGGAGATTCTTGGTCTAGAAGAACGACCCATCCAAGTTGCAGAAGTGGAAACATAAGCGGGTCTGCTAAACAAACCTCATGTGAACCTCCCTGAGTTACCTCAATATTGCTTAACCTAAACATCTACCTCAAATAAGCAATAACTTTTTTGTTTGTTTTGCATTCTTCGTTTTGATCTTTACTCTTAGAATTTTTGAAGTTATATGCATGCTTATGTACAAACATATATCTATGTATAGTCCTTGCACTCCATTTGGATTTTTGTGCCCAATCCAAACTATTTTTGAACAATTATAATAGCTGTTTCATCATAAACCAAAACACCTACCTCAGGTATGTAAAACTACGTACAGACGTGGACAAAATTGTTGGCCCAAATTGTTGAGCCCAGAACAACCTCTAAACACATTTATGGTGAACTCCAAGGTCAAGGTACATCAGTGTCAGATCGCACCATCCGTCATTGTTTGAGCCAAAGTGGACTTCATGGGAGACGACCAAGGAGGACACCACTGTTGAAAACAAATCATAAAAAAGCCAGACTGGAATTTGCCAAACTGCATGTTGACAAGCCACAAAGCTTCTGGGAGAATGTCCTATGTTTCAGTTCCTTCCACAGATGTTCAATAGGATTTAGATCAGGGCTCATAGAAGGCCACTTTAAAATAGTCCAATGTTTCGCTCTTAGCCATTCTTGAATGTTTAGCTGTGTGTTTTGGGTCATTATCCTGTTGCAAGACCCATGACCTGCGACTGAGACCAAGCTGTCTGATACTGGGCAGCACATTTCTCTCTAGAATACCTTGATAGTCTTGAGATTTCATTGTACCCTGTACAGATTCAAGACACCCTGTGCCAGATGCAGCAAAGCAGCCCCAGAACATAACAGAACCTCCTCCATGTTTCATAGTAGGGACAGTGTTCTTTTCTTGGTATGCTTCATTTTTGCGTCTGTGAACATAGAGCTGATGTGCCTTGCCAAAAAGTTCCAGTTTTGTCTCGTCTGTCCATAGGACATTCTCCCAGAAGCTTTGTGGCTTGTCAACATGCAGTTTGGCAAATTCCAATCTGGCTTTTTTATGATTTGTTTTCAACAGTGGTGTCCTCCTCGGTCGTCTCCCATGAAGTCCACTTTGGCTCAAACAACGACGGATGGTGCGATCTGATACTAATGTACCTTGACCTTGGAGTTCACCATGAATGTGTTTAGAGGTTGTTCTGGGCTCTTTTGTTACCATTCGTATTATCTGTCTCCTCCTGCGGCCACATCCAGGGAGGTTGGCTACAGTCCCGTGGATCTTAAATTTCTGAATAATGTGTGCAACTGTAGTCACAGGAACATCAAGCTGCTTGGAGATGGTCTTATAGCCTTTTCCTTTAACATGCTTGTCTATAATTTTCTTTCTAGTCTCCTGAGACAACTCTCTCCTTTTCTCCCTCTGGTCCATGTTTAGTGTGTTACACACCATGTCACCAAACAGCACAGTGACTACTTGTCACCCTTTAAATAGGCCGACTGACTGATTACAAGTTTGTAGACGTCTGTGATGTTAATTAGAGGACACATCTTGGTTGAACAAGTCCCTGTGGTCACATTATTTTCAATCTTTTCTAGGGGTACCATCATTTTTGTCCAGGCCTGTTTCATGAGTTTGTTTTTTAAAATAATTCTGTTGAACCACAATTCAAAAGCATTGTCTGATTTTCATTGGTTAATTTTCATAGAAGTTTTATTTATTACCACTTTTGTCAGATTCAAGTTATTTCTGTGACCATTGTGGGGTATTTTTTCTTTAACCTCTTGCACTCTGGTGTACCGTGGGCAGGCACGTCTCTGCGTCCTAGAGCGCACGAGGGCGCACATTGTGCGTCCTAGGAGGCACTGAAAAAAAAAAAGCTGCATTTCCGTTCTTCCACTACAGACACAGCCGCAAACAGAAAGCCAAAGGAGTGCTTCGATTGGTTTAGATGTGATTGACCTCTCATTCGACTAATAAGAGCCTTGAATTGGGTTTCTGAAACCTTGAAGAACCAATGACTGAAAACCTAGCAAGAAGGATCCGTCTACCAACGGCTGCAAATGCAGCGAGCCAATTGAAGCACAGAAGTTCGAAAGCGTGCCTCCCCTGCAAAATCTGTTTTGTGTAAGGCTGGGTGAAGAGAGACTGACTGCTGCAGCAGATGAAAAAAGGACCCGCAGGAAGAACCGCCACAGACCCAGCAGCATGGAGACCACCCACAAGTGCGACCTGTGTGACAGGGACTGCCATTCGCGCATCGGCCTGTTCAGCCACAGGCGGTGCTGTCCCAGCAGAGTAGACGTTTAGGATTCTTTTCCATGGTCATCATAGACTGTCCACATGCTGTTGTGGACAGGCAAGTGTTATAAGCTAAATTATTCTTTATCCCTGAAAATTGTAATCAAAAATTACTTTTGACCGATCGGTAAATTACAACTGTGCGTAGTAGACCGCGGCGCACGAAGTCCGAAGTCCATGCGCCGCGGTACACGGTTCGTGCGCCGCGTCCGGACCGTGAACGCCCCCCCCCCCACCCCCCGCTACTCTTCTGTAGTGATGGCCGATGTCCGTCCTCTGTAGCGGGGGGTGGGGGAGTGGGAGCTGTTATCTTCTACATTACAAATATTTTAGAATAATTTTTAGTGCACTGTAGGTAATTTTTCTTGTAAAAAAAAAGCCACACATTTTTTACGTGGCATGCTTCTTTGTGTGTGGGGGCTTGTTTGTTCATTCATGAATGAATGAATAAACAACCACGCCCCCACACACACACACACAGCCCTGAATGTGACCTTTCATTAGAGCCCAAGATGAAGCTTCTATATTGAATCATTCAAAAGTTACAGATGTTTTTCCAAACTGTGCCATTTGGCACAATTTGGCACAGTTCAAAAACACCTGGGAACAACCTAAGAAAAAAGCTGTGTAATATATTCATTTTTTGTGGTATTGTTACAAAATTTTGACCTCAGCTGGATAACACTTGGTTCTACATTTCTGTTGCATTTTCCAGCCAGTATCTGAAGCTGTGTGTTATTTGCAAGCATTTGTATCCAAAAAAACACCCAGGCGAAATTTATTTTCTTCAAGTTCAGTATGTTTAGATGACTGTTACTCAGTGGCAGGAGCACTTAGAGAGATTATGACTGTTTTGCCAAAAAATTCGAAGTGTTTTCTTTTAAATGAGACCAACCCCATGAAGATGCTGCAAAGGGTTGAAGAACAGCTTTTGATTTATTTTGGGTACGTTATTTTTTGGCGTTTTTAGGGAAATTGACCAGAGTGCAAGGGGTTAACAGAGGGGTACCAACAATTTTGTCCACGTCTGTAGTAGTCCTGTTTTATAAATCTGAGTTTTTTCTCCGCTTCTCCGCTCAGTATCTTGTCTATTTCCTTTTTAATAGTTTTAATTTCTTCAAGTAGATGAATATTATGAGTAGTTTGGTATCTCGTTTCTCTATCTTTTAATTTTTCCACCAGATTTAAATAGGAGGCTTTTCTTAATCGGTTTTGTTTAGAAGATATAGCTATCAGTTTTCCCCTAAGTACAGCTTTAAAGGCATCCCAGGGGACTATTGGTTTAATTTCTTCTGTATCATTTTCCTTCCCATATTGCTTTATTTATTTTCTAATTTGTTCTTTTATCTCTTTTTTATTCAGGATGCTCACATTCAGTCTCCACGTAATATTTTTCTGCCTGCTGTTCAGGTTTAATTTTAGGTGAATGGCACAGTGATCAGAGATATCTGCTACCCCAATTTTGCATTCAATAACTCTGTTAAGGTCCCAGCTGTTCATTATTACATAGTCAGTTCTTGAATGTGTATTGTGCGTCATTGAATGGTGTGTAAGTTCTTTGTCAAGAGGATGGAATTCCCTCCAAACGTCCACCATTCCCTGTTCCTTCATAAATGTATTAACTATTCTTGTCAGTTTAGTCTTGCTTCTCTTTGTGCTTGTTGTATCAATCCTATGATCTAGTATCACATTAAAATCCCTGCACATACTATGACTCCTTCAGATTCAGATACTATAGTGTTTGATGACCTTTTCAAAAGAAACTTTTGCCCTCTCGTGGATAAATGCAAACTTGACATGACCCACTGGTCTTGTCTCCCTTTTTCTCTAGCTGGCAGAGTTAACCTTATAAAGATGGTGATATTATCCAAATTTCTTTATTTGCTCCAACATGTTCCACTATTTATGAAAAAGTCTCTTTTCTGCCAGTTAGACCAGACAATATTGTCCATTTTGTGGTCGGATAAACCTCCTCGAATTAAAAAAGTTACTTTACAACTCCCCAAAAGACTAGATGGTCTTGCACTACCAAAAACTAGATGGTCTTGCATTACCTAATTTTATTCAATACCATTGGGCGTGTAATATCACTAAGCTTAATTATTGGCTTGATAATAAAGCTGGAACCCACTCTTCATGGGCTCAAATAGAGCTGCGGTCCTCTTGGTTTTCCTTGCAATTGCTCCTTCCTATACAACTCCCTCTGAAGATGCATAATGTGTCACAAAATCCCATCGTTGTTAACTCATTGAAGATTTGGATACAATTCCGTAAACTATTATGGCTTGAAAGAACCCTCAGACTTGGCTCCAATTTTCAAAAAACATTTATTTCCATCTTCTTTGTCTGACCCCACATTTCGCATTTGATGTGACAAGGGCCTAGTTTTTAAGGACCTTTATAAAGAAAATATTTTTTTAGATTTTGCAGAACTTGCAGCCAAGCTTAAATTGCCTCACTTCCACTTTTTCCGTTATTTACAAATTAGACATTTTGTCCAAACCACTTACCCTCATTTTCCTAACCACCCACCCAGGTCCCTAATTAACACATTGCTCACACTCGACCCAGCTCAAAGACGATCTGCTTCTATGACTTACAGCACCATTGACTCCCTTAATTCCAATCGTTTAGCCTATCTGAAATAGACCTGGGAAAAGGAAATGGGGGGAACTGATTTCAGATGGCCGGTGGAACCAAGTTCTTGGCCAAGTTCGCTCATCCTCCCTATATGCCAGACGTGGTTTATTACAATGCAAGGTATTTTTTAGAGTACGTTATACAAATGCTCAATTGACGAAAATTTACCCAAACACCAGTGACAGTTGTAACAGGTGTAAGCAGTCACCTGCTAATAACACCCACATCCAACCTCCAAAATTTTTGGCATCAAATCTTTGATACACTTGCAACAGTGGTGGACATAGAACTTGGTCTTGAACCAGATACAGCCCTGTTTGGGATCCTACCACTTACAACACCTAACCTTCCACCAATAAAGGGTCATGTATTGGCCTTTACAACTTTATTTTGCTTAAATGGAAACGTGCTCCTCCCCCTCACACAACAGTCGATTTAGGGAGGTTGTAATACATATTAAACTGGAAAAGATTAGATTTTCACTTGCAGGTGCCATTATAATCTTCAACAAAACCTGGCAGCCCTTTATACAATACCTAGAGAATTCCACGATTCACCCTTAACCTTAACCTTAATTCTCTCCGTGCCAGGAGGCACATAAGGCCTGGACATCAATCCGCCACTGGTGTCGGTCTGCAGCTGCATGGCGTGCTTCGCCCCAAGAGCTCCAGCCAGCAACGGTCCGCTCTACTTCCACCATCCTTCTCCAGGTTGTTTTTGGGCGGCCTCTTTTCCTGCATCCTTCCGGGGTCCACTCCATGGCTACAGCGCAGTCGTCCTTCGGGTCTTTCCTGAGAATGTGGCCGATCCAGTTCCATCTCTTTCTTCTGATTACCTCGCTGATTTTCTTGGTTTCTGCCATTTCCAGGATTGTCATGTTGGATATGCGTTGCTGCCAGCACACCTTGAATATCCTTCTAAGACACTTGGCTTGGAATGCATCCAGCTTTTCCTCCTCTCCTTTGGTCAGCTTCCAAGTCTCACAGCCGTACAAAAGCACTGACAGCACCAGGCTTCTGTGCAGGGAGGTTTTCGTCTTCTTGCTGATTTTTCCAGTTGCCCAGATTTTGCTCAGCCGCTTGTACTGGGCATTGGCCAGGGCTATCCTTCTCTTGACGTCAGCTCCTCCGCCTCCGTCCTTGGCTACCGTGGCTCCAAGATAAGTGAAGTTCTCCACCTTTTCTACTTCATTCCCTCTGACTCTCAACTTTTCCGCAGACTTGCTGTTCACCTTCATGGCTTTGCACTTGTGGTCGTTCATCTTCAGTCCGACTTTGCAGGTGTTTTCCTCCAATCTGGCTGTCTTTTGCTGTAGGTGATTCATGGCGGATGACAGAAGCGCGAGATCATCGGCGAAGTCGAGGTCTTCCAGCAGGGTTGAGAAGTTCCACCTTATGCCTGTTCTTTCTCCATCTGTGGTCTTCTTCATGACCCAGTCAATTACTAGCAGGAACAGAAACCCTGACATGCAGCATCCCTGTTTTACTCCGGTGATAACAGGAAACCAGTCTGTTGTCTCTCCTTCGTCTATGACCAAGCATTGGAAGTCCTTGTACAACATTTGAACCATTCTGATGAGTTTTTGGGGGATTCCGTACTCGCTCATGATGATACAGAGGCTGTCTCTGTGGATGGAGTCGAAGGCCTTTTCAAAGTCCACAAAGTGGATGTATAGAGTGGCATTCCATTCATTGGTTTGCTCCAAGATGTTCCTCAGTATGAATATCTGTTCTGTTGTTCTTCTTCCTTTTCTAAACCTGGCTTGTTCCTTCCTGAGCGACAGATCCACCCCTGTTTGTATCCCATTAATCAGGACCCTGCTGAGGACTTTGCTGGCCAGTGGCAGTAGCGTAACTCCTCTCCAGTTGCCACATTCCTGAAGGTTGCCTTTCTTTGGAATTTTGCAAATGAGCCCCTTCATCCATTGGTCGGGAACTGCTTCCTTCTCCCATACAAGATCAAATAGTCTCTTCAGTTCTGTGCTGGTGTGCTCTGGGTCCGCTTTCAACATCTCTGCCATAACCTGGTCAATTCCTGCTGCTTTTCCGTTGTTGAGTGTGCGTAGAGCTGATCTTATTTCTTCTAAAGTTGGGGCTTCGGTTGAGATATCAAGTTCTTCTCTCTCTTCTTCCTCTGCTTGTGGGGGCTCCTCCGGTGCGTCTCTGTTGAGGACTTCCTGGAAATGCTCCTTCCACCTTGCCAGTCTTGCCTCCTTGTTCTTCAGTAGATCTCCGTTCTTGCTCTTCACTGCTGCTGCTTGTCTTGTGCCTTGTCTTATTAGCTGCTTCACAATGTTGTATAATTCTTTCTGTTGTCCATTCTCTGCTGCAGTTTGTGCTCTCTGTGCTTTCTCAGTCATCCACTTTCACTTGTCTTCCCTGGCACTCCTTTTCACTTCCTTGTCTTTCTCTTTGTACTCCTCTCCCCTCCTGTTCTGGATTCTTTCTGAGTGGGTGCTGTCCATCCTTGTTTTGATGTCCTTCTTCTCATCGATCAGTTTCCAGATATGCTCACTGATCCATGGCTTGCTCTTCCCTTTCCTATAACCTAACACTTCCTCTGCAGCGTTGACATATGTGTTTCTCTGTTGTTCCCACACCTCTTCTACATCTTCGCTCTCTGTCCTATTTTCTTCCATTTTGCTCCTTACTGCCTCGCAGTATGTCCTCCTCGTTTCTTCATCTTTTAGCCGTTCCATGTTGAACTTTGGCTTGACTTTGTTGTCGTCTCTGTGGGCCTTGAGTCTCATCTTGATGCTGGTCCTCACCAGGTAGTGGTCGCTGTTGGCATCTGCTCCCCTCTGTACCCTAGAGTCTAGGACAGATGATCTCCACTGCCCGCTGATCAACAGGTGGTCTATTTGATTCCTCACCTTCCCATCAGCTGATACCCATGTGGCCTTGTGAATGCCCTCGTGAGGAAATAGCGTCCCGGTTATGACGAGACCGTTCATCTGGCTGAACTCGCACAGCCTCTCCCCATTGTCGTTCTGCTCTCCCAGGCCGTGCACCTCCATCGTCCTCTCGTATCCGGTGTTGCCCCTGCCCACCTTGGCATTGAAGTCGCCCATGATGATAATGATGTTGTTCTTGTTGCATCCATCAACTGTTTCTTGTAGCTCCTGGTAAAACTGCTCCTTCTCTGCTTCCTCCTTTTCGTTGTGGGGGCATAAACTTGTATGATGGTGACCCTTCTCTGTCTTGAATAGAATCGAGCCGTGATGATTCTCTTGCTGATGGGTGTCCATTCCATGAATGCTTTCCTTGCTTGCTGGCTGACCATGATGGCGACTCCTCCTTCGTGCAGCTCCTTGTCCCCACTGTAGAGCACTGTCTTCCCCGATGCTAGCTGTATCTTTCCGGATCACGTCCACCTGCATTCACTGATCCCTAGAATGTCTAATTTATATCCCTCCATCTCCCTCGCTATCTGTGCTGCTGCTCCTTCTCTGAACATGGTCCTGACGTTCCAGTGTCCGATGTTCAGTCTGTATTTGGGGCTTGCAATGGACCTTGTCGGGCGCTGTCAGGAATCTCTGAAAACACTTAGAAATGATTGTATATTAGTTCATTACCTCAATAAAGATCCGAGACACAAGAATATTCTTTTAAGAGTTTTTACTTGCATAAATTATATACAAGGAGTACGGACCCTCAGGTTGCAGGAGGTCAGTACTGAAAGTTGGCTTCAGGAGCAGGTTTATATATGAGAGACAGTTGCAATACACATATGGTTTCAGCTGAATACATCACAGACAGAGTTCGTTAATCCGGAACCGGGTGTATTGACCTTCTTAAAGAACAAAGGGGGCCCTGCTCCCTTTCTCGCTCCGCAGGGGGCTCTTTGTGTCCTCTTGCTCTCCAGGGGGCTTCCTGTACCTTTCCTGCAGAGCTGGCTTCCTGCATTCAGTCTTAGTGTTAATTCAGAGGAACACGCTTCTCTGGTACTTTTCCACACTTCTACACTTGTATAAGGTTTAGACATAAAAAATGATAACATGTGTATACATTTTTCTGACAATTCCCTCCTGTTTATCATTTTATCATTGTTGTCAAACATCAGTACAATGTATCTACTCGTGATTTTCTACATTGTCATCATTGAGCATCACTTCCAAATCTAAACAGGTTCAGGTTCAGGTTCAGGTTCAGGTTACTTTATTTGTACCCGTAGGTAGATTTGTTTTGCAGTCTGGTGACATCCATATTTACAAGCCACTAATTACATTCAACATAGACACAAACACAGGCACACATCTTACAAAATAGGTAAATATAAAATACTGTATGTACAATATAATTTTTATAGCTTGTTCAACTCTTTGACAGCAGCAGGGACAAAGCTGTTTTTGTAGCGCTGGGTTTTGCTTTTTGGGACAGCAAACCTCCGTCTGGAGGGAAGAAGCTGAAAGTTGCAGTGCAAAGGGTGGGAGTCATCATTTAAAATCGAGTCGGCCATCCTCTGTACTTGTCTGGTGTACAGGGATGTCAGGCTCAGCTGTGACTCACCAAGCAAACGACTGGACCATCTAACTACCTAATCCAAGGATTTCCTCTGTTTCAGTTTTATCTGACCAAACCATGACATTAAAGAAAAGGATAAAACAGATTCAATAAAAGCCCGATAAAACATAGTCATTATGGTTCGGTCAATTTGGAAGCGTGCAAGTTTCCTCAAACAATGCAAATTTTGCTGACCCTTTTTGCACACCCTTTCACAGTTCACTTCAAAGTTTAATTTGCTATCAATAATCGTCCCAAGATATTTGTACGATTGTACACATTCGGTGGTCTGGCCTTTTAGTATGGTGACTTTGTGCCTGGGAGTTTTCCTCCTAAAGTCAATAATCATATCTTTAGTTTTTGTTGTATTCAGCTGCAGGTAGGAATCCTCACACCAGTGAATAAAGTCATCAACTACTGGGCCGTGGCCACTCTCACCATCCTGGAGGAGACTGACAATGACTGAGTCATCAGCATACTTTATAATGTGTCTGTTGTCATGTCTGCTCCGACACATGTTTGTGTACAGGATGAAGAGTAGTGGTGACAACACACACCCCTGAGGAGAGCCAGTAGAAGAGCACTTTAGGTCAGACAATGTGCCATTGACCCTTACTCTCTGTGTCCTGTTGGTTAAGAAATCCAGAATCCAACCCACCAGATTATTGCTCAAATCAAATTGTTGCAGGAGCCTTTCAACTAAAATATGAGGTTGGATTGTATTAAAGGCAGAAGAAAAGTCCACAAATAAAAGCCTGGCGTGTGTCCCATTAAAATCCAGATGTTTAAAAAGCATGTTAAACAGAGTGACAGTGGCGTCCTCCACTCCTCTGTGAGGCCTATAGGCAAACTGCAGAGGATCCAATGCATGTTCAGTCTGCCTTAGGACCTCACATCTGACCAGTTTTTCAAAAATTAGAGCTCTCCCAGTGGTTCAAACAGTGGTTCTGTCATCACAATCACCATCACTTCGTTGTCTCAAGGCAAAATATTGTAAAGGAACTTCCTTTTGGAGCCTAACAGATTGTAATATGAAAGTGTGTTGAGTAAGAGCTCTACTTATCATGGAATGACACACATGAATAGTACACAAGATAGAATCAATGCAACTGTTACTGGAGTTAACCACTTCAACAGAACTTGCCACCATTGGCCAGAAAGGAACCAAGAGGACAGGTCCCAATTTTGTGGCACGTCCTTCAAGCCATTCAAGTGTTGTTGCAGTCCTCTCAGCCAATCGGTTACGCCTCCTTTCTCTCAGTGAGGTCCTCCAAGGCCCAAAATACATCATTCATTCTGCGACTCAAATAGGCCACTCCAAATGAGGGGAATGCTATCATAGGCTGTCGTCTCCCTCTTGGTTCGTCGGGGGAAGTGATCCATATTATTCCTGCAAACACACCTGTCACACCAGCGGCAAGTAGCAGTGCCTTCATTTTTACTTCCACCTGAGAGAGTACCCCTCCGGGCCTCTGTCTTCACCAGGTTTGAGACGGCCGTGTCCTTAAAAGGACACGTCCCCCTTTGTAACTGGACTTACTCAGGGAAGCAGGTTAGTTCACTTGCAGGCACTTTTAGTCTCTTCACGTGTGTCAGGTGGATCCAGGATGGTCGTTCAGTGACCCTCACTGAGCCTCAATGCTGCTGGTGATGATTTTTCATGAAGATAAAGTCACCAGGCTGCAGTGGGTTGATCACTTCCTCCTGTGGAGTGGAGAGAGCTCTAACAGAATCAATGTATTAGTAGTGACAGACCCGGCAGTCCATAAGGTCAGTGAAAGGCACAGTCCCGTTTTCTTATCTGGGATGGTATTAATTGTTTAGTTTCACTATCTTAAGAGCTTCAGGCCACGTAATGGCCTTACCATGCGTGGTTTTTGCCAGCATTTGTCTGATTGTCTACATAAATTTTTAGATTTAGATTTAGTATACTTTATTGATCCCCAGAGGGGAAATTGAGGGTCATCCACCACCTGGATGGATGAAGCTGCCACGATATGGCGCTATCCCTTAACCATTCACACACACATTCACACCTAGGGCCACTTTTAGAGTCTCCAATTAACCTAACCTGCATGTTTTTGGCATGTGGGAGGAAACCGGAGAAATCCCGGGGTAAACCCACGCATACACGGGGAGAACATGCAAACTCCACACAGATCACTGTTGGTCGGGGGCTGGGATCGAACCCACGATCCCCCGGACAAGAGTAAACTGTGCTGCCGCAGTGCTAACTACTGCGCCACTGTGCAGCCCAAATGCAGGGCAGGGCAAATGATCTCTGGTATTCCAAAAGTTGGGAATATACTATTTTGCAGCAACCTTACAGAAAAACTTTTGCATCTGCCTTAGCAGTAGGATGTATTTCTGTCCATTTTGTGAATGTGTCAATGAGAACAAGGCAGTGTTGGAGTTGACCCACTATAAAATCCATGCACCATTTGAGAAAAGGGTGCTTTTGGTAGTGGAAAACTCCTCTGTCTAGTTCTCATTGCACCTTGGGTATTATTTTGACTGCAAACTTTTTCATTTCTTTTAGAATTCCTGGACAGAAGAAGTGTTTTTCAGCTATCTTAATCATATTCAGCTATCTTAATCATATCCCTCCTGTTGGCACATGGCGGAGCCAGTGCCACCCAGCGGTACAGTGAGGGAGGGAGAACAATTTTGTCATTGGCAGTGCAGTAAAGTTTGTTGGCATTTAAGTATGTGTGGGGTGGCATAGTCATGTTTTTCAGCTCATACTAGCATGCCAATTTCCTTGTGGGCCCTGAAGTAGTGCATACAGTGGAGCCGTGTGTTGTGAGAGGTTTGGCAACCACTGGCAGCAGTAGTTCAGGGTACCTAATAGTGCCTTTTTTGTTGTAAAGTTGCCACTTTTTCACATGAATCTGCTACTTATTTTCATAAATCTACAACTTTTTTTTTCTCATACATTTTATTTTGTCTTGTAAACATGTAACTTTTCTCCTCAGCGTCATAAATAGTCCTGTGGATTGTGAGTATTGCACATTTTCCTTAGGAGTTTTCACCCAATCGGTTACATGATTTGCCTTCTCAACCATTTGTCCAGAAGCAGCCCAAAAGTAATTGTCTGGTCCCCATAGGGAGTGTTAACATAATGCAAGGAGGTAACATCTTCGTGCAATTTCACCGACAGTGCAGCTGCTCCTTGCTCATTGAAAATCAAATTGGCCATCTGCACTGTGATGACATCTTTGTCATACAATTTGTCAGCCAAGGCACAATCAAAAAAGTTCAAAACATCTGATATATTTCATAGTAACGTGCAGTGGCTGTGGACTTCCTAGTCCTTCAAGGATATGACCTGGCAGTACAGCAGCCATGAGGGCGGTGCTTTTTGTACACGATGTCGTGACTGCTGCACTGTCTTCTTTTAAGTCATAGCCAAACAATGTGCCTCACCCTTGATCATTGGGTTTGTCATTGTTTGCCAGAAATGTCTGCTCTGTTCTTAAAACGGTATAATCATCTTTTAATTTATATAGAAAATCTTTTAGAAAGGATAAAACAAGTCATTATCAGTTATTGATAATTTTTATGTATTACCTATTTCTCTGAGTATTGCCAATTATTTGCTAATTAATTCCCCTGATACCCCCTGTTTTGATACATGGAGGCACACATGCAGCAAAGTTACAGGGTATTTGCTTGATCCTTCTGCTGAAAGGAAGTGTGCTGTAGAAGAGCTTGGAAGAACGAGGCGGTATGATATATAAACCAAAGTTTATTATCAGCTCTTCTAACAAGTCTCATCTAAGTGCAGAAGCAGCATAAGGAAAAAGAGGCTGAATACCTCTGGCTCTCTGACTTTATACTTTCACATAACAAAAGACATGCATATCAAAGGCTGACATCCCTCATTATCTTAATCCCCCCATTGTCTTGGTACTTCCTCTCTTCGCCCTGGGGGGGGTGAGGGTAGCTCCTCCGGTCTCCACCGCAGTGTCTGGGAACGTCTTTGTTCTTCACTTGCGGTTGAGAGTCTCTGTCCTTTCTGAGGTGTGAAGTCGCTTTACATATGTAATCACCAAACATTCTCACATGCTTCAACATATGTAGGTTATGGAATATATAATTAATATAGCCCACAGCCCCCCCCCAAACGACTAAGAAAGGACAATAGAAAAATTCACAGTTTAAGATAATTACTATGACATACTAACTGTTACACCTCTTGCCACAGAAGAAACTTTCCAGAAGCCATGCTCCAAAGAGAGTTCAGTGGTAATCATAACAGCATAGTAAAATCATAAGTCAGTCCTAAACTGTTACAGCACAATTAGTGAACAACTGTGGAGTAGTTTGCATCAGTCCCTGTGCTGTCTGGGTTTTAATCTTCTCCCAAAACTGCTGTGGGTTCGTTTAGGCGTCCTGCTGGGACCTTCTTGTAAGGAATCTGCAGCGTGGGAAGGAGAGTGGTTAATTGTTCCCTGCAGGGGGAACAATTAACTCACCTGGGAGCTCACCTGGGAACTCACCTGGGAACCTGAGAGGTTGTGCAAAAACTAATTCTGCTGGAGAGGCGTCTAGATCCTCTTTAGGCGCAGCACGCAACCCCAATGAAACTCAGGGAAGTTTATTTACCCAATTTGTATCCGTTAGTGAGGCTCTGAGGGCGGCTTTTAAAGACCTGTGAAAACGCTCGCATAACCCATTAGCCTGAGGATGATAAGCGGTGGTGCGATGAATTGTTGCCCCTAAGCTGCTGGACATGGCTGACCAAAGCTCCGAGACAAATTGAGGTCCTCTATCGGACGTGATGTCCGATGGGATGCCGAAACGTGCCACCCAGTTTGTCAAAAAAAACGCGAGCAACTTCCTCTGCTGTAGTTGACGCTAGAGGGACTGCCTCTGGCCAGCGCGTGGTGCGGTCTATCATTGTTAACAGGTGTGTGAAACCTTGGGAGGAAGGTAGTGGCCCCATGAGGTCGACATGAACGTGGTCGAACCTTCTAGCCGGGATCGGAAAAGGCTCCAGAGGGGCTTTTGTGTGTTTGTGTATTTTGGCGCGCTGACAAGAAATGCAAGTTTTTGCCCATTCTTTTACGTTTTTGCGCAGGCCTGACCACACAAACTTTTCGGCGACCATTTTAACCGAGGCGCGCACACCTGGGTGCGCGAGGGAGTGAATTGAGTCGAAAATACGGCGGCGCCATGTGGCTGGGACTAACGGGCGAGGTCGGCCGGTCGAAATATCACATATTAGGGGGGGCACGCCGTCGCGTAAACCCTTTTCCTCCAGCCTTAACCCTGTTGGTCCAGACAGGAGTGCGCGCACGTCCGCATCACTGCTTTGTTCCTCTGCCATGGCTGCATAATCTATCCCTGCATGGATAGGTGCTGCGCATGTGTCCGCGTTAGTGAAAAGTTCTGCGGCTGAGGCAGTATAATCTGTCTCCTCGCGCTCTGGTGATGTCACAGCGCGAGAGAGGCAGTCTGCTACCACATTAAGTTTGCCTGCCACATGTCGAATGTCTGTGGTGAACTCTGAAATCGCAGCCAGCTGTCTTTGTTGCCTGCCTGACCATGGTTCTGAAATTTTAGCCATAGCAAAGGTGAGCGGTTTGTGGTCTACAACAGCCATGAAACTCCGCCCTTCTAACCAAAACTGGAAGTGGCGGATGGATAAATGAAGCGCTAGCAGCTCCCTGTCAAAAGTGCTGTACTTACACTCAGTTTGGTTTAGCGATTTGCTGAAGAATGCTAAAGGTTGCCAGATCCCGCTGACATGTTGTTCTACAACTGCCCCTATAGCTAGGTCCGAAGCGTCTGTGGTTAGTGCAATGCGGGCCGAGGGATCGGGGTGAACTAACAATGTGGCATTAGCTAGAGTGCTCTTTACTTCCGCGAAGGCGCGTCCGCGCTCCGGGGTCCATTCGACCGCGTTGGAAGCTTTCTTTTTTCTGAGTGCATCATATAGGGGCTGCATGAGCTGAGCTGCGTGGGGGAGGAAACGGTTGTAAAAATTAACCATTCCTAAAAATTCTTGCAGCGATTTGACCGTTTGTGGCCGTGGGAAACTTTTTATCGCGTGAACTTTGTCTGGAAGTGGAACTGCCCCTTTCGGAGAGACTTTGTGTCCTAAAAAATCAATTTGTGACACGCCGAATTTGCATTTGGCTGGATTGATTATTAACCCATGCTCTTCTAGTCTCTGAAAAACCGTAGCGAGGTGCTGCTCGTGTTCTCCCTCAGACGAGCTGGCTACCAGCATGTCGTCGAGGTAGATGAAAACAAAAGGAAGGTCGCGTAATACCGCGTCCATCATCCGCTGAAAAGTTTGAGCAGCGCCTTTGAGGCCGAAAGGCATTCGCAGAAATTCAAAAAGGCCGAAAGGGGTTATTACAGCTGGGCTGCACGGTGGCGCAGTGGTTAGCACTGCGGCAGCACAGTTTACCCTTGGCCGGGGGATTGTGGGGATCGTGGGATCGTGGGTTCGATCCCAGCCCCCGACCAACAGTGATCTGTGTGGAGTTTGCATGTTCTCCCCGTGTTGCGTGGGTTTACTCCGGGATTTCTCCGGTTTCCTCCCACATGCCAAAGACATGCATGTTAGGTTAATTGGCTGTTCTAAATTGTCCCTAGATATCTGTTTCCTATAGGCCCTTAGAATAGAGGGTTAGTATTAATGAAAGCGCTTTGAGTGGTCTTTGTGACTAGAAAAGCGCTATATAAGTGCAGGTTAGTTAGTTAGTTAGTTAGTTTTAGGAATGTCCTCTGCTCGAACTGGGACTTGATGATAACCGCGGACCAGGTCTATTTTTGAAAAAATGCGCGCACCCGCCAGATGCAGTGAAAAATCCTGAATGTGAGGAATTGGGTAGCGGTCATGCGCTGTCGCATTGTTTAATCTGCGGTAATCCCCGCACGGTCTCCAAGAACCGTCGGGTTTCGGAACCATGTGAAGTGGTGAGGCCCAAGGGCTCTTCGAGCGTCTAACAATGCCTAATTTTTCAAGGGTAGTAAACTCGTCCCGAGCTATGGTGAGCTTGGCCGCGTCTAAGCGGCGAGCTTTGGCAAATACGGGTGGGCCCGTTGTGGGAATAAAGTGTTCAACCCCGTGTTTAGCCACAGTGGCTGAGAATTTGGGAATTGTGAGTGCTGGAAATTGGGTGAGGAGTTGCTCAAACTTACCTCCTGCCGTGGTGACGCTAGCCTGCACAGGTGGTGGAGAAACTCGGGCTGAGCAGGGAATAGAAGCAAAGGACAGTGCATTAACCAAGCGTCTATTCGCTAGATCCACTAATAACCCATGTGCACACAAAAAATCTGCGCCCAACAAGTTAAAACTCACCGCCGCTACAACAAATGTCCATCTGTAGTTGCGGCCGTGGATGTGGAGGTGCAGGCTCTTTTCGCCGAAAGTGTCAATGCTGGAGCCGTTGGCTGCCACCGCTCCGTTGCCCCGGGTGCCCATGGCTCGATCTGCTTGGGAGGGCATGACGAAACTCAGTTGAGCTCCTGTGTCAATAAGGAACTGCTTGCCGGTGTGTCCATCCGTCACATATAACAGCTTACTCTTCTCGCCGAGAACCGCTGCCGTTAACGGCTCTCGGCTTTTGCCGTTTCCCGAAATCATAAATTTGCAGGGGGGAACGCATTTGCAGGGGGTCCGGCTCAAGTTCCGCCGGACCGGCGGCGCCACACGAGTCGGCTGCCTGTTGCAACAGCCTTTTTTTTTTATCTTCCTTCTTCTTTCTACACCTTTCACTCTGTATATATATCACGGACGCACGGATCGCCCCGGGGGTCTCCCGGGTCGGCGGACGGAGCCACGGTTTGCAGCGGGAGACGTTACAGCGGGGAGGAGCTAGTGCTAGCTAGCACTTGGCCGCCGCCCGGTGCTAATGGGAAACTCGACATACCGGGAGCTGTAGCGAAAAGGACGCGGGTGCCGGGCTGGAGTTTAGGCGGCGTGAAAGAAATATAAGACAGAATAATAAAGAGCGATGGCAAGAACCAAGCAGACCGCCCGTAAAATCTACTGGAGGAAGAAGCCCCCCAGGAGACAGCTAGCCACCAGGGCTGCTCAGAGAGGCGCTCTGGCCACCGGCAGAGTGAAGAGGCCTCGCCGTCACAGGCCCGTGGCTCTGAGAGAGATCCGTCGCTACCAGAAATCCACGGAGCTGCTCATCCGTAAGCTGCCCGTCCAGCGCCTGGTGAGGGAGGTCGCTCAGGACTTCAAGACCGTCCTGCGTTTCCTGAGCTTCACCGTCATGGCTCTGCAGGAGACCAGCGAGGCCCACCTGGTGGGTCTCTTCTTCGCTAAGGGGGTCACCATCATGCCCAAAGACTTCCAGCTGGCCCGCTGCATCCGCGGAGAGAGAGCTTAGACTTTCTGCTGCACATTCACCAGCCATAATGCTCTGCACTGTGTGTCTATATATATACATTTATAGTAATATGGACATATGTTTACTAGATGTTGTTTTTTCTTGCCTTCTGATTGTTGCTCTGAGTGTTGCTATCCCTATGCTGTTGCAATCCTGGAATTTCCCCATTGTGGGACTAATAAAGGCTTATCTTATCTTATCTTATCTTATCTTATCTTATCTTATTTGCGGGCCTTCTCGGCGAAACGGTGGTGATAATAACAGACGTCGCTCCGTCTGTCACTTTTTGGCCGTGTCGCTGTCACCGCGGGCTGGATCTGCTCAGTGGGTTGCGGCTCTTCGTGGTTCTGGGCATCAGCGTTGAGGTCTGCGGATGCTGCTGTGGGTGTCTGCTCCTTGCAGGCGTTGACGAGCCGTTGAGCTTCGTTGGCGAGCACGCGGAAGTCTTGCTGGGTGCTGCATCTCATGTTGGCGAGTGTCCCTCTCATGTGTGGCGGCAGCGTGCTGAGGAATATGAATTGGAAGAGGAAATTGTCATTGTCCTCTTCTTTAAGCTGCAGCAAGTCCTCCATGAGGGCTTTAGGTTTGCACCCTCTGTGGCCATAGACCGCCAGGATCTTCTCGGCTCTCTCTTCAGCTGAGGGGACGTAATTTGCCACGATGGTTGCTTTCAGTGTTTCATATTTGTCTTGGGCCGGCGGCCGCCGGATCATGCTCCGCACACACCTCGAAGTGGCGGCGTCGAGTTTGGAGACGATGTGATAGAATTTCGTATCGTCAGCTGTGATGCCCGCCAGTGTAAACTGGGCTTCAGCTTGTTGAAACCACGAGGCGGGGTCTTCCTGCCAGAAGTCCGGCAGCTTGACAGCGACGGCATTCGTGTAGACCGTCACTGATGTGTCCGCAGGGCGAGAGTGCCTTGCTTCAGCTCTCTCAGCGGCGCTGGTGCTCGGTTGAGCCCTCTCAATCCCTTCTGCCGGGGGGGAAAGTCGTCCATCTGTTTCCCTGTCTGCGTGGGCGCTGGCGTCTGCCTGGGTCGCCACAGATGAGTCGATCGCGGGGGAACGCCTCAGGTCCATACTCGCGTCAGGGGTCACCAGTGTAGAAGAGCTTGGAAGAACGAGGCGGTATGATATATAAACCAAAGTTTATTATCAGCTCTTCTAACAAGTCTCATCTAAGTGCAGAAGCAGCAGAAGGAAAAAGAGGCCGAATACCTCCGGCTCTCTGACTTTATACTTGCACATAACAAAAGACATGCATATCAAAGGCTGACATCCCTCATTATCTTAATCCCCCCATTGTCTTGGTACTTCCTCTCTTCGCCCTGGGGGGGGGGTGAGGGTAGCTCCTCCGGTCTCCACCGCAGTGTCTGGGAACGTCTTTGTTCTTCACTGGCGGTTGAGAGTCTCTGTCCTTTCTGAGGTGTGAAGTCGCTTTACATATGTAATCACCAAACATTCTCACATGCTTCAACATATGTAGGTTATGGAATATATGATTAATATAGCCCACATGTGCTACCATTTTTAGTTTTTTTTTTATTTAAGTTTTTGTAAAGGGTATACAGTGCATTACAGCATTGCATTGTTTACATTTTCATCACATGTTCCCTTATTTTTTGCTATTTGACAACATTGGTAGGATAATTATTACAACACCCCTTTTTTTTAAAGTGAAAGAAAAAATGAAATTAAAGAGAATAAAATAAAAAAAAACGAACAAACAAACAAACAGAACAGCAAAAAACAAACAAACAGAAAATTAAGTAATTAAAAGTAAAAGAGCATCTGAGTAGGGTTGGAACAAAGAGCGGGACCATTATTGAAATGGTATTTGTCAAAGATTAGATCTAATGGAAGACAAATATGCGATCCAGGGTTGCCAAAAGTTCATGAACCCATCCATGTCCTGTCTCGGTGCGAATGTCAACTTTTCCATCGAGTAAATGTCTTGAATCACGTTAATCCAATCTTGAGGTGTAGGACAGTCCTTCAGCATCCATTTTTTAGTTAGGGCTTTTTTACTTGCCAATATTAAAACATTGAATAAATATTTATCTCCTCGTCTTTCCAGTGAGTCCGGTAGTAAACCCAAATACAAAGTTACAAAAGAAAAGGGAACTGTTATTTTGAATATTTTCCCCAATATTGTCTGTACATTGGTCCAATATTGGTGGATAACTGGGCATGACCAAAACACATGAAAATGATTTGCAGTCTTTTCACCACACAAGCGCCAACAGTTCAACCCCTTATGGGTAAATTTGTTTTGTGCAGGTGTTCTGAAAAATCTTACCAAATTTTTCCATCCAAATTCTCTCCACTGCAGGGATGAGGTACTTTTCCATTGCTGTTTATTTAGCTTTTCCTATATTTCCAACTGTAAAGTGAAATTCCCCTCTTTTTCCCATCTCTCTTTTATATAAGATGTGTTGTCTCCTTTTAAGTCTTGAAGACCTTGGTATATTTTAGAAATGTATCTGATCCCTGGGATCCCTTTATATGCCATTAAGAAGACCTTCAGAACACCTGACTGGGCCCTTTCCAAATCCTCCTTTTTAAGTATATTGTTTATGTGGTGTCTAAGCTGAAAGAACCTGTAAAGATCTTGATTTATTAGACCTTGTTTTTTCAAATCTTCAAAACTTCTTAAAGTTTGCCCCTTAAAAAAATCGTAATATTTTATCAGCCCTTTCTCTTTCCACTCTTTAAATCTAGTGTCTGTTTTATTGGGGGTAAAGTCTTGATCATAGGCAATCCATTGCAGAAGTCGATAGGGCTCTTTAGCTTGATTCTCTCTGACTATCTTAAACCAAATTTTTAGCGGGGTCTCTATCCACGGGTTAGTGTTATTCAAGAGTTTAGGTAAGGCATTGTTCCCTATTATCGCCTGTAGGGGGATGTCACTTGTTATTTGGCATTCAATCTCCTTCCATTGTGCAGTGTAGACTGGGTTACATATCTCTATTAAAGTTTTAATTTGTGCGGCTTTAAAATAGTCCCTCATATTTGGCAGCGTGAGCCCACCTTTGTCTTTGTTTAGCTGTAAGGTTCTATATCTGATTCTAGGTCTCTTGCCCTGCCATATGAATCTTGAGATCCTTCTGTCCAGCTCCTGCCATGTTTTTTTGGGAGGTTCTACCGGTATTGTTTGGAAAAGGTATAGAAGACGTGGAAGTATATTCATTTTGACTGCTTCAGTTCTTTGTGCAGTACCTAAGAATGGTATCATATTACATCTTGCTAGGTCAGATTTTATTTTTGTCACCAGTGGATCATAGTTTAGTGTTATAATTTTGTTGAGTTGTTTCAGGATATTGACCCCCAGATATTTCATAGATTCCAACTCCCAGTTAGTTTTGAGTTCACTTAGTGAATAATGATTTGGGTCATAGTTGAATGTTAAAACTTGGGTTTTATGCATGTTTAATTTGTACCCCGATAAATCTCCATAGTCTGAAAAAACTGAGATTAGTTCTGGTAAAGAAGTGTCTGGCTGCCCTAGGTATATTAAAATGTCATCAGCAAAGAGTGCTATTTTATGTTCCTTCTGACCAAGTGTAATACCTTGAATTTCTTGATTTTGTCTTATCCATTGACTCAGAGGTTCTATGAAGATTGCAAAGAGCAGTGGAGACAGGGGGCAGCCTTGACGACATCCTCTTTCCAGCTCAAAAGATGATGATAAATTACCGTTAATCCTTATTTTAGCTGTTGGTTTTTTATATAATGCCTGTATAGTTCTAATGAGGTTGTTATGAAAATTGAAACTGGATAAGATTCTATATAGGAAAGACCAGTCAACCGAATCGAATGCTTTTTCAGCATCTAATCCCAATATGACTGCATTTAAGTTATATTTTTTTATATGATGAATTATGTGTAAAGTGCGTCAAATGTTGTCTTGTGTCTGTCTTTGTCTTATAAAACCTGTTTGGTCTAAGTGAATTAAGTCTGTCAGTATGTTTTCTAACCTTTTGGCAAGGATAATGGTAAAAAGCTTATATTCCTGATTTAATACACTGATTGGTCTGTAGTTGGAGCATTCTAGTTTATCCTTTTCAGGTTTAGGTATAACTGCAATGACCCCTTCTCTCCAGGAGGGGGGGATTTCCCCTGTGTGGAGGACATAGTTAAATGTTTTCAGGAGGAGAGGAGATAGTTGCTGTTTAAAGGTTTTGTACCATTCTGCTGTATAGCCATCTGCTCCTGGGGATTTGTTAGCTTTAAGTTTCATAATTGCTTTTTCCAATTCTTTAGGTTGTATTTCTGACAGTAGTGTTTTATTTTGTGATTCCGTAAGTTGGGGAAGGTTTAATGTGTTTAGGAATGTCTCGGATGCGTTTTTATGTTTTTTGTGGGAGTATAAGTTCTTATAGTAATTCTCGAAGCTTTTAAGAATATTCTGAATTCTGAATTTTATTTCCTTTGATACTGGGTCTCTGATTTTGTAGATTGCTCTTTCTGTTTGTTGTTTCTTCAATTTATAGGCTAGTAATTTTGCCGATTTACTGCCTGCTTCATAGTGTTTTTGTTTCAGAAATGTAAGTTTCTTCTGGATTTCTATTGTGTAGATCTCATTTATTTGATTTTTAATTTCTTTAATCTTGAGCAAGCCATTAGAATGAGTGTTGTCTTTGTGTTCTTTTTCTAGGTTCTTGAGTTCTGACTCTAGTGTGATTAGTTTTTCTTGTCTCAGTTTCTTTTGGGTTGCCAGTTTTGCAATAATTTTTCCCCTTATTACAGCTTTGCACGCATCCCACAGTATTAAAGGGGATACTTCTCCATTATCGTTTTCTTCCAAATATCTGAGGATATCTGATTCCAATTCATCTTTCAGTGGTCCTTTCAGGACATTTGAATTCAACCTCCAGGAAAATGTATTATTTGTGTATTTTTGGATGTTTAAGTCCATATAGATCGGACTGTGGTCAGAGAGATCCATCAGTCCTATTTTACATGTTTTTACTCTTCCAATGTCTCTATTAAACATAAAAAAGTAATCAATCCTTGAGTAAGATGAATGTGGCGTTGAATAAAAAGTATAATCTTTTACATTGGGGTTGAATTCCCTCCATACGTCACAGATTCCCATTTCTTTTAATAGCATCCGAGTTTTCCTATTTTGAGTGTTATTTTGATGTGAAGAGTTACCTGTTGCATCCCAGTATGGATTCAGTCTTAGATTGAAGTCTCCACCACATATCACTAAACCTTGGGCTTTAGTTATCATTAGGTCGAATACATTTTTATAAAATTTCCATTTAGCCCCTGGTGGTGCATATACATTCAGCAGGGTGATATCTTCTCCCTCTAGCCGCCCAATTACCAAACTGTACCTCCCTTCTTTATCTTTGTGTTCTGATTTTTTTTCAAATGTAATTTTGGTTGATATCAATGTCGCTACTCCCCTCCTCCTCCCTGACTTAAATGAAGATGAAGAGATCATTTTGAACCCTTGTCTATTGAGTTTAGTGTGTTCCACATCTGTTAGGTGGGTTTCTTGTAAAAATATTATTTCTGCTTTGTCTTTTTTCATTTTGCGTAGAATCTTGGATCTTTTAACTGGATTCAGGATCCCTTTTACATTATATGAGGCTATTTTGGTTACACCCTGTTTCTCCATTGTATTTTCTTATTTAGTATAACAGTATGGTGGCCCTCTTTTTTGCTACTCAGAAACTGAAAGAGCATTAAGAACATAAAAAACATTAAGAACATAGTGTACGAAACTTTAAAACAAAAAACTGTCAAAAAAACTTCCTGAGCTGGGGTCTCTTTAAAGACCCTGTAAGAGCCCTGATGGAGTGTAGGCTCTGAGGGAAATTCCTCAGACTCTGTTACGTGTTGAGGGCCCTCTCTTACCCCTGTAAGTTGTCCCATGTTTTTAACGGGAATTTCAGATCCCAATCCGAATTTGTAATGATTTTTTTTTTTTTTAATGCCTATACCCTATGAGATTGTGTGCACCCTCCCACCCCCATCACAGCAAACATTCACTCTAATACAGTATTTGTTAGTGTAGGGAGAACATGTGGGTCATTGTTACATTTCTATTTTAACAAGATTTTTTTTTTCCTTTAATTTAAGAAGACATTTGTTTCTAATGCTATAACTGCTCCATGAAAGGTTTTACCACATGCTGATTCTGCATCTCCTTTAATGTTTGTTACCTTGTAGGAGGGGGGATGGAAGTGCAGAATGACTGAAAAGAAAAAAAACAAAAAGGTCGCTATTCCTTCCTGGAACTGGAAAGCTTATCTTTGTAGCTCTGGGGCTGGGTTTCCCGCTGCTGGCCCGTGGATTTTGAAGGTCTCTGAGTGGACCACGTTTGAGCTCTGATCCTCTCGCTCAGATCCGCTGCGGGTTTAAACACCGATACCGGGAGCCCTCTTCTCGCCATGTCAATTGTTGCTTCTTCCGCTGAATTATAGAGACATGACTCTTCACCGTAAAAGACCCTTAACTTCGCAGGAAATGGCATCTGAAAGCGTAGATTCTGTTCCCGTAGAACCTTTTTGGCGTCGTTATATTCCCGTCGCTTTTTAAGAACCTCCGGGGCGTAATCATACTCCACGAAGACTTTTCTCTCTTGATGCATAAATCCTTTTTTCTGCCAGGCCCGTCTTACAACCTCTTGTTTTATTTTGAAATCGGAGAATCTTACAACCACCGAACGTGGGGGCGCTTCTGCCGCTGGCTTTGCGGCTAATGTACGATGGGCCTTTTTTATCTTCAAATCGGTGGTTTGTGGAATATCCAACTTCTCTCTCAATAAGGATTCCATGCATTCCGCCATTGTGTTGAAACTATCTTCAGCTCCTTCTTTCAGACCGTGAATTCTGATGTTGTCTCGTCTTTGTCTTCCTTCTTGGTCGGTTAACTTAGCCTCCAGCCTTGACTGTTTTTTGTGTAAATCCAGCATAGAATCTTCAAGCACTTTTATTCTTTCTTCAGCTTCCAAGATTCGGTTTTCGGCCTGGTCCATTCTGCTGTTCGTCCTTTTTAATTCCTCTCTGAATTCATGAAATTCGGCCCGAAATCGTCGTAATTCATCAAATAGCGATTTCAAGCTAACCTTTTTGTTAGCTAGGTCCAGCTCCTCGTCTTCTGAACGGAGGTCCTCCGGTTCAGATTCTGCGGCCGCTGCGCGTCCTGACCTGGGGAATGTCAGTTTCTTCTGTTTTTGGTTAGGCATGGTGTTTTTGTCTTTTGATTTTTATTCTTCCAAAAATCTGTTAAGTCTGATTTTGAAGATGTTTTCCTTGGATTGGGTCTGGGAGCTTCAGCGTTAAGTTGCTATCACCATGGCGTCCAGACCGGAAGTCCTACCATTTTTAGTTTTAGATAAAATTTGTGGGTAGCCCAGTTCCCTCAAAAATAAGATTTCAATAGTCACAGCTTAACTAGTTTACAAATTTCATTTAAGAAAAACAAAATAACCACCCGTGCATTTTTGATATGCTTTAGCATTGATAAATAAGATCAGTTTGTCCAGTTGAACACAGACTGGTTGAATTTGAATAAATGAATAAAAGTTGCGTCACACTTTCAGTCAACGGAAAGGTGGACGTTTTGCCTAATTAGAATTTGATTCAAATTTTTTCCTTGAATGCCTCATTTTATATATTCCTTGGTAAATTGTGGAGTGAATGTAGTTTGCCCTGACCCAGCTTGGCCACCGCCGAATCAGGAAAAAACACATTCCTCATTACTGTCATATTCCTGAAATATGACGTATCATATATCACATATATCACATATCACACCATTATGTGGTGAGTAACATCAAATGCATACCCTCTGTTGGGGAGGAACATAACTGGGGTGTTAGATTGACTTTAAATAACCGAGTATATAGTAAGGCTATAATCTTCGCTGTGAGTATTTGCTCAATACTAAATAAATGTTAATATTCACAATTAAGGAAATGCACTGAAAGAATGGACACCTAATGCCTCATTGCTGCTTTAAGTATTTGGAAACATTTAAGACGGCTGCCTGCATTTGTGCCTTCTTCCTGGCACTCTTAGCCAAAAATTTAACTTATTTATTGTTGGTTTTCTGTTTGTTTGGTTTTTAAAGCTACAGCTTCAAATCTTACATGGATCTTATTTTCTTTGGTTACACATGCTCTGCTTTAATTTCTTTTTCCATTTCCACCTCAACATCAGAAATATTTTCTACACTTGCTAAACCCACCGTTCTTCTTCTCTTCCCCTACGTACTTTTTCCATCAGAAACACTCACTCAATTCGTTTCCATCCACTATCCATCTGTGTA